>CM028131.1:483565000-484765000 GCA_016271365.2 Neoceratodus forsteri | reverse complement strand
TTGAGAAGTACTTTCTGCAGGAGCAGGAAAGGAGGAAACGCATAGAGGAACCTCCCCCTCCAGGAGAGGGACAACGCGTCTTGCCAGAAAATACCAAGCCTGGGATCTAGCAGGCAAAAATTGGGCAACTCTGTGTTGGTAGGGGATGCAAAGAGGTCCAGTTCTGGTCTGCCCCATCTGTCGAAAAGATCTTCTATGACAGATTGCTGAAGGACCCACTCGTGTGCTCTGGACCTTGTCCTGCTGAATGTGTTGGTCAGGGTGTTTTGTTTCCCTGGGACGTGAACCACTGAAACGTCCAGGTGGTGATCTATCGCCCAATTTCATACCTGCATTGCTTCTCGACAAAGGAGGTACGAGTGAGTGCTGCCCTGTTTGTTGAGGTAGAACACCACCGCCATGTTGTCTGTCTGTATCAGGAGGTGTCCAGGGAGGAGCGTGGTACTCAATGCCTGCAAGGCGTAAAGAATGGCTCTCACCTCCAAGACACTTATGTGTAAGAGCCCCTTGGACCTGGATCAAGTGCCGTGTCCTGTGGATGCCCAGATGTGTGTCCCAACCTGTGCCAGAAGCATCCGATGTCAGGATTTGGGCGGTGGCGTTCTCTGGAAAGGCAGAACCTCTGCCAGAGAAGGGGATGTCGTCCACCAGTTGATCTCCTGACAGACCGTTTTTTTTTTCCCCCCCTGGATTCAGGGGTAGGCCAGAAGCTCTTGGGTTACATATGCTGTGGTGAGTTTTGGGTTTTTCATTGAATTTAAAGCACACTTCTGTTAAGGTTCCCTATTAGGGAACCTTAACAGAAGTGTGCTTTATCTTCAGTAAATAGCTTAATCTGGTTCAAGGTCAGTTGGCATTCATCTGTATCCCCTCCCCCGGGTCGTGCCTGAAAATAGGCAGGATTTGTCTAGTGCACTTACCCGGTCAACAAAAACGAAATAAATAAATAAATGATAGAGACTGGTTGGTCCAGGTCGTCCCATCGTTGGTACCACTAGATTCTCAGAGTCCACTGAATTGTCCTCACATGCAGTCTGGCTAGGGGGACTGTGGGGATATAGGCAGCCATGTGGCCCAGGAGCCAGAGAAGCATCCTGGATGGTGCCTTTGAGAATGACGAGACATGGGCTAGACTGAGGAGTCGAGAGGGTGCCCTGTTCTCTGGGAGGAAGGCCTTTCCTCGAGTGGTATCAAGCAATGCCCTGATGAACTGGAGGGATTGGGTCGGGAGCAAGAATGATTTTGCTGCGCTGATAATTCCTAGTTCCCTGAAGAGAGAACAGGTGTATGGATTGTGTGCCGGAGCTGCTTGCTGGATAGGGCTGCTAAGAGCCAGTCATCCAAGTAAGAGTAAATGTAGTGTCCCTTCCTCCGAAGGGCTGCTGCGACCACCGCCAGACATTAAGTAAATACCCTTGAAGCTGCGGATAGGCCGAAGGGCAATGCCCTGAACTGGTAGTGTCTTCCCTGAAACTCGAACCTGAGGAACCTCTTGTGAGATTTGGCTATTAGAATGTGGAGATAAGACATCCTGCAAATGCAGGGTCGCTAGCCAATCCCCCTGATGCAACATGGGCAGTAAGCCCTGTAGGGTGACCATTCAGAAATGATTGTACTCGACAAACTGATTGAGGTCACCGAGGTCCAAGATGAGGCGTAGGTTCCCTGTTTTTTTGGGTATGAGGAAAAAAGTGAATAGAATCCTGTTGCCAACTTGGGGGGTGGGGTGGGGAGACAGGCTCATTTTGCCTCTTGAGTAAGAGAGTTTAAATTTCCTCCTGGATTAGCCCCGTGTGAGGCAGGGAACAATGGGAGGGTGGTGGTGGCCTGTCTGGTGGCATCTGTAAGAATTTGATCAAATGCTCTCTGTCTATCATCGGCAGGATCCATTGGTCAGTGTCCTTTCACCAACCCATGGCATAAAGGGGAAAAACAACCTCCAACCACTTCCCCGATCAGGTCTACGGGAGGAGGCGAGTCCAGCAAGGAGTCAGGTCATGGTGGGAGGGGAGAGATTAGTCTGGGCTGGTTTGGCGGCCCTAGGGGCCCTTGCAGTTGTAGCCACCTCTATACTGTTGTGTGGCTGGAGTCTGGATTGTTGTCCTGCTTTGCCATGAAAGCTAGGCTTCCAAAAAGGGCCTTTGTTTTGGTTTGTTCATGGAGTGTACTGAGCAAATGGCCTTGCCTGAGTCTTGCAACTTGGTGACTACCTTCTCTGAATCCTAACCAAAAAGGGTGGAACTGTTGAACAGTGCATCCAAGATAATGGTCTGTACATCCCGGGTAAAGCCTGAGACCTGGAGCCATGAATGGCGTCGGACACATACTCCTGTGGCAGCCGCCCTTGCAGCCTTTTCCGCCGAGTTGTAAGCCAACCGAATGACATGTGTGCTGACATCTGAGCCCATCTGCAGTAGCTTCTCCAGCTTGGCTTTCTGCAGGCAGTCCAGGATCTCATTGACAATGTCCATCCCCTGCTCCCAAAGGTCGTTTTGGAATTGCACCATATGTGTCAAAAAATTAAGACTTCTTATGGTATATGTTGCTGAGGAGTATAACTTGTGCCCCCATAGCATCCAGCTGTTTACAGACTCCCGATCTGGAGGCTGTGTGCCATGGCCTCTGGGATCTGTCATGGGCAGCCGAGAAGACGACGGAGTCCGCTATAGGCTGCTTACCCAGGAAGGTTTCCTCCTTCGGGGATCTACATAGGAAATCTGCCATTTTGGGCACCGCAGAGGAGGTGTGAGGGCACTTCCAGGCCACTTTGGTGATATCTGCAAACGTGTCAATCAAAGGCGGGATCACAACAGGCTTCGGGTCCTTTTGGCGCAGGTACTTGGCCAAATGGAGTCTCTCTGGGTCAAAGTCCTCCATCCCCAGCCCATATTCTCTATATCTGGTGCATGATCTCCATAAAGGAAGATCATCCGGCAGTGACTTGGGAGTATCCCTTGGGTCAACAGGGTAAAGACCTGGGGCAGACGAAGGTACTGGAGGAGAAAGAGACCTAAGAATGATCCGAGTCCATTGGGGAGAAGGACTGAGACCTTGTGTTCTGGTGTTTGCTTTGTGACACTCAGAGGAACCAGAGGAACTGCAGCTCCTGGTCCTGGAGCAACGCTTATGGCCTATTCTGCCTGTGCCTGAGACAGGAGGTGTTCCTTCAGGAGTCGAACCCCAATATTGGGAAGGCCTCGCCGAGGGACTTCTGGTGGCAGGAGGTCTGTCCTGATGGTCTCCCACCAACTGCCAAACAGGTCTTTCACCTGGGACAAGTGGAGCTTGGGCTCCGTATTGGTCTACGTCGGACCGGACGCCGGCCTAGTTTCATGGTCGGCGGCGGGCGTGCATCTTGGGGTGATGACATCAGGACCGTAGCAGTACATCCAAAGTCGACAGCCGACGCCTGGTCTAGAGCTGATGACTGGTTGTCCCCGGAAGAACTGTGCTCCGAATGTTTGTTGGCTGGTGATGGTGGAGACTGGACCGGCGACACCAACAGTGGGGCTGTCAAAGCAGTGACAATGGTAGAGTGTCGTCAGTGGGTGTCGCCAGCTGATGACTGATGATCCGCCAGACGTTTGTCTTACTGTGGCTTATGCGTCCGAGAGGGCTGTGAGTCTGATCTCCCTGAGGAGTGCCCTGAGGCCCTGTGTTTATTCCAGTAGTCGGCACTAGAAATAGAGGCTGACCAGGAGTGAGCTGATGTCGGTTCTGAGACTTAGGCAGACCTGCTGAGGTCAGAGCACCGGCCTGCGGTCTGATCATGCAGCTGCAAGGCTGGGCCCGAGGACCCAGAGCTGAGGTCCTTACAACACGATGCCCAGATCAGGGTCAGTGGTTTCACTACCGCTAGCTGGGTAGGGGAACGGGTCACCTGGAAGGCACAGTCCAAGCTACCCTGGGAAGCAGAGCGGCAGCCTGAAAACCTGAACTTCGAGGGAGATATCTCCTTTTCCCACTCCTTCCTCCTCTCCTTATGGTGGTGCTTTACAGAAAAGTTCTTGTGGGAAGAACTCCCCTGAGAAGAGGAATCTTTCTGAATAGCAGCAAGTCTTTGCTCTCTGAGGAAAGCTTGAAAGGCCTGTTGGCAGTGGATTCAAGTCCAGCTGTTAAATTTTTGGCAGTGCGGAGAGACCTGAGTATCGTGTTCAGGGCCTAGGCACAGAAGGCAGGCAGTGCCTGTCCTTGGTGGAATTTGTTTGCTCTAGGCACACTTGGAAAGGCTCTGATCAACAGAGGACATCGGAGAAGATAACACACAGAACTGTGGAGCCCTGAAAAGTAAACGCTTCATTGAAAAAGTAAGAAAAGTGGAGCTAAGTAATAGCAAAATGGCGGTCGAACTAGCGAGTGGCGTCCATGGAGCCGATGAACATGAGTCGACAGTGGGAAAAGAACTGAGAGACACAGAGAACCACCCTCCCTTTATAACATGCATGACGTCGGGGGTGGAACCCGCTACACACTGCCAACTAGAAATTTTCCTTGGGATCCTGGCGCCTGCTGGCTTCAGTCCTACTGGTGTTACCTGCTGCAGGAGCTGACTCTCGAAGATCTAAGTATTCTGTCTTGTATTTGCCTAAACAGATCTAACAACATACTATTTTTTTTGTGTCCACTTTAATTGGCAACTTTTACAAGGTTATAGTTTCCAGCAAACAGTTCATAGCTGGCATCAGTATTCTGTTTTACAAAATATTCCCATAATTTGAATTTCAAGACCTTTCATTTGTTATTACTGAAGGCCTTTGTATTAAACAGGAAACTGGATCTTCCCTAGATTTGTTCACATTGCTTAGTCCTGCCATGAATTTAATAATCCTTTGCTTATGGCATAGTAACATTGCACACAAATGATTCTGTGTCACGAGCAAAGGATTATGTCTCTGAGGAAAATAGTAATAACTGATGAAGTCTAAGGGGCAAAAAGCATGTTTTTATCCAAATGTTTTTAGTAATAAAAACTTGCTCTGGACTCTTTTGAGATTATTAGTGTTTTAGCTAAAAACTGCCTTTCCTTCCATTAACACTCTTGTGTTCTTATTTCCAGATTCAGCATTAAGAAAACATGTTCTAAATGAAAATAAGTATTTATCACAACATAATATGATTTAACTATCAGATGTTTTCACCTCTGGTGTGATATATCATTTATCTTCATGTTGGACATTTGTATCTACTTCAGACAGATCACAAAGGAACCTTAACTAATGGGTGAACAGCTTGAACAACACCTGATGACATCACAATGGCCTCTGCTGTACTCAGAACAGAGCACTTAAATTAAACAGAAACTGTGAAATCACGATACAAAAACAAAACCCTTTGCAACTGAAAATATGTTGTATAAATTGGAAACACAATGGCCTGGCTCGAAAATACAACTTACAAGCTATTCTCTTGCCCCCAATGGAGATAGCTGGCATATTCTGAATAATTTTACTGCATATCAATACCGTTGTTCCTTTTTTCACTGTCTTACCAGTACGCTTTAAATGAAACCAAACGCCTTTAATGTCCACACCATATGTTTCAGCTGTAGCAGAAAGGAGAAGATTTTGTTGTATTTGTTCATACAGCTCTCTGTAATTACGATGTTCAGAGGCCAGTCAACCTAAAGAAGGAGCACAGTAAATAATTACATGGTTAAATGCTTATTGGCTAGATATTCATTTAGTTTTGTTGTTTTTCAATACATTGTTTTATAGTTTTCCAAGCATAACATTACAACAAAAGTTGTACTATGCATTACATAGGAGGATGGCTCAACTTGATTATGAAGTCCAGTATGTTTGTAACAACCAGGTCTTTTCAGTGCCAGTAAAGAGCAAGCATTGTAATCCGTGAATCTTCACTTGTCCAGCCTTCTTGAAGGCTCTGATCATTCGAAGGCTAAAAGGGTATCACTTGCTCAGTAGTTAAATACAGGCTTCATTTTTTCTATATTTTACTATAAAACATACTACACAAATCATATCAACCAACACACAAGAAAGAGAAAAAGCATGCTCTTACAGTGAAAAAAAAAGAAAATATTGGGGAATGCAGTTTCACTTGCCTACCTAGTGCCATAAATAAATGTGTGTGATATCACAATTTTCCTTTTCATTCTATTACTCTGTAACATTTATTTAATCATCTACTAGCATCCTACTCAAGGGAGGTGGGATAAACTTGCAAAGTTCTGGAGTTCCAAGTGGAGGATTTCAAAAATGGTTCCAATATCTGGTAGTAGGCATCAAGTTTATTGGTTGCAAAATAGCTCAGTTTTGTTGACCTGTGACTGGATCATCCTTGTCTGCCTGTCTTCCGGTCTAGGGATTTATGGCTGTTTCCACTTTGCCAGGACCAGTATTTACTGTATGATTACCAGAGCATTGTAGAACTATTTTCTCTTTTGTAGGTCTTTCCTTCAACTGACTTGTGTCCTCCAGTATGCCCAACCACAGAGATAAGGGGAGGGGGGAGTCCACCATAAATGTAAACACCTTGAATACATCCTCCTAGAATGGTCTGATCTTCATGTAGCACCACAGGACCTGTGTGAGGGATGCCCCTCCCCCCCACATCTCCAACACCTGGCGTGTGACAGTAGCCGTCTGAGCATTGCTTGGGTGTAGTACCTCCTGTGATCGGCTTTAAACTGGATGCAATTTGCAGAAAGGTCCCTGGCTGAAACACATGCAGTTGACCAGTATCCATTCCACTGTTTGTCCTATATGGGTATCTCAAACTCATGAACCCACTAATCCCTGGTACCGTGTTATGCCACGTTACCTCTCAAGTATAAGCTTCTATTTACCTGACATCCCCCTCTGGTGTTTCAAATGCTTTTCAAAAGTTCATCCCGTTCTGAGGATGCTGGCAACATGTACCCCTCATCTAGCCATTTTCTCAGGTTGCTGCAGATCTGTGGGTACTTCCAGAAGTAGCGGATATGCATACCATGCCTATTTATTCATTAAATACAAGAAAGCATGACTCGAGTTTGCAGGTCAAATAAGTTCACCACCCTGCACACACCTGGTCTTTTCAGTGTCCCCTTGCATTGCCTTGCCCTGTACTTAGATATTTGGATTCCCCTAGATTTCTCGAGTCTATAGTGGGGGCAAGTTCCACTTTGCTATTTTGAAAATTTCTTTCCAGGTCTATACAGAAACTATTTTGTATGCTCAGCAGCGTTGTTAAAGGTGTTACTCCCACAATGTCTAACTCCAGTTCAGTCCATTTAGAAGCTTCAGGTGCTGAAGGGGGCAGAAACCAATATTATGTCTGCTGTAGGACTAATGACAATTGATACAGTATAATTTCATCACACTGTGCATAAAGGACCACAAACACCACAACTCTGAGTACATCTATCCTTTACTGAATGACAAACTATAAAAGTTCACATGTGAGATCCAGAGATCCATTTGGTTTTGTTTTTTTAGGCCATGGGTCCTCTTTCAGTCCCTCAGTATCCACTTGTCTTTCAGAGCTACACTGGACAATCCACACCCTTCAAAGCTGTAATGAGGTTCCAGTCCCTCAGAGCTATGATGAGGTGCCAGACTCTCTTCAGAGGCAAGGTGCATTCCAGACCCTTTTCAGGGCTAAGTAAAGTTCCATTCCTGGGGTCCTGGGCTAAGTTCTGACCCTAATCCCAGGCTGATTACAGCCAAGCCGCCTCCAAACACAGCCTCTTGCTAAGACAAATGGTCATCCTATCGTGTCCTAGCTATTCCCATTGTCTGTAAGGTTCAACTGGCTCACCTCATACTCTGGCACCTCAGCTCTCCCTGCACTTTTCTTAGTTACTTAAACAATTATCATGATGGTCCTCCTTCTCCAATTCTTCCTCCATAGCAGTATCCTAGCTTGGCTCACACCTCCTGCTGTCTTAATGGAGGTCCCATACAGTGATTATACTGGAAATGTTTAGGCGGTGGAACTATATTCTCTACATCTGTAGGACATGGAACTGTGATCCCTAGGAGGTGAAACTCTAATAGTATTCAATGGAGAAAGGTGTCTGAGGATGTAGAAATTAATTCCTATAAGTTTCTACCCAATTTACCCTTGATCCCACAATTTATTAATTTCTTGTTCAATCTTTTTTTCTTCATGTACTGCCGGGCCGCAATATCAAGAAGGATTAAGTCAGGATCCCCAGGTCATTAATTTACTGCTTTACTTTGCTGATGCTGATTTAGGGCAAGTGACTGGGGGCTTAGTGCTTGCCTGCACAACCAGCTGCTGATTCCACCCTGGACTAGCATGAGCAGTACTTGACTAGCAGCCACACACAGTCCCAACCAGCTACCCTGTCTTTGCAGGCCATTGATCCCGTGCAGCTGGTCAACTGAGGCTGTGCTGAACTGCCAATGCCTTGGGTGACCTCATCCATGTTGAAAACAGATCTATCTAGTCTGGCAGTGCTCCACCCTGCTGCAGCCCCGCCTGCCTCTTCGGATACTCGGTCATCTGGAAAGGTGCTTCTCTAGACTCTTCAGGGAATCCACCATAGGCTCAAGGACCATCAGACTGTTTCCCTTGAGGGTAACCATACTGAGGTTCCCCCAGTCTCACGATGGTCCCACTACATACTTCCACACCATGAGTGAGTTACCATGAAATGTCCCCAGCTCACCATTCCCCAGGATGTGTCTCATGTTTTGGGCAAAACACCTCTCATCTGTATCCTGAAGACCTTCTTGATTAACTGGCACTGTAGCCCATTGGGGTACTGCCACTACTGCCTGCTTTCTCCCTTGGTGCCAGCTGCCAACAACCTCTAACTCCTTGCTAGTACTTGGCACCGCTCCTACTCTGGCATCACAAAGGCAACCTCCTCTCTTCTGCTCTAAGCTCCTCCCACCAAGGTGTCCCTTCAGCTGCCACCAGACAGTTAGACCTTAGTTTAGGTACCCACAGTAAAACAACCACCTTCCCCATTCTGGAAAGAGGGAGCTGTTGCACTTTGTGTAGAATAAAGAAAAGGTAAAGAAATACAATGAATTGGACACAAAATCTATTCAAGGAAAGGAAGAATGACTTCCAGTGACGTCACCATCTAACGTGAACACTAGAATTACAGCTCCCTTCACCCCGCCCCAAAAAACCCACTCAAACTACTACAAACTGGTATTTAAGGCTCCATTTTAGCTCTCAAGTATGTTGCTTCATTTGGGGGCTTAAAAAACAAAACACCAGACAGCTGAAACTCTTGCCCAAAGACCCCTACACTCACCTTGCTTGAACGCTGACAGCACGGCCTCCTCTCCCACGGAGCCTTCTCAGTTCGAGACCACCAATGATTGGTTGCTTATGGAGCTGAAGGCTTCTAGCTGAGAACCATGAAGCATTAGCTAGTGTGAGGCAAGAAATTGCCACTATCATTCATAACCCTCATCTTACTAGTAATTTCCTATGTGAACTTGATTACATGTGCTACATTTGTACCTTCAGACAGCAGCCACTGTTAAGATTATTGTTCATTGTTTTATGTTTGTATTCTTCTATGAAAATTTTAATAAACACAAAGCTAAAAAAAAAAAAGAAATTGCCATGATCAAGCAGAATTAAAATGCCCTCAAGGCAGCTACCAGTGAGGTCTTTGAAAAAGCCGCTACTATGGCTGATCTGCTTCTCCACCTCCACCACCATGTGGTGCAGCTTGACCTCAAACAGCAAGACTTGGAGGGTAGACTTTGGTGGAAAAACTTAAGGATTTGTTGGGTGTCCAAGGACAAAGGAAGGACCGCAAATTACAGCCTTCGTTGAACAATTACTACGGGACTATTTAAACCTCCCAGCTGACTTGAAGCTTGACCTAGAGCGAGTTCATAGGGGTCAAGGGCCGAAACCAGCACCAGGAGAATGCCTGAGATCTATTATCTTATCATTTCTTAGGTTCCAGGTGAAGGAAAGGGACTTCTGACAGTATGGCGCCAAAGGATACCTAAATGCAAGGATACTTAGATTTATTTTGACCATAATTTCGACCTGATGATACAGCAGCAGAGGAGAGCATACACCTTTACCTGCATGCCCTGCATCAAGCTGGAATCAGATGCCATACCCCAGCTGAAATGAAGCAGGACTTGGATCGCAGCAGAAATGCCATCCTGCCCTGCCAAAACAACAACAGAATCCATGTACAGTTCGCTCCAGACCTCGCTAACTTTTTGGCTCTAACAGGCAAGCCACCCAATCTCAGCAATCTCAAGAAGTGCTCCACTAGCCGGCCTGCTGGCGCAGGGTCAGGGTGCCTGCCTGTGATGCTGGCGATCTGGGTTCGAGAACGGACACGGAACTTCAGAGGACCGGCCAGGGGAGAAGGATTGAGAGTCCAATGACTGCTCTTCTCCGGGGTAGGTACAGTGTTCAGCGCAATGCAGGCACCTAGCAGAGGCTGGGTGTACCACACGCTGGCACCAAAAGCAAGATCAGAGGTGTCACGGATGCTGGACGTCACTGCGCGCCCCTGCCCTGTAAACCCGTAAAAACCAATGCCACTGCTGCCCTAGAGGAAGCTGCCCTCGGTTTCAGTCAGCCTCCAGGATGGCCCTTCGACCATCCCATCATCTGCAGCACCTTGAGGGTCGGTGCTGCAACCCCGCCCTGGGGGATAAGCCAGGGGGCATCGAAGGGGCATGTCTAATGTGGAGGTAGAAGCGAGGGTCAGTGACCAGGCTGAAGGTCCGGGCGGCTGGTGGCAGCAAAAAGTACAATAAAAAAAAAAAAAAGAAGTGCTCCACCATATTAAAATTGCTGAAGCAATTTGAGTGCCTTAGCTATTAAAAGACTCATCACTCAGCTGTATCCTTTACTAACTTTGGGTTTGCATTTTTTGTTTGACTTTTCATTTTAGATGCTCAAGTGACTGCAGAGCTCTACGCATTAACTGCCTATGCTGTGCTTAACTATGCAATAGCTCCTCAATTAACTACTGGTAGCTGGGTATCTGTTGGTAACTATATGGCAGCTGTACCTTGTGCGCCTGATTGGGGGAGCTGGGCCACTTCATGCCTTGTACTGGGGCTATCTGGGGACTTTACTTCTTCCCTTAGTGTCACTAGCAGCTTGTGCACAAGCAAAACTGGATGGAGGGGAAGGTACAGCCAACCTGGAGTCCGGAGTCCCATTTTGACAGTTGTTTCAAACATGACAGACCACTGCCACCACATGCTTAGAAAACAGAGCCCCTCAGTGGCTGTAGGGCACAAACTTCTTAACAGGCGGATGTCAAGGAAATGAAGACTGCCGGTCAGAGGCCTGCTTTGTAGGGTGGCTGTTGTGGTCATCTCCCCCCTCCATTGATTCCAGCTCCGCATTCTGGCTCCCTGTTGTCCTGAGATCCACTTTGCTGCCCATTTACATGTCTACATTACCTGCTGGAAGCTCTGGTCCCTCAGCAAAGCTGGTATGTCCCATGTCCCTCCCACCCACTCCCACATTTCTCACCCACCCTTCCTTCCTGGATACCTATATTGTACACTATAATTACTGTTGACGGGTTTGGCAGCTTGTATCATTTAACTCCATTTAAGGATACCTGAACAAGCTACAGGACTTGTGTTTAGTGACTCATTCTCATGGTCTGTTCCCCTGGTGATGTTTGACTTTTTGGGTGTTTTTCTCCTTACTGTTGACTGGGGAGTTGGTGTGGTCCACCCTCAATAGATATGCTGCTCTAGACCCCCCCCACACACACAGCCTATTTTATCCTGGCTCAGTAATGGCAGCGTTAAGTGACTTTTAGACAGCGGCAGGGCTGCTGTATGGCTGTTGACATATTTCCCAGCTTCTGGTGTGCAATCTCAACACACCTGGTAGGTCCTACACTATTCCTACAGTACCTTAAATGATGGACCCTGCCACTTATTGGACTATAACTTGATTTACTTAAACTAGACCAGGGTAAGCCTATCAAAAAACATCCATGGCATCTCGGTACCTCCCTTCTCCATAAAACGGACTTCTGCTCCCATACATTAGGGACATTAAACTCCTGGAGAGGGTCCAGAGGAGGGCAACCAAAATGATTTGGGGCTTGGGGGACAGGACCTATGAGGAGAGGCTCAAAGAGCTAAATATGTACACATTGGAAGAGAGAAGGGACCGGGGGGACATGATAGAGGTCTTCAGGTACATGAAGAGGGTAAATAGGGAGGAACAGTCAGCGTGCTTGAAGGAAGGAGGAGGGGCCACTAGGGGGCATGGGTGGAAGCTGGAGGGGGGAAGATTCAGTGGAGAAAGGAGGAGGTGATACTTCGCTGAGAGGGTGGTGAAGCCATGGAATGCGCTGCCTAGGGGGCTGGTGGAGGCAGAGACGGTGGAGGGGTTCAAGAGGGGGTGGGACAGGTACAGGCGAAGGGTTCTGGAAGCAAAATCCAATGCAGCAAGAATATCCGGAACTGGGAAGGGAGAAGCCAGAGAAGGTGAGGGGGCAGCAAGGTCAGCACCCAGGGTGGGGGCTGACCAAACGAGCAGACATGAAAGACCGTTAGGCCTATTCTGCTGGCATTTTAGTATGTTAGTATATCAAAAAGACACTCCATCAGGTTGTCAATAATAATAATAATAACGGGGCTGTCATAGACCCCATGCTTAGGGACACAGTTAAAGCCATCCTTCACGATGTCAGCATGGCTCAGTAGGCAGCACATCCACTTCTGGGCCAGAAGGTCATGGTTTCTTGTCACACTCCAGGGCTGGGATCATACCAGAGTGCAGTACTAGGAGGTGTTGTACTGTCGGGGTGCACGGTCCTTCAGACGAGATGTTAAACTGAGATCCCTAATACTCATCTCTGGTGCTGTCCTGGTGGGTGTCCAGGTGGCAGTAGAAGAACCCAAGGCACTTTTCTTAAGAGTAGGTGATTTTCTCCGGTGTCTTTGCTAACACTCCCCCCTTCCTATAAAACTGATTCATGCAACTGCCCAAGGCTGTGTGTGAGAACTGATGAACAAAATGGCTGCCACTACATATTCAGTCACTTCACTACCATTCTCTCATTGCTTGTAAAGCACTTTGGGATACAGTGTGTATGAAAAGTGCTATAAATGCTTATTCGTCGTCTTCTTCACAGCATTATTATTACTTATGTGGCTAAAAGGGAAAAAATGCAGACTGCTAAGCTCACTGAGCTGACAGACACCCTGGCTACTCTGCAAAAATTAAATACATCTAGCCGGCCCATTGGCGCAGCGGTGGGATTTCCGCTTGCGACGCCAGCGACCCGGGTTCGGGAATGGACCCAGATCGTCGGAGGGCCGGCCAGGGGGAGAAGGATAGAGCGTCACAAGGACTGCTCTCCTTCTCCGAGGGGAGGGCGTGGGAAGCGCTTGGCGCACTGAGGGCTCCTAGCAGATGATAGGGGACCTCAGGTGTCAGACGGAACCAGGTCTGGTAGGCGGGGGCAGACGCTTGCATCATTGCATGTCCCTGCCTCCGTAAGGAGAAAACCCGAGGCGAGGGCAACGTGCACATGACGCCCTCCCCGGAGGAACTTGAGACACCACCGCCGCTGCAGATCCCTGACCAGACATAAGGCCCGTGAGTGCAGGCGAGGGTGGCCACGGCCCCGCCCTCTGGGGGGCAAGCCGGGGGTGACTGGGGATCTCGGCAGCCATAGAAGGTGGTGGAGGTCTCCGGGACGCCGTGACAAGGGCAGAAGGAATACGAAGCCCGGCCCAGAAAAAATAATAAATTGGAAAAAAAAATAATAATTCAACACATAGCCTAAGAGACTGCTAAACTTCAGGCAGAAATCCAGGCCATTCTCCAGGAAAAAGAGGTCCTAGCTCTGCTCTACCTGAAGCAATCGTATTATAAAGGAGGCCTATGGTGCACTCCTTTTAGTGTGTCGTTTAAAGGCGAAGAAGCAGAGTGCATGTATCCTACAACTCCACTGCACCGAAACGGGCAGACTGGAGCATAAAGGAGATAATGCGCTAGATAACAACAGACTTCTACAAGCGGTTGTAGATCCTGAATGCTCTATCACCCCTGAGAAGATGTGATCTTACCTGTCAGCTCTTCCCCTTCCTGGTCTTTCCGAGGAGCAGCAACAAGCCTTGTTCCATCCCATCTCTCAGTCTTAACTTTAGCAGGTCTTTGTACTTGCCAAGAAACAAAGATATCCAGATCCAACTGAGTTCCCTATAGAATTATATAAGGTCCCCCCCACTTCTACTGCAAGCCTTTCAGGCTGTACAGGAGGGACAGGACCCCCCCCCCAGCTGGCATGGCACAACCATATAAGCCATCTTAAAGCCGAGCAAAGATCCCACTAACCCCACCTCATACCGGCCAGTGTCCATTTTAAGTATGGTTTACAAGTTTTTTACTGCCATCTGGGAGCACAGGCTCAATCAGCTCCTCCCAGCATTAATAAACCCTGATCAGGCAGGATTTATTAGACAAAGACAAACTGGTGATAACATCAGGAGGATGGTCCTCTTGTTAGACTATGAAACAAAGTTCTTGGCCTAGATGTTGAGACGGCTTTGATAAGGTTTCACTACCTTTTTTATGGATGACCCTTTCTGCCTTTTGTTTCCTGGAAGAATTCCTAAACTGGCTCTATTTGTTATATGCCACCCTCCCAGTGTGTATCCGTGTCAATGGCTCTTGCTGTTGTCTTATCTCACTTGAGCAGGGTACCAGACAGGTATGTCCCTCTTCCTCCCTCCCTTTTGCTCTACATATAGAACCACTGGTGAGGGCTCTCGGACAGTGCGAGTGTGTGTAGGGGGTACCTTTGGGGGTTGAGGTTTAAGATCTCACTCTGCATGGATGATGTGCTGCTTATGTTGCTACCTTCCAGATACTTCCATCAATCAGGCATAGTTGCTGATCTCCAGCTACGGTAAACAGGCTTAACCTTCAAAAAAGTGAATCATGGCTGGGTTTGGGAACAGACTCAAGCCGTCGGGGAGCTGGCAAGGGGGTTGAGAGCAGGATTGAGCAGCCGTAGGGCAGCTCTCATCTCTCGGGGTAGTTGTTGCGCGCCCCCCCACCCCCGCAGTTCTGCTGCCACTAGGTGGAGGTCCAGTGGCTAGCGAGATGGGAGAGGGTGGCAAGTTGCGGAGGGTGTCTGAGCCACAGCATGTGCATGCTCTACATGCACACCATGCTGACAATGGGATCGGTGAAAATGGGGAGAAAATGAAAAAATATATATCCTCCCACTTAACAAGTATCTTCTGATCTTACCCCTTAGTCCCTCCTTCCCTAATTTGTTTCTCCAAGACAGACTCAAGTTGGATGATGATTCACCCTAAGTTTTGTACTTTCTTCAAACTCTTCCTATGGTACTGGCCTTTATGTGTTTCAGAGCCTGGGATAAGCTAATCTTTCACTACAGCTGGGATGGACACTATCCAAAAATCCAGTTTAAGACTTCCCTTGTGTAATGATTAGTGTTTCCTGAAAATTGCATGCTGTTTGGTTTTGTGGTTTTCTTTAAATCAGCATTTGTTAACTTGCTCTACAGTGGCTAAAAACAGTGGAGTTATTTCTGTCCTCGGTCAAACTTAGAGTGCGATGACATCATTTTGGAGTAGCTTGTTGTTTCAGATTCCCAATCAGAGCAGCACTCTGTAGAGGTTATGGTTTGCTGAGCTCCCCAGGTTTCTTACAAGCTCTGTCTCTAGTCTCTAGTTTGTGTTTAGATAGATCAGCTTAAAATACATCATTCTCTTCCTTTACAAAGCTGATCATTTCAATACTAATGCTGAACTGAAGTAGTGGAAATTTGTTCTGTGAGAAATCAGCTTGTCTGTAGTACAGCTCTGTTCTTTCTAATCAAACCTCAATTTTTTTCCAACCATATAACACAGGGCAGTTTAATGAATATAAAATAAATCTAAATTTTGTTCGTTCACAGAAACAGTTTGTCTTTGATGTAGCCTTCATAAATACAAACATGCAAGAACATTATTTTTCATGTCAGATTGCAAACAGGTGCTTGTCACACTCTGCTACAGTATTTCGAGCACATGTACTGTCAGAACTCACACATTTAAGCTCTTTGGTGGTTTCTGTGTGAAAATACATCATATACGTGTACAACTAGAACCACTATGTGGCATCCTGATGCACTGTGTCTCTGCCCCACAGTTGAGGCAGCTGCAGTCTACTGCCACCAGTCCACTGCCCCACAAGCCTTCTGCTCCACATTCGAGGCTGCTGCACCCTGCTGCCCACTGTCTTCTCCCACACAGTCATGGATTGTGCACTCTGCTGCCTCCATGCCCTGCCTAAAGAATCAGGACTACTGCACCCTGCTGCTCCCTGCCCAAACAATTGGGGTTGCTGCGCCCTGCTGCCCTATCTCCACCACCCTCACAGTTAGGAAAGCTGCACCTGTTGCCCACTGTTCCTGTCTCCACAGTCAAGGTTGCTGTGCTGCGCTAGGCCCTTAAGTGCCATGTTTCCTGCCTCCATGGGCAGGGCTGCTGCACCACATGTACCCCATCTCACGGTCAGGGCTGCTGTACCCTGCCGCCCCATGTGTCTTGCCTCACAGTTGAGGCTTCTGTACCATGCTGCTTTCTATCACCTATTACCACAGACAGGGCTGCTGCACCCTGCTCCTTTCTACACAGCTGGGTTGCTGTGGCCTGCTGTACCCCAGAGCCCCATGCCTCTACAGTTAGGGCTGCTGCACCATGCTGCCACTTGCCACAGGATTCAGGACATTTGCTGCACCCTGTTGCATACCTCCACAGTTGAGGGAGTTGCACCCTGCTGTCCCCCTGCCACCAGAGTCACATCCTTTGCTACACTCTGCTGAGACAGGAACAGGGGCAACATGTGCAGTGCCCCTGACTGTGAGTGAGAGAGAGAGAGAGTAGCATGGTGCAGCAACCCCAACTGTTTGGGGAGGGTGCAGCACAAGAGTAAGGGCATTTGCTGCACCCTGTCCCCTGCCTGTGGAGGCAAGGAGCTGTGTGGTGCAACAGGATGCAACAGTGATAAGGGACAAAGGACAGCATGGTGCAGAAGCCTTGACTGTGGGGCAGGACACAGGTGGGCATCAGGATACAGCAGCCCTTACAGTGGTACAGGAGTACACTGTACAGTAGCCCAGCCCATTTGGGGCAATGGAAATGTGCAGCAGGGCTCAGCAGCCCCAAATGTGGATGCAGGCATGAGACTCTAGGGTGTAGCACAGCAGCCGTGACTGTGGAGGTGGGGGCAGGGAGCAACAGGGTGCTGTGGCCCTGACTGTGAGCATGGGGACAGAGGGCAGCAGGGTGTAACAGCCCTGAATGTTCGGGCAGGAAAAAGGTGTGGCATCAGGATACAGCAGCCATGCCTGTCTGGGACAAGGGATGTGGGCAGCAGGGTATAGAAAAGGATCTGACTCTGGTAGCAGGGGGCAGCAGGGTGCAACTGCCTCAACTGTGGAGGCATGCAATAGGGCACAGCAAATGCCCTGCATCTTGTGGCAAGTGGCAGCATGATGCAGCAGCCCAAACTGCAGCAGCATGGGAAACTAGAGCACAGCAGGCCATGGCAACTCCAGCTGTGTAGAAAGAAGCAGGGTGCAGTAGCCCTGTCTCTGGTGACAAGGGATAAAGGACAGCATGATGCAGAAGTCTTGACTGTGGTGCAGGACACAGGGGGCATCAGGGTACAGCAGCCCTGACTATGAGATGGGGTACAGATGGTGCAGCAGCCCTGCTCATCTGGGGCAATGGAAGTGGGTAGCAGGGTGTAGCAAAAGCCCCACCTCTGGTGGCTAGGGCAGCATGGTACAGCAGACCCAGTTGTGGAGGCAGGGGACCTGGCACACTAGGGCTTAGCATGGCACAGCAGCCCTGACTCTGGAGACAGGAACAAGGGTCAACAGGTGCAGCTTCCCTAACTGTGAGGGTGAGGGAGAGAGGGCAGCAGGGTGTGTCATCCCCAACTGTCCGGGCAGGGGGTGGCAGGGTGCAGCAGCCCTGATTCTTTAGGAAGGGGATGGGGGCAGCAGGGTGCACTATCCCCGACTGTGTGGGAGAAGACAATGGGTGGCAGGATGCAGCAGTCTCGCATGTGGAGCAGATGGCAGGGGACTTGATGGGGCAGGGACAGGTAGCAGTAGTCTGCAGCTGTCTCTACTGTGGGGCAGAGAGATGGTGCATCGGGATGTCACACAGTGTTTCGAGTTGTACACATACATGATATATTTTCACACAGAAACCACCAAAGAACTGAAATGTGTGAGTTCAGACAGGTGCCTGCCACACTCTGCTACAGTATTTCAAGCACATGTACTGTTTGTCAATCTGACATAAAAACAATTTTCTTACATGAACATATTTATGAAGGCTACATCAAAGACAGAATGTTTCTGTGAATGAACACAATTTTGATTTATTTTATATTCATTAAACAGCCCTGTGCTATGTAGCTAGAAAAAATCAGATTTTGATTAGAAAGAACCAAAAACTGTGCTACAGACAAGCTGATTTCTCACAGAGAAAGATTTCTACTACTTCAATTCAGCATTGAAACTGAAATGATCAGCATTTTATCAGAAGATGATACATTTAAGTTGATCTATCTAATCACAAACCAGAGACTGGGTTTGTAAGAAACTTGAGAGCTCAGCAAACCATTAACTCTACAAAGTACTGCTCTGATTGGGAATCTGAAACAGTAAGCTACTCCAAAATGATGTCATTGCACTCTAAGTTTGACTGAGAGGACAAAAATAACTTCACTGTTTTCAGCCACTGTAGAGCAAGTTAACAAATGCTGATTTAAAGAAAACCACAAAATCAAACAGCGTGACATTTTCAGGAAACACTAATCATGACACAGGGACTTGAATGTCAGCTTTTCAAGCTTTTATAAAAAAATATGTAAAAACCGTTGCACATGATCTTTAACGTCCTATTTTCTTACCCCCTTGGGGAAATACCACTCCATTAGTTCACAAAGTATACAGGCATCACCTTACAACAATGGCAGCATTTTCCAAAGGTTCCCTCACATCAAGCCTTGCTGTGGTAGTGTAGACTGTTGGAAAGGGATTCACAGTTCCTTTCCCTGTGAACAGACTTATCCTTTCATAGATGGAGGAAGTTAGGCCTCCATCACCTATTCCAGTTCCTGAAAGAACAAGGGGTCCTCCTCTTTCAGTTTCTGCAGTAACAATTTGGATACACAGGGAGGGAACACTACAGGTACCTCCAAGTGCGGTCCCACCTTCTACACTCTTGCTGCAGCCCCCTGCCGCCCCCCTCCCAAAAAAAAACGTCCTGATCCAGCCCTCAACTGCTTCGCAGTTTCATAACCCACTGAAGGGTGACTCCTGACAACACCTGATTGGACTCATACTGGTCCACCAACTCTGAACATATCTTACACTGCTGGACTCAGGATTTACAGCTCACAATTTCTCATGAAGTATGAACATATTGTTTCCTACAGGCTTTGAAACTGACCTCCTCCCTTTCTGGTGAGAGTTTGTCTGTAAATATAGGTCTCACTACTTCCATATTCCCAAAGTGCAGATGAAATACATGGGGCTTCAATATGGCAGTTGTTGGAGGCAATGTGGAACTGCTGGTAGCAGACCATGCACATACTTTCTGGCACTGCTGTACTCTTCAGCCCTTCTGGCAGTCTCTGGAGTAACCCTTTGAGAACTCTCCTTAGACGGCAGTCTACCTACCCATCAATGATACTTTTATCTAGTCCTCCTCTTGGAATTTGGATCCATTTCAGGTCCCCTGCTCTGGTGCTCATACTGGTGGCTCAAAAACCAGTGAGCAGACAATGGCTCCAACATGCACCTCCTTACACAACAACAATGGCATCAAGCAGTCCTGTCCATCTACTAAATGGAAAAGTTTAGGTTTTGACTGCAACAGAGAGAGGATATATTTCATGAGATTTGGGGACCTTGGCAAACTTAAGACATGTCTAGCTGAACCCCTCTTTGTCCCACAGGGCCACTATTAGTCAATATTCCTAAGACTCTTTACTGGAATCACACATCTGTATCTCTCACCTTACATCTTCTCTAGTGGCATGCTGGTGATCTTAGCATGCCATCCAACTGCTATCATGGATCACTGTTCAGTTCTAGTACTACTGGAGTGAGGCTCCCCCGACCTTTACACAAATGCTGCCTCACCTCTTTATTAAGAATATGGTCTGGACCTTGACATGATGTATAATATTATTATAATTAATGGCTTCCGTTTTTTTCAATGGCAAAAACCGTGTGTTAAATACCGTAACACGCATTCACGCTTCTCTTCCGTTCAAATCTGCTTGAGACAACACAGCATTCACGCTCCTTCCCATTCAAATCTGCTTCAGACAGCACAGAAAGACAACAAGTTTCCCATTGTCTGTTTCAGCTCACAAACCATATAAACTCACCTCCTCACTAGCGCTCGCTCTACAAAACATTCTCAACAACCGATATAAAAAAACATTTTCAGCACATTTCAAATCCTGGACTAAGCGGAAACACACTTTTTACACGCTCCCTAACCACTCTCCCTTTCAACCCTCACCTTTCCCCTGTAGGTCAAATGACGCCAGCACTTGAAAACACTCGCTTTGTCAGAAAGGACACAAGGATCAAGACAGTTTTTTTTTTTATTTTCTTAAATATTTAGTTACTTATTAAACCTGTTCTCTGTTCAAAATTACACCAGTTACTCAACAGAAGGTAAAGTCCGCTTTTTTACCTTTCTACCAGAAAAAAATGGAACTACCAGAAAAAAACGGAAGTCTTCAATTATATAAAATAAAGTATAGGGTGCAGTGTGTTTAACTCGAATTAAACACACACCCTCGTTGTTGGATGGCTAGCATAAACCCCTCGTATGTGCCATCCAACAACTCGGGTGTGTGTTAAATTCTCGTAACACACTGCACCCCATACTTTATCCTATATATCTTATGTATGTTACAGCTCATTGATATTTGTATATGTTATGAAAAACTTTTTTTTAAATAAAAACTTAAATATAAACAAACAAACAAAAAAAAGAAACGAAGAAACTCTGAAAGAGGTAGACTGTGCTTTTTTTTTGCTCCGGGTCCCCCTTATCCTCGGACCTGTCACCGCCCACCACCCACATGCCCAGGCTTGCCCCCCCCCACAGGAGCGTGACCCCTTCCCAGTGGACGTCTGAGGCAATGGGCGGCAAAGCGGGCCATCATGCTGGGGGACTGGCTTTTTTTTTGTGAGTGCTTTGCTCCCACGGGGTGGGGATGTGCAGTGACATCTAGCGTCTGCGCCACCCAACTGTAATGGCGGCGGTACCCCCGGCCTCCGCCAGGGGTTTGTAGGGCACTGGATACACTTCCCCTTCCTTCCCCCTGGAGAAGGAGAGGAGTCCCTAGGACGCTCGATCCTTCTCCCCCAGCCGACCCTCTGAATCCCAGGTCCATTCCCGAACCTGGGTCGTCGGTGTCGCTAATAGAAATCCAACAGCTGGGCCGGCCAGATAGACTGTGCTCTAAAATGTCAGTCATTCTTACCAGCTGACTTTAAGATTATTACTGGGATTCTGGCAGACCGCCTACAACAAGTCCTACTATCCTTAATCCACACCCGAGCAAACTGGATTTATTGCAGGACATTTCCTTCAGGACAACATCCGTCGACTACTTAATATCGTTTCAGCCCAACATAACACCAAATTATTTCAACTGGCCATAAGGATGGATGCTGAAAAGGCGTTTGCTAAACTCGACTGGTCATTCATGTTATTTACATTGCGGAGGTCTGGGCTGGGAGACAGATTCATTACAGCAATTAAGGGCCTGTACTCCACCCCAAGTAAAGGTGAACAGAGTACTGTCTGGGCAATTTCCCCTGGGGCGGGGTGCGGCAGGGTTGCCCCTCTTCCCTTTGCTTTCTGCCCGTACTGCAGCCCCTAGCAATCTCCATGAAGGCCAATCCCAATATTAAGGGGGTATTAGCAGGTGGTACAGAACTAAAAATAGCACTTTATGCTGACGATGCCCTCTTTTTCTTGGTGGATCCCCTTAACTCCCTCTCACACTTGTTGCAGTCTCTACAAGAGTATGGAACTTTAGCTGGACATAAGATTAACTTACAAAATCGGAAGACCCAACGCTGAGCAGGTTTCCATCTTCTACTTTCAAATGCTCATTCCCATTTGTGTTGGCTAAGAAAAGTACTTTTTGCTATCTGGGGTTAGAGTCTTGGTAGATCTTTCTCAGCTCTTTAATGATAACTACATAAAACTTTTCCAAGAGATACAAGCTTATCTAGCCGGTAGCCTCTTTTGCCTCTTACTTTATACAGTAGGATCAAACTTTAAAATGAATATCTTGCTGCGTCTTTTATATTTATTCCAGACTCTTCCCATCCCCATACTAAAATTCTTCTGGAATCAATTACATAAGGAAACCCAAAAATGTATTTGATTTCAACTCACACCCCCATCTAGCCAAAACGTTGTTACAAGCCCCCCGAAGTGAAGGTGGACTGGTCCTTCATGACTTTCCCCGATACTATTTAGCAGCCCAGGGCGCTTAGTTGTGCACACGGACTAAGAGACGAACATCATCTGGCTGGTACTTACTAAAAGAAGCCTCTCTGAAAGGATGGGCCTTGTGGATCCTACCTACCAATACTATACCAGCATGGATATGGACCCGTACATCCAACCCCTGGGTAAAACATTCATTACGTATCCTCCTTCGTTTACGAAAATTAACTAACACTTCCAATGGTCTAGGACCCTGATTTGTCATGAAGATTCCTTCCAATCCCCATGGTTTGATAGAGGGTAAGCTTTTTGGGAACACAACAAGTTGACCACCTTTATACAATGTACGGACACACAGGGTTGCCTTACTTTCACTCACCTACAAGTAAAGTATACCCTTTGAAGGGAGAGCCATTACAGATTCCTACAGGTCCAACACTTTTTATCAATGCCAGGGACCCTTCCTCAAATCCGTAGGGAGAGGACGGTTTTCGAGTCCTTTCTCTACCACACTATTATTATCAGGGCCAAAATGTGCCACGTATCAGACCTGCACTCGTTACTTTCCACCTCCAAAGCCCCACCATTAGAAACACTTACACAACGATGGGCAGGAGGTGGAAGCAGAGATAAACCTGGAACAGTGGACCAGAAGGTTAAAGATGGGGCTGGCAAGTGACATCGTCCCCTTCATGGCGAGAGTTCAACTGGAAAGTTTTAACTCAGTTCTTCTTAACCCAGTAATAACTAAACATTTTAACACCACCTCCATGACCTTTGCTGAAGAAACTGAGGGAATAGAGAAACCCACGTTCACATATTCAGGCCTGTCCTAAACTGGGTGACTTCTGGGTGAAGATACACTCTGAAATCCAAACGATAATGGGACTAAATATCCTGCTCACCTTTCATGAACTAGTGCTGGGCTTTCCAGTTTTGGTAACCTGCCCCAAGGTGGTCGGGAAATTAGGTCAAATCCTGTGAACTGCCACCCTTAAATGTATCACCTCAAAATGACTCTCACCAGAGCCTCCAACTCTGAGCTGTTGGAGGCTAGGGTGACAGACCTGGAGCGGATGGAGAATATAACAAGCTGACTTACACCGACACAAGACAATTCCTGGAGGTGGCAGCCATGGCATGCTGCACACACGTTAAGCCTTTGTCACGATTATGCACACAGATTCCTCAACAGTTTCTCTCTCAGAAACCTTTGCTAATACTTTTCATCTATAAAACTAGATTTCATTTTTTGGGGCGGGAGGCCCTGTGGGGGAGGTGATGCGCACTCGAAATTTGAAATCTTGTTAGCTGTTACAGATTTAAATGTTTCATCATATTAGCCACTCTTTCCTAACTTTGCGACTATAAAGAGGACTTACTGAATGTATGATCAGAAAATTTGGTGAGCTTAGATTAGAAACATGGTATGGTACAATTTTGAACTATGTTATCTCAATAGTTTAACTATACTTGTTGTTACATGATGGGTAGTAATCTTATGGACTATGTCAGTAAGCCAAGATTACAGACCACTCAGTACCCAGTGACACCAATGAAGACTACAATTTGAATCAAAGGAATTCTGCAGATATCGTATATGTTTTCAAAACATTGCCTATATCTAACTAGCATGTTTTAGGCCCCGTTCGCACTAGGGCATTTAAAACGGTTCAGAGCGCTTGAACCGCTTTAAATGAATGCTAGCTCGGTTCGCGTTCGCACATAACTCGTTTTAAACTTGGAATTTTGAAGCGTGCTCAAACCTGATAAGACTAAGCTTGAGTACGCTCAGAAACGCTTCAAAAATAACGCCGATTCACCTACAGTGCGAATCGCCAGCTCCTATCCTTTTTAATGCACTTCAAGCAAGCACGCACAGCATCATGGTAAGCAGCTTTTCAATGCTGCTGAATTCGGTTCATAGTGGGCACAGATCTCTGCCGCAGTGTGAACCCTGTAAAATGCATTGCCTGATGCGGGTCGCAGGAAGGGGGTTGCAGTATGAACGCTACAACACGGTAAGTGCTAATCCACTTTTAAAAACGTTTTGCACAACCGTGCTGTAGTGCGAACGGGGCCTTACTTAGTTTAAATATTAGTCCACTTCTGGAATGTATTATAATGGCTATATGAGTACTCAGAACTTATATGTAACCAGTATGCATTGCTGGTGGTTTTGTTGTTGTGGATTCTGAAATTTGGTTATAGCAATAAAATTAATCTGAAGTGCAAAAAAATGTCAGAAAAAAAATAAACAAGGACAGTTTGGACTTGATATGCTGTGTATAGTGGCAACACATGCATGGTGTTGGCGGCTGGTGCTGTGCATGGTCACAGCAAATCAATTAAGTTCTAGCTCCAAAGGGGTTCTAGTGCCACCACACTAACACCAAAGAGTGTGGCTATAAGGAAGAGATGACCTCAAAGAAGATTTTAAAGACCCCAGAGTAGAGAACAGATGTCATCGTCATTCTCAATGAACTAGCCAATATTCAGTTTTTCTCAATAAAAAGGTTATAATGCACATGTCTACGGATGCATTTAGAATGCTTTTCAGCACTTTAGACTGTTTTTCTACATACTGCCACTAAATAATAAGGACCTAACTTTCTTGTAAAGTGCTCCGACACATGCAGTGACATCATTAGATACATACACTTTTCTTCATGACACTATAACTCACTTACCAGCACTGGGCCAAAAGGTCTTATGTTCAAGCCTCACACTGGGGACTTGGTCTCACATCCAACAATGACACTACACAGGAAGTGTCACTGCTTGGAAGTGAAGACATTAATCTGAGGTCCCTCCTGCCCATTTCCGTTGACAGTGCAAGTAGACACTGAAGAACCCACAGCACATGGAGGATGACCCAGTCTTCTGGACAACATTACCTCTTTCCAACAGACATGCTCTAATGCAACTGTCTGCATGTGTGAGACTTTATTACACCCCTAGAGGCGGCTCCATTTGTCTGTTTGTAGCCAATGCACTACCAGTATATTACTCATCAGTCTATAAAGCAATTTATGATGCATTCTGTATGTAAGAGGCTATACAAAATTAAATTCAATTCCATTACAGTCCCTCTGGAGATGAAAGCAACATCTCCAAGAAGATTAACACATCTGGGTTACAATGTGGCAGTTTGAAACACTGCTTCCATAAATTCCATAAACAGGTAAATACTGGAATGCAATATTTTAAGACTGAATGCCCTTTGGGGAAGGGGGGGCTGTAAAGAAAAGTTATGTACTATTTACCATACATGGAGAGCTTCCTGAATGACTTATAGGTCTGAGCCAGAAGGTGCTAGGACTCCACGGAGGCTGGCGGCACAAGTATGCCGCGCATGCCACCTGTATGTGCCCACTGGTATACAGTGGCACCTGCACCAAACCACCTAAGTACCTTTTTATTGAGGAATGCAGCATGAGAAACTAAACCTATGAGCAACATAACCAATACCTAAGGAAAATTATAATCCCACTGGCCCCAATAAGAGCCAACAATACCAACATAAGACAGAGTCTTTACATCCCTTGCCTGTTCAAAAGGGTAGACAATAACACAGCGAATAAATCAGGAAGATGGAGGCTGAGTTGTGATACTTCATGGAGAAGGTAGTCAGGAAGATCTTCAGTTAAAGTAAGTATGTAACTTTTTGTCTTTAATCTCCTCCATACAGTCCCACTTCGGGTCCAAGTATCAAGTGTCAGAAAAACAATCCTCTGGACTGGGAATGTTTAGAGTCAAGAACTCAGGAAAGCACGTCATTCGGAACAGTTCTGCTACAGCTGGCATGAGCATCTGGAGCACAGTGCTTGATAAAGTATACAGAGTGATCTATGGGGCAGCCCTGCAGATCTCTGCAACAGGCACAGAGCAGAAAGAAGTGGCTACTGCTTTTGTGATATGGGCTTGTACAGAGCCCTCTTAGCTTTGTCTCCAGCATGGAGTAGCAAAGTGGAGGCAATTAGCAATCCAGCTGAAAGGCAGTTGATAGTGATAGGGAGATTCCTTGGATTAGGAATGAAAGAGACAAATACTGTAGCTGTTTTGCCTGTCTGTAGTCCTTAATTCTGTCCTGGTAGAATATCAAGAGCAGTTCTGCACTTCAGCATGTGCTTTCGTAAATAAGATGTTTCAGCTGTTGCAATTTACTAGAAAATATATTTTTTTTTCATTTTCAGTGTTCCTTTTCAAGATGTATAGCACATCTAGGTAGTCCATCTAAAACGCCTGTATAGAAAACATTTGAAAACAATTGTCTCTACCCTATTTACCTCACAGTGTCTTTGTTTATGACATCACAGTATTCACCATGACAACAGACTGTGATGTCACAAACAGCAATTGTGTAGGCAACGGGAGTATCAGATATATTTTGAAAGACTCAGTGAAATAATTTCTGCATTATCTACAATATTTAGCAGACCAACAGCAGGGGAAAGTAAAAAAAAAAAAGACAAATAACTAGAAAACAAAGTTGAAATATAACTGGTATAACTGAAATGTTTTTAATATAACAGAGTTGACATCAAGGGAATGCAACGCCCTTCCCCTTCATGCTGATGGTTGGCAAGTATGTAGGAAGAACCATGGGCTAGTTCAAGAGGAACTCTGACACCACATAAGGTAGAATCTTGGGGTGTGGACGTCCAGTGACATCACGGTAATGGTGGCAGGCTAATCTTAGCAACTCTGTCAGCCGTCCCAATAATCTGCTGCAATCCTCCCTTCCCAGCCCTCAGACCCGGCTCACAAGAAAACATTTCTCACCTTAGTAATCTTATTTCTTCCAGTGTATTCTTCTATATTCATAACTGTATGCAGTCTGCCTCCTAAGTAGAACTGCCCAGAGAGAAATGGAACTATATGCAAATGATAGAATCTATCATTGCTCGAGACACATATTCAAACTACTGCCCTCACCTACTGTAACGTTCCATCAATATCTCAGATTTCGATAACAGCCTACAAGGCAGAAATACTATGTACAGTACGTATCTAAAATTACCTATAAATGCATAAAGGAACTAACTCCCATAACAAAATATGCCCCCTAGTGGCTATTTAACTACAACTCAAACAGATAAGTTTTATCCTGGAAACACAGTTAACCAAAGAAGTAGTAGTCATCCTACCAAAGTAAAATGTACTTAAATAGTGTGTACATGCTTACAGAAATCCAAGATAACATCAGTAGGCATGCTGAGGCTCTGGTTCTGGTAGGCGAGGCAGGAAGGAGAGTTATGAATATAAAGAATACACTGGAAGAAATAAGATTACTAAGCAAAGTATTTTTTCTTCTAACCCCATGTTTTCTTCTATATTCATAACAGTATGCAGACTTCAAAGCAGTACCCTTGAAGGTGGGAAAAGAACCTACTTAGGAAAGAGGCTCTGCAGGACTGCTGTTCCAAATCTGGCATCACCTCTGGACAGTATGTCCAGGCTGTAATGCTTAGTGAAAGTATGTACTGTCCTCTACGTGGCAGCTTTGCATATGTCCAGTAGGGGGACATCCCTTGAAGCTGCTATGGAAGCAGCTGTTCCCCTGGTTGAATGGACCCTAAGACCTGATGGGGCCTGTCTGCCTGCTTTTCGGTAGCAGAACTGTATACAGCTAACTATCCAGTGAGAGACTGATCCCTTGGTAGCTGTTGTACCTTTTTTCACATCCTCATAGGTAAGGAATAACTGTTGTTTATCCTGCCTGTGATCCTTAGTATGAGATATGTAGTAACTAAGAGCTCTCTTCACATCCAGATTGTGAAGTCTATGCTCACCTGAAGCAGAGCGCTCAGTGAAAAACACTGGCAGTGTAATGGACTGGTTTAAATGAAAATCTGACACCACCTTAGGGAGAAATTTTCTATTGGTTCTGAGGTGAGCTGAGGACATGGGTTCAAAAGGTGGCCTCATAAGCTGAGCAATGCAAATGTTCAAGTCCCACCCAGGGACAGGTTCCCTAATGAGTGGGTATGTGAGACACTGACCCTTGAAAAACATTTTAAAAATAGGATCAGATGCAATGGAGATGGGTTTTCCCAACTGAAATGTGAGCAGAGATAGCTGCTAAGTGGACCCTTAATGAAGTATGCTTAAGGCCCTGATCATGTAAGAAAGTAAGTTACTCAAGTAGAATTGGAATGCCTGCTGAGGCAGGTTTAATGTTATGCAGGGTGCACCAAGAGAGGGAAGCCTTTTCCATTTGGCCGAAAAGGTTTTCTTAGTGGAGGGTTTTCCATATCCCTTAAGTATGTGTAAAACTGCTTGGGAGAAATTAGGTTTGCAATTCTGTCTTCAAGAGCCAAGCCTTGAGACAGAAAGAGAGCTGAGGCTGGGATACCCTATTTTCCCTTGGTGGGAGGTTAACAGTTTGTGCTTCCAAGGAAGATGTACTGGTCCGGATACCAACATGGATAGCAGGAAAGTGTACCAATGTTGTCTGGGCCAGTCTAGGGTGATAACGATCATTGAGGCTGACTGGGACCTGAGCTTGATCAGGACTCTGAGAATGAGAGGGAAGGGTGGGAAAGCATACAGGCTTCTCCCTGACCAATCCAGTACCATGGCATCCACTGGAATTGTGCCCCTGGTTGGAGGCCTGCAACAAAACAGTGCTAGTCTGTGGTTCTCTGGAGAGGCAAAGAGATCCACTTCTGGGGTACCACATCTTCTGAATACTGAATTTGCCACTTGTGTGCAATGACCATTCTTGGTGGCCCTGACTGATTCTGAGGGCATCTGCCAAAATGTTGTCCTTCTCCTAGACATGGACCGCTTGCAGAGTTACTTTTAAAAGTATGCAAGATCTCACAGTTTCATGGCCTCTGAGCACAGAGGGTCGATCTTGTACCCCTTGCTTGTTTATATAGTACATTGTTGTGGTGTTGTCTGTCCTGACCTGTACCACCCTGCTTGGTACAAAGTGAGCAAAGGCCTTTAGAGCTAGAAGTACAGCTCGGAGCTCTAAGAGATTTATGTGCAGAAAGGATTCTGCCTCGGACCAAGTCCCATGGATGGTGTGTTCCCCCATGTGGGCGCCTCATCCCAGTAGAGAAGCATCTATTGTGAGAACAAAGGAAGAGTTCTCTTTTTGGAAAGGGACACCTTGCCTTAAGTTTTCTGAATTTTTCCACCACTGTAAGACTTGAATAACAGCCTCTGTTACTGGGATGAGTTTTGACATCTTGTCCCTTCTCTGTGACCAGTGGGATCTGAGATGAGACTGCAGGTCTCTCATTCTGTATCTTGCTCCTGAAACTGTACCTGTTGCTGCAGCTATATGGCCCAGAATCTGAAGACAGTGTCTTGCTGGGCATGGCTGGTTTAGTTTGAAAGAGGCAGCCAGGTCGAAAATACTTTGCACACTGTCCTGAGGGAGGAAAGCCCTTCCCTGAATAGTAGTCACCTCTGCTCCTATGAATTGAAGCACCTGAGCAGGGGTAAGAACAGACTTTTCCTGATTTATCAAGAATCCCAAAGATTGCAGGAGATGCATTGCTGACTGCAGGTGCTCCGAGACCTGCTGTGGGGATTTTCCCACAACCAGCCAGTCATCCAGACAAGGGAATACTAGAATGCCAGACCTCCTTAGGTGTGCCACTACCACAGCTAGGCACTTTGTAAATACCCTTGGGGCTGAGGTTAGCCTGAGGGGAAGGGAAGTGAACTGATAATGACCTGAGAGGAGTCTGGACCTGAGATACTTTCTGTGAGATTGCCTTACTGGGATGTGAAAATAGGCATCTTTTAGCATCTCTGGATTTAATCAATCTCCCTGCTGGATAACTGGTAGTATGGACAACAAGGTGACCATCTTGAATCTTGGTTTTACTAGAAATTTGTTGAGAGATCTGAGATTCAGAATGGGTCCCCAGTCCCCATTTTTCTTTTTGGTTAGGAAGTAACGGAAGTAGAAACTCTTTCCTCTGAGATGTACTGGTGCAGGTTCCATTGCTTTCATGTGGATCAATTTCTGCACCTCTTTTTGCAAGAGTCTGCCCTCCATGAGGGAAGCTGGCTTGAAGACTCAATTTCAGAGGGGGAAGGGATTTGAAGCATAGGGACAAACCCTGACTTACCACCTCCAGAACCCACTTGTCTGTAGTAATGGAAACCTAATTCTGGAGGAAGTAAGTTAGCCTGCCCCCTCCTGGCACTGGGGAGGTGACCTCAGGGGTTTTGTTTTGGGGTTGCCTGAGCCTGGACAGATTGGGAGCCCATTCTGGAATCCCTCCTGCCCTTAGATCTAAAATACCCAGTCTGCTGTGGGTAGGGCTACTGCTGAAAAGCAGTTTGACCCTGACAGAAAAGCCTCCCAAAAGGAGACATTCCCCTGCCTCCCCTTCCACAAGGCCTACAGGAAGGGGTAGGCCTGTCCCTGGAGGAGTTACTCTAGTAGGTGGCCTTGTATTCATCCACCTTTTTCGTGTACTCCTCAGTGCGTTTACCAAACAGGGAGTTATTCTCCACAGGAAAATCCATGGCTTTTGTCTAGGTATCCTGGGTGAGATTAGTGGCCCTAAGCCATGCCAGTCTTCATGAGGGCCACCAACAGAGCCATCCACCTGGCAGCTTTATCGTTAGCATCAGCTGCCATCTGGAACTGACATTTAGCAGCTTCCAGACCAAATCTAGCTGTCTCTGCTAGGTCATCAGAGAGGGACGAGGGAGCCTTCTCTGACATAGCTAGTACTGATTGCCAGTATTTTACGACACTGTGCTGCATATGCCTGGTAATTAGCCTGCCTCACACCCAAGGAGGCAGCTAAGTACCCTTTCTTGTGACATGCCATCTATTTTCTGAGTCCTTCTCAGGAGGGTGGGAAGAGAGAGAGACCCTCACCTTTTCACAGGCTGCCTGCTGGACTATGCCTTGGTGATCAGGGTGGGAGTATAAGAACTCTGCTCCCTCCCTGTCCAATTGATATTTCTAATCAGACTTCCTATCTATAGAGGGAACAGAGTTAGGAGTCTGTAAAATTTTTAACAAGTCTTTTTTAAAGAACTTGTTAATTGGCAGATATACCTTTTTTGTGGGTGTTAACCCCATCATCTCTAGGTATTTGGCCTCCTCTTCATCATCAACCACTTCAGTGGTAGCTAAATCCAAAGCATCCACTATGTTTCTCACAAAAGAAAAGTGAGATGAAAAATCCTCAGGTCGAGAGGAGAACCAAACTCCTGCTCAGGTGAGATTTCAGGCTCTACTGGTTCATCCTGTTCAGGATCCATCTCACCATAGTCATCACACTCAAGTTCCTATGATTCAGGAACAGGAACAGGAACTGGGGCAGGAGCCTTTGGAGGAGCCGGTTAGGCAGGCAGGATCTCCTGTAAAGCCTGCAGAACTTTCATAGCCTGAGCTATCTCCTATACAGATGGCAGGCTGTGAGACACAGTAGAGACCCTAGGGTACAGAAACCTGGGGTTCTAAGTGTTTGGTTTTTTGATTTCTTGGAGGGGCCGGAGAGTCAGCTGGACCACTTCCCTTTCAAGTGCCAGAAACACCCTTATCAAGGGTGGCAACAGTGGATAAAGCAGTTTCACCCACAGTTTTTGGTGGCTGGTTAGAGCCTGAGGGACCACTGTCCACTTTTTTTCTCAGTCTTTCCATCCTTTTCTCAATAGTTTTAGGAGAGAAGGATTTACAAATGGCACAGTCTGCTGAAAAATGATCAGGTCCCAAGCAGACTAAACACAGATCGTGTTTTTCAGCTTTTGGAAACACTTCCCCACACTTAGTACAATTTTTAAAACCTGGGGGACCAGTCTTTTTCTTTGGTTTTTCTTGTAATTCCATTTCCAGGAAAAAAAAACAGGAACCGCTTCTTAGTATTCAAACTAACGTTTTTTTTTATTTTTTTTTTGTCGGTTCAGGAACCGGTTAAGGATTCAAGAAAAGAACTGATAATTTTAGACTCGAACCACATCAGCGGTTCACAGGAAAGTACAGTTATGTAAGAATTTAACGTAACAGTAGATCTTCGAGAGGAGCTCTTGCAGCAGGCTATCACAATAAGTACTATGCTGCAGGCACTAGGACCCTCCAGAAAACTTCTCAGCCAGCAGTACCCAGCAGGGACTGCCCCCGGCTCCGCCCTGATGTCAGCCCTGGTATAAAAGGGGGCGGACACAGCTCCACCCCAGTTCCCCAGCCAAGTTCCATGAACGAGCCCTGACAAGAGAACGAGGTGAAGCTCGAAGATGATGCTCTGTACACCTCAAAAAGTGGATGGAGGGCGGGAAAGTGACGCCTGCTGCAAGAGCTCCTCTCGAAGATCTACTGTTACGGTAAGTTCTTACGTAACTGTACTATCTTAATTCGAGTGAGAGCTCTTCCAGCAAGCTATCACAATAAGGACCGAATCCCAAGCAGTCCTCGCCAAGGAGGAATAGACTCCGGAGGTGGAAGAGAGGAAGCTGAACACAGAAGCTCAAGACAGGAATCCTTGAAGGACTGCCAGGCGAAGCCAGCATGGCGTCTGGAGGCAATGTCCAAGCTGTAGTGCTACGAAAGTATGAACTGAATTCAGGTTGTGCCGTGCATATGTCCCTAATCGAGACATTCACGAGGCGCAGCGAAGGAAGCAGACACTCCTAGTGTAGTGAACCCAGCCGGCCCAGAAGGGGCTTGTTGTGCTTCTCATAGCAGAAAGAAACATGTGGACAATCCAGTTAGACATGGTCTGCTTGGACACCGGTTTACCCAAGTGTTGTGGTGCGAATGCCACAAACAGTTGCTCCAACTGACAGTGAGAAGCCATTCACCTAAGGTAAAACCTTAGTGTCCTGTGGATGTCCAAAGTGTGAAGGAGAGCTTCTCCCCTGTTAGAGGGGGAAGGGAAATAAGCTGAAAGGTCAGTGTCAACTCCGAGACCACTTTTGGAAGAAACTGAGGGTTAGTCCTCAGGGAAACCCTTTCCCTGTGGAAAATTAAATACGACTCTTTACACATCAGAGCCTGAAGCTCAGAAACTCTTTATGCTGACATAATGGCAAATAAAAAGCAAACCTTCCAGGAAAGATATCGCAGCTCACAGTCTGCTGCAGGTTCAAACGGGGGTAAAGTAAGCTTCTCCAACACAAAAAGGAGGTCCCAGGGTGGGACAGGATCCCGAATGGGAGGTCACATGTGAGGAATCCCCTGTAAAAAGGGTTGGGCCACATCCAACTGGGCTAAGGTACTGTCTCCCGAAAGGGCGTGATAAGCCGAGATGGCCCACATGTGCACCTTTATGAAGGAGTAGCTCAAGCCTTGCTGGTATAAGGAGAGGAGATACTGTAGAGCTGAGTTCACTGGACAGGTAACGGGATCCAGATGGTGAGATGAGGCCCACAAGCAGAACCGCCACTTCACAGCATAAGTGGAGCACGTGGAGGGCTTTCTTGCCAACACAAGAACATCCGCCGCCTCTGGGGATACCCCATACCTGTATTTAGCTACGTCCAAAGGAGCCAAGAATGAAGGTGTAAGGATCGGAGATTGGGATGGACCAGTGAGCCCTGATCCTGGGACAGCAACTGCGAGCATATTGGCAGCGGGATTGAAGGTTTCATGGATAGCCGCTGAAGTAGTGGGAACCAAATCTGCCGAGGCCACAGCGGGGCGATCAGAATCATTCGAGCCCCCTCGGCCTGTAACTTCAACAGAACTCTCTGAACGCGAGGAAAGGGAAGGAAGGCATAAAGAAACCTCCCTGCCCAACAAAGGGACAATGTGTCTGGCTAGAAAACACCAGGTGCGGGCTCTCGCGAGTCGAAAACTGGCAGTTTGGCATTGCGTGGTGACGCAGCAGGTGCAGCTCTGGACGACTCCATATGTGCCTAATAGCTGATCCGCTATTGATTGAAGTAGCTCCAACCCATGCCTTGGACTAAGATCTGCTGAGACTGTCGGCCAGGTCATTTAGGACACCTGGAACATGTATCGGAGAGAGTGATGTGCTGTTCCAGTGCCCAATACCAGACTCTCATCGCCTCCTGCACAGAGGGTAAGAATGAGCGCCCTTGCTTGCTGACATAGAAGACGACCGCCATGTTGTCCGCCTGAACCAGAACAGAGCCTGGTACACGGTCCTCCTGAAAGGCGTGTAGCTGCTGAGGACTGCTCGCATCTTCAGGACACTGATGTGGAGTTCACGCTCCTTGGGGGGTCCAAATGCCCTGTGTTTGGTAGGCCCCCAGATGCACTCCTCACACCAAATCCGAGGCATCCGTTGTAAGGGTCTGATTTAGGGGCTCCAGATGGAAGAGGACCCCTTTTTCCAAATTGAGTGGTTCCATCCATCAAAGAAGTGTTCTCCTTACGGGTTCTGTGACTCTGACCATGTGGTCTAGGTCGTCTGAGCACTGATCCCACTGCACCCTGAGCATCCATTGTGGGATTCTCATGTGGAGGCGGGCCAGAGGAGTGACTGGAAAGGCCACCGCCATGTGTCCCAGAAGTCTCAGGATGGTCCTTGCTGGGACCTGAGGAGTTACTAGGACCAATTCAGCTATCTCCCGCAAGAGATTGCCACTCTCTCGGGGTAGAAAAGTAATACCCTGGACCGAATTCAGGACCGCTCTGATGAAGATGAGTCTTTGGCTGGGTTCTGGGGAAGACTCTGAAAGTTTCAGGGTGATCCCCAGGTCTCGGAAGAGCATATAAGTGTCTCCAAGAGCTTGAAGCAGGTGTGACCTTGACGGGGCCGTGAGCAGCCAATCGTCCAGGTAAGGGAAGACATAATACTCTGATGCCTTAGAGCCGCAGCCACTACTGCCAAGCATTTCATGAAGACTTGAGGAGTGGAGGAGAGGCCGAATGGAAGAACTTGAAACTGATAATGTTCTCCCTGGAAGTGGAACCTCAGGAACTTCCTGTGAGGGGGAAAGATCCCGATAAGCATGTACGCATCTTGCATGTCTAGGAAGCAGAACCAGTCCCCTTGGTGCAGCAGAGAAAGAAGTCCAGGAAGGGTCACCATCCAGAACCTTTTGTACTCTATACAGAAATTGAGAGAGCTGAGGTCCAGAATGGGACGAAGGTCCTGAGTCTTTTGGGACCAGGAGAAGTGGAATAATACCCTTTCCCCACTGCTGCAGGGGGACCGGTTCTATCACCCTTTTTGCAAGAGGCATGTATCTCTCCTTCTATGAGGGGATATGAGAAGGAGGATATCTGGAGAACCTTGGTGGAGTGTCTGGAGGAATCTCCATGAACTCGAGAGTGTGTCCTCTCCTTATGATGTCCAGGACCCATTTGTCCGCAAGGATCGAGCTCCATCCCTGAAGGTAAAGGGAAAAGCGACCCCCTACCACTTCCCCTGGAACCTCAGCCGGAGGAGGGGGGTTGGAAGGGAGTCATTGAGCAGAGCCAGATGTGGGCAGAGAGGCCTGGGAGGACTTATGCCACGAGGAGCACCTCCAGGCTGCTGGTTACCGTCTCTCCTCCAAAAGCCATCTCTCTGGCCCTCTTGATTGCCACGGGCTTGAGCACCTGAGGGCTTATGAAATGGCCACTTACGCCGTCTCCGCTGGTCTCCACAGTACATTTGGCGGACAGACCAGATGGATTTGCCCGACTCTTGGAGGCGAGAGATGAGAGACTCCGTCTCCTGCCCAAACAAAACGGTACCCTGGAACGGCAAGTCCCAGATGCTGGACTGCAGATCCTGGTGAAAGCAGAGACCCTCAACCAGGCATGGCGCCTGGGGCAAACACCTGACACTGATGCTCTGGCTGCCATATCCAGTAATAGTGATGAGGCACACAAACATGTGTGCCCATGTCTGAAGCCGATTTTAGGATGTCCAGAATCTGTTTTCTTCTCGAGTCTGGCAAGGCATTTACCAGCTCTTGTCCCCGCTCCCAGAATGCATTCTGGAACTGGACCATATGCGTTAGGAAATTCAGGGATCTAATTGAACAGGTGGAGGCAGAATACACCTTTTTGCCCACCTGGTCCAAATAACAAGACTACGGATTGGGAGGCTGTGAGCTGAGGTATTTGGGATGCTTAGATTTATCTTGAGCAGCCGTCATTACTGAAGAGTCCACCTGAGGGTGCTCGGCCAGAAATGCTTCATCCCTCGGGGCTCTGTATAGCCTGCCCGATTTTTTTGGAACTGCCGGGACTGAAGCCGGACGTTTCCAGGTAATCCAGGTGAGGTCCTGGAATGTGTCCACCAAAGGAGGCACCACCAAGGGTTTAGGCTCCTTCTGCCTCAGGTACTTAGATAATTGCCGGCGTTCCGGATCCAGGTCCTCCGTGTTCCACTCATTGGAGTCCTGGATGTGCCTCATGACGTCCATGAAAGTAGGATCATTAAGAGGTGAGCGGGGCTGGTCCTTCTCTCCCGGGGAACCCCCGATTCCTGAATAGGAAGAGGCAGAGAAGGAAGGGCTACTTGGTGTCGAGTAGCTGGACCTATCCCTGTCACTAGCCCCACTCAAATGTCAGTGACTCACCGACCGACAATGGTCCGAAGACCGACGTCGGTCATGGGACCGACGGCGGAGCGGAGACTGACGTCGGTCAGAGGACCGACGTTGGGAACGGTCCCGTCTAACAGAGCGGGAACGGATCCTGATGCGAGACCTGACCTGGCATCGGCTACCAGATCTGGTAGAGCTCCGGTGTTGGTCTACGGACCGTGAATGGGAACGAGCCTTGGGAGGAGGTGTAGGCGGCAGCCTCTTATGGGTCCTCCTCGGCGAAGAAGCACCTCCTGGCTCTGGTTCACCTGAAGGGTCTGGAACCAGTGACGGGGCCGGCTTTGGGGGGGGGGTCCGCTTCTGGACCTGCCGCCACCAGAAGGAAAAGAGATCCTGGATCTCATCCTTAGTGAAGACTGAGGCTGCGTTCCCCGGAAAGGGAATATCCGGAACATCGGCCCTGGAAGGAGAGCCCCCCTGTAGAGCCCCAGGGGGAGGAGGACTTGGGGGATGGAGATGCAGCCCCTTTGCCGGCTGCTTCTAGATCCGTCGCCCCATCACCCGGCATTGGTAAGGGGACAGACGATGGGGCGCGGGGTGTCCTTCGATCAAGGCGCACTTCTTGATGAAGCGGCGAGGGCCTTGAAGACAGGGCTGAAGCTTGCAAGTCCGAGGACTTAACAGCGACCCTTAGTGGAGTCACCTTAGGCTTTGCTGGCCTCTCCCAGAAGGCCCAGCCTTAGCCTGATCTTTGGACGCCACCTGAGTCCACGAGCCACGGGCTTTCTTGGGAGAGGGCCACGAGGGGAGCGAGACTGGGACCTGGACTGGTGCCGGACCGACTACGGTCTTTTCATGAGACTGCTTGGTTTTATCCTTCTTTTCACCTTCTCCCTGAGGTGTGCAGGTCCATCTTTTCTCAAGAAGGTACGCCTTCAGACAGTGGATCGAGTCCAGCTGGTAAATTTCTGGCAAGGCAAACAGGCTGCGGTGTTGTGCTCAGGTCCCAGGCAAAGATGCACTTCTTGTGGCTGTCCTTGGATGGTATCTGGCGTCCACAACCGCACTTGTTGACATGGGGTCCCGACGAGGAGACCGAGGACGGTGAAGACATACGTTGTTGACAAAAAAGCGTAGAAAAAGTTGAAGAAATTGTGAAAAACTAACGTTTTTTAGCTGGTGCTGGCAAGCCAAGACCGAAGAACTCTTCACGTGCATAGGACGCGGTGGGAAAAGAACTGGGGCGGAGCTGGGTCTGCCCCCTTTTATACCAGGGCTGACGTCAGGGCGGAGCCGATGTCGGGGGCGGTCCCTGCTGGCTGAGAAGTTTTTCCGGAGGGTCCTAGTGCCTGCAGCATAGTCCTTATTGTGATAGCCTGCTGCAAGAGCTCCCACTCGAAGTAAGATCCAGCGTATCAGTTCAGAAGAACCGACTGCTCGGTTTCAAAACAGAAGTTTTAAACACAGAAAAAATACATAAATATATATAAAAGAATACTAAAACTACAGCGAAAAGTGCCAAAATTACTAAGAAAGCCCTGGTTCCTCAGCGGTTATTCCAAACCACGAGGAACCCACAAAAAATACAATTTTAATGCTAAACTAAATAAACTTAACTTTAAAAAGTAATTAGAACTAAATTAAACAATAAATGAGGGCAGCAGCTCACATACAGGCAAAATTATACTTATTAAACTGGAATCAGCACAAACTGTCGAAAGGAAGATCTCAGGCATTTGACTTGTCAGGCAGAGTGAGAAATCTGAGATGTTGATGGAATGTTACAGTAGGTGAGGGCTGCAGTTTGAATATGTGTCTCAAGCAATGATAGGTTCTAGCATTTGCATATAGTTCCATTTCTCTCTGGGCAGTTCTACTTAGGAGGCAGACTGCATACAGTTATGAATATAGAAGAATACATGGGGTTAGAAAGGTGGGTGTAGAAGAATAGTTTTTTATTCATGTTGGGGAAGCTGCAGCGCTCAAAAGGAGGCAAGAATTCCTCCCAGCAAAACAAGATGAAGCAACTTGCAAGCGACGCAGACATCAAGGGTTTTGAGGCCTCAGCATTTTATTATTTATTTATTTACTTGTGGTAAACAGGTGGGTGCACTAGGCATAGGGATGCCTATTTCAGTCACGACCTTGGAGAATACAAGTTGAATACATGAGCATACCATGTGACACAGCACATGAAATAGGTAAAACAGTGGGTAGGTGGTCCAAATACAATCAACTTTGGGGTTGGGAGAAATACAGTTTAGGACAAAGTCAAAATACAAACAATACAGTTAGGCCATCATGTGACTGCTCGTCGGAATCATCTACCGACGAGATATAGAGGAAGAGAAGTCACCAACAAAATCAGATAAAGCTCTATAGAAAATACTCCATACGGTCAACAAACCTGAATCCTCCATAGCAGACCTTCAAAAGGACATCAAAAACATTAATAATAAGATTCTTACAAATGAAAACGATTTTGGAGGTCATGGAGGCTCAGGAGCTAAACGACTGGGTCTTGCTTCATTTATTACAGAGAGAGACAGACAAGTACACGCCCAGCTGGAGGATGCAGAAAACCGCGCCAGATAAAATAATTTTAGAATACATGGAGTAAAAGAGGGAGCAGAAGAGGGTTACCCAAGGCCTGCTGATTTCATTAAATACTTGCTAACGTCTACCCTATCTTGCCATTGGACATTTCTTGACATCGAACAAGCTTCACCGATCCCTTGGCCACTGATCTAGGGACCAAAGTAAGGCCACGGTCCTGGTGGTGTGCATGTTAAACTGCCAAATGAAGGAACAAATTCTTATGGAAGCTTGAGACATAAAGACTTGAAATTTGCAGACCAGCCTATTTTTTGACCACAATTTCTCCTCTGAGCTTCACGCCAAGAGACAATAGGTATGAGCCATAATTTGAGAGCTGCAGGAAAGAAAACATAAAAGCCCAACTTAATTTCCCATGCAGCTTAAGGTTCATCTGGATAATGGAGTAAAGGTTTTCAACTCTCTTATGGAAGTGTCGTCCTTTCTCAAAGACCAGCAAATACCTTTGCCGACCAAGAACTGGAGTTATTGGAGCAGAAGCTACTTGAGGGATCCTGGGGGTAGTCTCGAGAGGCGAAATGGAATCATCCATGGTATCTCTTTTGACAGCTGCTACCAAACTTTGCCAAATTAATGAGGAAAGCAGAAACTTACTATGGCAAAGAATCAGCTTTGGAATTGGGCAAACAATTGGTGACAAGGTGACTGTCTATTTTGGCTGAGGTATACCTGTTAACTTGCCGATAAGGCAGTTTTCCAAACACAGCAGCAGAGGGCAGAAATTCAAAGAATATACAGTGAAATTTACCTCGAATGCTGATGATTTATTCTTACTATTCCTTCTCCTGACTTGGGAATCTGTTTATGTAAACTTTTGCTGAAATGGAATTGGGGGAGGTTTAGTGGGCATGAGGGGGACAAATACTTGTGATATTTGTTTACACTTTTGGACAGAACCCCTTTTTATTTCTGGCCCCTTTTATTATTATTAAATAAATTGTTTATTGGAACTTACTCTATGGATGGCGCCCAACGTGAAAAGGATTTTCTATGACCTAATACCATGACATTAAAGAGTTGTGGCTATATATAGCCACCTGAGAAGGTAATTGGTGGTGCAGGGTTTTCTTTTGGTGGGAGGGCTCCATTGGAGACCGCCTTTTGGGGTGGAAAAGTGGGTTTTGTGAAATAAGAGGTTTAAGGATCACTTCCTCGAGGAGGGCAGAAGTAGATGGTAATATGCATTTTACACTGCCTCGATAACACATATAAGTTAGGATGGAGGTGATGCGATATGGTAGAGCCACTCATAGCTTACTTGTTCTCCATAATGATGGCCACCCAACGAGGTCCATGGGGCCTGATTATCGTGATGTTAATACAGAGCGTGTCATTACCAGTACTAGGTCATAACAACCCAGGCTGGTATCACGTGTTACATCACTAGAAGAACCATCTGAATTCTCATAACAGAGTAGAGGTGGATTATTAGAGTTTACTGGTTCACCTAGAAAGTATTAAAGTAGGATTTTATCATCCTAATTTACACTGACAATATAGGCTGCAGTGTCACTGTTATGGATTAGTTGCTAAATTTTACTTATTCAGGTTGTTAATTATTTTGGTCAAAAGTTATTTAAGCATTGATTATGTGCAGCTGCTATATAGATAAGTCGTTAGTTATTTCTTAGACCAAGCTCACAATACATGTGTTTTTTTCTTCCTGCAAGATATAGAGGATAGTGTATGGGCTACAGTGAACAACAACAGTGTTGTTCACTTTGATGGGTTGTCATGACACCCGCTGAAACCTTGAGAGCGAAGCTCGAGAGGTTTGAGGGTGTCATGACACCTAGAGAAGTGAACGGCACTGTTGTTGTTCTCTGTTGCCCATACACTGTCTTTTATAGTGTATGGGCAAAAGTAATGAGAAAACAACTTGTGGTTTCTTTCGTGGTCGCGCTGTGATCTCGAGAACACCCCCGCCGAGCCAGAGTCGGTGACAACACTCCTCTTACTCCGGGTCCGCATTTTAAATTAAATAATTGGGCTCTGCTGTGTGCCGCTAAGATATGAACAAAGCGGCATTTACATTTACTTAGGATGTCCACCAGTGCCTCGCTGAAGTACACTGCCCATTTTTTTACGCCAGCCCGCAGACTTTCAGAGTCGGCGCATGCTGTAAGCGTGGTCAAATCATTGAACCATTGATGTGGCGCACTCCGATGGTACAACAACATCGTGACATCACATCAGTGGTACAACAAGACTAGGGAACGTTAGATTTTTAATGAATACAATGTTCTAACATACACTATATGCTAGGTAGAGGTTACTGACTGGGAAAGGGAGGAAAGTTGTGGATGGGTTATCATATTTCTCTTAGAAAATTGTGTCACACATGGGAGAGATCATCATAATTTCATACAATGTAAAATGAGTGCACTCCCCAATTAAGCAAACTAGACTTCTGGGGGAGTTGAAAAAGATGGATTGAGGATTGCATTTCTTTAAGAAACACATTTACCAACGAATGAACATCTGAAGCTAAGACAAGAGTGGGTGGGCAGGGTGGAAGCAGCCTCATCTGCAACTGGAAGAAAAGCTGGAGTGGCCATCTTAATTAGGAGGGGTTGTCCCTTACAGGTTCAATCTATGGAGCAGGGATTTGAGGGTCGATTTTTGAGAGTAATGGGAGATTCAGGAGGAACAAATTCATCTTATTAATATTTATGCTAAAAACGAATATACAGCCTCCTTTCTGAAGGAAATTTTTCATAAAATAGTCGCCCTACCACCAGGTCAGTTGATCCTTTGGGGGAGACTTCAATGCAGTTATGCATCCAAATATGGACAGATCCTCGGTTCCTTTATCACTAACAAACAGGCTACTAGCATTTTAACTTCAATGACAGATGAAATGGGCTTATGTGATATCTGGAGAAGCCAGCACACGGGAATGAGATTTTCTTTCTACTCAACCTCTCAGGGTTCCTACTTCAGAATTGATCTTTTTCTTACACAAAAGATATATATGTATCACATTACAAGATCTAAAATACACAACATCACTCTGCTGGATCATGCTCTGATATCTATACAACTCAAGCCATCTCAGGGGACTAGATAGATGCTATGGAGACTTACTGTCTAACTCTTAGATGACAAGAGTTTTACTAAAACATTCTCAGACACTATTAAGGAAATGCACTCGGTTAACTTACAACAAGGCTACTCGGTGTTGTCAACTTGGGTGGCTACAAAAGCAGTAGCCAGAGAAGAAATTATTGTTTTTGCTTTGGTCAAGAAAAAAATGACCCACTTAATGTGTAACAGGTTACTGGTAAGAATAAAGGAACTAGAGCAAGCTCATAAAATCCAAAACAAATTTGGTGATGCAGGAGTTAAATAAGGTTAGAGAGGAACTGCAAGAGATAGAAAACCAGAAAGCTGAAGGGCAGTTGAGATTTGTAGGTCGTAAGTACAATGAAACAGGTAGCCAGGTGGCTAAATTATTAGCCTTCCGACTTCGTAAAGCACAAGCGGACAGAACAGTACCACAGATTTTAAATGGGCAGAACCCTTCTAAGCCCTGGACCAATCCAAAGGATACTGCATGTCAATTTCAGGAATTTTATCAAAAATTATATGCTGAGGAGCCTAAAGATATAGACATACCTCTGAAACCAAATCCTTTTTACAGAATTTGAACTTACCTAGATTACCCTCTCAGGCCACAAAAGAGTTAAATGCCCCCTATTACAGACCAAGAAGTTGAAGTTATTAAGTCTTTTCCAACTGAAAACCCCTGGGACCTGATGGGTTTAGCTCAGAGTTTTATAAGAAATTCATACATGTTCTTACCCCAATATTAACTTGCGTCTTTAATGATGGCCTGGAAGAGGACAGAAGAGGACAGAATTCCCAGTACTTTTAGGGAGGCAGTGATCAGTGTGATACCGAAATCAGGGAAGCCTAGAAATATTTGCGAAGCTTATAGACCTGTTTCGTTATTAAATCAAGATTTGAAAATCCTATCCAAAGTACTTTCTAACAGACTTCAAAATATATGGAATTTTTAATACACGAAATCAAACTGGTTTTATACCCTAACAGGCACCTGGCAGATAATACTCAGAAACTTTTAAATGTCCTTGCCTTTTCTTAGATGCAGAAAAGGCGTTTGATCACCTGAACTGAGATTATTTAAAAACTATGATGGTCACTTGGGGTTGGGTAACAGTTTTTACAATGGGTATCACTGTGTTATTCAAATTCCACTGCCAGAATTGGAGTCAATGGCACACTTTGGCATCATTGAAAATAGAGGGAATGAGGCTGGAATTACACCTTTGTTACGCCTCAGCCTGAAGCCTTTAGTGGAGGTGATTAGGCGGCAGCAGAGATTCAGGGGATCACAGTTTGAGGACACCATTGGAAAATGTCACTATATGCAGATGATACCCTGCTATGTATAGAAAATCCAGAGGGTCTATCACATATCTTCTAACATTACTTGATAGACATGGGGAACTATCAGTCAGGATTCAAGATCAACATGAATAAATTGGAAGCCTTTTTGATGGAAGGCTCCATAGATCAAACTCTCAAAGCCCAAATTCCATTTAAGTGGGTTACAGACAAAGTCGGTTACCTGGGTGTATGGATACCAACAGATCTCTCGATGATATATAAATAAAAGTATAGTACCCTGCTACAACAGATTCTTTCTGATCTGAACAGATGGCAGTCTATCCACTTTCTCTAATAAGCTAGAATCCAAAAATTAATGTTTTACCAAGTCTGTTGTTCCTCTTCTCTACCCTCTCGATACCAGTTGCAAGGATGGAGCTAAGACAAATAAATAAGAAACTTACACATTTTATTTGGGCTGGTAGAAAGCCTAGGATTAGACAGGTGAGTTCTGTTGGAGGCGAAGCAGAAGGGGAGCTGGGGACCCCTGACCTCAGACTTATTATCAGGTAGCCCAATTAGTACCATTGGTCAAGATGCTTAGTTTGAAGCACCAGGACAACTGGTGTGCTTTGGAGGGATCATCCCAGCTTACCCTTGAGATTGCTACCCTGGTTGATATTACCCAAGGATTTGAAAGATCTCAATAATAAACAGACTAGACATACCTTATCCACTTGGTTGCAGATTAGAACAAAATGGGAACCAACCACTTATATCTAGCATTTTATACCCTGCAGTATCTTACAAACTTTCCAGTGCAGAGAAAAGATAAATGTTTTGAAAGATGGGCAAAATAGGGACTAAAATTCCTCCACCAATTTTTAAAAGGGGACATAATACAGGATTACTTATCCCTACAACAGGAATATGAACGACATAAAAATGACTTCTACAGATACCTCCAATGTCGCTACTATATCCAAACAAGCAAAGGGGTAACAGTGTTAACCACCCCAGTACTTGAGGGCGTATCTATGTTATATAATAGGGCCAGGCTTGCAGACACGAACCATTTGATTTCTCAGTTTTACCAACTGCTCCAAGAAGGAACAGGCCTATTAGCAATCCAGAGTATCCAAGACAAGTGGGAAGGGGAATGTGGGCAGCATATTCTAGAGTAGAACTGGGTTAAAATATAGTGCTGTCAGTGTTGTCAGGAAGATCAGGGAGGTTAGTGATGTTCGGGGGGTCAGCCATACTTGTTTTAATCCCCGGTTTCTTCCAGGATTTAACAATCGATTCAGGACTCACACCCTCCCAAGCCTCAGCAGCCATATAAACAACATCTTTTAATGTAACAGCTTTAATGATTTCGGCCAAGGGAATGTCATGGTTATTGTTAGCCAAGACTTCTGCTTTGCCTGCTTAATATCACTAATGGTGGATTTCCCAACACCATATTACTGTGCCAGTGCCACAGCTCGCTCTCCATTCTCGAGCCTTTCAAAAATCTGCATCTTGTGTGCGACTGTGAGAACAAGGCGCTTTCTTTTGCCACTGGGGGACGATGAATCCATTATATACATGAACAGACACATCTATTTATACAGTCACGCTAGATTCAGGGAGTGCCTTAATTGCTTAATTTAACCAATTAACACCAACCGCAAGGTGGCAGACTGACAGCCTATTTAAAGCGGGAGACACAGTGCAGGTTCGTTAGGCAGAGAAAGTCGGATATTCGGGGTCGGATAAACTGGGTTGAACTGTATTTTAAGCAAGGCCCCTGGAATTCTGCGGTTCTGCGGTTGCGGAATTTGCCACAGAATTTGCATCATGCCTAGAATTCATTGTTTTGGTGAATTTTCATATAAATATACTGTTTTTCCATAGTGCCAGGCTTTCTTTCCCACCTCGTTTATCCTGAAGCCCCACCTCTATGCTCAGCATATTCATTCATTCATTCTTTATTTATACAAGGCGCCTTTCTTAAAACCAAGGCGCCTGTACAAACACATAAAACAATAAATACTTAGAACAACACTAAAACAATCATAAATCATTAAAAGCTTTGCTAAAAAGATATGTTTTCAAAGCTCCCTTAAAGCTTTGGACAGTCGGGCAATTTCTCACCTGGTGAGGTAGAGAATTCCACAGGGTCGGGGCCATAGAACTAAACGATCTTGCCCCTGAAGTTTAGCCAATGACAGGACTGCATTTTGCCAGAGAAATGAATAAATCATGCCGCAGAAATCAGAAAATGCTGCCGCAGAAGTCAAGGAGCCCTACCGCAGAAATCAGAAAATTCTGCCACAGAACACCAGGGGCCCGGATTTTAAGCAAGTAAAATATAATTTTATATATACACTATAGGTGGGAATGGTTTTTAACTTGGGTTTGTATATGCTCCAACAATGGTTGTTTAAAACTGAACCAGTTATTTTAGAATATCACCACATGCTATAAGGTATTACATGTTTATGTCTGTCAAGTTTTTTGCTCTCAATAAACATACAAGTTCAAAAAAAAATAGAAACTTGGGGTGTGTGTGTGTCAGACCACCTTATCCTTATGAAAGACAGTATACAGAGGATCTGAGACCACAGCATGAAGTGCAGAGGAGATGGACATCAGAAATGCTGCTTTACAAATCAGGAATTCCGTGTCACAAGGGCTTAAAAGGATGCAAATGAGCATGTCTAGTGTAAGACTGAGATCACAAGGAGTATCTGGTTTCTGAATCGGAGGTCTCGTGTGCAAAATTCCCCTGAGAAATCTTTTGAACAGTGGCAACTGAGCCAAGATCAGGGGTCCTTAGGTTCATGATAAGCCGAAACAGCAGACAGATGGACCTTGAATATGAAGCACTGACTCCTGAGTCTGACAGGTTCAGTAGATATTTCAAAACCTTTTCAGGAGGACATCTAAAAGTGTCAATGGGAATTCTGGAAAACCAGAAGGAAAAACACTTCCATTTAGCCCTATATGTTTAGTAGGTAGAAGGCTTATGAGCAGCAAGTAGCACCTCAGAGACCCACTGAGAACACTGAACCCGTTGTTCACATCTGTTTTTAAGAAGCAAGCCTGGAGATGGAGGAAGCGCAGGTTGGCATGGACTAGATGGCCCTAAGCCTGAGTCAGCAAGCCATCTTGGATGGTACAGTCTTCTGTTTGCTGACTACCACTCTAGTTATACTTCAGTGAATATGAACATGATTTACTAGCTAGAACACTATTGGAAAAAAACTGAATAAGCTCTGGCCCCAAACATAGCAAAATAATGTACCTGGAAACAAAACCCAGGGAAGATTACACAATTTGGGGAGGCAGTAACAACAACAAAATAGAAAGGGACCTGGGGGTAATCATATCAGATGACCTTAAGGTTGGCAAGCAATGTGAGAAGGCAGTAGGGAGGGCTGGGGGATACTGGGATGTATGGGAGAGGCATCACCAGCAAAAACATTGTTATCCCCTGTACAGACAGTTGGTGAGACCCCATCTGGAGTACTGTGTCCAGTTCTGGAGACCCCATCTCCACAAGGGCATAGACAGGATGGAGGCAGTTCAGAGGAGGGCAACTAAAATGGTGCAGGGTCTGCAAGAGAAGCCATCTACGAGGAGAGACTAAAGGAGCTTAATATGTATACCCTTGAGGAAAGGAGGAGAGGGGACATGATAGAAAGCGTTTAAGTGCCCCAGTGGAATCAACAAAGTCCAAGAGGGTAGCATCTTTCAGAAAAAGAGATGTGCAAGAACAAGGGGACACAATTTGAAGATAGACGGGGATGGCTCAGGGGCAATGTGAGGAAGTATTTTTTCACAGAGAGGGTGGTAGATGCATGGAACATCCTTCCTGAGGAGGTTGTAGGGTCTACAACTGTGGGAGAATTCAAGAATGCATGGGACAGAAATAAGGCAATTTTTGTGGGGGGTAGGAAGAAATAGGCTGTTGGTTAAACGGGATCTGCAGTTTATCCTCTAGGTAGGGAAATGGGCAGACTAGGTGGTCCAAGTGGTCCTTATCTGCTGTCAAAGTCTATGTTTCTAACGAAAATGCTGTGATTCGATAACAAGGAAAAAGGAACTGAGGCAGGTGCCATTTCGTACCAGTGAGCATGTACAGCTGGTGTATGCGTGGGACATACCTGAGCCAACAGCTCTCAAAAGTTTTGGCTCCCACGGAGTCCTAGCCCCTTCTGGCTCAGACCCATTAGTGGGACTCTGTGGAGAAGACTGATTCTTGGAAGATCAATACACAATTTTAAAGCTTTTAGTTTGGAGCCTGCTGGTGCCAGAATAAAACCTGACCCAAAGTAGTGGGTAAAGAGACATGTTTTTCTTTACATTAAGACCCAAAGGCTTTTCTGTATGGCATCTCAATGATTCAGAGCACTTCTGACAGAAAGCATCTTTTTCTGTTTCTGACTACAATCACAAAAAGAACAACCCTAATTTCTGGTGGTGTACACAAGCCTACCTTGTATCTCAGCTCCAGACAGTTCAGGACGTCAGGTGCATTGGGCTGGAACACTTCAGGAAGGTACTTAAGTGCAAAGGTGAGATTTGAAGCCAGCTGCGAGTCTCCATGAAGACTGTACTGCAAAGCTTTATTTAGGATAGAATTGAGAACCAATGGATTAAGAAGCTCTCCAGGTGTTTGTCCTGATCCCAGCTGTAAACAAACAAACAAAAACTTACTGAGTATCAAATACAAACTGTTCCATACAGCAATGATCAGAGAATAGACTGACACTAGTATTTTCAAATGATAACCGGTCAAGAAAGATTTGATTTGTTGCTCCCGTGGCCGCAAAATACCTCCCTCCTCTGGGCCTTTGAAGCCCCTATGCCCATCTGGACACTCCACAGGACATGGGAGGATCCTCACAGGCCTCTAATTTATCCCAGTACAAGGACCCCTTACTATCTCCAGGAGGAAAGCAACGTGTTTGGCACAACAGTGGCAGTAGTTTTCTTTCCTCACAGGGCAAGAAGCAGCTAGAGAGGGCTGGGGTCGGAATGGTACAAGGGCAGCAATTACAGGAGTGGGAACCAACTGGAAAAATACAGGTTACTCACCTGTAACAGGAGTTCTAGGAATGGTATATGTTGTTCATCCACACTCATTGGCAGTATCCTTGCCGCTTTAAATCTTGCCGGAAGGTCTTCAAGCTTGCTCCTCCCACCCACCCGGGTGGTATAACTCGGCTCCGCCCCATGACGCAGATCTGGCCCGCTGGAAGCTCAGGTTGGCGCTCGGCCGGAGGTCGGGAATATGGGATGAACAACATATACCATTCCTAGAACTCCTGTTACAGGTGAGTAACCTGTATTTCTAGGGACATGGATATGTTGTTCATCCACACTCATTGGCAGACTCCTAGCAGTTCTCCGGGAGGAGGGAGGCAAGACGACACCCCAATACTTACTTGGGAAAGAGAGACTGGAGAACCGAGGCCCCAAAACCAGCATCCCGGCGTGACTCAAGGTCGATGTGGTAATGGGTAATGAAGGTGTTTGCTGACTTCCAGGTAGCAGCCCTGCAGATTTCCTGGATAGGGACGTCCCTGGAAGCAGCCACCGTTGCAGCAGTATGGCGGGTAGAATGAGCTCTTATCCCTCTGGGAGGCTCCATGCCCGCCAACTTATAGCAGAGATCTATGCAGGAGGTTACCCACCTGCTTATCGTCCGCTTGGCTGCAGGTCTGCCAGATGCGGCTTCAGCGTAGGTGACAAACAGCTGGCGAACCTCTCCCCGAATTTCAGCCGTGCGCTCCTTATAATAAGCGAGCGCCCTTCTAGGGTCCAGAGTATGGAGCCTATATTCCGCCTCCAGGTGTGATTGGGTAGAACACCGCAGAGTCAACACCTGGTTAAGGTGAAACTCCGACACCACCTTCGGAAGGAATTTCGGTGGGGGCGCAGGACAACTTGTCCCTGTGGAAGACCAGGTAAGGAGACTCGATGGAAAGCGCCTGGAGCTCTCCCATCCTTCTGGCTGACGTGATAGCCACCAAGAAGGCGGTCTTCCACGACAGGTGAGAGAGAGCACACCTGTGCATAGGTTCGAATGGCTTGCCCATGAGCTTTGCCAGTACCAGCAGTAGATCCCACGGAGGTGGGGGTTCCCGCACTGGAGGGGAAATGTGATCAAGGCCTTTGAAAAAGCGCCAGACCGCCTTCTCCTGCGCCACCGACTGCTTCCCGGCCCGCGCCCCGTAAGCAGAGATGGCTGCCAGGTGCACCCTTAGGGTCGACGACCTAAGCCCTTGACTAGAAAGGGACCATAAATAGTCCAAGATGCTTGCCAAGGAACAGGAGGAAGGGTCCAAGCCCTTGCTCTGACACCAAATGGAAAACCTTTTCCATTTGAAGGCATAGCATTTTCTGGTCGACTCTTACGGACGCCTCAACTACATTGAGGACCTCGTTGGAAAGACCCAGCCTGAACTCTAGCCGCCTAGGAAACCAGGCCGCCAGGTGCAGGGATTGAAGGTCCGGATGGAACACCTTCCCTGATTGACTGAGAGCAGGTCCGGCGAGCTGGAAGCTGCCGCGGAGTCCTGGAGCTGAGACTGAGGAGATCTGGGTACCAGAACTGGCGAGGCCAGTCTGGGGCTATCAGAATCACCTGCGCCTTGTCCCTCCTCGCCTTGAGAAGCACCTTGTGGATCAAGGGAAATGGGGGAAAGGCGTAAAAGAGGCCGGGGTCCATTGCCTCGAAGGCATCCCCTGCAGCGAGCCCTGCTGAGGGGGGCGGGCATGGAACAGACTCAGCTTCGCGTTCTCCCTGGAGGCAAACAGGTCCACCTGAGGTGTGCCCCAAAGGGAGAACAGATGCTGTACTACCTCCGGCAGGAGAGACCACTCGTGGGATGCAGCCCCTATCCGGCTCAGGGCATCGGCCAGGGTGTTGGAGGCTCCTGCCACGTGAATGGCTAGGAGATCCGCCTCCAGGCTGCGCACGAGTGACCAAATGCGGAGAGCTTCCTTGCATAGAAGCATGGAGCGCGTCCCGCCCTGGCGGTTTAGATAGTACATAGTCGGGTATTGTCCGTCTGGACTCGGACCACTTGACCCCGGAGGAACGGAGCAAAGGCGGTGAGAGCTAGGCGGACCGCCGAGCTCCAGCAGGTTGATGTGGCATCGGGACTCCGCGGGGACCAGAGGCCATGAGCCCGGTGTTCCCCAGATGGGCACCCCAACCCATCAGAGAGGCATCGTCGACAGAGAGACCGTCCCGGGCGGATTTAACGGGATGCCCTCCTGCAAATGATCTGGAACGTCCACCACTGGAGAGTTGCCACATCCCCTGTGTCACCGACCAAAGCTGGTCCAAGGGATCGCTGCTTGTGACCACTGGCTGGCCAGTCCCACTGAAGGGGACGATGTTCCAGCGGCCCAACGGACCACGCTGGTACAGGCCGCCATGAGACCCAGGAGGCGAGGAAGTCCCGGGCAGGGCGCAATGCCCAACCAGAAATGATCGGGCAAAGGAGGAAAGAACCTCGGCCCTGTCCGCCGGGAGCCGCGCTCGAAGAGAGTCGAAGCTGCTCGATGAATAGAATCACCTGCTTCGCTCGAAGTTCGACTCTTGGCCTCGCTGATAAGGAGGCCCAGTTGAGAGCAGACCTGAGGCAGATCTCTGGACCACTCCGCCTCCTTCCTGGAGGGAGCTGCTATCAGCCAGTCGTCCAGGTAAGGGTACACCGGACCCCTCGGCCGCAGGGAATGCTGTCACCACTGCCATGCATTTGGTGAAGACCCTGGGAGCTGGAGACAAGTCAAGGGCATGGCTTGAACTTAAGAGAGATCCCTCCGCTCGAAGCGAAGGAATCTCTGGTGAGACGGACGGATAGGGACGTGAAAACGCGTCCTGCAAGTCCAGAGAGCAGAACCACACGCCGTCTCCAAGGATGGTATTATCTGAGCCAGAGTGACCATCCTGAAGGTTGAGACCTTAGGAACTTGTTTGGGTAGTGTAGAGTGAGAATGGGGCGCCAGCCCCGTCGTTCGGAACCAGGAGTACCTGGACACAAACCCTGGGTCTGAAGGAGGGTCCACCACCTCTCTTACCACCTCCTTCTGGAGGAGGAGAGTGATGTGGCTCGACGAGCGCCAGTGAAGCTGGGGATCCCGAGCCCCGAGGCGGCGGCTCTGAAGGGTGGTGCCTGCTCGAATTCCAGAGGCAGCCTCTTCCCACCACCTTCAAGACCCACCTGTCCGTGGTAACAGCGGACCAGGTGGAACGGGAAGTGCTGGAGCTGCCCCTCTAATGGGGGACCTATAGGGGGTAAGGTGACGTGATGGGGAGACACCCCTCAGCCCGTCACTGGGCAGGCTTGAGGAGGGACCGGCCGAGGGACCTCCTGGGCCCTTCCTCCCTGCCTCCTGTTAGAGGAAGCCGTGGCTTGGGTTTGGGATGCCAGGCCGAGCCTGCTGGCCCTGACGTTGCTGGGCCGGGCGCCGAGGCACAGAAGGACGAAGGGCTTAGGCTGTGGTTTATGCCTTTGTCCTTCTGAGCGGAAGAGACCGAGTCCAAGGTGGCATTGGACTTCTCGATCCTCTGCAGGTGACCTTCCACCCAGGGCGAAGAGGTCAGTCCCCAAAGGAACATCCGCCAACTTGTGCTGGGTATCCAAGTAAAGGTGGATATCCTCAGCCAAGCCGCCGACATAGCCACTGCGGCCCCACCGATCTGGCACATGAGTCCCTATATCCAAAGCAGTCTGGAGCTGCTGTTTGGCCACTGCTCTGCCCTGGTCCCGCACCTGCTTAACCGTAGTCTGCAGATCGGCGGGAAGATGAGGATGACCTCATCCAGGAGCCCAACAGGGCATGAGAAAAATGTGCCATGAGGGCGGCGAACTGGCCTGGCAGAAGCCAGAGAGGACGCAGCGAGACTTTTCGCCCGACGTAGTCCAATTTCTTGACTCCTTGTCAGGAGGTTTGTCCACATCCCTGCTCGCGTTGCCCGGAAAACGCTGTCGGTAACCAACCCTCAGCAGAGGGGTGTTCAAACCGGACAAGGAACCGGAGACCGCGATACTTCCTGGCCATCCTGGCCGAAGGCGAGGGCAGGAAGCAGGGCGCTGCCAAAGTTCCAGTGCCGGACCCACTATGGCCTCGGCCACGGAAAGGCCTCCGTCGAGAATCCTCGGTCCAGAATCTCCTGAGGATACCTGGCCCGTTTGAAACGGGTTCGAGCTCCATCCCGTGAGACTCGAGATGAGCCAAGCAGTCCTAGAAGGACGACGGGCTATCGTCCATTGACTGACCTCCTGAAGACTCCAAGTCCAGTCGCTTGGAGAAAAAGGAGGAATCATCTTCGGACTGGAAGAGTCCTCGAAGAGCTGCCTCTGGCCTGAGCCACCCTTCACCTGCCGAGGTCGGTCGGGAGTGAGGGTAACTGACAGCCGATGGGTAAACCCTTAGCCGACCGAGAATCTGGTCGGAGCCCCAATGGTGGCTGTGGAGCGCGAGGTTCCACGAATCGAGTGGAGCAGCTGGTTTTGGCCGAACAACCGCCTGGGTATAGGCTCCTCGGACAAGTCGAGGGGTTGTGTCGGCCGTCCGGTGACAGCCTTAATGGCGGGAAGGCGCTGGAGTCGGCTTATTCCCGCCAGGAGGAGCTGTTGCAACATAAGGTCCTCGCACTGCCGACGTATTCACGCCGCTTCCTCATCCGAGGAGGAGGAGAGGACGAGCGGCGACGCCGCCATCAGCGTGCCGGGACCGAGACCGCTTATGACGGTGGGAAACGGCTGACCGCTGGAGAGGTCCGAGACCGAGACCGAGAGTCCCGGAATTCCGGGTCGGTGCGGGAGGTGTCGGCCGAACCGCACTCCTTCGGCTCGGAAGGTCCATCCGAGGGCTCCGGAACCGAGGCACAGGCGAGCCCACGGATCCTCAACTCCTCCGGGGAACCGGGGAGAGGGGAATCTCGGCTGCTAAAGGCGACAGCCCGTCCAATGGGTCGAGAAAAATCTCGACTTCATCAGTGGGAGTCTCGGTCAACTGACCTGACGGGGACACCGTGAGGCCAGTGGCCGAAGCCGAGCGGTCGATCGCCGACGGACGACGGCCCGGGAGAGGGACCTTCCCGCCCCAAGAGCGCCGACGGAGGGATTCTACCTTGTCCTCTTTTTGACCGAGAATAAGGTCCAGCAGACGAGGCCCTTCCTTAGTGGAGAGGGACAGACAAAGCTCCTTAAAAGAAGCCGTAGGAAGAACCCAGAGAGGCGGGATAAATGCCGCGCCGAGGAAGATACGTGCCCGCCTCCTCTTCGAGGGCGACCATCCGCCGAGCTGATCCGCCGAACCTCCGGACACCGCCAACCGGGCCTCCTTGGACTTCACCGAGGGAAACGCTCGACGCCCAGTTGCAATCGGGCAGCACGGGTCTTCGAGGACGAGGGCCGAGAAAGATGAGCACAGGTCAAGCCCGCGGGTCGCTCAAGGCCTAAGCAGTAGACACACGTGAGTGGATCCGCCCGAGACATCTTCTGCCCGCATGGGCATCTCCGAAATCCGGGAGTCGATTTGTCCATCGCAGCCGCGAGGGATCAAGACTGAAGTCTTTTTGCAAATTTTATTTTTAAATCCGCAAACGGAGAAATAGGAACCAGTCGCAAACGCAGAGCGTTAAGGAGGGAACCTGAGCTTCCAAGCGGTAAGGAAGATCTGGCGTCATGGGGCGGAGCCGAGAGTTATACCACCCGGGTGGGTGGGAGGAGCAAGCTTGAAGACCTTCCGGCAAGATTTAAAGCGGCAAGGATACTGCCAATGAGTGTGGATGAACAACATATCCATGTCCCTAGAAACCAGAATGTCTAGAATCCTGTATAACTTTCCATCCACCCAGCATGTCCCAGCACGCTCATGTCCCAGCGAATTGGTGGAAAAGTGAAGGAGTGGAACAGATACTGGCATCTTAGGCATCCGCAGGAGGAAGCAGGAAAGCCGGGGACTCTGTCAGTTGACTAAAGTAAGGCACCTGGTCACTCCCGTTGTAACATTCATTGCAGGGAAGGGTGGAGCGTAAATGGTAGACCGCATCTGGGAAAAGATGCAACACCCTATTTAGGGTAGGAGTATAAATGGATTAAGGGGCGGGGAAAGAGGAAAACTAACACCCTATCTAGGTTAAGGGTATTAAAGGGAAAACTAGTAAAATCAAAATAAAAGGGGAAAGCTAATTAGTAATCTATCTGGGGTACAGCAACAAGGGGTAAATGTAACAAAAAATGGGAAATCAGGAAACATCCTATCTGCAGTAAGGGCATGAAGTACAGTTACGTAAGAACTTACTATAACAGTAGATCTTTGAGAAGAACTCTTGCAGCAGGTAACACCATTAGGACTATGCCGCCAGGCACTAGGACCCCATGGAAAAATTTCTAGCTAGCAGTCTAAGGCGGGGGACCACCCCCAACATCAGCCCCGCCCCCATCACCCATGGTATAAACAGGGTGGTCCCCCGGCGCCTTGGTTCACCCAGCGGAGACCCGGCTAGCATAAAGGATGGGGAATCGAGGAGGTTCTCGTATCCCCCAGAGAGAAAAATACAGTTGTAGGAGGGAGGGAAAGCATACCTGCTGCAAGAGCTCTTCTCGAAGATCTACTGTTAGGGTAAGTTCTTACGTAACTATACTATTTCACTTTGAGATAGAGCTCTTGCAGCAGGTAACACCATTAGGACTGAGCCCCAAGCAGTACAAGGACAGAATCCAGGTCATAAGGGTGGTGGTTGTAAAAGATGGTAAACCACCTGTACCCCTAAGAGAGTAGTCCTTGGAGGACAGCAAGGCTGAAACCTGCTCTCCTCTGTGATGCAATGTCCAGACTGTAATGTTTTATGAAGGTGTGGGCTGAACTCCAAGTAGCAGCTGCACAAAGATCTGCTGCTGAGACATTCTTTAGGGATGCAAAGGAAGTGGCAACACCCTTGGTGGAGTGACCTTTAACCGGTCCAGGTAAAGGCTTGTTGTACTTCTCATAACAAAAGACTATACAATTGATCAACCATTTGGACTAAGTCTGCTTAGTCACTGATGCCCCTAACATCTGTTGAGCAAAGGAGACAAACAACTGGTCTTTCTTTCTAGAAGATCAGGTACGCTCTCTATGTAGAAACTGAGAATTCTGTGAACATCCAGAGTATGCAACAGGGCCTCCCCTTTGTTTGAGTACTCTGGGTAATAAACTGGAAGTTGAATGTCCTGGTTAAGAGTGAACTTGGACACTACCTTCGAAAGAAACTTGGGTTTGGTGCGCAGGGATACCCTATCCCTGTGAAAAATCAAATAAGGCTCTTTACACATCAGAGCCTGTAGCTTGGAAATCCTCCGAGCAGAGGTAACGGCAGCCAAAAACAATGCTTTCCAAGATAGGAAGTGTAGCTCGCAACTTGCGGCCAGCTCAAAGGGAGGCAACGTGAGCTTTTCTAACATAAATAAAAGATTCCAAGGGGGAATGGGGTCCCACCTGGGAGGTTTGTTGTGCATAATGACGCGCAAAAAGGTCTTAGACAAGTCCAATTGCGCCAGAGTCCTACCCTCCATGGGTAGATGGTAAGCTGACAGTGCAGAAAGGTGTACCTTATGGACGAATAGCTAAGGCCTTTGTCAGATAGGGAAAGAAGGTACTCCAGTATTGAACTCACCGGGCAGGTGAAAGGATCCAGGAAACGGGATGACGCCCATAGGCAGAAGTGTTTTCATTTCATGGCATATGTGAACGTAGTCAAGGGTTTCCTCGCAGCCACTAGGACATCCGCTACCCTGGAAGACACTCCATATCTGTCCCTGACTAGGTCTGCAGGAGCCATGCATGCAGATGCAGTGATTGAAGATTTGGGTGTCCTAGAGTTCCCTGTTCCTGTGAGAGCAAGCGAGGAGACAGGGGCAAGGGAATTGAAGGTTCCGATGCCAACTGTTGGAGCAGTGGGAACCAGATCTGTCGAGGACAGAAGGGTGCGATGAGGATCATGACAGCCCATTCTGCTTGTAGCTTGAATAACACTCTCTGAAGCAGTGGGAAGGGAAGGAAGGCATACAGGAACCTCCCTGCCCAAGACAGGGACAACGCATCTCGCCAGAAAACACCAGGCCCTGGATCTAGCGAGCAGAAATTTGGCAGTTTGGCACTGAGTGGGGACACAAAGAGGTCCAGTTCTGGAAGGCCCCACCTTTCAAAATGGTCGTCTACTATGTCCTGTAGTACCTCCCATTCATGAGCCTGAGACCGAAAGTGGCTGAGGCTGTCGGCCAGGGTGTTTTGAACTCCTGGAACATGAACCGCTATGAGTTCCTGGTTGTGCTCTACTGCCTAGTACCAGACTCTCATGGCCTTCCTGCAAAGGGGGTAAGAGTGTGTGCCCCCTTGCTTGTTTTTTTTTTTTTTTTATCACATCTGTCTTTTTGCTCCTTGCAGACACTGACCTGCCACATCTCCAGCCACCACTCTGCTTCCCCCGACGACCCTGGAGGCACATGCCCCGCACACCAGCTAGCATATGGCGCTGTACCCACGAAAGGGCCCCCCCCCCCCGGTCCCCATGCCAGGCCAGGAACTAATACCTCGGCATGGTCTGCACCAACGAGCCCCGCCAGGCTCAGCCAGCTGCGGCTATTAAGCTGCCATGTCCAACGCTGCCATTTTCCTCCAGTTGGTTCCCCAGAATGCAGACATGCAATGACGTCTGAGCATTGACGTGCTGCACTGACTCTAGCAGTGACCCCCGGTCATTGCCAGGGGCCACCGCAGAGTGATGGAAACCCACATCCCTCCCCGGGATAGGAAAGCAGTCCTCCGGATGCTCAATGTATCCCTCCCCTGCCAACCCAACAACCCAGACTCGCGTCTAAACCCGGGTCGCCAGCGTGATGCGAGGTGTGGCGTCCAGCGCCTCAACCCTTAGTGCCACCGGGCCAGCCCCCTTACTTGTTTATGTAGAAGACCACTGGCATGTTGACTAACTGGATCAGAAGGGGCCCTGGCAGGAGAATCGTCTGGAATGCCTGTAAGGCATACAAAATGGCTCTCATCTCCAACACGTTTATGTGGAGACTGCGTTCCAAAGAGGTCCAAGTCCCTCTTGTCTGACGTTCTCTGAAATGCACACCCCATCCTAGTCCCGAAGCATCCATTGTTAGGCTCTGCTGAGGACCGGGACTTTGGAAGGGAGCCCTGGATTCTAACCGGGTAGGGGTGAGCCACCATTCCAGAGTCTGACATACTGCTTTGGAGACTCAGACTGGCTGTTCAAGGTCGTCCAAGTATTGGTCCCATTGAACCCTGAAGTTCCACTGGAGTACCCTCATGTGCAGACGAGCTAAGAGAGCTGTCACGATGGGTCGGCTGCCATGTGGCCTAGCAGCTGCAGTATCATTCTGGCTGGAACCTGATTTGCGGAGGCAACTCTCTGATCTAGCGCCCTTAGTCGATCTGCCCTGTCTGAGGAAAGGAAGGCTCTCCCTTGGACAGTGTCCAAGACTGCCCCTATGTACTGTAACCTCTGAGTGGGCCAGGGGGATGACTTGGAAAGGTTCAAGGTAACCCCCAGACCTTGGAACAGGCGAAAGGTGTCTTCCAGAGAGCAACACAGCTGATCTTTTGTGGGAGCTGATAGTAGCCAGTCATCGAGGTAGGGGTCGACATAATGCCGTTGCCTCCTAAGAGCTACTGCCAGGCACTTGGGAAACACCCTGGGTGCCGAAGAAAGGCCAAATGGTAACGCTCTGAACTGGTAGTGCTCTCCCTGGAAGATGAAGCAGAGGTATTTTCTGTGGGACAGCAGTATCTTTATGTGCATGTAGGCGTCCTGCATGTCCAGGAAGCAGAGCCAGTCCCCTTGATGAAGCACAGGTAGCAATCCTGGCAGTGTCACAATCCTGAATCTTTTGTATCCGATGAATGTGTTCAGTTGACTGAGGTTCAGGATGGGACAAAGGTCTCCTGTCTTTTTTGGGATGAGGAAGAAGTGAGAGTAATATCCCTTTCCTCTTTGAGATGGTGGCACTGCTTGGATTGCTTTCTTGCTCAAGAGGGCTTGGATTTCTGCCCTGATAAGACCTGCATGGGATGGGGAGCAATGGGAGGGAACTCGTGGGTTGTCTGGAGGGATCTGATTGAATTCCAGAGCATAACCCCGCTCCACTATCTGGAGTACCCACTGATTCACAGTGATATTGGACCAGCCATTGAGGCAGAGGGAGACTCTTCCGCCAACTGCCTCCCCCTGGAAGAGGGAGAACCGGCAGGGAGTCAAGCCGAGGTTGTTGGAGTGGGCAAGGGAGCTGTGGTGTTCTTAGTGCTCTTAGGTCTCTGTACTCCTGCAGACAGGGAGGCACCCTTCCTCTTGTAACCCCCTCCGTGCTGCTGTCTTCTCCCTTGTTGGCTCTGCTACTTAAGAAAGGAGCGGCGCCTGGACGTGGCTGTTTCAGATTTGTACAGTTTGCGTACTTCCAAGGCTGCTTTACCCGAGTCCTGTAAACCGGTTATCAGTTTTTCGGTCTCCTGACCGAAAAGAACCAGGCCCTGAAAAGGGTATCCAGGATGGCGTCCTGTAGGTCCTGGCAGAATCCTAAGACCCTGAGCCAGGAGTGGCACCTTAGGCATATGCCGGTGGCCGCAGCCCTGGCAACAGTGTCTGCTGAGTTGTATGAGCATCTAAGGACGTGCTTGCCAACATCAACACTGGACTGGAGAACTGCCAGCAATTCAGCCTTGTTGGCAGAGTCGGGTTGAGTCTTGGCCAGGTCCATTGCCTTGTTCCACCACCATGTGTGGCAAAAAATTAAGTGACCTGACCGTACAAGTGGCCGAGAAATACATTTTGCGGCCCAGATGGTCCAACTTCTTGGACTCTTTGTCTAGTGGCTGGAAGCTCATATGCTTCGGCTGTCGAGTTCTCCCATGGGCAACCGCAAGGATCATAGAGTCTGCCTTAGGCTGCTCACTCAAGTGCGGTTCTCCCCTTGGTGTTCTATATAATTGTCAGCCTTTTTAGGGACTGAAGAGGTCATGGAGGGGTGCTTCCAGGCTATTTCTGTGACATCCTGGAAGGGTTCCATTAAGCGTGGTATGACCAAGGGCTTTGGGTCAGTGGTCCCCAAGAACTTTGCCAAACAGCGCCTCTTAGGGTCCAACTCCCCCGTCTCCTATTGGTTTAAGAATTGGATATGTCTCATTATATTCATGAAGGAGAGGTCATCCAGAAGGGATCTTGGGGAGTCCCCCCATGATCTGGTGATGGCAGAGAGAGGTCATCCTCCGAAGAGTCGGAGGAGGAGCCGCCTCTGGATGATCCTTCTGAAGACATATAGGGTTGTCCCCTGGAGGAGGATCTGGACAATGGGTGGCGACAATGCCACCATTGCACAGGTGACCCATGTTCCCCATCCCGATGTTGGATGGTCTGGCATCGGGGGTAGATGCTGGAAAGAAGGCTGTCTAGGTGTGGCCAAGGTCTCCATGGGGTTGGGAGCCAACTCAGGTGGCTCAGGCAACAAATCCCCTTTAATAGTATTCCACCAGCTGGTAAATAAGGCCCCAGCCTCTGCCAAAGGGATGACAGGGCCTGGCTGGGATGCTGGCGTCGGTTTAGGGGCACTAGGGGCCTCTGGTGTCGGCCCACTGGGCACCCTGTCCTCTGGCGTCGCATTCGACTGTACCTTTTTATCTGGCGCCGCCCTGGTGGGACCATGTCCTCTGGCATTGGGCGTTCAGATATCTGGCCGTTGGGCTCCCAAGGAGGAGGAGAATGCGGAGGGGGTGGTGCCCGGTCTTGGTTATCCCTAGAGGCGAGCGTCAGGTCCTCTGATGTCTGGTCTGTAGTCAGGTTCTCAATGGGTCCTGTGGAGCAGACGACAGCTTAAAGGGCGGCGTCTGGTCAAGCTCTGTAGCACAGTCCGAGGGCGTTGAAGCCCGATGTCGGTCCAAAGCCTCGGCCGATGGCCTAGAAGGCGAGTGATGCTTTTTCTGGCACTCACTATCCTAGAGTCTCCTGGAGTCGTCTGACCCTGCCGCCCTGTCGGACGACCCAGAGACTGCAGTCTTGTGGATGGCATGTTCGGACCTGCCGCCTGATGAAGAGTACGCCTGTCCTGCTGACTGAGACCCTAGCATCTGCTTGAGGAGTCGGATAGCCAGGGACATGGGGGCTTGAGAAAGCCCAAGCTTGGAAGACTCCCCTCTGTGTGCCTGAGAAGAGGCAGGGGGCTTCCTCAATTGTGACTCTGGGAGAGCCAGAGAAACTTGGGGGGCTGAGTCTGACCTCGCGCCGGAGGTCGAAGACTTGGAAGTCTTGTGAGGGGACCTAGGACAGGATTCTGAACTGGATATTTCCTTGCCCCAATAATGGTGTTTCCCGCTCAATTTCTTCTCCCTAGGGGAGGAGTCCTTCTTCAAGGAGGAAGACAAGCTGTGCCCCAACAGAGTCTTCCGCATGGCAGCCATTTGCTGTTCAAGGAGGTACGTCTTTAAGGTGTTTAGGCTGCGGATCCTGGTCCTCCGGTTGAAGCCTTGGCAGTGCAGGCAGTTGTCCGGCCTGTGGTCATGGCCTAGGCAGAGCAGGCAGGCGGAAAGGCCGTCTTTCGCCTGGATCTGCTTGCCGCATGCACACTTCGACTTCGCTCTGAAGAGGAAGATGGCTGGTAAGACATACACAACAAGAAAAAAATACTTACCATAGTAATGTTGTTTCTTCTAATGGAGTCTTGATGTATTCTGACTAAATGCAGTTAGCCCCAGCACTTGAACTGCCCCGGAGAGTAAAGAGTTAACTCTATGCAGAAGCATAGAACATTGAGTTCGAGTTCGGTTTTCAAACCTCTGTCTCTAGCACTCTGAAGTATAACCGTCAGATTATTAGGAGCACTAACTAATAAAAGTAATAGGTGGAAATTATTTCAACTCTTGCAAGCCAAATGGCTGCACAAATTGTTTTTAGGGCCAAAAGACTCAAGTCGAAAACCCCAAAAAGAAAGCTAAATATAAAACTAAAGTAGGTAGAAAGCTAAAACATAACTAAGACCCATAAGATAGGGCAAGCCAAGTACACCTCTGGGGTGCAGCACTGTGCCTGCCCACCAACATTCCAAAACTACTGGGTTCTAGGAGGGGAGGCAGGGAGAGAGATCAGAATACAACAAGACTCCATTAGAAGAAACAACATTACTATGGTAAGTAATTTTTTCTTCAAACAACATGAAGTCTTGCTGTATTCTGACTAAATGCAGACTACCAAGCAGTACCCCCTTGGAGGAGGGAGTCACAGAACCTATTTTAGGAACAGGCTCTGCAGCGCAGCTCTGCCAAACCTAGCATCACTTCTAGACTGAATGTCCAGAGAATAATGTTTGGTAAATGCTATGTTCCCACTGGCTGCTTGCCACGTCACCAATGGCGAAGCCACAAGCCCTGTGGCTAAGATTTTATATCCCTGCCGTGCCACGGAGGCAAAAGGAGCCAGCCAGCAACCTATTTTCGCCACTCTCTCACCACGGACATAAGAACTACTGAGAAAGTGGCCAAAAAACTACAAGGTGCAGCAGTACCCTGTCGGTGACCTTCGGGAGTGCAGTAATGCGCATGCTTGGGTCACTGGCAACCATCTGACCGCATTAGGAGCCAAAGAAAACCACATGACTTAATTGTTGGCGCGGAGGACACTGTGTCTGATTGGGGAGATTAGGTAGACACGTCTCCTCCTGCCAGTGGAGTTTCTGTGTTCTGGGGACGGGCTCTCGCTGTGAAGCAAGTCACTCGGACGGCGGGGGTGAAAGGGAGCGGGTGCTTATCTGTCGCCTACTTGGCGATCGCTGATCTTGCTAAAATAATTATATTGCTGGCATATTTAGGTTGTGGGTAGGTAGGTAGGAAGGGTGCCAGAGAAGGTGAGAGAAGAAATAAACAGGGGAACTTGGGAAAAAAACAGCAGACAGAGCTGAAAGTTCGAATGCAAGCAGTGTGATGCATATTAAAAAAAAAAAATGGAAACAGGGAAAATTGCATTTTTTGAGCTTTGTTTGCTCAGTACTTCAGGTAAAAAGCTGACAAGTTAGTGCAGTTTGATGGGGGAAATAGCAAGAGACAAAAAAAAAAGCATTTGGAAGTATAAACCGAATGTATGGAGTTGAAAGAAGCAGGGGAACTAAAGGCACAGTGCTTTACAGTCCAGAGATAGAAACTAGTGAAAAAAGCAGGCAGGAAAATAGAATGCAGACAAGGGCAAACAAGAGGAGATTAAAAATAAATTATTGGATTGAAAGGCAGTGTTGAATTGTTTGTGCATATTTACTGCAATACTGAATGAGGTTGAAAAAGATATTAAAACAAAATGGAAAGGCTTATGGGGTATTAAGGCACAGACAGTACCTACTATATGGAACTACTGAAGTATTGAATAAATAATAATGTGTGGGGTGGTGGGGGACAATAAGTGTGTATGCAAATACACTTAAAAGATTAAGTGAAGCAACAAGTTGTGATTAAGAAAAAGCACGTTAGTAGAAAGAAAAGTGATCAAGAAACAGACAAGCTGAGAGGGGGATACACAAATAAACAAACTTGCCAAGGCAAAATAATTATTTTAAACTGTTCTCTGACTGTTGTGTGACATACTGCTGCAGTACAGTGTGTGTGTGTGTGTGTGTGTTCAGAAAACAAACACAATGGCAGCATGCTGTGTAATCTTTTTGAGAAATGAAACTGTACTAAGTGCTGAAGCATATCAATATTAACTGGTCCTGTAACCCCCCCCCATTACTGTTGGCCACATAGTGTGTGTGTGTGTGTGAAGAAATAAAACTCTGAGACCCAACTGCTTCATTAAAGAACGTTATTAGTCACACAGTTCAAAAAGACATCAGAGTCTGTCATATATGCTTGTGCAAATATCCAGTCGGTGTCACATATATTCTTGTGCAAATATCCAGTCTCATATTCGTGTGCAAATAATATCCAGTCAGTGTCACATATATTCTTGTGCAAATATCCAGTCTCATATTCTTGTGCAAATAATATCCAGTCAGTTGACATTTATACTTGTGCAAATATCCAGTCTCATATTCTTGTGCAAAACTCAGTCGGTGTCATATATATTCTGTGCAAACCAGTCTGTGTCATATATATTTGTGCAAACATCCAGTCTGTGTCATATATATTCTTGTGCACTGTCCAGTCGGTGTCACATATAAATTCTTGTACAAATATCCAGTCTGTGTCACATATATTCTCACATATCCATCAGTGTCACATACTGTATATTCTTGTACCATCTACCTAAATAGAAATGTCAGAACAAGCTGCAAATCCTGAAACTGCTAAACAGAGCAGCCGGGTGGCCACAGTAAAACAAAGCAAGATAACAGATATTTTCGAAAGGCCCAGATCAGCAAGTCCTGTCCCTGAAACTGAGCCAGACTCATGTGGCAACGTCTCTGTAGCAATGGAGAGCAGCTATTCAAAACTGCAAGCAAGAAACCTGAGTTTTATATGACAGAGACAGTCAAAGGAAATTAAGGATTCCTGGTTTGAAACCTACCCATGGCCTCATTCATGATAAAGAAGCTTGCAGTATTCTACTGCAGAATTTGCAAAGAAACTCAATAAGAAATATTTTCACAGAAGGAAACCAACCAATAAGCCACAAAGGTTGATTTATCAATAAACATCAGATGTCCAAAGATCACAAGTGAGTCTTATTACAGATGCCCCACCAGTTTGCAATTCTTCTTGTCTTCTGAATCTGTTGTTAATTGTCATGGTTAAAAATGTGTTTCTCTTAATTTAATAAGGCTTGCAGTCGAGGCAGAAACTGGGAATGCCAAAGGCTGTGAGCACAGCTTATTCATCAGTGAAAAGTGCCATCATAGCAGAGATGCGAAGCGTTTATTACATGGGCAAAACTCTGACTGCAAATCATAACATACAGAAACTTTTGGAACTACAGGTTCACAATGTAAGTATTTTTATTCGCCAATATCTCAAAACATCAAAGTCTCGCTCATGTATATTAAATGGGGGCATCTGCCTCAGGGTTGCAGATCATAAGTCACTTAAACTGCAGGCCCAACATAAATAATAGCACTTACTGTATTGTCATTTCTGAATTCGAATACTGCAGCAGAGTTGCGTTACAAGTCACATTGTGGGGGGGGGGGGCATGGCTCCAAATAACTGACAGTCCATTCCTTTTTTCTCTTTTTCTGCACAGAAATCCACTCTGCTAGCACTTATAAAGCAATCAGTCCTCCAAGGCACAGGCATCTACACACATTCTGAGTCCATCAATGACTTTTACAAAGCAATTTCTAAGGCAGTGCAGGATGCTTTTTTAAAGGAATTGGAGGATTCTCCATCTAAAATGTTTTCCTTACAAACTGATGAGGGAACAGATATAGCCAAGAAGAGTACACTGATGGTATACATCAGATTAACTGACAGCAAGGGCTATGTTCAGTCTAAATTTTTAGGTGTGACTGAGCTTGCAGAATGCAATTCAGAAGCAGTATACAATGCTGTGAAGTACATGATCTCTGATAAAAATTTAGGAGATAAAGAGCTGATAGGACTTGCAACTGATGGGGCCTCTGTAATGACAGGATGCAAAAAAGGTGTGACCACTCTAGCCAAAACAGATCACCCATATTTAGTTGCCACTCACTGTCTCGCACATAGACTCGCCTTAGCATCAGAGAAAGCAGCCAACCAACACCAGTATCTGGTCAATTATATGTCTACAGTGAATCAGCTAGGGAAACTGACAAAGTACTCGACCAAATTTTGTCGAATACTCGATCAGAGCAAAGACATACACCAGGAGCATGCTGTGAAACTAAAACAGAGTTTTTTCACTAGATGGCTTTCCTTTTCTGATTCTGTGAAGGCATTACAAGCATGCATAGCCTCACTTATGTCTGCTTTGTCACAAATGGCAGAGGATAACTATCAGTGAAACCTTGCTATGCGGTAAGTCTTTAAAAATGGGGACTTCAAATTTGTTGCCACTACTTTCTTTCTGGCTGATGCAGTAGGTCTTCTTGCAATTCTCTCGAAACTTTTTCCAAACCGGTCTGTCATCTTCTCAGAGGCAAGGCAGCAGCTTGTTAGCACCACTGATGTACTTCATGTACTGCCTGAAAATCCAGGCCCACACTTAAATGTTTTTTTTGCCAGAGATGCCAAGTGAACCATCAGAAGAGGGAAAATCTATATTTAGAACACATACACTGTTAGATACATAGCAGCAAAGAGAAGAGTTCAAGAATCTGCAAACATCTTATATACAGTCAACAGCTGAACAACCTGAAAGTTACTTTCCAGAAGGCACATTGTTGGACAACTGGTCGGTATTAGACCCACACAATGCACCTGATCACATTGAGAGCTATGGAGAACAGGAGATTGAGAATATTATTGCTTACTATGGTGTCATTAAAAAAGGACTCTGTACTAACATCCTGCCAGTTAACCAACATGAAACCAAACTGGAATGGTCATTATTACGCTGATTATTCTCGGCACACAAAGAGTCCACTATTGAAGAATTCAATGTCAAAGTGGTAGTCCCAAACAAGGAATCTTGGCCAAACATGTCCAAACTATATTCAGTATGTCTGGCAACCCCATCAACTTCAGTGGAGTATGAACGTGGGCTTAGTGCATATAACAACATTAAGACTGCTGAAAGGAATCGCCTTAAAGTCTGGAATGTGAACTATCTAATGACTCTTCTGGTTGAGGCTCCTGATGACATGGGAAAGTTTGATTTTGAAACTGCATTTGACATCTGGGCATTGGAAAAGGATAGGCGTGGGTTCCTTCAAACTGTCAAGACAAATGAAGATGCATCTCCAAGTTCTTCTCGAGAAAACCTGCAGCAGCACTACTGCATAGACCTAGCAGAAGAAAAATAAACCACTGGCTGTGCTTCTTCTTATGATATTTATTTTGTTGTACTGTAATTTGTACCTACTGCTACAGCAAAATGTGTTAATTGTTGCCATGTTCTCCACTTGACTCTTGTGTAGTCTTCACAAAGCTCAGACACACAGAAAAAAAAATACTGCTGTTGCCTTGTTGGCAGCAATTCTCATTTAATGCCATGACAGTTTGCTAGCTTATAATCTTTTCAAACAACACATTTTTCACATCTAGTTTAAATAACAATAGTTACCGGCATTAAAATATAATTTTACTGCCTTGCTTACAAACCAGGCCGACACTGATCTGGGCTGAGAGAGGAGCAGTGTGTTAACTGTTACTTTCACTGTTTTTTTCTGCTTGTTAAATGTTTGGTAGATGCCTGGCTTGCCTTTATTCACATTTTTGTAATGAGGCATGGCACAGATTCCTCAAGTCTTCACACAATGTTATTTTAATAGTTTTTTAAACTGGATTGCTTGTTATGTACAGGCTTTAGTGAGCCTGACCCCGACACTGTATTGTAGTAATGGGCTGGTGGGGGGTAGAGATTCAAAATTTCTTCTAGGCACGACTGCCAGGTGCTCAGCCATTTTCACAAAATAATTGATATCTGACTGGTGTCACATATTTAATATGCCATCAAACTGTTAAGAGCACTGTAGTGTTATTGTTTAATTTTCCTGCCTGAATCTGCCTGGCCTTTAGCATTATTTGTCTCCTGCTTGCCTAATAAAGCAATGTGCACAGTTTATAATAATTATGCTGCATTTTTTGGGGGGTCAGAACTGGGCTGACCACATATTAAGCTTTGGTATGTATGCTATTGCTGTACACATACTTGCGCATCTACTTAATATAAAATAATTTCAAACAATTTGACTCAAACTGTGAATATATTGTGCCTACCACTATAAAAGTAAATCTTGTCCATGATGGTATTTAAAAACAATGTTACTACAACTCCATATACATTTTAGCATTACATGCCTTGTGTGGCTAAAGACCTCTTGTGGTGGCTAAAAAATATTGGGTCCGTTTAGCCACAGTGGCTAATAATTTTGAAAACCTAGGGGGAACAGAGAAATGTGTGAACAGTTTTCCAGGTGGCTGCTTTACAAATTTCCACTAAAGGTATATCCCTAGCTGCTACAAGCAAAGCAGCTGTACTCCTGGAAGAATGAGCCCTCAGGCCTGAGGGAGGTTCCTTCCCAACTTTTGAATAGCAGAACTGGATACAAGAGACAATCCACCTGGCAATAGTTCTCTTGGTGGCTGGTTTGCCCTTTCCCACCTCACCATAGGTGAGAAATAACTGAGAACATCCATTCCTATAGGCCTTAGTATGCTCCACATAGTAACTAAGGGCCCTTTGCACATTGAGACTGTGTAATCTTCTTTCCCCAGATGAAGAATGGTCAGTAAAAAACACAGGCAATGTCATAGATTGGTTCAGATGAAAGTCTGAGACCACTTTGGGAAGAAACTTTCTGTTAGTTCGAAGGACCACATTATCCCTGTGAAAAGAAATAAAATCAGGTTCCACTGATAAAGCCTGTAACTCACTGATCCTTCTGGCAGAGGTAATGGCTACCAGGAATGCAGTTTTCCACGTCAAGTATTTCAGCTCTGCTGAAGATAGATGCTCAAAAGGGGGCTGCATAAGCTGTGCTATACAGATGTTCAGATCCTAAGAAGGGGTAGGGGCTTGAAAGAGAGGATTAACATGCATCAGACCTTTGAAGAATTTCTGGAAAACTGGATGAGAGTCTAAGGAAGAGCCCTTCCCAGCTGAAAGGAAGGCAGACACAGCTGCCAAATGCACCTTAAGCATAGTGGTCCGAAGGCCTAAACTATTCAGATGCACCAAATAGTCCAATACAGTAACAATGCCAGCTAATTCTGGCTGAATTGGTATCTGGGAACACCAAAAACCAAATCTTTTAAACTTGGAATTGTAAGTTTTTCTGGTAGCAGGTTTCCTGCTAACCTTTAGAATATCCAAAACCAATTGAGAAAGGTTTAGATGTGCATATTCTAACTCTTCAAGAGCCAGGCCTTGAGCCTGACAGCCTGAAGACTGGGATAGAGGATCCTCCCCTGAGAGGATGTCAGCAGATTGAAGTGTCTGGGAAGACACAGAGGCCTTGTCGCTGACAATGACAGTAGTAAAGGATACCACAGCTGTGTGGTCCAGTCTGGTGCCACTAGGATCACCCTGCAAGGCCGAGATCTGGTCTTGATCAGAACCCTGAAAATCAAAGGGAAAGGAGGAAATGCATACAGGAACCTGCTTGTCCAATCCAACAGTAGAGCCTCCTGGTGTACAGAGCCCACTAGAGGAGGCCTGCAACAAAAGAGAGGAAGTTGATGATTGTCCAGGGCTGCAAAGAGATCTCTCTCTGGAGTCCCCCACCTGTTGAAGATAACCTGAAGGACCAGGGGATTCAAAGTCCATTTGTGATGACCCTGAGAAATTCTGCTGAGAGCATCTGCTAAGATGTTGTCCTTCCCTGGCAGGTGTACAGCCACCAGGGAAGCGTGAAGGGAATACGCCAGAGACCATAACTTCATGGCCTCCGTGCACAAGGCTGAGGACCGAGTGCCTCCCTGCTTGTTGATGTACCACATGGTTGTGGTATTATCTGTCCTGATTTGTACTACTTTCCCCTAAACCACAGTTGAGAATGTCTGCAGAGCTAGAAAGACGGCCCTCAGCTCCAGAAGGTTTATGTGAAGGAGGGACTCCTGGTGAGACCAGGTTCTCTGAGCTGTAAGCTGGTCCAGATAGGCCCCCCAGCCTAGGAGAGAGGCGCCCGAGGTGAGAATCACTGAAGGAGCCTGACTGATGAATGGGACACCTTGACGAAGGTTGTCCTCCTCCAGCCACCACTGGAGCACCTGAACTAGAGTCTGGGACACTGGAACTAGTTTGGAGAGAGGGTCCTTTTTCTGAGACCAGTAAGATCTGAGATGAAATTGAATATCTCTCATCTGAAACCTTGCTCCCTGGACCACAGCTGTGGAGGCTGCCATGTGGCCTAGTAACTGAAGAAAATGTCTGGCTAGACAAGAAACTAGAGGTTGAAAAGAGGAAGCCAGAGTGACTAGAGACTGAACTCTTGAAAGAGGAAGGATTGCTCTTGCCTGGGTCGTGTCTACGTCCGCCCCTATGAAAGTGCGCAGCTGAGTTGGTTCCAGAACCGACTTTTCTAGGTTTAGAATGAAGCCCAAGGACTCCAGGAGCCTTTGGGTGACCTCTAAGGCTGACTTGACTTGGCCTGGGGACTGACCTACTAGGAGTCAGTCGTCCAGGTATGGGAAATGGAAATTATGTACCTACCGTAATTCTTGATCTTCTTGGATGAAGTCTCCACCACTCATTCACACTAATGGGAACCTACGCTGGAGGTGCTAGGACCTAGCGGGAGCAAACTTTTTTACAGGAGGGCCGGCACCAGAGATGGAGCCACGAGGAGCAGCGCCGTGAGCCTCTGCTCGTGTGGCAATAACTATCTCAGCGTCAACCCTCCAACCGCCTCAGTACCTTTTTTCCGAGGAGATGCAGCGTAACTAACCTAGAAGGATACCCTAACCAAAAACCGGACATAAGATAGTCCGGAAGACCCGTATAAGAAGGGTCAAGAAAGAACTCTTCACAGCCTAAAGATTGAGGGACTGAAGACCAAAAACAGAGATGAGCTCGGGGGATGGTGGGTGGGCGTGTGAATGAGTGGTGGAAACTTTGTCCAATAAGATCAAGAATTACGGTAGGTAAGTAATTTTCATATCTTCCTGGACATAAGGTCTCTACCACTCATTCACATTAATGGGAGAGTACCAAGCTAATAATCCCCCAACAGGGCGGCAGGAGAGACCAAGAGCTCACAGATTTAAGACAGAAGTCCATTAAGGATGGTTCTGCCAAACGAAACATGTCGCCTGGCATGGACATCCAGGGCATAGTGCTTGACGAAAGTATGCACTGAGCTCCAGGTAGTCGCATTGCAAATATCTGCAAATGGGCACGTTGTGGATTTCCGCCAGGGATGCCGTGACCGCTCTAGTAGAGTGAGCGTACATTCTGCCTTCCAGCTTAACCTGTGCCATGGAATAACAGTGGTGAAGGCATGCCACCAGCCATGCTGAAATGCATCTGATAGCGACAGGCTGACCCAGCCGGGTCTCGCTGAACAGTTGTTGAGCTTTGCGAAAATCATTTGTCTTATCTAAATAGAAACGCAAAGCTCTTTTGACATCCAAAGAATGAAAAGAATGCTCCCCTTCATTTTGGAAGTTTGCAAAGTAAGTAGGAAGGATCAAAGGTTGGTTTAGATGGAATTCTGAAACAGCCTTAGGGAGAAACTTGATGGGTCCTAACAACTACTTTGTCTTTATGAAATACAGTATATGGAAGGTCTGTGACCAAGGCATGTATCTCAGAGACCCTGCAGGCTGAGGTAATGGCCACCAGGAAGGCCGTCTTCCAAGTGAGGAATTTCAACTCACAGGTAGCTAGAGGCTCGAAAGGTTTTCGAGTGAGCATGTCTAGCACAAAATTAATGTCCCAGGCTGCGACTGGACGTCTGATAGAAGGTCTGGTATGCAGAATTCCCTTAAGGAACCTCTTAACCACAGGTAACTGAGCCAGTGACAAGGAAAGTACTGGCTCATGATAAGCTGAAATGGCACAAAGGTGAACCTTGACTGTAGAGTATTGCAGACCTGAATTTGAGAGGTCCAAAAGGGTACTCTAGAACTTTATTTGGTGGGCAGGAAAAAGGATTCAAAAAGGATTTTGCACACCAGAGCGAAAAACGCTTCCATTTGGCTGTGTAAGTTTTCCTAGTGGCTGACTTGCGCTCAGCCAGAAGAATATCTGAAACTCTGTGGAAGACATTGAACCTGTTCACTTCTATCTCTTCAGGAGCCAAGCATGAAGGTGAAGCAATCTCAGATTGAGATGGACCACAGGCCCCTGAGTCAGAAGGTTCGTCTGAAGGGGAAGTGGTTTCGGAGGGGTTTCCGACATACTGTTGAGTAACGGAAACCATATCTGCTGAGGCCAGAAAGGAGCAATGAGAATCATTTTGCTCCCCTGGGACTCGAACTTGAGAAGTACCCTCTGAATTAGAGGAAGAGATGGAAAGGCGTATAAAAAGCGTTTTGTTCACTGCAGCCTGAACGCATCCTGACAGAAAATGCCAGGCCCTGGATTTCTGGAGCAGAACAGAGGCAGTTTTATGTTGAGTGGGTATGCAAAAAGGTCCAGGTCTGGAGTTCCCCCACTCTGCGAATAGTGACTGAACTACGGTTGAATCGAGAGACCATTCGTGAGGATCTGTCTCCGTTCTGCTGAGACGGTCTGCCAGTTCATTCTGCACTCCTGGCAGGTAGGCCGCTTGAATTAGAGCCTTGTGCTCCAAGCACCATTCCCACACTCTCATCGCTTCCCTGCATAAGGGGTAAGAGTGAGACCCGCCTTGCTTGTTGATATAATACATCACTGCTTTGTTGTCTGTTTGAAGGAGAATGTTCTTGTGACAGAGAATTTCCTTCAAAGCCTAGACTGCATAAAGAACGGCTCTCATTTCTAAGACATTTATGTGAAGCTGGGACTCGTCCTGAGTCCATGTACCTTGAGTGTGGAGAGTCTGACAGTGAGCTCCCCACCCCATCAGGGACACATCTGTGGTAATGGAAATCTGATGATCCAGAGGAGCAAAGGGTTACCCTTCCAGAAGATTGTCCTCTTGCGACCACCAGGTGAGTGACTTCTTCAGAGGTTTTGTCACCTTGATGAGAAAGGACTGAGGGTGAGTGGTTGGGGACCACTGAGTACTGAGCATCCATTGAGAGGTTCTCAAGTGAAGGCGTGCTAGGGGTACAGTGAACACTGAGGATGCCATGAGACCTAGCATCCGTTGCATCGAGATAGGTCGAACCAAGCTGTTCTGTCTGATGTATCGGGCCATATGTAGGATATTGCTCCCTCTGTCCTCTAGTAGAAATGCTTTCACACAGGAGGTGTCCAGAAGAGTTCCTATGAAAAGGAGCCTCTGGGAGGGCTGCAGCTGCGATTTCTTGAGGTTTAGGACGACTCCCATGGATGTGAGAAAGTCTGAGATCGTGGCAACGGCGTCGAGAGTTCCTTGCCTGGAAGGGCTTGTCATCCATATATGGGAACACATGTATTCCGACTTTTCTGAGATGTGCTGCGAGAACTGCACAACACTTTGTAAAAACTTGCGGCCGAAGATAGCCCAAAGGGCAGGACTCTGAACTGATAATGCTGCCCCAAAGCCACAAACCTTAGGTATTTGCAATGCTTTGGATGAATAGGAATATGTTGGTAAGCATCCTGCATGTCCAGGGAGGCTAACCAGTCGTGTTGATGAAGCAAGGATAACAGGGTCCCTAGCGATATCATCTTGAATTTCTCTTTGGAAAGAAACTTGTTTAATTTTCTGAGGTCCAAAATGGGGCGCATGCCACCGGTTTTCTTTGAAACTAGAAAGTAATGGGAGTAGAACCCTGTGTTCTGTTGATCCAGCGGAACTACTTCCACTGCCCTGTTGTTCAGAAGGCCTTGTATTTTGGAGGCGAGAAGCTCTGACTGAAGAATTGACAGTTTTGGCTGCCGCTTGGGGAGACAATCTGGAAGGTTCTCCGAAAAATTGAGGGAATATCCCTCGTGGATTATCCGAAGGACCCATTTGTCCGAAGTTATGGACTTCCACTAGTTGTAGAATTGAGTCAGAAGACCTCCCACCACTAAAAAGTCCACCTCAGGCAGCTGAGGTGGGACTTGGGCCAGAAACTCATAAGGCGGCACTGGGCGCTTTGGGTCCTTGCACCTTCTGTTGCATTTTCTTTTGAGGCTGAGTGGCTTGATTTTTATTAAAACCCCCTCTGCCTTTGCCTCGAAAGGAATGATGGTTATGAAACTGGCGTTTGTTAACACCCCTTGAAAGGGGGCAGGAGGAGGTCGAGCCAATTTAATGGCTGACCTAGTCTTTTGTGTGGCCTCTAGAGCCTGTCCTACTTGAGGGCCGAAGAGATACACACCATCGAAGGGCAATGCCATGACCTGTTGCTGGGCATCATTTGTGAATCCTGAAGTGCGCAGCCAGGAATGGCGGCGGGTACAAATGCCCGCCGCCGCTCGGGAGGCAGTATCGAAGGCGTCCATAGCTGCTTTAACCTGTTGGTTGTTGGACTTGATGCCCCTGGTTATGGTTTGAAGAAGCTCTGAATTAGTCTCTGACTCCATTAAAGCTTCAACCATTTGTTTGAGCGGATGCCAAAGAATATACTCATATTGAGAGAAATAGCCTTGGAAGCTGGCGATTCGCATACCCAGGGTGGATGCAGCAAAGACTCTCTTACCTAAAGTATCTATCTTACGAGATTCTTTGTTTATAGGTCGAGCTGTAGTAGTCTGAGGAAGGATGACCTTATCATTCTCTGCCAAGACTACAATAGGATCTGCAAAGACTTGGGAGGCCAAAATGGGTCGATCCTTGGGAGCAACATACTTCCTATCTATGGACTTAGCCACAGAGGGAATGAGAGCAGGATTATTCCATACCATTTGAGAAAGCGTCTCAAAGGAAGGTTGTACCAAGGGAGTTAAGTCCATAGGGATGTCCAGAACATGAAGGTATTGGAGTCTAAAAAGCTTCCCAGGATCGATGTCCATAGTCTGGACAGAAAGAGTGGAATTCAAATTTTTCAGCAGAGACTTAAATGACAGGTCCTCGACCACAGGCTCTGTAACAGGATTAGATCCTGCTCCTTCCACATCATCACCCAGTCTAAAATCTGGGTCAGGCTCAATATCATCTCCTGACAGTCCAGGATTACCACAGACAGAGCTTGAACCGAACGGTTTTGCGGTTAAAATAAAACTATTCTCGGTTGAATCGAACCGAGAAAACACTGTTTAAACCGAGAAATGAACCGAGCAGTAGGAGAAATCTCCGGAGCAACTGTTCACTGAGGCGGAGTAAAGAATCTGACAGTTCAGGTTTGAAATTACACAGATACAGCTGCTTTTTAGAGCTCGTGCTCAAAGTTCTATTTTGGAATGGTATTAACCATTTCACCTCCGGAGCAGTTCTAGTGGTGGGACAAACTGCTACTGTCATAATATAGCAAGACTTCATGTTGTTTGAAAGGACTGAAAATCAGCAGAAAAAGAGGAAGGAAAAGAAATCGGAGAGGAGACGCTCTGAAGATTGGTAGAAGAAAAGCCCAGCCTCGGCGCCGAAGAAGAGCACGATGCCAAAAGGCCACGCGACGGCAACAAAGCAGACGGTGCCGAAAAGCCGCACAGCTCTGAAGACGGCGCCGAAAGGCCACACGGTGCCGAGAAACTCAACTGCGCCGAAAAACTGCATGGCGCCGAGGGCGGTGCCAGGAGGCACCCCGGCACCGGAAATGGCGCCAAGCGACCCACCGACGCCGCCGAAACCAACCCAGGGCCCCAAAAATTAGAATTTGAGGGAAAAGAAGGGAGAATACCAGGAGATAGAGGCATCGGTGTGGACCCCTTCACCGCAGCCATGTGAGGGGGGAAAACACCTGAGTGCGGAGTCGATGGTACCGAAGAGGGTGCTGCGTGACTAGGGAGGCCCAATGGCCCTGCCCGATCCCCCGAAAAGCCCGAGGGCCCCTGAGTGACCGGGCCAGGCAGCTGGACCAGCCTCCGAGCCCATTGCTCCATAAGAGCAGCCCACTGATGAAACTGCTCATCGGAAGCCCTACCAGAAGGTGGGGAAGGGCTCCAATGTTGAAGAGGTCGGAGACCAGAGCCAGAAACTGGCGACTCTGAACGAGGAGACCGGCAACTGACCCCAATGACTGATTGTCGATGCGCAGACATATCAGAGGGCGACCTCGAGTGATGTCTTCTCTTTTTTGACCTACGGGTCGAAGAAGAGCTCGAGGCCGAATGGTGCAGAGAATGGGACCGTTTATTTTACGCCTGGGACCGCCCAACCCTCGGCATTGGACCATCTGTTGTCAGACCTCCTTCCAAAGAAGGCAGCGGACCAGACCCAGCCCGGCTGACTGAACAGCTTTCATACGAAGTCTCCCTACCGTCACCTGACCCGCTCATGGTCGACTTCGTCAATGTAGGCTGAGACTTCTTTCTTTGATAAGAATAAATTATCGTAAGCGGTACTTTATTCAAAAAATACTACAAAATAATAAACTGAAAACTATGCTGCTAGTTTGAAGTTTGACTCCTGGTGGGTGAGCGTCGTTGTCACTGAAGCGCACTCAACCGCGGGGAAAAAAGGAACTGAGGCGGTTGGAGGGTCGATGCCGAGATAGTCACTGCCGCACGAGCAGAGGCTCACGGCGCCGCTCCTCGCAGCTCCATCTCTGGCGCCGGCCCTCCTGCAAAAAAGTTTGCTCCCGCTGGGTCCTAGCACCTCCGGTGTAGGTTCCCATTAGTGTGAATGACTGGTGGAGACTTTATGTCCAGGAAGATCAGAAGGATACCTTGTCTCCTGAGAAATGTTACCACTACTGCCAGGCACTTGGTAAACACCCTTGGAGCCAATGTTAGGCCGAAAGGCATGGATCTGAACTGATAATGGCCTGAGGGCAATTCGACCCGAGATACTTTCTGTGGGAACGTCTGATGGGTATGTGGAAACAGGCATCCTTGAGATCCAGGGAGGCTAGCCAGTCTCCTGGTCTTAGAGAGGGGAGAATTACTCAGAGTCACCATCTTGAACTTTGGTTTTGTTAAGTGTTTGTTGAAGCACCTTAAATCTAGGATGGGTCGCCACTCCCCTGTCTTTTTTGGGGCAAGAAAGTATCTGGAAAAAAGTCCATTTCCCCTGTGACAAAGAGGTACCTTCTCTACTGCTCGCATGAGCAGAAGAGAGGAGACTTCTGCCTCTAAGGCCTTTGCCTCCAAGGGGGAGAGGGGGCTGAAAGATCTTGCTCTCATTTTTGGGAACCTTTTGAAACTGAGAACAAGTCCCTGGCTCACTACTTCCAGGACCCATTTGTCTGAGGTAATGGAATCCCAGGACTGGGAATAGTGAGCCAGCCTGCCCCCTACAGGAATTGGGGAGGCGACCATGACTGACACCTCAGGGTGTCTGTTTGGCAGGGGGCTTGGACTGAGTGGATGCTGGGGTTCTGGTCATCCCACGTCTGCCTCTTCCCCTGAAGAACCCTCTCTGTTGGAAAGAAGAGGAAGCCTGGGCTTGGTAAAAAAGGCCTGTTAAAAGGCCTGCCCCTGCCAGCCCTAAACTGCTGCTTCTTCTGAGGAGTGGCCTGCTTCTCTTTTGCTGCAGCACTCCTGTAGGTGGTCCTGTACTCATCCATCTTCTTCATGTAAGTCTCTGTTTGTTCACCAAACAGAGAGTTACCAGTAACAGGAAAATCCATGGCCTTAGTATGGGTATCCTGTGACAAACTGGTACATTTGAGTCAAGCTAATCTCCTCATGGAGACAGATTTAGCCATGACCCTGGAATGCACACCATTCAAGTCAACAGCAGCGTGAAATTGGACCTTGGATGCCTCAATACCATCTGCAGCCACCTTCTCCAGCTCCTTGGCTAGCTGGGGAAGGGCATTCTTAGCCAGTTCCAGAACCGTATCCCACCTCGATTTCTGGTACCTGCCTGTATATGCCACATAATTGGCTTGTCTGAGTCCCAAAGAGGATGCCAAGTATTGTTTCTTGCTCATGGCATCCACTTTCCTAGAATCCTTATCTGGGGGGGGTGAGATGCCAGGGGAATATTAGCTTCATCACAGGCTGCAGCCTGCACTACCCCAACATGGCAGCAATGAGTTGTAAGAAATTCTATTCCAGGACCTGACAAGGTATATCTCCTGTCCATCTTTTTATCCACAGGAGGTACAGAAGTAGGAAACTGCAAAATTTTTTGTGTCTGTTTCCCCAGGGATTTATGCAGAGAGAAAGACACTCTCTTCAACTCTGGGACATCCATCATTTCCATGAAGGCGGGTTCCTTCTGATCCTGTTCAGCTTCTTCCACTGGGAGCCGAAGAGTATCAGTCACTTTCTTGTAAAACAAGAAATGGGAAGGGGACTCAGAAAGTCTGGGAGGAGACACACTGGAAGGCCTGTCTCGGGAGATGTCAGGCTCTACAGGCTCATCTAGGCCTTCATCTTCTTCTTCATCATACTCTTCTTCTCCACCCCAATCACCCTCATAGAAAGCCTCTGGATCAATGTCAGAAGCGACTATGTCCGACCAAACCGGACCTCTATGAACCATTGCCGGTTTAGTTGAACCGGGCAAAGCGACTGAACAACAGAAATCACTTTAGCAATCTCCTCAGTGGACGAACCATGGGAAGGAGGATCCGAACCAGCTGATTTTCGTTTTCTTTTGCTAGGAACTGATTCCGCAGAACTGGCTCTCCTTTTGCCCGAGGAGGTATCGCCCAGGTCAGTGGGCACCACCTCAGGTTCGGCAATCGCCGAACCGGGCAGGCCATCCGGGTCAGCGGACTTCTCGGCCTCCCTCTCCCTTAGCCTACTCAAATGTTTTTCCAGAGTGGCTTTGGGAAAGTTTTTACAGATTTGGCAGTCTTCTTTGAGGTGGTCTAACCCCAGACTGTAAACACAGACGAGGTGAGGGTCGGCCTTAGCAATGGCCTCCTTACAAACAGTATAGTGCTGAAACCCAGTGGGACCGGTTTTCTTTTTGGGTTTCTCAGACATGCTGGAATACTGAAAAGTTACCCTTACCAGCTATTACACCAGGCAACTAAAAACTGATTGGTTGCAACCATGTCACGGGTCGGTTAAAAAACCCCCGGAAATCGGAATTTGTTTACAACTGATGAGTACCGGAAACCACAGTAATATTTAGAAACAAGACAGAAATACAGTGGGGTTCAGTTCCAAACCGGACCGACCAGAGAAGAACCGAAGGCAAAAACAATTTCCACAGTAATACAACTACCACCTACTACTACCACTTACTGTTACTGAGACAGAGGTATGAAGACCCAAATAAAGACATGGTTAGGTAAAACCAACCGCTTTAAACTGATACCGAACCGAAGGGCAGGAGGAATCTCTGGAGTGACTTCACAGTTAGGCAGAGTAAAAAATCTGATGGTTACACTTCAGAGTGCTAGAAACAGAGGTTTGAAAACCGAGCTCGAGCTCAATGTTCTATGCTTCTGCACAAAGTTAACTCTTTACTCTCCGGGGCAGTTCAAGTGCTGGAGCTAACTGCATTTAGTCAGACTACAGTAAGACTTCATGTTGTTTGAAACTTGTAATTTGGATAAAAAAAATGTTAACTGCGTGAAGCACAAAAATGGCGGTTGACTACAAGCAGGAGGCATCCATGGAGCCGATATGCGTGGGTCAACGACAGGAAAAGAACTGAGGTGGTGCTGGGGGACGGCCCCTTTATACCATGGGTGACGTTGGGAGAGGGGCCGACATCAGGAGGGTGGTCCTCTGCCTTAGACTGCTAGCTAGAAATTTTTCTGTGGGGTCCTAGTACCTGGCGGCATAGTCCTAATGTGGTGTTACCTGTTACAAGAGCTCTACCTCAAAGTGAGATGTTCTTTTTCAGGTCACAGGGAGAGTAGAATTGTGAATGATGGGTGTGGTGCAGTGCAGTGACTGTGATGAGGTAGTCTTCATGGAGACGTTCTGGAGACTGAGGTGCTGCCCCATCTGCATGCACCTCTCTCAGCTGAAGGTGGAGGCCACTAGACTCCGGACTGAGTTAGCTAGGAGGTGGGGACCACTTCCCCCACCCAGAGGCCACCAAGTCCACCACCAATGCCTCAGAGGGTGCAAAGAGGGAAGACCGACTGGAATGTGGTAGGCTCCGGCAGGGTGGTGGTGGGGGAAGGAGAAACATTCCTTAGCTGGTTCCACTACACAAATCATTCACTGCTCTGGTGGAATGAGACTGCTGAGATGAGGCACCCATGGAAGTGGCAGGAGAGGATGAGGGGGGTCCTTCAGAATGGAGGATCCAAGATGTGAGGCAGAGAACTCCACCAGAAGAAGAATCTACTTCTGGTGGGGGATTCAATTGTTAGGTGGTAGTTTTGGGAACACCACAGGAGGGAATGAGGGAGGTGAGGTGCCTACCTGGCACCTCGGCATGTTGGGATGGGGAGCGGGTCCTTAGGATTGCAAGGGAGATGGGGCAAGATGAGGCGCTGGATGTCCCTGTTCATCTGGGTAGAAATGAGCTGGTAATGGACACAGCAGGGGTGGTGCAGAAAGGTTAAAGGAGCTGGGAGAGGGGTGCCTGAAACAGATAGAATGCATGGTGACCTTCACTGAGGTGCTACACGTGTATGGCTGGGGGAGGAGAGGGAAAAGCAAATTACATACTCACCATAATTGCTGATCTTCCAGAATATCTTCACCATTCATTCACACTTATGGGTCCAAGCTGGAGGCATTAGGAACCAGCAGGCGCAAAGTCTTTTTCAGCCTAGGGGACTAATGTCAGTGCCGGCACTGCCCATGAGGCACATGTAGTGTTGTTGTGCTCATAGGCTGGCCAGTAACCGATGCCGGCCCTCTCACTCAGTTCTGTTTGCCAGGACAGAAACTGGTGGGAGAGAAAAAGAGAGAGAGAGCTATAGACTCCTAGTCCAAAGGGACAGGAAAAGGATATAGGATATAAAATCTTGAAAATAATAAAACCTGACTACCAACTTAGAGAAATTAAGAGGTGGGCCTAAGTGGCACAGGAGTAGGGGGTGTAAGAGCCTTAGCTTAGTAACCATCTGGCCAAGAAGGTGGAGGGAGGGCAGCCACCCTGGCAGGTAGCTCTGGCTGATCTAGTGAGAGATACAGAGGAATCTCAAACACAGGATGGCAGAAGCCAATTCAGGAAAGAGGTCTTATGCTCAAAGTGGACAAGAACCTAGGACTAAAACAAAATCAGTAAGACAGCAGAGAGGTTGGAGAAGACAAAGAGGACTGTCATCATCATGTCGCTCCAGAGAGTGAAAAAAGAGGAAAGGAAAAAGACCCAGAGTATATGTGAGGGGCAGAATGCAGTTTGACAGGCTGAGCATATAGAAAAATAATGCCAAAAACTCCCTAGCATCTTCCCCTTCTTAGCACAGCGAGGAAAGTTGTGCCTTGAAGCAAGACTATGCTACCAGGTAGCAGAGGCAGAAGGTAGGTATCTGCAAGGTGGAGACTAAGGTACACTACCACAACTTTTAGGGAGTACCAGTTAGCCTGCTTGGAGGGGAATAGAGTTGGAGATATAACAGAAAAATATATATATTAGTTTTTTTTTTGGCGTGCATGTGTACATATACACATTTTATACATATATTTTTTTTTACTTCACTATCCCTGTTTTATTTTTTTGCTATTAAGTCAAACTCAGAGCTTAGGAAGTGGCAAAGGAGCCCAATTCAGAAGGATACATAGGCTACCTCCAAGGGAAGGAGAGTTTGAAGGAGTGGCAAGAGGATGCCACATGCCCATAACAGGGGAGCTGTCCAGAGGCCCTGACTCTTACATAAGCGGGGTATGGTAGGTGGACATGTGAATGAATGAAGATATTCTGGAAGATCAACAATTAGGGTGAGTATGTAATTTCATATCTTCCATAAATCAAGCTTCTTCATTCATTCTCCTTATGGGTGAGAGTACCAAGCTTTCCCCCAAATAAGGGACGGTTGTTGACTCACCCTGAGGGAAAAAAAGTACAGTTGCATAAGAACTTACTGTAACAGTACATCTTCGAGAGAAGCTCTTTCAGTAGACCAACACCAGTAAGACTTAAGCCGCTGGGCGCCAGGACCACACGGAAAACTTTCTAGCTGGCAGTCTAATACAGGGGTACCGCCAACCACCAATGTCAGTGTCTGATGGCAGCCTATCCTATAAAGGTGGGCGGTCCCACACATCTACCTCAGTTTTTCCGCTGGAGACCTGAAGCAGGCAGCGAAACCCGAGGGGGAACCTGAGAGCAGAGACAAGAAAGGCAGAAGTACTGCAATAGGAAAAAAAGAAACAGCAGGGGGCAGGAGAGAGAGAAATCGTGGCCTGCTGCAAGAGCTTCTCTCGAAGATCTACTGTTACGGTAAGTTCTTACATAACTGTACTATCTTACTTTGAGAAAGACTCTTGCAGCAGGCCAACACCGGTAGGACTAAGTCCAAAGCAGTATTGAGCAAAAGCACGAGAACAGCACCGGGAGAAGGACCAATCACCAGCTAAAGGCTCAGGAAAGGAGGCCCTGAAGAACTGCTAGGCCCATATTAGCCCTGCAGCGAGAGGCAATGTCCAGACTGTAGTGCTTGTGTGGACAGAGCTCTTGGTGGCTGCTGCACAAATATCTGCAGCAGACACATTTCGGAAACAAGCCGTAGAGGAAGCCATATCCCTGGTGGAATGGCCCTTAACCACTCCTGGAAGGTCCTTGTCGTACTTACGGTAGCAATAAACAATGCAACTGGCTAACCACTTAAGACTAACACTATCTGGAAACAAGAGTGTCCTCTTCCTTGGGGGGAAAAAACGAAACAAACAACTGGTCAGACTTCCTAGAAGTCTTGGTGCAGTCCGTACAGTACCACAAAATTCTATGTACATCAAAAGCATGGAGCAAAGCCTCCCATTGATTAGAGTAGTCAGGAAAATAAACCGGAGAAGGTGGAGGGATTGGTTCAGTGGAAACACCGACACCACCTTGGGAAGGAAAGTACAGTTACTTAAGAACTTACCGTAACAGTAGATCTTCAAGACAGGCTCTTGCAGTAGGTAATTACATATAGGACTGATGCTGGCAGGCGTCAGGACCCCACGGAAAAATTTCTAGCTAGCAGTCTCTGGCATGGGACCACCCCCATGTCAGGTGACCGACGTCATGAGACGTCAGTATAAAGGGGCGGTCTCCCATGCCTGCCTTCCAGTTTTTTCCCACCAAAAGGCAAGACGAGGGAGAAGCGGATATTTTCCATCCTGGAAAAGTAGCTGAAAAAGCTTAGAGGGATGGAGGGCGGGAAGGTATTACCTACTGCAAGAGCCTCTCTCGAAGATCTACTGTTACAGTAAGTTCTTACATAACTGTACTATCTTACTTCGAGAGGGCTCTTGCAGTAGGCAATTACATATAGGACTGAGTCCCAAGCAGTCTGGAACAAGAAGAAGCAAACGGGGGGACTACCCAAAAGTAGACCCTCTGGCTGTGAAAGTCTTAGGAAAGGAGACCTTGCAAGACAGCCACCCGATGCCAGCTCTACGGTGAGAGGCAATGTCCAAACTGTAATGTTTCATAAAGGTATGGACAGAAGTCCAAGTAGCGGCTGCACAGATGTTGGCCGCAGACACATTCTTGAAACAAGCAGCAGAGGCAGCGACCCCTCTGGTGGAGTGACCTCTGACCTGACCTGGCAGGGTCTTGTTGTACTTGTCATAACAGAAAGTGATACAATGAGCCAACCATTTAGATAGGCATTGCCTGGAAACAGCATTGCCTTCTCTTTTATGAGCAAAAGAGACAAACAGTTGATCAGTCTTTCTGAGATCCTTCGTCCTGGAGGTGTAGTATCTCAGAACTCGTGAACATCTAGAGTGTGCAAGAGGTACTCCCCTTGATTGGAGTGTTGCATAAAGAAAGCAGGCAACTCTATGGATTGATTCAGCATAGATTCCGCCACCACCTTGGGGAGAAACTTAGGGTTGGTATGCAGAGCCACATGTTCCTTGTGAAAAAATCAAATACGGGATTTTACACATTAGGGCCTGAAGCTCGGAAATCCTTCCAGCGGAAATAATGGCCACAAGGAAGAGAGTCTTCCATGAGAGGAACTTCAGATTTGCTGAGGCTGCTGGCTTGAAAGGAGGCAGAGTAAGCATCTCAAGGATAAAATTCAAATTCCAAGGAGGAACAGGAACCCAAATAGGGGGTCTCAAGTGGAGGACCCCTCTAAGGAAGGTCTTGGAGACCTCCAGCTGCACAAACGTCCTGTCCTCAAAAGGAACATGGTAGGCCGAGATGGCCACCATGTGAACCTTCATAGAAGAATGACTGAGACCCAGATCAAAGAGGTGTAGCAAGTAATCCAGAAGTGGTCCAACAGAGCATGAGAAAGGCTCGAAATCTTTGGAAGTGGCCCAAACAGAGAACCGTTTCCATTTCATGGCATAGGTAGATCTAGTGGATGGCTTCCTGGCCTCCACCAGAATCTCAGCCACTTGGGGATGAAAACCCGAATCAGGCTTGAGCTACATCTACAGGAGCCACGCGTGCAACTGAAGGGACTTGAAGCCTGGATGGACCAGGGTCCCCTGATCCTGGGTCAGCAAAGATCATGACAGAGGAAGAGAAAGCGGAGGTTCCTCTGAAAACTGTTGCAGAAGAGAGAACCAAACTTGCCTGGGCCAGAAAGGAGCGATGAAAATCATACGAGCTCCTTCAGAGCTGAGTTTCTGTAAGACCCTTGGAATCAAGGGGATCGGGGGGAAGGCATAGACGAATCTTCCCTTCCAGTCTAGAGACAGAGTGTCTCTCCAAAAAATGCCGCGCCCTGGAGTGAGCGAGCAGAAGGCGGGAAGTTTTGTGTTGAGAGGAGATGCAAACAGGACTACCTGAGGGGTTCCCCAGCGTAGAAAGATTTAGTCTGCTACACCCTGATCGAGTTCCCACTCATGTGCGTGAGCAGACAACAGACTGAGATGGTCTGCCAACGAGTTCTCGACCACAGGATGTAAATGGCGGTGAGGTGAAGGTTGTGCTGCACTGCCCAATCCCAAACCTGCATTGCTTCCCTGCAAAGAGGGTAGGAACGAGTTGCTCCCTGTTTATCAATGTACCAAACTACACACATGTTGTCCGTTTGGACAGCCAGATGTCCAGGAAGCAGATAAAGATGGAGAGCCTGAAGAGCATACAGCACGGCCCGAAGCGCAAGCACATTGATGTGGAGAGATTTTTCGAGCTGGGACCAGGAGCCCTGGGTCTTGTGAGACTCGAGATGGGCTCCCCAACTATCTCCCAAGGCGTCTGTTGTCAGCATCTGGGAGGGGAGGAGAAAGGCAGAAGGGAACTCCCGGGCAAAGGTTCTCCTGAACCACCAACCACTGCAAGTCCTGAGCCATAGGGTTGGAGACCAGAACTAGTTGATCTAGGTCATCCACCAGCTGATCCCACCGAGACCGAAGCGTCCACTGAGAGATTCTTATGTGGAGCCGAGCACAAGGGACTGTTGGAATAGCAGCCGCCATAAGCCCGAGGAGGCAAAGGACCGACCTGGCGCTGACCCGCCTGTGGCTGGACAACAGGCTGACCTGAGCCTGGATTGATGCCGTCCTGTCCAGCGGCAGAAAAGCCATGTTGGAGGTTATGTCCAGGATCGCCCCGATAAACTGGAGCCTCTGGGGCAGGATCAGTTAGGACTTGGCCTGGTTGACGGTAACACCCAGGCAGGCAAAAATCTGCAGGATAAGAGAAAGGAAGCGCAGGAGTTCCTTCCTGGACGAGGCCGCCAGAAGCCAATTGTCCAGGTACGGGAAAACCTGCACCCACTGGGTAGGCAGGTAGGCTGCTACCACTGAAAGGCATTTGGTTAAAACCCAGTGCGCCGAGGAAAGACCAAATGGGAGAGCCTTGAACTGGTAGTTGTCCCACTGAAAAGCAAAACGCAGGTATCTGCGGTAGGAAGGGCAAATAAGGATATGCAGGTAAGCATCCAGCATATCCAGAGCACACAGCCACTGTCCCGGCGGAATGAGGGTCAGAAGACTCTGTAGAGAGAGCATCCTGAACCTTTTGTACTCCACAAACAAGTTCAGGGAGCTGAGTTCAAGAATCGACTTCACCTCTCCCTGAGGTTTTGCTTTTTGCCGAGGACGTCTGTGAAAGGGACAACACTGAGCTTGAGGGGGTTTGTACAGAGAGTCGACCGACTTAAGTGCAAGTACCCTTCTCCTGCAGATCGGTGATGATGTCCTTGACGTCGACACCAAACAGCACTGTACCCCTGAAGGGCACATCCTGGATAGTGGACTGCACCTCCGGGACCAAACCTGACACTCAGAGCCAGGCGTGACGCCACACACACACCGCAAAAGCTGAGCTCCGACCAGCAGCGTCTACTGCATCGTACATTGCACAAAGCATGTGCCGACTGGCCGAACGTGCAGATTGGACTAAAGCCGCCACTTCCTGCTTCGTCTGAGACTCCAGAAGGGAGTCCAATTTAGCCTCCAGCTTGCTAAGGATCGCCTTCTGGTAGTCCCCCATATGACCAACGTAATTCAGGGCTCTAATACCCAGAGTGGAAGAAGCGTAAACCTTCTTCCCGTACTGGTCCAGAAGGTGGGATTCCTTGTCGGGCGATGATGAGCTCAAGTGCTTGGAGTTAACTGTCAGGCCGTGAGTGTCGCTGATCACGACCGAATCAGCTCGAGGGTGCAAATTCAAAGAGTCGACACCCTCGGGAGCCTGATAAAGCCTATCCGACTTCCTAGGAAGGGGGGGCTAATGCCTACGGTTGCTTCCAAATGGTGGAAACAAGATCGGCATGAGGCTCAATCCAGGGTGGCACCAGGGTTGGAGTGGTCTTGAGCAGATCCAGGTGCGCAGCGAGTTTCTTATGCTGTGAATCCAGCTCCAAGGAATGCCACTGATGAACTTCCTGGATTTTTCGCAGCAACTCCGTTAAAGAAGGATCCTCCGGAGTCCTCGGCCTGGGCTTATCCAGAGAGCGGGGCTCGTTGTCGAAGTCAGAATGACCATCAGAATCATCCGAGGTGTCCGAGGAGGATGAAAAGGAAGAAGACTCCTCCTCCTGACGCGTGGGGAGGAACGGACCCTTGAAGCCCCCAGGAAGCGATCCTGCCCCCCCTGAACCGGAGGTGGGAGGGAGTCTCTGCCTTTGACGAAGGTGAGCCGAGCCTTGGCCTCAGCCCACCAAGAGGCCAGAGTCTCCTTCAAATCCACCGCGCTGAGGGGTGGTGGAGGAGGAGGAGGGGATCGGATAGTGAGGTATCCGTGCAGTGCGTATCCATACCCGATGGTGGGTAACCCGGCGATCCCAGGTACTGAGCGCCGTGTACTGCAGCGTGGTTGACGGTAGGTACTGGGTACGGATACTGCGGCGCGGGTATGGCGGCGACTGATAGGACTGGATCGGATACCCAGGGACCGGGAGTCTGCAGGAGCAGAAGGCCCTGGAAAGGCCCAGGCGCAGCAGGCCCGGCGTGGGGCGGCATCCGGGAGAGGATGTCGCCTGGAGTCGTAAACTGGCCCGCGGCGCCAGCGTCCGAGGTCAGCGTCAGGTCGCCTGGCCAGTGGGGGCGACCGATGGAGTGCACCTACATCCTCAGTATCGCCTGGGAGGAGGATTAAAATCCCAGGTTCTAGCTGGAGCAGACGCTGGGGCCTCAGAGGGCAGCGAATGCTGTGGGGAGCTGGGGACAGCAGACTGAATGTCAGGGTCCAGCGTCGGCTCCAACACCGTGCAACCGTTGGAAGGGCCAACGTTCGCCTTACCAGCAGAGTCTGGGCAGACATCGGAGGAGCCGTCGTCCGACTTAGCGGAACCATCGCCCGAGGAAGGCCGGGAAGGGGGTGCGGCCTGGTCAGGCGGCTTAGGGGCCGTGCGCTGCCCCGAAGGGTCGAGCGACTTAACGGCCTTCTCTGGGTGGACGTCAGAGGAGCCGATATCTGGCTTACCAGAGCCACTCGCACCAGAAGGCCACGTGGCAGCGGCCTTGCTGGGAGTGGACACCTCCTTTGACCCGGAGGCACCCCAAGGGCCCGAGCGCGAGCCAGAAGGGTGGGTCGACGCCAGCTTGGAAGCCTCCAAGATAGCCATCGTGGAGCGGTCCCCCAAGGGGAACGTTACCTTGAGCACGGCGACTCCAGCCAAAGTTGCAGTGGCCGAGGAAGAGGAGTCCCTGTCCCGGTGCTTCTCCTTGTCTTTCTTTTACGGCACCTCGGTCGGTTGAGGCCTGACGAGCTTCTTCCGCAGCTCCTTTTCCATGGAGGTCATTTTCTTTTTAAGGATGTGGGCCTCCTGTTGCCTCCATCTGCGGGTGGCAGCGTTGAACTTCAGGCAGTGCTGGCACTTCTCCAAGGGGTAATCTGGGCCTAGACACAAGAGGCACTGGGAGTGTCCATCCTTGTGTGGGAGTTGGACGCCGCACGAGTCACACTTATTCTTGTGCTCGGAGGGTGTAGGGGACAACATACACCGCACAGAAAACTGGCAAAATCAAGAAATCGAAGAAAAACTGGCGGTAAAACAACAGACGACAGACTGACGAGCAGTTGAACTTAACAGCAAGGCGCTTACACAAGCTAACGGCGGAAAAGAACTGGAAGGCCGGCGTGGGGCCGCCCTACTGGACGCCGGGTCACCTGGACGGGGCGTCCCGCCAGAGACTGCTAGCTAGAAATTTTTCCATGGGGTCCTGACACCTGCCGGCATCAGTACTATATGTAATTACCTACTGCAAGAGCCCTCTCGAAGTAAGATCTTAGGATTAGTATGCAAAGACACCCTGTCTTTGTGAAAAAATAAATATGGCTCCTTACACATGAGCCCGAAGCTCGGAAATCCTTTGAGCAGAAGTAATGGCACTAAAAAGAGCACTTTCCACAACAGAAAGTGCAGCTCACAACTCGCGGCCGGTTCAGAGGGAGGTAAAGTTAGTTTCTCCAGTATAAAATTGGGGTCCATGGAGGGACAAGGTCCTGAATGGGAGGTTTCAGATGCAAGATTCCCCACAGGAAGGTTTGGGACACTTCAAGCTGGGTGACGGCTTTGCACTTGATAGGTACGTGGTACGCAGAGATGGCGGAAAGATGCACCTTGAGCAAGGAGTACCTCAAGCTGGAGTACGAAAGGGAAAGAAGGTACCCCAACACCTGATTCACCGGGCAGGTGAAAGGGTCCAATTGGCGAAGCAGATGAGACACACTGTCTTTCAGGAATCTGTCTGCCACAGATGCACTTAGTGGAGTGGTTGGAAGACAAGGCTGGCTCAGAAGACAAACTCACTGACGAAAACACTGAAAATGTTATGTTTAACACTGAAGAAAATAGAAAAATAAAAAAGCATGGCAAGCGCGGGTAATGGCAGTCGACTGTAGCTGTAGCGTCTGCTAAGGTCTGACATGCACAGGTCGACGGCAGGAAAAAAAAACTGAGATAGGTGTGGGGGACTGCCTGTCTTTATAGGATAGGCTGATGTCAGTGGTGGGCAGTACCCCGTGGTAGACTGCTAGCTAGAAGTTTTCCGTGTGGTCCTGGTGCTTGATGGCTTAGTCCTATCAGTGTAGCCTGCTGCAAGAGCCGTCCTCGACGTAAGATCTTGCATTTCTGCATGAATTGGTTCAAATCATGCAGATTCAGCATGGGGTGCCAGCCTCCCATTCGTTTCGGGACCAGGATGTTCTTGGACATGTAACCCTGACCAGCCAGGACGTCTGGGACACGGACTATTGTCCTTTTTGCAATAAGCAATGTCCTCCCAAAGGGTGGAAAGCATGTCTTGACACACCCTGGACTCCTGAGGTGCATGGAGGCAGTAAAGTAGGAGAGCCACAAAGTCCAGAAACAATCCTTTGCTCACTACGTCCAACATCCACTTGTCCATTGTGATAGCAGACCAACCTGGCAAGAAGTGATGTAGCCGACCTCCGATGGGGGGGTGCAGACAGGGACAGGACAAGTGGAGGGATGATGCCCCCCGACCCATCACCGGGCTGCTTTGTGGGGGTGCCGGCAGCTGCGACTGAAGGGGAGCTACTACCCTTGCCCTCCTCCATTTCTTGAGACCCTGGCCCCCAGACTTGGGCTTGGGGCACCAGGTTTGGTACTGCCCCTACTGGGGCTGCTGCTGAGGAGGCTGTGGTTGAAAGAACCAGTACTAGAAAGCCTGTTTCTTAGGCTTCTTTACTGGATTCTTCTAGACAATGCCACAGAATCCAATGTGGCACTGGACTTATCGATACTGGTGAGATGTTCTTCCACCCCACGGCCAAACAGGTTGGTGCTCAAGAAAGAGACATCAGCCAGCTTGTGCTAGGTGTCTGCCATGAAGGTGCACAGATGCAGTCAGGCCCTGCGAACTATGGAGACGGCCACTGCCATGGCACGAGCACAGGAGTCACCCATGTCTAAGGCCATCTGGAGCTGGTGTTCAGCTAGATACTGAACCTGGTCTCTGATGACCATCACTGCCAGTTGTTGTTCAGCAAGGAGAACTGCACTGAAGAACCCCATCATGGAATGACCAAAGATGGCCATCTTCAAGGCATAACTAGCCTGATGGAAATCCAAGGACCCTGCAGAGTACCCCTTTTAACGGCTCAGTCAGTCTTATGGGACTCCTTGTCCAGAGGCTTGTCCATGTCCATGTCTCCCTGATGTCCACTGTGGAACACCAAATTCGTGACCAACCCCTCTGTGAAGGGGTGGTCTCAAAACCCAGAAAAGGTCCCCCATAGGGACTATATATTTGTGGACCATGTGGGCAGAGGGTGCCAGCCAGACAGAATGATGGATTCTGTCAAAGCTTCAGGGCTGGTCTCAAAATGGCTTCAGCCATCTCACACTTCAAAATGTCCATAAAAGGATACTTAGTCTTTTTTTGGACTTGCTCTAGTGGGACAGACATGGACTCAGAGATTAGATGAAGAAATGCCCGGAAGGACACCAGGCCATGCTCGGCAGACAGTTCCTCAACTGATCCCCGTCAAGGAGGAGATTCCCAGAGGAGGCCATAGACTCATGATCTGAGTCGCCCAAGGACTCTTCAAAAATAGCCCTCAACCATTTCTCGCCATGGACATCCTCCCCCCCAGGTGATTCTCACAGACAACCGACCTGGCAAGCCGGTGGCCAAACAGGTGTCCTTGGTCAGAAAATACAGGTTACTCACCTGTAACAGGAGTTCTAGGAATGGTATATGTTGTTCATCCACACTCATTGGCAGTATCCTTGCCGCTTTAAATCTTGCCGGAAGGTCTTCAAGCTTGCTCCTCCCACCCACCGGGTGGTATAACTCGGCTCCGCCCATGACGCCAGATCTGGCCCGCTGGAAGCTCAGGTTGTGCTGCCGAAGCCGGGGTCGGTGAGCCTGTGGATGAACAACACATACCATTCCTAGAACTCCTGTTACAGGTGAGTAACCTGTATTTAGGGACATGGATATGTTGTTCATCCACACTCATTGGCAGACTCCAGCAGTTCTCCGGGAGGAGGGAGGCAAGACGACACCCATATACTTACTTGGGAAAGAGAGACTGGAGAACCGAGGCCCCAAACCAGCATCCCGGCGTGACTCAAGGCTCGATGTGGTAGTGGGTAATGAAGGTGTTTGCTGACTTCAGGTAGCAGCCCTGCAGATTTCCTGGATAGGGACGCCCCTGGAAGCAGCCACTGCTGCAGCAGTATGGCGGTAGAATGAGCTCTTATCCTCTGGGAGGCTCCATGCCCGCTAACTTATAGTAGAGATCTATGCGGAGGTTACCCATCTGCTTATCGTCCGCTTGCTGCAGGTCTGCCAGATGCGGCTTCAGCGAGGGTGACAAACAGCTGGCGAACCTCTCCCCGACTTTCAGCCGTGGCGCCCTTATAATAAGCAGCCTTCTAGGGTCCAGAGTGGAGCCGATATTCCTCCCAGGTGGAATGGGGTAGAACACCGCAGAGCTCAACACCTGGTTAAGGTGAAACTCCGACACCACCTTCGGAAGGAATTTCGGTGGGGCGTGAGGACAACCTTGTCCCTGTGGAAGACCAGGTAAGAGAACTGGCGGAAAGCGCCTGGAGCTCTCCCATCCTTCTGGCTGACGGATAGCCACCAAGAAGGCGGTCTTCCACTTACAGGTGAGAGAGAGCACACCTGTGCATAGGTTCGAATGGCTTGCCCATGAGCTTTGCCAGTACCAGCAGTAGATCCCACGAGGTGGGGGTTCCCGCACTGAGGGAAATGTGATCAAGGCCTTTGAAAAGCCAGACCACCTTCTCCTGCGCGCCATCGACTGCTTTCCCCGGCCCGCGCCCGTGGGAGAGATGGCTGCCAGGTGCACCCTTTAGGGTCGCCGACCTAAGCCCTTGACTAGAAAGGGACCATAAATAGTCCAAGATGCTTGCTAAGGAACAGGAGGAAGGGTCCAAGCCTTTGTTTCCTGACACCAAATGGAAAACCTTTCATTTGAAGGCATAGCATTTTCTGGTCGACTCCACGGGACGCCCAACTCACATTGAGGACCTCGCCGGAAAGACCCAAAGCCTGGAACTCTAGCCGCCAGGAACCAGGCCGTGGTGCAGGGATTGAAGGTCCGGATGGAACACCTTCCTGATTGACTGAGAGCAGGTCCGGGCGAGCTGAAGCTGCCGCGGAGTCCTGGAGCTGAGACTGAGGAGATCTGGTACCAGAATCAGCGAGGCCAGTCTGGGGCTATCAGAACCACCTGCGCCTTGTCCTCCTCGCTTTGAGAAGCACCTTGTGATCAAGGGAAATGGGGAAAGGGCGAAAGAGGCCCGGGGTCCATTGCCTCGTAGAAGGCATCCCCTGCAGCGAGCCCTGCTGAGGGGGCGGGCATGGAACAGACTCAGCTTCGCTCTCCATGGAGGCAAACAGGTCCACCTGAGGTGTGCCCAAAAGGGAGAACAGATGCTGTACTACCTCCGGTAGAGAGACCACTGTGATGCAGCCCCTATCCGGCTCAGGGCATCGGCCAGGGTGTTGAGGCCCGCCACGTGAATGGCTAGAGATCCGCCTCCAGGCTGCGACGAGTGACCAAATGCGGAGAGCTTCCTTGCATAGAAGCATGGAGCGCTGGCCCCGCCTGGCGGTTTAGATAGTACATGGTCGTGGTATTGTCCGCCTGACTCGGACCACTTGACCCCGGAGGAACGGAGCAAAGGCGGTGAGAGCTAGGCGGATCGCCGGAGCTCCAGCAGGTTGATGTGGCATCGACTCCCGCGACCAGAGGCCATGAGTCCGTGTTCCCCAGATGGGCACCCAACCCATCAGAGAGGCATCGGTCGACAGAGAGACGCCGGCTCGGGCGGACGTAACGGGATGCCTCCTGCAAATGATCTGGAACGGTCCACCACTGGAGAGCATTCCACATCCCCTGTGTCACCGACACAAGCTGGTCCAAGGATCGCAGCTGCAGACCACTGGCTGGCCAGTCCCTCACTGAGGGGACGATGTTCCAGCGGGCCCAACGGACCACGCCTGGCACAGGCCATGAGACCCAGGAGGCGAGGAAGTCCCTGGCAGGGCGAATTGCCCAACCAGAAATGATCGGGCAAAGGAGGAAAGAACCTCGCCCTGTCCGCCGGGAGCCGCCTGACTCAAGAGAGTCGAGCTGCGCCGATGAATAAAATCACCTGCTTCGGCTCGAGTCTGACTTGGCCTCGCTGATAAGGAGGCCCAGTTGAGAGCAGACCTGAGCGCCAGACTTCTGACCACTCCGCCTCCTTCCTGAGGGAGCTGCTATCAGCCAGTCGTCCAGGTAAGGGTACACCTGACCCCTCGGGCGCCGAGAGGAATGCTGTCACCACTGCCATGCATTTGTGAAGACCCTGGAGCTGGAGACAAGCCGAAGGGCATGGTTTGAACTCGAAGAGAGATCCTTCCGCTCGAAGCGAAGGAATCTCTGGTGAGATCGGACGATAGACGTGAAAAAACGCGCCCTGCAAGTCCAGAGAGCAGAACCACACGCCTGCCCAAGGATGGTATTATCTGAGCCAGAGTGACCATCCTGAAGGTTCGAGACCTTAGGAACTTGTTTAGGTCGTAGGGTCGAGAATGGGGCGCCAGCCCCCGTCTGCTTCGAACCAGGAAGTACCTGGACACAAACCCTGGGTCTGAAGGAGGGTCCACCACCTCTTTACCACCTCCTTCTGAGGAGGAGAGTGGATGTCGGCCGACGAGCCGCCAGTGAGGCTGGGATCCTGGCCCCGGAGGGGCGACGGCCTGAAGGGTGGTGCCTGTCGACTCCAGAGGCAGGCCTCTTCCCACCACCTCCAAGACCCACCTGTCCGGTGGTAACAGCGGACCAGGCGGAACGGAAGGCGGGTGGAGCCGTCTTCCACGGGGAATCTAGGGGTAAGGTGACGGGATGGGGGCGACACCCCTCAGCCTGGTCACTGGGCAGGCTTGGAGGAGGACCCGCCGAGGGACCTCCTGGGCCCTTTCCTCCTGCCTCCTGTTAGAGGAAGCCGCGGCTTGGGCTTGGGATGCCAAGGTCGAGCCTGCTGGCCCTGACGTTGCTGGGCCGGGGCTAGGGGCACAGAAGGACCTGAAGGGTTAGGCTGTGGTCTTGGCGGCCTTGGTCCTTCTGAGCGTGAAGAGACCGAGTCCATGGTGGCATTGACTTCTCGATCCTCTGCAGGTGACCTTCCACCCCAGGGGTCAAGAGGTCAGTCCCCGAAAGGGAACATCCGCCAACTTGTGCTGGGTATCCGCGCAAAGGTGGATATCCTCAGCCAAGCCCGCCGACGATAGCCACCGCGGCCGCCACTCTATCTGGCACATGAGTCCCCTCATCCAAAGCAGTCTGAGCTGCTGTTTGGCCACTGCCCTGCTTCTGGTCCCGCACCTGCTTAACCGTAGTCTGCAGATCGCGGGAAGATGAGGGATGACTCATCCAGGGAGCCCAACAGGGCATGAGAAAATTGCCATGAGGACGGCCGAACTGGCCTGACGGGCTCGAGAGAGGACGCAGCGTAGACTTTTCACCCGACATAGTCCATTCTCTTGGACCCTGTCAGGAGGTTTGTCCATCCTCATGCGCAGCAGGCGCGGCGAAAGCGCTGTCGGTAACCAACCCCTCAGCAGAGGGTGTTCCAAAACCGACAAGGAACCGGTAGGGACCGTGATACTTCCTGGCCATCCTGGCCGAAGGCGAGGGCAGGAAGCAGGGCGCTGCCAAAGCTCCAGTGCCGGACTCCACTATGGCCTCGGCCACCGGAAAGGCCTCCTCGGAGAATCCCCGGTCCAGAATCTCCGTGAGGGGATACCTGGCCTGCTTGGAACGGGTTCGGAGCCCATCCCGGTAGACCCGGATGAGCCGGAAGCAGTCCTAGGAAGGACGACGGGCTATCGCCCATTGACTGACTCTCCTGAAGACCCAAGTCCAGTCGCTTGAGAAGAAGGAGGAATCATCTTCGACTCGGAAGAGTCCTCGAAGAGCTGCCTCTGGCCTGAGCCACCCTTCACCTGCCGAGGTCGGTCGGGAGTGAGGGTAATTGACAGCCGATGGGTAAACCCTTAGCCGATCGAGAATCTCTTGGTCGGAGCCCCAATTCTGTGCTGTGGAGGCGGAGGTTCCACCGGAATCGTGGAGCAGCTGGTTTTGGCCGAACAACCGCCTGGGTATAGGCCCTCGGACAAGTCGAGGGTTGTGTCGGCTGTTCCCGGTGACAGCTTACTTTAATGGCCGGGAAGGCGCCGGAGTCGGCTTATTGCCCGGCCAGGAGGAGTTGTTAAACATAAGGTTCTCGCATCGGCCGACGAATTTACGCCGAAGCCTCCTCATCCGGGAGGAGGACGAGGATCTAGCGGCGACGCCGCTTTATCGCGTGCCGAGACCGAGACCGCTTATGACGGGTGGGAACGGCTGGATCGCCGGGAAGAGGTCCGAGACCGAGACCGAGAGTCCCGGAATTTCCGGGTCGGGTGCGGGAGGTGCCGCGCCGGAACCGCACTCCTTCCGCCTCGGAAGGTCCATCCGAGGGCTCCGAACCGGAGGCACAGAGGGTGCCCATCGGGATCTCAACTCCTCCGGGGAACCGGGAGAGGGGAATTCGGCGCTAAAGGCGACAGCCTGTCTCAATGGGTCGAGAAAAATCTCAATCATCAGTGGGAGTCTCGGTCAACTGACCTGACGGGACACCGGTGAGGCCAGTGGCCGAAGCCGAGCGGGTCGACCAAGCCGGCGGACGACGGCCCGGGAGAGGACTTTCCGCTCCCAAGAGCGCCGACGGAGGGACTTACCTCTGTCCTCTTTTGGACCGAGAAAAAGGTCCAGCAGGACGAGGCCCTTCTCCTTTAGTGGAGAGGGACAGACAAAGCTCCTTAAAAGAGCCGTGTAGGAAGAACCCAGAGAGGCGGGATAAATGTTGTGGCCGAGGAAAGATCTGACCGCTTCGCCTCCTCTTCGAGGGCGACCATCCGCTCGAGCTGATCCATACGAAGCTTCCCGCGCCCATGAGACACCGCCAACCGGCCTCCTTGGACTTCACCGGAGGGAAACGCTTCTCCGGACGGCCCAGTTGCAATCGGGCAGCACGGTCTTCGAGGACGTAGGCCGAGAAAGATGAGCACAGGTCGCAAGCCTGCGGGTCGTGCTCAAGGCCTAGGCAGTAGACACACGTGGAGTGTGGATCCGTCCGAGACATCTTCTGCCCGCATGGGCATCTCCGAAACCGAGTCGATTTGTCCATCGCAGCCGCGAGGGATCGAGACTGAAGTCTTATTGCAAAATTTTTATTTTTTAAATCCTAAAGCGAGAAATAGGAACCAGTCATAAACGCGGAAGCGTTAAGGAGGAACCCTGAGCTTCAAAGCGTAAGGAAGATCTAGGCGTCATGTGGGTAGGCGAGAGTTATACCACCCGGGTGGGTGGGAGGAGCAAGCTTGAAGACCTTCCGGCAAGATTTAAAGCGGCAAGGATACTGCCAATGAGTGTGGATGAACAACATATCCATGTCCCTAGAATCCCACCTTTGGCCATGGTGGTGGTGGTGGTTCTACTCAGAGAGGTGGAGAAACAGTTGTGTGGGGCACCTGCATGGTATAGACCAGCAGGGGTACCACTGGCAGTAGCCAGGTAACTAGATGTCAGGGGGTAGAGCCATACCTTGCTCTGCAATGGTCCAATGTTTCCAGAGGAGTTCCTGATAATGTCGGCGCATCTTGCGATGGTGCCTCTCCTCACTCGAAGATGAGAAGGTTAACAAGCATCAACAGTGATGCCTCCAGGTCAAGGGGGATCGAAAGCAGGGATGCCTCGACCAAGATATCCACTGTGACCTTGAACATTGACCGGCTGGTCAACGGCTAGGGGAGCCTTCCAGCCAATTGTGATACACCATGTGGTGGCCCACATTAAGCAGCACTGGTATGGAAGACTTGACCACTGGTGGAGGCAGCTCCTGATGAGGACAGAACAAGAACACTGCCTGACCCATGTCCTCCTGGGTGAGGACTGGGACCACCGGGGTCTGTGAGATTGAGTCCCTGACCTTGTCTGACAAAAGGTCGACAGGCTCAAGGAGTATCTCACCTGCTTGACTGGAGTCGAAGTCAAGTGGGTCAACTGAGGAACTGACAATCCTAACATGCCTGACCTGCCTCTCAACCAACGGTCACTAGACAGCTGTTAAGTGGCTGGATGAGTCGAGGGACTCGGAGGACTTTGCTATCTCCTAGTTCCACAAACAGCAGTGCTTGTGCCTGGCACCATGGTGGGCTGAGATCTTCCCTGGGTCTGGAAGGCCAAACACCTGTCCCGGAAGCCTCCAGTGTGAGACTCTATGACACTGGCCCCAGCTGGGAGCAGTGCTGAGACTCAGGAGGTGTCCGCTGTGGCAGCCATCGCTTCTGTCTCAAGGGCCCCAAGCTGCTGAGCAAAACCAGCCACAACCGATGCCTTCTTGCGGTTGTTAGCACCATCCTTCAGATATTGTTCCAAAGGCCGACCTAGCAAGAGCCAGAGCTTCCTGTCCCCAAGGAACTCAGGAAGCATACTTAAACAAAGGCTGCAACCAGCCACGTCATGTTGCCCACCCAGGCAGTACATGCACGTGTCGTGTATGTCAGGGCTGATATCTTCTGCCAGCACCGAATGCAGAACTTAAAGCCTCATTTCAATTGCTCCATCGAAGATGATGAGGGGAGTTGAAGGAACTGAGGAAATACGAACATACGAAATTTGCCAGCAGATAAAGGCCTAGAGGTCTTTCAAGTCTGCTCGAATGTGCAGCTAGCACCCTTATTCTGCAGCTGCCTCCCTTCCACCCTTCCCCTTCATTAACCCTCCCCTGTCCTGTCCCATCCTCGTTGAAGCAGTCCACTGTTCTACTGCATACCACTTCAGCAGGTAATGCATTCCACCCAGCCACCACCCTCTCTGTAAAAAAGTGTCTCCTCATCTCCTCCTGAATCTTCCTCGCTCCAGTCTCATATCATGGCCCTGGTGGCCCTCCCTCCCTTACTTTGAACAGCCCCTCTGTACCCATCTTGTTTATTCCTTTCATGTATTTAAAGGTTTCAATCATGTCACCCCTGTCTCCTCTCCTCCAGTGAGTACATGTTCAACTCTTTAACCTCCTCTCGTATGATAAGTCCCCCAGCCCTTGATCATCTTTGTGGCTTCGCTGCACCCTCCAGTAACTTAATGTCCCTCTTCAGATACGGATGCCAGTACTGCCGCAGTACTCCAGGTGTGGTCTAACTAATGACCTATACATTGTGCAGAATCACCTCCTCCCTCCTCGAGATATACCTTGCAATACAACCCAGCATTTTGTTGGCCTTTGCAGCTGCCTTCCACATTGTGCCGAGTTGTTCATTGACCCTGTAATGAGCACACCCAGATCCTTCTCCTCCTCTGTCTGGGCTAGCTGGTAACTCCTCCTTGGGTTCTTCATCCCAAAATGCAGCACCACTTTTGGCATTAAAAGCCAGTTGCCAGGTGTCTGACCAGGTTTCAAGCTTTGCCAGATCATCCTGCAACCCTGCCATCCCCTAGGTCATCCATCACTGCGCCTACCTTGGTATCATCAAGCAAACAGACTGATCTTGCTCTTGATGTCTCATGATATGTCTGCAATGAATATCCCAAACAACACTGGTCCCAACACTGAGCCCTGTGCAACACCGCTCGTCACTGCCCTTGGGTGTGAGAGCTCCCCACCCACCACCACCCTCTGTTGCCTTCCCTGCAGCCAGTTTCCTATCCATCTCACCAGCTTTGCATCAGCCCCTGTGCCTACTAACTTCCTTCCCAGCCTTCCATGGCACTGAGTCGAATGCCTTACTGAAGTCCAGATACGGACATCCATGCATGGCCCCTGTCCAGTTGCCTAGTTACCAGTCATAGGACTCGACCAGGTTGGTTTGGCAGGATCTGCCACATGAAGCCATGCTGTCTGCTGTCCTGTAGTCCTTTGGCCTCTAGGAGGGCCACCAAGCCTCCTTCAGGATAGTCTCCATTAGCTTACCCACGATGGATGTGAGGCTCACTGGTCTGTAGTTTCCTGGTTCATCCTTGGGGCCACTCTTGTGGAGGGGCACCACAGCCATCCTCCAGTCCTGAGGTACACACCCAATGTAGTGAGGCATTAAATAGGTCTGCCAAAGGTCCTGCAAGGACCTCTGCCAGTCCTTCAGTACCCTGGGTGGATGCCATCTAGGCCTGGCGCCTTGTCCACTCTCAGTGCCTTCAAACCCTCTTGAACTCTGCTCTCCATGATTTCCCCATCTGTCACCACTTCCCACCCTGCTTCTGCCATTTCTCCCACCTTGGGTGTCACCCTCCTCTTCTCTTTAGTAAATACTGAGCAGAAGTACTCATTTAGTGCTTCCGCCTTATCGCACTCTCCTTCCACCCAACCCCCCTCCTTCTTAATCCTTACTATGCGGTCCTTACAGCTCCTTTTCTCCTGATGTACTTAAAGTCCTTCTCCCCTTCTTAATGCCTTGTGCCAGCCTGAGTTCTGTAGATGCTGGCTCCCTTACTGCCCTTGTCACCTCCTTCGATTCTGTCAAGTACTCCTCCCTGTCCTCCCCCTCCCTGTTTTCTTATGCTTCCCTAAAGGCAGCTCTTTTCCTCCTTACCTTTTCCATGACCTCCTTGCTCAACAGATCGGTTTCTTAGCCCTAGCCTTCTTGCTCTGGGCTTTGCAGCAGGTTTTGCTTCCCACTATCCCCAGCTTTATGAGCTCCCACCTCTGGTTAGTGTCCATACTAGATTGAATTCTGGCCAGGTACCCTTTTACCACTTCCCCCATCCTCCCAAAGTCGGCCCTCCTGAAGTCCAGCACTATTGTGCCAGATTCCATTCCTTCCTTGCCCATATCCAATGTGAACCATAACTGCAATGAAAGCAAAAAACTTCAAATGCAAGGGTTTCCCTTATGGAGCACAAAATCCTAAGTGAGAGCACAAGGAAGATGACCTGTTTATCCAGCAGGAAGCTACATATGATGCCACGGGGCAGAGCCAGGGGATATACCTTCTGGGTGGTGGGAGGAGCTTAGCTTAAAGATGTCTGGCCTATCAGACCATTCCAGTGGAACTGTCAGAGTGTGCATAGTGAATCATATCTACACCCCTAGAACAGGTGTTTTTGGTTGCACTGCTGAGCTGCCTCCCAATAGCAATGTATACGAACACTGTCAAATGTCATCCGGAGAAGGAGTCACCTCCCTCCCTCCGTGACAGAGGCAGAATGAAAATTAAAAATCCAGCTGTTAATAGGTGCAACGCAGGCTTGCACCTGCTGATATGTTTGAGTTTTTAGCATAGTTTGTGCCAGGCACATGGTGCAATGCAGTACTACAGTCCTATTGTAGAGCTAGGTGCAAGGCGTCCTTGCCCATTTGTTCTCCCCCAGCCCACACACAATTAATGTGCCCGGGTGATTCAGTGGTTCACCCCCCCCCTTCAGTGGCCCATTATAGGGCTCCCTAGTAGTCCAATGGAGCCAACTACTTTCCCAATCATGTTGTACCCTGCTGTTCCAGTTGTTCCCCTAAGCCAGCCCTACTGTCCAACGTGCCCCCCATCATCATGGTTCTCCTGCCAGCTGCAGTGTCTGGTTGCACCCTGTTACCACCAGCATTTACCTGACAGTAATCTGCAGGAGGCTTGCAAGCCTCACCACGGCTTTGTGGATGGCCCTGTGGGTCATTTGCATGGCAGCCGTGACCAGCAGCAGCAAAGATGTTTGCCAGCCCTCTGGAAGGGGTAGCGACCTCTAATGAGCATGGTTTGATGGAGTCACACTGTTAGCGGTGAAGCTAAGGGGTTGAAATCACAAGCACCAAATGTGACTGAGAATGGAGACGTTGTACTTTTGCTGGGCAAAAAAAGTCCTGAATTCAAGAACTGATTAAAATGAAGACAATATAATATTACAGACAGAAGACAGTTTAATATTAAAGATTTTCTAAGATAAAATACTGTACCTTTTCAAACAATAAATCACTGAGGGACTGAGCAAACTCTCCATCCTCCATCAACAGGAAGTGTCTTAATGCACTGAAGTGCTTTTCAATATTCAGTTCGACAAAATAGTAGTCCACCACGGCTTTGTTCACAAGGGACACACTACAGTAAAGATCAGAAGAGATACTTTGTGATTAGTAGTATTCTGTTTTTTTTTGTTTGTTTTTTTCAGAACATTAATTTAATGAATATATATAGCCAGCTAACAGGCAGATTATGTGCTACTGCAAAATCTTGCATAGCTTTACCCCAGGTTTCAAAGCTGGTAAAATGTAAACAGACTAGACATGGGGGTACGTAATAGAACAAAATGTAGTTCTCTATGGCAGATTCGTTTGCTTAACAAAGTGCTTTACAATTCAGTATATGACACAATGGAAATACAGTAAGCAGACAAACATTACAGCCAGTAAACACAATATTCAAATGCACCTACAGACTATTTCTAAAACCATCTTACTGTGTGAGGAAATTCTGGATAGGAAACCGAAGATATCTGAACTCTCTTCAGAAAGTGCATTGGGATTTTTAACCTTCACCCAGATAGCCACCTGATGCAAGTAAATGGGACCTCTGTTTAGCATCTTATCAGAGGATAGCAACTCCAAAAGTTCATTAGCACTCCTGTACAGTATTGCACTAAAGTATCTGCAATGGCATACCTCTCAACTTCCTGTCTCACAGATCTGGGACAAGAGACCAAAATCAGGGACACATATTCACAATTGGTGATATCTACTCAGGAAGCTGGTAGAATGAGGGGCTTAGTGCAAAATGCATTTTCTAAGGAAGAATAAGTCTGTAACTTTAATGGTTTGACATTATTTTGTGCTTACAATTCCCACTGTTCAGTCATAGAAATGCAATTTTTAGGAGGGACAGAGTAAAATTCTGAGGCAAATCAGTGACAGCTGGCAGGTATCTGCAGCTGGTATGATGAGTCCACATCCCCAGTCTGGTACTTGAACTTTGAACCTTTAATCCTCTAGCTCACAGGCAAGAATTTTTACCAGTGAGCACACTGATGCTTGCCTATTTCTACCAATTGCACATTTTCTGAGTCTTACAGGCAACTGACTTGGAATTAAAAGTCTGAAAAATCCAAAAACATTTCGGTCATCTTTTCATAACATTTGTAGTCCCAAGGATAGAACTGACATTAATTGTTTGATTAAAGAGGACAAGATAACAGTACGGGAAAAAGAAATTGCTGATAATGTTAATGAGTACCCTTGTAAGTCAGGTAGTGAAAGACGAAGATGGGAATAGTATGGACCAGTACTATGAAACATTAAAGCAGAGACAGTTAAGAAATGTAGATGAAAATAAAGAGTTTAACTTTAGTCCCATACCTGAACAAGAAGTTTTGGGAAAATGCTACAACTGTTGGAAGATAAGAAGGGCGGTGGACCAGATTTACTGCATTCGAGAGTACTGCGGTTGTCGTCTGAGGAGATTGTGAAACCACTGACCTATTTGTTTAATTTGTCTATAAACACAGGGATTGTTCCTTCAATTTGGAAAGAATCCATAGTTGTCCCAATATTTAAATCGTGGGAGAAAATAAATGTGGCAAATTACAGGCCACTTTCATTGTTGTCAATTGTGGGTAAACTTCTGGAGAGATGTGTATTTGGACAACTGGTTTTGTATCTGGATGGGATAGAATTTTTGGTAGAACAACATGGTTTCAGAAGGGGCTTCAGTACGACGACCGCACTGGTTGGGTTGACAAGCACTTTTCTAGCGCTGCAACAAAGGCTTGTTGTCGGGAGCAGTGTTCGCCGACCTAACCAGAGCATTTGATGTGGTGAATCATAATTTTTTGCTCCAGAGATTACAACTTTGTGGGGTATCTGAAGTAAGTTTGAGGTGGTTTGACAGCTATCTGTGTTCCCGAATACAAAGGGTTAGGATAAGAGGTATCTTATTGGAACCAACAAAAGTAAGGGTAGGAGTACCCTAGGGCTCAGTATTAGGGCCATTACTATTTTCTATTTTTGTAAATGATATGCCCAACGAGTTCTGTAAATCAAAATGTATATTATACGCGTATGACACAGTCTTCCTCACCTCGGGTCTCTCTGTTAGTGAACTACAAGAGGCCCTACAACAAGATTATTTAAAGCCAGACAGATGGTTATCCCAGAACAAATTGATACTGAATGAGACAAAAACAAAAGTTATGCTGTTTGGGATGGCACAGAGGTTGGCCCGAGGTGGGGAAGACCTTTGCATCAAAAGTAGTAAAGGTGTGCAGATTTCTTGAGCTGAATCTTTTAAATATTTGGGTATTTACTTGGATCCCTCCTTATGCTTTACGGGACACTTAGACACCATTGGTAAAAACAATATATCAAAAACTGGGTTTCTTATATAGAAACATAAATGCCCTGACTGATGAGGCTAGGTTGATTATAGCCAGGCAAATCCTGTTACCAATACTGGATTACGGTGCACCCGTTTTTCAACCGGGGGTTTCTTTCCTGTCTAAATATCAACTAATATTAAACAACATATGTCATTTTGGGTTTAGGGTTCCAGTTAGAACACACAATTGCCTTTTGTATGAGGGAATGAATATTCTCTCTCTCCAGAGCGTAGATTAGAACATAATGCTGCCATTTTTGCATTTACTGTTTTTCGTACACATCTCCTGGTTGCCTCTGTGAGAAATTCATAAAACAAAATGGTTCCCATTTAACAAGGAATAGTGCTGGAACATTATTTTACCCAATTTCAGTGAAACTGTCAATGACCAAATGCTCATTTACCTGGTACAGCTCTGTTTTACTAAATAAGTTTTCATCTTCAATCCAAAAGGCTAATAACATTAAGCATTTTAAATCAATGTTGGTCTCTTACTATAGCAAACTGACTCATTGTTTGTGCAATAATAATGGTACTGTGTAACTGTGAATTAACTGTATTTGTAGAATGTTGTACTAATTTTATGTATTGTAAATTGTGTTGTATTTATGAAGTTTTTTTAACGTAAGGCATGACTGAAAAAGGACTCTACCTAGTCATTTTCCTAGCAGACCCTATAAAAGTATCAGCAAATGCGGGTTCCAGCACACTAATTGACTGGATTCTAATGAATCGCCTAGACAAGACTGTAGCAGCGGGTACTCTACCAGACACTATAAGTGACCATTCACCTGTCTACTGTATATGGAGTCACTCCTCGGTCACAGAGACTCCCCCACACTACACCTCGTTTAGGAACTATGTTAATCTAAACCAGGCCCATTTCCTACATGATGTCTCCTGTATTGACTGGTCTCCAGTGTACTAGTCAATTAAAACCGAAGATGCTCTCGACTACTTTCTTAACAGTTTTATTACTCTACAAGAAAAGCATACTCCTTTTCTCACATGTCGTGTTAGAGGCAAGCAAGCTAGATGGTTACATAAAGACCTTGCTGCTCTTAAGGTCAGGGACAAGGTCTGGAAAAAGTTTAAAAGCTCTGGTATACCCTCTGATTTTAACTCCTACAGGGAACAGCATACTGAGTGCAGACAATTAATCAGGCATGCAAAAATCTCGAATTTTAAGGGGCTATCGGTAGATGCAGCTGGCGACCCCAAGAAATTCTGGTCCCACATAAAAACCTTCTTGGGAGCTCAACAAAAATCAAATACTACTGATGATATGATATTACATGGGGTACACTGTAATGATCCCAACACCATTGCAAATTCTTTCTGTCATGTCATGATACACTACTGCCTTCCCGGCTTTGGACTCTGTTTCCATTTCCTTCATCCCAAATGGCGCTCAAACTGGTCCACCATTCTGTTTCAAAGCTATCACTAAAAAGGATGTACTTCAGCTCCTTAATGCTGTATCGGATAGCACTGCCGTTGGCTTTGACTGTATTGAACCAAAGCTCCTGAAATTAGCTGCATCTTTCATAGCTGGGCAACTATCTAAAATATTTATCATGTCCCTCAGTGAAGGCCTCGTCTCAGAAATATAGAAAACAGACAGGGTCACTCCAATCTTTAAAAAAGAGGACGAGGGAGAGCGCTGAGGAGCAGCTAACTGAACGGACATGTTTTCCCACGCTGCTCTCTCCAAACAGCCTAAAAATTAGTATTTAAACAAGAAAAGTGCTCCTAAGTCTATGGAAAAACTAACCTTGCAGTACAAGAAGGAAGGATGGATGAATATCTCACCCTGGGCTCATCTAAAAGCCGAAGGATCGCCTCCAAGAATGCAAAAAAAGGAGGAGAGAATGGCGGCCTAGTTTCGCTGTCAGCAGCTGAGGTTGCCGCTTTGGGGAGAGAAGTAACGGGGCAGGTCATTGCAGCTCTGGAGCCAAGGCTGATAAAACTCGAGGGGAAATTAGACTTGACACTTCAAGAAATACAAGAACAACAAGTGGTACAGGCAGGACAAATATTGGAGGTAGAAGAACGGGTCTCGCATGTTGAGGATGAGTTATTGGCAGCACCTGGGCAAATAGCAGCTCCGCAAAAGGAACTAGCCGCACTAACAGAAGCATTTGACTACCAAGAAAATTACCATCGACGCTTGAACCTGCAGCTTAGAGGTTTACCAGAGGGCATGGAGGGAAAAAGCGTGATCGATTTCTGTGCGAGGGTGCTACCGGAGCTATTGGGCCTTCAACCCGTGAAGGGGAAGTTCAAATTGGAAAGGGCTCACAGGGTGGTGATGCCCAAACCACCTTGGGATCAGCCACCAAGGCAAATAATATTCCGATGCCATCATTTTCAAGATAGAGAAATGATGCTGAAGGCTTTTCAGGAAAAAGGCACAGTGGAGTATGAGGGGCATCACATAAACCTTTTGCAAGACTATTCAGCCCGACTGCTTAAAAGGAGAAAACTGTTCAACAACGCAATGCAGCAACTGAGAGAGCATCAGATCGAGAACTTCCTAATATACCCAGCTACCTTAAAAATCAAACATGAAGGGGCAACATACTCGTTCTAGGAGGCAGAGGAGTTTATTAGAAATCTGAAGCAGAAACTGTGTTGAGAAGGCAGGAGGAGAAACTCACGATGTGTGGAATGCTAAGATGATGGAAAAGAGACTATTAATGTTTTGTTATAGAACTTTAATTTTACAGTTAATTCCTGAGGAAGAACTGAGCTGGTGAGAGGAAGATGTTTTCGTTATGCGTGATCGATGATGGAGAGGGGACTAAATGGACTCACCCGCCCACCGGACTTCCCTGATATGCGTGGAGTGGACTTGGACAGCCTCCAGATGGTGGGACTCGAGCTATAAGGAAGGGAAAAGCAGGAAAGTAAAGGACTGAAGGAAAGGAACAAGCTTTTGAAGCGGCAAACCTGCATGGGTGAAGGTAGAAGGGCGGGTGGGGAGGAAGGCCTAGCGCAATGTTTTTCCTTGGTGCAGCCTAGCCTCTCTGCTGGCCCTAGTTTGTAGCCCCGAAACATCCGCTTGGAGAATCCGATTCCATGACTGCGGGGAGGGGGTGGAGGGATAGTGAAATGCTGTGATGGTGGGGAAAAAGGGGGGCAGGAAAAGAAAAATGAGGGGTGAATGTGATTTTAAAACTGCAAGAGGAATAGAGTATAAGTATCGGGTAACTGGATGAGGGAGGAAAAGTAAAATGTCTGTGGAGGGAGGGTGTGGGAACGTCTATGTCAGCATAGAAGGATGAGGCAGACACGCGAGTTAGGGAAACTATTATTGTCTAACGGAGTAGAAGGGAGCAGAGGGGGAGAGGAGGAAAAGGAGTTATGGGGAGAGATGCAAGGGAAGAGAATGGGGGAGTGGCAAGTATTTGGGGCAGCGGAGCAAAGTACTGAAAAGAGGAGGTGGTATGGAGATGGGGCCAGAAGAGGAGAGAAGCTGACGAAGGGGGAGTTGAGAGGAAAAAGCAAGGTTGGGGGGAGAGGGGTTTGGGGAGGAAGGGCACAAACTGGGGATGTATAAGTTGAATGTTAAAACTGATGTTAATTTGGAGTATGCTGAAAGTGTTGTTTTTCTTAGTCTTTTATTTAAAACAAGGTGCAACCAAAGATGTCTCATGTGTGTGACAGAGATGCTATTTTTCGAATTTAGAGATCTGACACTGAACAAAAACATACATATCAATGGCTGGAAAGCAATCTGTTAATGTGACTGCCTGGAATGTTCGGGGGATTGTGAATCCAGTAAAGAGGTCCATGCTGCTAACGACACTTAAAAGAGTGGGAACTCAGCACTGCTACAGGAAACACACCTGACTGAGAGGGAGCATGCCAAATTGGTCCGAGGGTGGGTAGAAGTGCTATGCAGCATCAGCTCTGGTGCGTAAGCGAGGCATAGCCATTTTGGTACATAAAGCCCTCCCACTGGTAGTACAGGGGGTGGTAAGGGATACAAAAGAGGGCAGGTATAGTTTCATATCTGGGACATTGGAAGGGGAACAGATAACACTGGGCTCGGTGTATGCATCCGCAGTATATGATCAAGGATTCTACACCTCTTTGCTGGATTTATTGGTCCGGGAACAATTTTAGGCTTTAATAATGGGAGGGGATCTGAACTGGACAATGGACCCAAAAATGGATCACTCTGAAGGGAAAGGGAGGGACTCAGGCGGTATGCGGCAATGGCAAGAGGGTATGGTGGAACCGGACTTAGTGGATGCTTGGCGAACTGCAAATACTGGGGTTAAAGAATAATACCTTTTACTCAAATCCCCACAAAACGGGGTCGCGGCTAAACTATCTTTACGTCACACGAGAATGGTACACCCGAGTTAGAGATATTCAGCATGGGCCGATACATATATCGGACCACGCGATGGTTGTGATGTATATCCAAGGAGTAGGGAAGCAGGAGACACCCCCTACCTGGAAATTTCCCACATACATGGCCCAGAATGAGGAATTTAAGAAATATCTGGAGGAGAGCTGAGATTTTTTTATGGAAACAAATGATACAAAAGAGGTCTCTAGAGACACACTTTGGGAAACGGGTAAGGCATATATGAGGGGTATAATTATAGAATATATGCAAGGCCCCTAGAATTCTGCAGCCGCAGAATTTTGTGCAGAACTTACAATCTACCGTAGAACTTCTGCAGTGCCGCAGAATTCACTCTTCTTGGTGACTGTTTATTAATATTTCTGTTTATCCATAGAATCTGGTTCCCTTCCCCTCTTTTTATATCCAAAACCCCCCATATGCTCAGAATGTGATGTTATCATTGCTATAATATCATACATTAGCTAATGAAATGGCTGCATTCTGCAACAGAAATGAAAAGTCACTTATCTACCACAGCTCCCACTGCCAGACACAGTGGCAAAGCACATCAGGCATGGTGAAATTTGCTCAATCTGCACTACAGCCTAATACAATTTTCAGTCTTACATTATTGCACAAGGGCCAACTTAAACAAAATCTTGTCAATGGCACAGACCTGTGAAGTCCATACCTTACTTTGTACAAACTTATTTGTGCCTTTACGGTATAGACATGCCATCTGAAACGAATAACTGGTAAAATGAATTTAACTGTCATGTTTAAGAAAAATAAAGTAATTATGCCCAGAAAAGTGGAATATAATAATGTGTGGACCTGTTGAAAGAATAGACCTGTTAAATAATTGCACTGTACGCATTTTTGACAGTGTTATTGATTACATATAGTCATTGGGTGATAGAATCACCTAAAAGTTATGGAGAAATGTTGTGTGCGGGGACAGCTGTTGGGCCAGAGGGTAGCATGCTGTGTTTCCATGCCAGCAACTCGGGTTCAGAGATTAGCTCTGAGAGCTGTCTGGGCAGCACAGGGACTGGTGGAACACATTACTGCTCGGAGTCTGGGAAGGTATGATGCAGTGTTCTGTCACACAGTGGACACACTGTGATGGGCTGGAGACCTCTATCTCACAATCAGTTCACATGCATGTCATGGCCTGATGGTGTTATGTAGTGTGTCAGGAGAAGCAGGTTAGCATGAAAAATGAGTTCTGCAATAACTTCTCTATTCCATTTCCAATGGGACCTGTATGAATGAGGATGCAATTTCATGGAAATTAAAAAAAAAAAAAAAATATATATATATAATCTATATACACGCACACATACAGTATCTGTCTCTCTCACTATATATACACACACACACACACACACACACACACACACATATTTGTATGTATGTTACAGATTGCATATAAATATATAAGTGATACACAGTGGGAACCTCATGAGTGGTGTAGAAAGCAGATACAAATATATAAGTGATAGACAGTGGAGACCTCATTAGTGGGATAGATAGCATGCATATAGAAATACCTTATTTATCCCATAAGGTCCCCTCTGAATATGTCATTTATGCAATAGACTAGGACCTTAAGGGACAGACATTTGTTTTGCTTTTTTAGGCATAAAATTAATTCTAAAAGTCTGTTATTTTTTCAACTAGTGTTACTGTGCTTTCCACCATCCTGATTGCTATAACCATTGCCATGAAAGTGAAGTCAGGATGACAAGCTGACATTGTGATGTGGTAGTTTGTTAGTGCTGCAGAACTTCAGCAGAAATTGCAAACCACCGCCGCAGAAGTTTTGCGGCAAATGGTAGTCTTGCCGTAGAACTTGGTCCCACTGTGCCACAGAAAAGTAGGGGCCTTGAATATATGTCACGTATAAAGAGGAAGAGGCGGAAGCAAAGAAAAGAGTTGGAAAGGAAGCTAAAAACACTGGAAGTGAGGGTGGCACGGGGAGAACAAGGAGAGGTAGTCCGTTCACTGGATATGGTAAGGGAAGCCCTGAATGCGCATTTGAGGGCAGAAGCAGAAAAAACTGGAATATTCAATAAGAGATAAATATTTGAGTGTGGGAATAGGCCAGGCCCAATGTTAGTCCGCCTCATGAAAGGAGGTAAGAACATGGGTAGAATAACAGGGGTTAAAGATGAGCAGGGAAGACTACAGAGGGCAGATGAAGGGAGCCTTTAGATACTTCTATCACCAGCTTTACCAGTCGGAAGGAGCAGGCACTAGGGAACGGATGCTGGAGTTTCTGGGGAAAATTAAAATACCAGTGGCCAGTCAGGTGCAGAGGGATAAATTAGGACAACCAGTAACAGTGGAAGAGGTGATAAAGGCGATTCAAAAGCCGTGGAAGGGGACAGCTAGTGGACCGAATAGCTACCCGGTAGAATATAAGCTGATGGAAGCCCGATGCGCGAGAATACTAGTAGAAGTATTTCAACAAAAAGAAGAATTGGGGGAGATTGACCTACTAGATACCTGTTATGATGCAAACATATGCCTTATACTTAAAGAAGGGAAAGACCCGCAATTATGTGCCTCTCATAGGCCAATATCACTTTTGAATTGTGACTGCAAAATTTTGGCTAAAGTATTAGCTAGCAGATTAGAGGAGATCCTACCGGAACTACTTCACCCAGACCAAACTGGATTCATCAAAGGGCGGCACTCATATTATAATATGAGGCGGCTGCTGAATATAGTATGGAAGGTGAATAGAGGAAAGGAAGATATAGGGATTCTGTCAATAGACGCTGAAAAAGCATTTGATAGGGTAGTATGGGAATACCTATTTGAAGTGAAGGGGAGATTTGGTCTGGGTGAAGTATTCCTGAGAAGGATAAAAGAGATGTACAGGGGACCTCGGGCACAAGTGTTAGTGAATGGCAGTAAATCGGAAAAGTTCAATCTGGGAAGAGGCACAAGGCAGGCGTGTCCCCTCTCCCCACTACTGCTTGCAATGGCAATTGAGCCTTTAGCTATAGCTATAAGGGAAAGTGGGAGGATACAGGGGGTGGGGGGCAGGGTAAAACACAGCACAAACTAGCGCTGTATGCAGACGACATGCTGTTGTTCCTGAAGAACCCGAGCCAATCGGTGCGCCCTTTACTAGAGTTGGTACAGGAGTTTGGGATCTTTTCGGGGTATAAGATTAACTTAGGGAAGTCGGAAATAATGTGGCAGGTAGGCTCAGGGAATGAGGTGAGGCAATGGGGGTTAAAAATGGTGGGGACGGGACTGACATACCTGGGGGTTCAAGTGGGTAAATTTCTGGGGTCCCTATACAGCTTGAACTACACCAGGTTGATTAAAACCATAGAGGCGGTACCTGAGGAGATGGATGCAGCTGCTAGTGCCCTGGCTCAGAAGAATAAATCTTATAAAAATGAATGTGCTGCCCAGGATACAATATTTGTTACAGATGTTACATATGGGTTTGAATAAAGAGGATATCCATAGGCTGGAGAGGGCCTTCTCTTCCTTCATTTGGTGGGGGAAGCACCCAAGGATAAGCCTGGAAAGACTGAAGGCGAACAGAGAAAGGGGAGGGCTAAATTTCCCAGATTTGGAAAATTATTTCCTGGCTATACAGAAAAGATATGTGGCGGACTGGACGTACAGGTCAGAGGTAGCCAGTTGGGTTGAACGGGAGCAAGGGATGGCTAAGGGCAGGATAACAGCATATCTCCACAGCAGGGGATTGAAGGCACATAGAATAGGGGAGGAAGTTAATCCATTAGTAGTACAGGTACTCCTAGCTTGGAAGATGCTCAGGAGAAGAGGGTGGATACGAAGTGAGGAGATGCTATTGCTACCGATTGCAGGCAATCCCTATTTTTTGCCAGGGTTAGAAGATACAGGTTACTCACCTGTAACAGGAGTTCTAGGAATGGTATATGTTGTTCATCCACACTCATTGGCAGTATCCTTGCCGCTTTAAATCTTGCCGGAAGGTCTTCAAGCTTGCTCCTCCCACCCACCCGGGTGGTATAACTCTCGGCTCCGCCCCATGACGCCAGATCTGGCCCGCTGGAAGCTCAGGTTGTGCGTCGAAGCCGAGGAGGTCGGGTGGGTCGTGTGGATGAACAACATATACCATTCCTAGAACTCCTGTTACAGGTGAGTAACCTGTATTTCTAGGGACATGGATATGTTGTTCATCCACACTCATTGGCAGACTCTCAGCAGTTCTCCCGGGAGGAGGGAGCGACACACCCCATATACTTACTTGGGAAAGAGAGACTGGAGAACCGAGGCCCCAAAACCAGCATCCCGGCGTGACTCAAGGTCGATGTGGTAGTGGGTAATGAAGGTGTTTGCTGACTTCCAGGTAGCAGCCCTGCAGATTTCCTGGATAGGGACGTCCCTGGAAGCAGCCACCGTTGCAGCAGTATGGCGGTGTAGAATGAGCTCTTATCCCTCTGGGAGGCTCCATGCCCGCTAACTTATAGCAGATCTATGCGGAGGTTTCACCTGCTTGTCGTCAACAGCTGCAGGTCTGTGAGATGCTGACTCAGCGTGGGTGACAAACAGCTGGCGAACTTCCCCAATTTCAGCCGTCGCTCCTTATAATAATGGCCTTCTAGAATCGAAGTATGGAGCCTATGTTCGACCTCCGGTGTGATTGGGGTAGAACACCGGCAGAGTCAACACTTGGTTAAGGTGAAACTCCGGCACCACCTTGGAAGAATTTGGTGGGGCGCAGGACTATTTTGTCCCTGTGGAAGACCAGGTGGGGAGACTCAATGGAAAGCGCCTGGAGCTCTCCCATCCTTCTGGCTGGCGTTGATAGCCACCAAGAAGGCGGTCTTCCATGACAGGTGAGAGAGAGCACCTGTGCAGCAGGTTCGAATGGCTTGCCATGAGCTTTGCCAGTACCAGCAGTAGATCACGGAGGTGGGGTTCCCCGCACTGGAGGAAATGTGATCAGGCCTTTGAGCGTCCAGACCACCTTCTCCTCGCCTACCGACTGCTTTCCGGCCCGCGCCCGGTAAGCGGAGATAGCTGCCAGGTGCACCCATGCGGTCACGAACAAGCCCCTTGACCAGAAAGGACCACAATAGTCCAAGATGCTTCGCCAAGGAACAGGAGGAAGGGTCCAAGCTCTTGCCTGACACCAAAATGGAACCTTTTCCATTTGAAGGCATAGCATTTTCTGGTCGACTCTACGGACGCCTCAACTACATTGAGGACCTCGGCCGGAAAGACCCAAAGCCTGGAACCTAGCCAGGAACCAGGCGTCAGGTGCAGGGATTGAAGGTCCGGATGGACACCTTCCCTGATTGACTGAGAGCAGGTCCGGAGGCTGAGCTGGAAGCTGCCGTGGAGTCCTGGAGCTGAGACTGGGAGATCTGGGTGCAGAACTGAGGCCAGTCTGGGAGCTATCAGAATCACCTCGCCTTGTCCCTCCTCGCCTTGAGAAGCACCTTGTGGATCAAGGGAAATGGGGAAAGGGTGTAAGAGGCCGGGGTCCATTGCCTCGAGAAGGCATCCCCTGCAGCGAGCCCTGCTGAGGGGCGGGCATGGAACAGACTCCAGCCTGCGTTCTCTCCATGGAGGCAAACAGGTCCACCTGAGGTGTGCCCCAAAGGAGAACAGATGCTGTACTACCTCCGGCAGGAGAGACCACTGTGGGATGCAGCCCCTATCCGCTCAGGGCATCGGCCAGGGTGTTGGAGGCTCCTGCCACGTGAATGGCTAGGAGATCCGCCCAGGCTGCGCCCGCAGTGACCAAATGCGGAGAGCTTCCTTGCATAGAAGCATGGGCCAGCCACCTGGGCGGTTTAGATAGTACATGGTCGTGGTATTGTCCGTCTGGACTCGGACCACTTGACCCGAAGTCCGGAGCAAAGGCGTGAGAGCTAGGCGGACTGCCTGAGCTCCAGCAGGTTGATGTGGCATGACCCATGGGGACCAGAGGCCATGAGCCCGTGTTCCCCAGATGGGCACCCAACCCATCAGAGGCATCGGTCAACAGAGACCGACGGCTCGGGCGGAGCCGCAACGGATGCCCTCCTGCAAATGATCTGGAACGGTCCACCACTGGAGAGCATTCTCATATCCTCTATGTCACCGGCATAAGCTGGTCCAAGGGATCGAGCAGGCTGAGACCTACTGGCTGGCCAGTCCCCACTGAAGGGACGCATGTTCCAGCGGCCCAACGGACCACGCTGGTACAGGCCGCCATGAGACCCAGGAGGCGCAGGAAGTCCCGGCAGGCGCAATTGCCCAACCAGAAATGATCGGGCAAAGGAGGAAAGAACCTCGGCCCTGTCCGCCTGGGAGCGCGCCTGGCTCGAGAGAGTCGAGCTGCGACTCGATGAATAAAATCACCTGCCTCGCTCGAGTTCGTGACTTGGCCTGCTTGATAAGGAGGCCCAGTTGAGAGCAGACCTGGAGGGCCAGATCTCTGGACCACTCCGCCTCCTTCCTGAGGAGCTGCTATCAGCCAGTCGTCCAGGTAAGGGTACACCGGACCCTCGGCGCCGTAGAGGAATGCTGTCACCACTGCCATGCATTTGGTGAAGACCCTGGAGCTGGAGACAAGCCAAAGGGCATGGTTTGAATCGAAGAGAGATCCTTCTGCTCGGAAGCGGGCGGAATCTGGTGAGACGGACGGATAGGGACGTGAAAAACGCTAGCCCTGCAAGTCCAGAGAGCAGAACCACATCGCTCGCTCCAAGGATGGTATTATCTGAGCCAGAGGACCATCCTGAAGGTTCGGACCTTAGGAACTTGTTTAGGTCGTGTAGGTCGAGAATGGGGCGCCAGCCCCCCGTCCGTTTCGGAACCAGGAAGTACCTGGACACAAACCCTGGGTCTGAAGGAGGGTCCACCACCTCTCTTACTACCTCCTTCTGGAGGAGGAGAGTGATGTCTGCTCGACGAGCCGCCAGTGAGGCTGGGGATCCCGAAGCCCCCCGAGGGGCGACGGCTCTGAAGGGTGGTGCCTGCTCGAATTCCAGAGGCAGGCCTCTTCCCACCACCTCCAAGACCCACCTGTCCGTGGTAACAGCGGACCAGGCGGAACGGAGTGTGCCGGAGCGTGCCTCACGGGGACCCCAGGGTGAGGTGACGGGATGGGGCGCACCCCTCAGCCTCGTCACTGGGCAGGCTTGGAGGAGGGACCGCCGAGGGACCTCCTGGGCCCTTTCCTCCCTGCCTCCTGTTAGAGGAAGCCGGCGGCTTGGTTTGGGATGCTGGCCGAGCCTGCTGGCCCCTGACGTTGCTGGGTCAAGGCCAAAGGCTAGAAGGACTAGGCGTAGGCTGTGGTTTGCGCCTTTGTCCTTCTGAGCGGAAGAGACCTAGTCCAAGGTGGCATTGGACTTCTCGATCCTCTGCAGGTGACCTTCCACCCCAGGGGCCAAGAGGTCAGTCCCCAAAGGAACATCCGCCAACTTGTGCTGGTATCCGGGGCAAGGTGGATATCCTCAGCCAAGCCCGCCGACGATAGCCACTCGCGGCCGCCACCGATCTAGCACATGAGTCCCCACATCCAAAGCAGTCTGGAGCTACTGTTTGGCCACTGCCTGCCCTGGTCCCGCACCTGCTTAACCGTAGTCTGCAGATCGGGCGGGAGATGAGGATGACCTCATCCAGGAGCCCAACAGGGCATGAGAAAAATGTGCCATGAGGACGGCCAACCGGCCTGACGGCCGAGAGAGACGAAGCGAGACTTTTCGCCCGACATAGTCCATTCTTGACCCCTGTCAGGAGGTTTGTCCACATCTCGTTGCCGGGCGCTGAAAACGCTGTCGGTAACCAACCCTCAGCAGGGGTGTTCCAAAAACCGGACAAGGAACCGTAGGGACCGACATTTCCTGGCCATCCTGGCCAAGGCGAGAGGGCAGGAAGCAGGGCGCTGCCAAGTTCCAGTGCCGACCCACTATGGCCTCGCCACCGGAAAGGCCTCCGCCGAGAACCGTCCAGAATCTCCGTGAGGGGATACCTGGGTCCGCTTTGAACGGGTTCGAGCCCATCCCGGTAGACTCCGAGATGAGCCGAAGCAGTCCTAGGAAGGACGACGGCTATCGCCCATTGACTGACCTCCTGAAGACCCAAGTCCAGTCGCTGGAGAAGAAGGAGGAATCGCTCGACCTCGGAAGAGTCCTCAAGAGCTGCCTCTGGCCTGAGCCACCTTCACCTGCCGAGGTCGGTCGGGGAGTGAGGGCAACTGACAGCCGATGGGGTAAAACCTTAGCCGACCGGAGAATCCTTGGTCGGAGCCCCAATTGGTGGCTGTGGAGGCGGAGGTTCACCGGACTCGTGAGCAGCTGGTTTCTGGCCGAACAACCGCCTGGGTATAGGCTCGACAAGTCGAGGGTTGTGGTCGGCCGCTCCGGTGACAGCCACTTAATGGCCGGGAAGGCCGGAGTCAGCTTATTCCCGGCCAGGAGGAGCTGTTGCAACATAAGGTCTCGCATCGCCGACGACGTACGCACGAACCTCCCTCATCCGAGGAGGAGGACGAGACGAGCGGCGACGCCGCCACGCGGTGCCGAGACCAGACCGCCGGCGACGTGGGAACGGTTGACCGCTGAAGAGGTCCGAGACCGAGACCGAGAGTCCCGGAATTTCCGGGTCGGTGCGGAGGTGTCGGCCGAACCGCACTCCTTCGCTCGGAAGGTCCATCCGAGGGCTCCGGAACCGAGGCACAGGCGAGCCCACGGGATCCTCAACTCTCCGGGGAACCGGGAGAGGGAATCTCGCTGCTAAAGGCGACAGCCCGTCAATGGGTCGAGAAAATCTCGACTTCATCAGTGGAGTCTCGGTCAACTGACCTGACGGGACACCGTGAGGCCAGTGGCCGGCCGAGCGGTCGACCGGGTCGACGGTCGACGCCCGGGAGAGGGACCTTTCCGCCCCAAGAGCGCCGACGAGGGACTTACCTTGTCCCTCTTGGACCGAGAATAAGGTCCAGCAGACGCAGGCCCTTCTCCTTTAGTGGAGAGGGACAGACAAAGCCTTAAAGGAAGCCGTAGGAAGAACCCAGAGAGCGGGATAAATGCGCGGCGCGAGGAAGATACGGCCCGCTCCGCCTCTTCGAGGGCGACTATCCGCCGAGCTGATCCGCCGAGTCATGACACCGCCTAACCGGCCTCCTGGACTTCACCGGAGGGAAATAAGCCGGGACGGCCCAGTTGCAATCGGGCAGCATGGTCTTCGAGGACGAGGCGAAAGATGAGCACAGGTCGCAAGCCTGCGGGTCGTGCTCGAGGCCTAAGTAGACACGCGTGGAGTGTGGATCCGTCGAGACATCTTCACCGCGATGGGTCATCTCAATCCGGGAGTCGATTTGTCCATCGCGGCCGCGAGGGATCGAAGACTGAAGTCTTTTTGCAAAATATTATTTTAAACCGCAAACGGAGAATAGGAACTCAGCCGCAAACGCAGAGCGTTAAGGAGGGAACCTGAGCTCAAGCGTAAGGAAGATCTCGCCATGGGGCGGAGCCGAGTTTACCACCCGGTGGGTGGGAGGAGTGCTTGAAGACCTTCCGGCAAGATTTAAAGCGGCAAGGATACTGCCAATGAGTGTGGATGAACAACATATCCATGTCCCTAGAAACAAAGGTTTCTAGAGGTGGGAAAAAAGGGAATACTAAGTGTGGGACACTTACTGGTGTGGGGACAAATTTGCTTTTTGCAAGCATTACAGGAAGTGGTAGGAGGGAGTGGGCAAAACAGGTTCAGGTATCTGCAAATAAGGGCATATATGGAAAGTTTGAGAAAAGAGAATAAGGGACTATATGAGATGGACCCGGTAGAAGAAATGATCTATCGGGCTCAGAACAAGGCAAAGGGTTCATTGGATGGGCAGCGAAGAGAGCTAAACAAGTGCTACCAGACAGGACCATGAAAACCAAATGGCTATGGGAAAGGTATCTAGATAGACGTAATACAGAAGAGAACTGGAATATGCTGCTCCCTATGGACTCAGGGATTATGATCTGTAATAGATACAAGGAGGCATACTTTAAATTCCTTCACAGACTGTATCACCCACCGGTGATTGTGCATAAGGCACACCCGGAGGTGTCGCCATTGTGTGGGACGTGTGGTAAGGAGAGGGGAACGTATATACACTGTTTCTGTGCATGTTCAGTGCTGCAGAAATACTGGAAGGAGGTGGTCACTGGGGTAGGAAGGCATGCGGGTAGAGAACTGCCACTGGACCCCTTGCACTGCTTATTTGGGGTGGAGGTGGGAGAGGAAGAGGAATGGGTATTACTACCCAGGTGGATAAGGATCCTATATGTACTGGCTCTGCATGGGATTCAAAACACGTGGGTTTCGTAGATCACTCCAATTGTGCAGATTTGGTGGAGGATGGCATTACAGGCTTTGGGATTGGAGAGACTGACTTATAAAATGTGTGGGAGAGAAGAAGGGTTTACCAGAAGCTGGGCCCCGCTCCTAGCATTTCTGTCGGTGGAAGAGAGTTGGATCTTAAGGGAATGCTTTATAAGTTAAGGAAATGGAGACAGGAGGAGGGGAGGCCGCGGCAGTGGTAAGGAATGATTCATGGGTAGGGAGATGTGCCTGAGTAAAGGAAAAGGAAGGGGAGAAAAGGGAATGGATTAGGAGATATGTGAAAAAAGGAAAAATTACTCACCTTAGTAATGTTGTTTCTTCTAATGGAGTCTTGCTATATTATGACAGTAGCAGTTTGCCCCACCACTAGAACTGCTCCGGAGGTGAAATGGTTAATACCATTCCAAAATAGAACTTTGAGCACGAGCTCTAAGAAGCAGCTCTATCTGTGTAATTTCAAACCTGAACTGTCAGATCTTTACAAGCAAAACTCACTAAGGTCTGTGTGGAAGCTGTAACCCACACTCAGCCAAATGGCTACCTAAATATTAACAACCATTGCTGGTCCCAAACCCAAGACTCAAGTCAGGGGACCAGAACTACTAACACAATTCTAACAACATGAGAATAAAACAACAGTATAATAAAACACACACCCCAAACTCCCAAAGGAGAAAGCTAAAGGGCATAAAATAGTGCCCACACTAAGTTGCCCGCACCCCACCCAAGTAGAAGTTCTGAGGGACAGGCTGGGGAGGTTATAATATAGCAAGACTCCATTAGAAGAAACAACATTACTAAAGGTGAGTAATTTTTTCTTCAAACATGAAGTCTTAGTATATTATGACAGTAACGAGACTACACAGCAGTACCTCCATGGAGGAGGGCAGAACCTACTTAGGGAATAGGCTCTGAAGAACAGCTGTGCCAAACCGAGCACTCTCCTGGCCTGACATCCAGGGAGTAATGCTTGGTAAAAGTGTGTACCGTTTTTCCAAGTAGCAGCCTGGCATATCTCTAATATAGGATGTCTGCAGCAGCTAGAGAGCAGCTGTACCCTGGTAGAATGAGCCCTCAAGCCAGAGGGGGATCTCTGCCCAGTTTCTGATAACAAAATTGGATACAAGACACAATCCACCTGGCAACTGATCTCTTAGTGGCAGGTTTGCCTTCTCCCAACTTCACCATAGGTAAGGAAAAGTTGGAGGATTAGAACCTGTGACCTTTGGTCGCTCTATATAGTAACTAAGAGCTCTCTTAACATCCAGGCTGTGCAACCTCTCTCACAGAAGAGGGTGATCAGTGAAAATACTGGAAGGGAGATAGATTGGTTAAGATGGAAATCTGAAACCACCTTAGGTAAAACTTCCTATTAGTCCTAAGGACTACCTTATCCTGTGGAAAGAAATAAAGTCAGTTTCCACTGACAAGGCTTGCAACTCACTTGTCGTCTGGCAGAAGTGATAGCCACCAGAAAACAGTTTTCCAAGTTAGATACTTAAGCTCTGCAGAAAACAGAGGTTCAAAGGGGTTGCATTAACTGGGCAATACAAACATTAAGGTCCCAGGCAGGGGCCGGTTCCCGAAAGGTTGGATTAGTATGGAGTAATCCCTAAAAACTTGGAAAACACAGGGTGAGTGGAAAGAGGGGATGACTTTCCTGCTGACACAAAAGCAGATACAGCTGCCAAATGGACTCTCAGGGTAGCTGGTCTGAGATCCAAGGAATTAAGATGGACCATGTAATCTAATACAATGGGCAAATCAGCAGATTCTGGGAAATATTTTTCCAGCACACCAAATGGAAACCTTTTCCATTTAGAACTACAAGTAGCCTACTGGAAGGCTTTCTGGAAGCCTTTAAGATTTCAAGAACACCTTGAGAGAGGTGTAAATCAGCAAACTCTATCCTCAAGAGCCAGGCCTTGAGGTTGAGGATTGAGGTCCGGATACCAAACCTTCCCTGGGCACAAGTTAACAGGTTGTAGATCCTGGGGAGGCAAAGGGAAGATGGATTGTCAGTGACAGAAGGAGTGGGTACCAGGGCTGCCTGGCTCATCCGGGCAATCAGAATCACCCTGCAAGGCTGAGATCTGATTTTGACTAATACTTTGAATAGGAGAGGGAAGGGAGGGAAAGCAGAAAGAAACTTCCCTCCCAATCCAGGAGAAGGGCATCCAGGGGACTGAGCCCAACACTGGAGGCCTGCAACAGAACAGAGGAAGTTTGTGATTGTCTGGGGCTGCAAAAGATCTATCTGAGGGTGCCCCATCTGGCAAGGACTATCCCCAGCACTTGAGGATCCAGGGACCATTCGTGATGGCCCTGGGAAATCCTGCTGAGAGCATCCGCTAGGACATTGTCCTTCCCTGGAAGATGAACTGCTATGAGGGAAGTGTTCAGGGAATAGGCCAGAGACCACAACTTCATTGCCTCGGTGCACAAGGCCGAAGACCGAGTGCCCCCCTGTTTGTTGATGTACCACATTGTTGTGGTGTTGTCTGTTCTGACTTGTATCACCTTGTTGTGGACAGATGCAGAAAATGCTTGAAGAGCTAAAAAGACAGCTCTGAGTTCCAGCAAATTGATGTGGAGCAGAGATTCCGGGGACCACACTCCCTGAGTGGAAGGTCGCCCATGTGGGCTCCCAACCCAGAGGGAAGCACCTGTAGTGAGAGTCAAATTGTGAGCAGGGGAATGAAGGGACCCCCAATCTTAAATTGCTCTGATCCTGCCACCACTGGAGGGCCTGGATCAAGGTTCAAGTCACTGGGACCAACTTGGAAAGGGTCTCTCCTCTGAGACCAATAGGTTCTCAAGTGAAACTGAATCTCTCATCTGAAATCTTGCTCCCTGCACAACAGCTGTGGATGCAGCCATGTGTCCCAGGAGCTGCAGAAAGTGTCTTGCTGGTCGAGAGACCTGCAGGGTGAAGGAGGAGGCCAGAGTCACTAAATTAGTCACCCTTTCTAAAGGAAGAAAAGCTCTGGCTAGCTTTGTGTCCAACTCTGCCCTATAAGGTGAGTACCTGGACTGGTTCCAGAACAGACTTTGTAGATTAGTAGAAGCCCAGGGAGGTGAGAAGCTGCTGGGTAACTTGCAGGTGAGATTTTACCTGTTCTGGGGACTGGCCTACAATGAGCCAATCGTCTAGATAGGGAAAACAGCAATCCTTTGCCTCCTTAAGTGAGCCACTGCTAGACACTTTGTGAATACCCTTGGGGCAGAGGTAAGGCCGGAGGGCATTGCTCTGAACTGGTAATGACCTGAAGGTAGTTCAATCTGAGGTACTTTCGATGGGAGCTTCTGATTAGGACGTGAAATAGGCATCCTTGAGGTCCAGGAGGCAAACCAGTCCCCTGGCCTTAGGGAGGTAAAATCATTGCCAGAGTTACCATTTTGAACTTGGTTTCAAAGATGCTTGTTCAGATATCTGAGGTCTAATATGGGCCGCCACTCTCCTGTCTTTTTGGGGTAAGGAAGTATCTGGAATACAGACCCCTGCCCTGGTGCAGGGAGGAACCCTTCCACTGCTCTGACAGCCAACAGGGTTGAGACCTCTGCTTCCAGAGCAAGGTCTCTGAAGCACTTACAGGTAGAAAAGTCTGGTTCTCAACTTGGGAAACTTTTTGAAGCTGAGAACCAGACCCTGGCTTACTACTTCCAGAACCCACTTGTCTGAGGTTAAAGAAGCCCAGTTCTGACTGAAGTAAGCCAGCCTGCCCCCTACCGTAAAGGAGAATCGGCCCTGGGCACCCCATCAGGGTGCCTGCTTGCCAGGAGCTTTAGGCTGAGGGGTGGGAGCAGGCCTGCCCACCCCTCGTCTGCCTCTGCCTCTGAAGAAGCCCCTCTGAGCATAGCAGAGGAGGCCTGAGTCTGGTAAAAGGCCTGTGAAAAGGCCTCCCTACCCTGGGGTATGCCTCTGAGGAGTGGCTTGCAGCTCCTTAGCTAGGGCACTTTGTAAGTAGTCCTATATTCATCCATCTTTTTCATGTAATTCTCTGTCTGCTCCCAAACAGAGAATTTCCCACCACAGGAAAATCCATAGCCTTAGTCTGGGTATCCTGTGACAGACTAGTACACCTGAGCCAGGCCAACCTACGAAAAGCTACAGATGTGGCCATGACCTAGAGAAACATCATTAACATCCACAGCAGCATGAAACTGTACCTTAGAAGCCTCAATGCCATCAGCAGCCACCTGTTCTAGTTAAGCTAGCCAGCTGGCCATGGGTTTGTCATTAATTCCATAACAGTATCCCATCTAGATTTCTGATACCTAGCTACATAAGCCATATAATTTGCTTGCCTGAGTCCCAGAGAGGCTGCCATATACTATTTTTAGCCATGGCATCAATCTTCCTGGAATCCTTGTCAGGAGGATGTGAAGCCAGGGGATATAACTTTATCACAGGCTGCAGCCTGAACTACTAACATGACTGCATTGCTGAGAAAGGAATTCTGTATCAGGACCTGACAATGTGTACCTTCTGTCCATCTTTTATCTACAGGAGGCACAGAATTAGGAGCTTTTAAAATTTTTATTGTTTGCTTCCTAAAAACTTATGCAAAGGAATAGACAATCTCCTAGACTCTGGAATATCCATCATTTCTACAAAATCAGGCTCCTCTTGCTCATCCACAGCTTCTTCCAAGGAAGCTGGAGGGTTTCAACAACTTTTTGTAAAACATAAAATGAGATGGGGACTCAGATAGCATAGGGGAGATTCTAGAGGTCTGTCTGGAGAAATGTCCGTTCAATAGGCACACCAGACCTTCCCAGCCACATTCATACTGTTCATAATCATCCTCCCTCCTCTGGTTCATAAAATTCCTCAACATCATATTCCTGAACCACTGGAACCGACGAACCGACCTTTGCCAGATAGTGGCGGTTAGACGGAACCTGAACAGTGACTGGACAATTTGTATGGCTTTTGCTATCTCTGCAGCAGTTGGAGAGGGGTTTGGACTCCAAACCTGCTGACTTTCTTGTTTTCTTTACTGGAATTGGTTCCTCAGAACCAGCTTTTCTTTGCCCAAGGAAGTCGCCCCTGGTCAGAGGGCACTCCCTCCCTCCGGTTCGGTTGGCACCAAACCGGGCTGGCCATCCGGGTCAGTGGACTTTTTGGCCTCTCGTTCCCTGAGCCTGCCCAATCTCTTTTCCAGGGTGCCTGCAGGGAAATTCTTACATATCTGGCAGTCTGACTGGAGGTGGTCAAACCCCAGACAATAGACACATTGGTGTGTGGGTTAGCCTTGGCAAAGACTTCCCCACAGACATCACAGTGTTGAAACCCAGTGGGCCCGGTTTTTCTTTTGGGTTTCTCAGACATAATGCCAGCCTAACCAGAAAAACTTGCCCTTTAAACGGCAGTGCCAGGCAAGACACCCTTATCGGTTCCTAACCGTGTCACGGGTATTGGAAAAAACCGTAATAAAATCCGTTTTTTTTAGAACCGATAAGAACCGGGAACCGCACTCTAAAATGTTAAACTTTAAAGTAAATAAGTTTTAAACCCAGCTGATCAGTTCAAAACCGAACCGATAAACTTACAAGTTCCACACAGACAAAACCTTTAATTTACTTACGATTACCACAGACAGAGCCTGAACCGAACGGTTTTGCGGTTAAAATAAAACTATTCTCGGTTGAATCGAACCGAGAAAACACTGTTTAAACCGAGAAATGAACCGAGCAGTAGGAGAAATCTCCGGAGCGACTGTTCACTGAGGCGGAGTAAAGAATCTGACAGTTCAGGTTTGAAATTACACAGATAGAGCTGCTTCTTAGAGCTCGTGCTCAAAGTTCTGTTTTGGAATGGTATTCACCTCCGGAGCAGTTCTAGTGGTGGGACAAACTGCTACTGTCATAATATAGCAAGACTTCATGTTGTTTGAAAAGAAAAGAAACATATGACAATGATTAATTGGTTGCACCACATACCTTAATGTTATTTAATTTAATCTAATTTAATATAATTTAACTTAACATAACTTTATTTAAGCTAGTAGAGCTAATTTACTCCTGTGTGTTCATATTTATAACCAATGTTATAAGTTTCAGAAATGAAGTGTAATGGTCTGATGTTAAATCAGTTTGTTGAATGTTTTAAATTTTTGCTGTTTGAAGAAAAAGCAAATAAAAATATTATACAAACAAAAAAAGGGGACAATAAGGACATAACCAACTATAGGCCGACAGCCATACTTCCGGTATTGAATAAATACTTGAGAAACTAGTCACCTCGCAATTAACAGACTACCTCTCAAAACACAGTCTCCTATCCCCACATCAACATGGATTCAGGAAGGGACAGAGTACCCAAACTGCTCTGCTACAACTGACAAATGATGTACTTTGTGCAATGGATCAGGGCCTCCTTACTGGTGCAGTATTTACTGATCTCACAAAGGCTTTCGATCTTGTCGATCACCCTCTCCTACTAGCAAATCTCCTATCCCTGGGTTTCTGACAACAATTGGTACGCTGGTTCAACAGTTATCTGTCCAATAGGACACAAGTTGTAAAACTCAACTCGGCAACTTCTGATAAATGGACACTGTATACTAGACACATAAGCAGTTATTTGCTTATAAGTGTGAGTTGGACCTTATTCCAACATTTTTGAGGGACAAAATACGTTTTAGAAATGTTGAACCCTCTTTGAGAAAATCAGGAGTAAAAGAAATTGTAGACCCTTTTACAAAAAATAATCGTTCCCAATTCCTCTTTAGTTATTATCTTCCAATATGTTGGAATGGTTTTCCACCAGAGTTTAGACAACAGAAAAGTAAGCCTCTGTCCATTTCACAACTAAGAGAACATTTGTACTCCTCACAGAAGTCCTGTAATTGTTATCATTAATTGTGTTGGTTATTGCGTATTTATTGTATGTATGTGTGTGTTTTTTAAGGTCACCACTGCAAATGAGTTTATACTCAATGGTTTTACCTTGAATAAACAAACAAACATCAGCATTGGTGTGCCTCAGGGATCGATTCTGGGTCTTCTTTTCTCGGTCTTCATTAATAATATAACACAAAACGCCTCATCTTTACTTTATGCTGATGACCTGGTACTCTATACCAGCTCCAACAACGTGCATGACCTTAACCATGATCTCTCTGCAGCTTTCCGCAATGTTCAGACCTGGATAACCAGACATAGGCTTGTTCTCAATATCGGAAAAACGTAGTCAATGCTTTTTTGGCTCAACTGCCAAGCTAAAAAACTGTCAAGACCTTTTTAGAATCACCGCTGCTTATGGTACCCCGCCGGAGGTAGATAGTTCCTTCGAATACCTGGGGATCCTCCTTGATGAATCACTAACTTTTGACTACCGTATCTCCTCCACTTGTAAGTCAGTCAATGCTAAGCTAGGGATAGCCTATAAAACGAGCCATGTACTAACTTCCTCAGCAAGACTGGCTGTAGCTAAGGGCATCCTACTTCCATTGCTTACGTACAGGGTAGTCACCTATAGCAATACATCTAAGACTTCGCTAAGTAGGTGTGATAAAATCATATGACCTATAATAATATATGTCAATATGCTTCTGCCTCCCCTAGGCTAAAACATCACTGCCTGCTGTATGCCGAACTCAAGTGGCCTTCCCCGATGCACAACATCTCATCTCTCTTGGGACTTTACTAGACAGTATACTAAGATTGAACTTGCCACTTTCTCTTGTCTCCCGGCTTACCCCGAGACCACCACCTACAGACTTCGATCTGCTGACCTTTCCCTACTTCACGTTCCCAGATGTAAAACTTCCAAAGGCACCTCAGGTTTCTCCCATGTGGCACCCAATTATTGGAACTCTTTCCCCCTTGATGTACGCCTGGCTCCTAGTCATGCTGTACTTATATAGAAGCATAACTCACACCTTACTGAATGTACCCAATGCACCTGCTTCAACCCTCCCTAGATCAGCCATCCTGCCTTGTAACCAGGCCATAGTCTCCCCTGCAAACAGTCTCCCTGCTTTCACCTATCTATTAACTCTCTCTCCTCAGTTCTCTTCTCTCTCTCACACTTTACACGCTATCCTATACCAACCTTCTCTTCTGCTAACCTGCTCCTTTACTTCCTCTATCTCCGCATCTCCTTACTTTTGAGATTGTGAAACTTAGTCGATACCCTTCATGGAGTAAATGCAGTTGTTTTACGCACTTATGTAATGGCTAATCAACCTACTGTATTGCAAGGTCAATCATATTACTGTTGGTTAAATTTGAACCGCTGTATCTCTACTATGTTGTATTTTGACATTGTCCTGTATTCTCCATTTGTTGTACTGTTCTTCTCTGATTGTTGTATCCTCCCGGGTCGTGCCTGAAAATAGTCACTTTCTTGTCTAGAGCACTCACCCGGTTATCAAAAACTAAATAAATAAAAGAACCCTACTGGGAGCAGCTCTTCATTGGACAGTACTGACTTCTGTGCTTAGCTGCTGCTCATTGCTAAATTGAACTTGTCCGCTTACTTGATTTTTTCGGCCCACCCACCCACCACCACCCTGACCTTTGTTAAATACACAACCTGCCCAGTCTACCTGTGTCCACTCATTGGCTTCTTTGTGTTAGTTAAACCTCCAACCTCGTAGGGTCCTTAGACCTTTCTTTGAGCCACAGATATCACTAGCTCTTCAGATTCCCATATCTTGCTAACTCTTGCTGTAACCTCATTTTTATAATTTACCACTGAAAGGGAGGACACAGTTACACCATAGAAAATACCTAAAAGCCTTTGTCAAGTGCCTAATACTACTGTTGCTACTTCTCTCGGGGAAATATTCACTCCAACTGTGGATCTCTACAATATGGCATCAATGAAATCTGACAGCTCTGCTACTCTATCCTTGGCAAGTATAAATATCTGCAGCCTCCTTCCGAAACTTGATACCATCACTGCCTGGAACTCCCATCACAACCCAGACATACTATCGATAGTTGAGACATGGCTATCCCCAAAGATCCCTGACTACGCTATTGCCACTCCTGGTTATGCTGTCTTTAGGGAGGACAGGCTGACAAAGAAAGGTGGGGGCAGCACCCTCTACCTTAAAGACACACTTGTGGGTCATGTTCTGGCCCCCAAAAATCATGGTAGTAAGTGCGGTAAATACCAACATAGAGGTGTCGATAGGGAGAAGGGCAGGGGTAAATGGAGAAAGTGACAAAGGCAAGAAGGACAGGGATGGGGCAAAAGGAGTAAGACCATCAGGAAATGGAGGGTATGGTACCAATGCCCGTGAGTCTGGGCAACAAGCTCCCTGAGCTGGTGGCCTTGATGGAAGAGGGATGCCTGGATGTCATAGCAGTCACAGAAATATGGTAAGAAAACCATGACTGGGATGTTAACATACCAGGGTACATAACCTACAGGAGACAGGCAGGGAGAAGGGGGGGGGGGAGAGTAGCTCTCTATGTAAAGGAAGGGATAAAAGCAACTGAACAAAAGAGTAAACAGGGAGGAGAGAGGCACTGTGGGTCACCTTAGAGACTGGAAATGGGACCATAATCCACACAGGGGTTGTATACAGACCCCCATGTCAGGGGGAGGGAATGGACAAGGATATGATAGAAGGCATTCTTAGGATGGTAGAGAAAGGGGAGATACTGTTGAAGGGAGACCTGAATATGCCAGATGTTAACTGGAGCACATTTGCTGCAGCCACATCCAAGAGCAGGGCCATTCTCGATGCCCTACAGGTGGCATGCCTCCGACAGCTAGATTTGGAACCCACTGGGAGCAATCTTAGACCTCGCACTCTCAAATGGGAACAGTGAGAGGATCTCAGATCTAGAAGTGGGTAGCCATCTGGGAACAAGTGACCATCAAACAGTGTGGTTCACGATAGACTCCGCTACAGAGTCAAGCCATACAAAACTGAGGGTACTGGACTTCAGGAGGGCTGATTTTGGCAAGATGGGAGAGTGCCTTAGAAAAGCACTAGCAAACAGGCTAGAAGGAGGGATGGAAGAATAACAATGGGGAAATATCAATTCTGCCATCACAGAGGCAACAAGCCTTTGTGTGAAGCAAATAAACAAATCAAAATGAAAGAAAAAGCCAACATGGTTCTCAAAAGAGGTGGCGGGGAAGGTCAGGGAGAAAAAGATAGCATTCAGGAAGTATAAGGAAACACAGAAGGAGCAGGACAGAGAGCTGTATCAGTTAAGGCAGAACGAAGCAGGGAGGGCAGTCAGAATAGCAAAGGCCCAAACTGAGGAAAAGATAGCCAACTCAATTAAGAAGGGGGATAAATCGTTTTATAGGTATATCAGGGAGCACAGAAAGACAAAGGGAGGGATAGTGAGGCTGGATAGAATGGACGGTGGGTGGGCAGAGAGGGACAATGAAAAAGCAGGGATACTGAACGAATATTTCTGCTCAGTATTCACAAAAGAGGAGGCAGGGGAGGTGCCTAATCCAAGTAACAGAAGCACTCTGGATAGAGGGGTCGATCCTAGTCCTTTCACAGAAGAAAGGGTTCTGAAAGAACTCCTAAAACTGAAGGTGGACAAAGCAATGGGGCCTGACGGAATTCACCCCAGAATTCTAAAAGAATTAAGGGGAGAACTAGAGAAACCACTAACTACCCTTTTTAACAAATCTTGGGAGGATGGTGTGGTACCTGAGGACTGGAGGAAGGCGGATGTGATTCCCCTTCACAAAAGTGGGACCAAGACAGAGGCAGGAAACTACAGACCTGTCAGTTTGACCTCTGTGGTAGGGAAAGTGATGGAATCACTTCTGAAGGAAAGAACTGTTGAGTACCTAGAGGCCAGTGGGGCACAGGACCCAAGGGCAGCATAGGTTTACAGCGGGAAGGTCATGTCAGATGAATCTAATTGATTTCTTTGACTGGGTGACCAAAGTAGTAGACCAGGGAGGGGCTGTGGACATGGCCTACCTAGACCTTAGCAAGGTATCAGACAGTCCCACACAAAAGATTAATAGTCAAAATTAACCAGCCTGGGAGTGGGTCCCAGGGTGGTAGCCAGGGTAAAACATTGGCTGGACAACAGGACACAGAAGGTAATTGTAAATGGAGTCCACTCTGAAGAAAGAGGGGTTACTAGTGGGGTACCGCAGGGTTCAGTACTGGGTCCAGTCCTTTTTAATGTCTTTATAAGTGACACTGCAGAGGGACTGGAAGGAAAAGTATGCCTCTTTTCAGATGACACAAAGATCTGCAACAGGGTTGATAAACAAGGATGCATGGAAAGGATGAGAAGGGACTTGGGAAGGTTGGAGGAATGGTCAGAAGTATGGCAGCTTGGATTCAATGCTAAGAAGTGCAAAATAATGCACCTGGGAAACAAAATCCAGGGGAAGATTACACAATTTGGGGGTAGTAACAACAACAAAACTGGAAAGGAACTGTGGGTAATCATATCAGATGACCTTAAGACTAGCAAGCAATGTGAGAAGGCATTAGGAGGGCTGGGGATACTGAGATCTATAGGAGAGGCATCACCAGCAGAAAACAGGAAGTTGTTATCCCTCTGTACAGACAGTTAGTGAGACCCCATCTGGCGTACTGCATCCAGTTCTGGAGACCCCATCTCCGCAAGGACATAGACAGGATAGAGGCAGTCCAGAGGACGGCAACTAAAATGGTGCAGGGTCTGCAAGAGAAGCCATATGAGGAGAGACTAAAAGAGCTTAGAATGTATACCCTTGAGCAAAGGAGAGAGAGGGGAGACATGATAGAAACTTTTAAGTATCTCAGTGGAATCAACAAAGTCGAAGAGGGTAGCAACTTTCAGAAAAAGAGATGTGCAAGAACAAGGAGACACAATCTGAAGATGGGGGGGCAATTCAGGGGCAATGTGAGAAAGTATTTTTTCACAGAGAGGGTGGTGGATGTATGGGAACAGACTTCCTGATGAGGCTGTGGGGTCTAAAACTGTGGGAGAATTCAAGAATACATGGGACAGAGATAAAGCAGTTTTTGTGGGGGGTAGGAAGAAATAGGCTGTTGGTTAACTAGGGTCTTCAGCTTATCCTGCAGGAAGGGAAATGGGCAGACTAGGTGCGCCAAGCGGTTCTTATCTGCCGTCAAAGTCTATGTTTCACCCAATGTAGAGTTTCTTAGTGGAGTCCAAGGTTATCTTGGAGAGGAGCCATTCGCTGGGGGAGATGGGATCACAGCAGAGTACAACAGAAGCAGAGAGGGGTTCCTGGAGGAACAGTGCTACGCCACCACCCTTTTTCTTTTGCCAGGCCTGTCGAGGTGTAGGAAAGAGTATCCAGGTGGCTGATACATGGCATCAGGTAGCTGTGGCTTTAACCAGGTTTCTTAGAGTCCCAGCACACGGGGCATAAGTGCCTTAGCTGGGACTTGAACCCAAGCCGCCTGGAATACTGATCCGGTTGCGGTACCAGCTGTGCCACCAAGGCAACTAGAAACTGGGATGCCCTGAGGCATCTTACTCTTTCTCAAATGCACAACCTGGTGCTGCATGTAGATTTTCAATCACAAAGGTGTGTGTTTAAGTCCCAGCTAAGGCACTTATTTCTATATCTGTTTGTTTGGACTGCATAAATGTGCATACTGCACCCTCGTGACTGAAAATGTTATGCATTAGAGAAAGAGTAAGGTGCCTCAGGAGTCCCAGTTTCTAGCTGCCTTGGTAGCACAGCCAGTAGCACAACAGAATGGTACTCCAGGCAGCCTGGATTCAAGTCCCAGCTAAGGCACTTTTTCTTTCTCTCTTCTGCTTGTTTGGGTTCCTAACATCTAGGCCCTTTGGTTCATTGTTTGGCTCATGGGGATGAGGAAGGAAAGGATCTTTTAACTTGATCAGTATCAGCCCGAGGGACTTGTGTTCTGGAGGAAGAACCAGTCCCAGCGCCCTTTTGTAGCAATGAGATGATTGGAGTTTATGTCTGTACAATCAAGTGGATCCAGATGATACCACTGAGAAAGTAGTACCAATTGTTTTTAGAAGCTACTGGGGAGGGAGGTGCTTGGAGACTGGGGAAAAATATCAGACCTGTGACCACTGGCGAGCTGGTCTGGGTCTGTTAAGGCAAGACTTTTTGACCTTCCTCCGTGGACTTATCCCTTTATTTGCTCAAAAGAAGAGTGAGCCAAGGTACTCGAGTTAAAAGATCTTTGATCAAAACTAAAGGGTTGGTGTCCTGAAACCGTGAGCTAATGAGTTACAGTGCTTATCTAACAAGAGTTTCTACCAAAGTTTGATACCAGATGATGAGACCTGAAGCCCTGGCACCCTGATGAAGTGATCTTTTAGAACGAAGTGCCGGGTCACTCTGATCTCTACCTCCTCAGCACACTACACATGCAGCAGCATACAGCTTGCAACATGCAACAGCACTCTGAGTGTTCCTGTAAGTTCTAATAAGTTATCTGCAACCTTTCTCATAACTGTGCCACAGCCTCTAATTGTACCCCAGCTGGAGAGTTCTGATTTACCCAAGGTATATTTCCTATAGCAAAGCAGGAAGGGGCGGATCAGAGGGTTATCCACACAGGGACCTCATTTACAGGGGCACAAGCTGGAAGGGGCGGATCAGAGGGGTATCCACACAGGGACCTCATTTACAGGGGCACAAGTAATTTAACTTGTTATAACAAGTTATATCAAACAAAATACAAAATCAAACTTTTGCTTTCATTTTCCTCTTTCTAATTACTATGACCAGGTTATAACCCAGCAACTTATTTGGAATGGATATTATTAACTGCAGGTACTGCGGGACACTTTTCAGAAGGGCAGTTTTACAGGATTTAGGACACTGTCCTACATGCTGGGCCACTGGAGATCGAAGGGCTCAACTCCAGGCAGCATGGACAGAGACTGCGCACCTCAGATCACATATTCAGGAGGAAATATAAGAACCGCCCGCCATTTCCCCAACATCCAACAGAAGCACCTTGACCGCAGAGGGTAGTTGGTCCAGGAGGTTGGCAGGTGGTTAGGAAGGGCAAATCAAGTGTCATATCACTCGGTGCTCTCCAACATATCACCTCCACAAACCATACAAAAACTACAAACTGGTATCTGCCTCTGTCTCCGAAATCAAACAAAGGACAGAGGACACTGCAGCACAGGGGCTAGCACAACAAAACTCACCCAAAACAGGAACCAAAACAAAACAGTAAAAAGGAAATCCAAAAAACTTCTGATCATAGGAGATTCTATGATTTATGATTCGTGGAGTTGAAACCTATTCTCCAGCCAGGGGTAATGGTCAGATGTCTCCCAGGTACATCAGCATGAAGAGACACTGACTACATTGATAAAACTGTACAGGATGCAGGAGAAAACACTGATGTCCTTGTACACATAGGGACTAACGATCTCACCAGCTGGTCAGTTGTGGAAACCAAGGAACACCTGACCAGGCTGGGTGACAAACTATCATCCATTTCATCCTGCATCTCCTTCTCTGAGATCCTGCCAGTCTGGGAGAGGGGGGCAGATGGACGGAAGGTCAGAGAAGGGGAGATAGGGGAGCTAAACTTGTGGCTTAAGGGCTGGCGCCAGGAAAAAGGACACAAATTTGTAGGGAACTGGCAACAGTTTTGGGAGCGAAAGTTCTTTACATTTGATGGACTGTATCTGACTAAGGAGGGAGTCAGTGCATTGGGGCAGAATTTTGACGTCTTTGCAGAATATTTAAACTAGCAAATGGGGAGAGGGGTGCAGCACCCCATATGTCGAATGGGAAGAACACCCCTCCCCCCTCAGCTAGTGGTCAAATAGGAGTTCAGCATGTTTGTAGTTCATTTGCATCACCAGGTAAGGAAAAAGGTCTGGCTCCCCATACGACACGCAGGGGAAACGCCAGTCCTCGCCCAACAACTAACATACCGACATCTGGCCAATGGAAAATCATATACACAAATGCTTGCAGTCTGGGAAACAAGATCCCAGACCTGTAGGCAATAATGACAGAGGCTAAACTGGACACAGTAGCCATTAGCGACACATGGTTTACCAGTAACCACACTTGGGAGATTTCAGTACCTGGCTATGTATTGTTCAGAAGAGACTGAGGTGCAAAAAAAGGGGGTGGCCCTTTATGTCAATGAAAATATCAAAACTACAGAAATTCAGAATACACATAAGGAGCCAGAAGAACTGTGGGTCACCCTGGAAACAGGAAATGGGACAGCCATACGAACTGGGGTTGTGTACAGGCCTCCAGACCAGGGGGAGGACACAGACACATTACTGTTACAAGACATACAAAACATGAGAGCTAAAGGGGAGGTTCTGATAATGGGAGACTTCAACATGCCAGATACAGATCGGATATACCAGCAGGAACATCTGCCAGAACTAGACACCCATGGGATTCCCTGCAGGGGGAGGGCCTCAAACAACTGGTACAACAACCCACAAGAGACGGGGCTATCCTAGATCTAGTACTGACTAACAGGGAAAGGATCACAGATCTACAGGCAGAAGGTCACCTGGGGGCCAGTGACCATCATATGGTATGGTTCAATTTGGCCACTAGAACTAAATCATCCCATTCCAAGGCAAAAATATGGGACTTCAGAGGAGTTGACTTTGATAAGATGACCAACAGAGTTAAGCTAGCCCTGGCAAAAAGAAATACAGGTGAGAGAGTACAGGCAAAGTGGGCAAACATTAAGGATGCAATACTTGAAGCAACATCCCATTGTGTTAGACAGAAAAGGAAGTGCAAAAGAAGAAGGAAACCACTTTGGTTCTCAAAAACAGTAGCAGAAAAGGTCAGAGCCAAAAGACAGGCCTTCAGGAAATACAAGGGAATTCAGTGGGATGAAGACAGGGAGGCATACCAACTTCTCTGAGGGAAGCAGGGAAGGCAGTAAGGAAGGCAAAGGCACAAACAGAGGAAACACTAGCACAAACAGTAAAAGAAGGTGACAAGACTTTCTATAGATACATTAATGAAAGGAGACAGTCCAGAGGGGATATTGCCAAGATCAGAGGGGATAAGGGGGCATGTGAGGAGGAGGACCATGTAAAAGCTTCTATCCTAAATAGATAGTTCTGCTCATTATTTATTGAAGAGAAGGTAGAGCAGGGCCCACAGCTCGGCACCATGGACACAAGGGGGAAGGAGGTGTGCAATAGTCCCTTCACAAAAGAAAGGGTCCTACAAGAGCTCGATAAGCTCAGGGTGGACAAGGCAATGGGACCTGATGGCATACATCCCAGGGTACTAAAGAAGCTAAGGGTGGAACTAGCAGAGCCATTATCAGAACTGTTTAGTGAGTCTCTGAGCACAGGAGAGGTCCCCTAAGATTGGAGAAGGGCTCATGTGATCCTGCTCCACAAGAGTGGTAGCAGGGAGGAGTAAGGGAACTACAGACCAGTCAGTCTTACCTCAGTAGCGGGCAAGATTATGGAGGCATTCCTTAAGGAAAGGACAGTGCAACACCTGGAATCCATAGGAGCATGGGATCCAAGACAGCATGGGTTTACAACAGGAAGGTCCTGTCAAACTACTCTCATAGATTTCTTTGACTGGGTAACCAGAGTGGTGGACCAAGAGGGAGCAGTTGATGTCACCTACCTTAACTTCAGCAAAGCTTTTGATACTGTTCCACACAGAAGATTGATTAATAAGCTGGGTAGGCTCGGGTGGGTCAGAAGTTGGTCAACTGGGTGGCAAACTGGTTGACAGGCAGAAAAGAGAGAGTGGTGGTAAACGGTATACAGTCAGAAGAGATGCAAGTCACAAGTGGGTTACCTCAGGGATCAGTCCTGGGGCCAGTCCTCTTCAGTATCTTCATCAGTGACACTGCAGATGGACTGGAGGGTAAGGTTTGTCTGTTTGCAGTTGACACCAAGATCTGCAACAGAGTAGACGATCCAGATGGGGTTGGCAGAATGAGAAGAGATCTGGATAAACTGGCAAAATGGTCGGAAGAGTGGCAACTGGGGTTTAATGCAAAGAAGCGCAAGATCATGCACACAGGGAAGAGAAACCCTGAAGCCACCTATAGGCTGGGTGGGGAGTTGCTAGCAGTCACAAGGGAAGAAAAAAACTTGAGCATCATCAACACAGATGACCTGAGATCATCCAAGCAGACCACTAAAGCAGTAGGTAAGGCTAGGGGGATGTTGGGGTGTATTAGTAGGGGTATCATAAGTCGGAAGAGGGAGGTAATAATCCCTCTTTACAAGAAACTGGTTAGGCCCCATCTGGAGTACTGTGTGCAGTACTGGAAGCCATACCTTCACAAGGACATTAACCAAACTGAGACAGTCCAGAGAAGGGCAACCAAAATAGTGCTGGGACTGCATCAGAAAACATATTTGGGGGGGGGGGGGCTGTTGAGCCCGAGCCAGAAAGCAGCAAGACTTCATAACTCTGAGGAGATTATAAAATTCTTAACTACAACACCTAGTTAGAGCCAAAGTTCAAGGAATCGAACAGTACAGTTGGAAAGAGGATCAGTCAAAGCTTAAGATGGGGAACCCTCGCAAAGGTGGGGGGGCAGGAACAGGAGGAAAAATGTCTGCAAGTTCTCAGCCTAAAAGATCTGGGTTGGAAACACAGGCCACAACCGCTCCAGACTCGGAGGAAACTATGACCACCATCGGTGTTAAACTACAATGCCCGATTTCTTCGGTGACAGACATGAACGCTAAGCTAGACTCATTTGGCACCAGAGTTACAGTGATAGAAACAACTGTTGGCACCTTACAAACTGAGATGGCCAATGTGAAAAGGCAATCAGACAGTGCTGCGGCCACTACCTCGATGGTGTGGATGCATGGAACAGCCTTCCGGAGGAGGTTGTGGAGTCAAAAACAGTGGTGGAATTCAAGCATGCATGGGACAGTCATAAGGCAATTCTAGGGGGTTGGGGTAGGAAGAAGTAGGCTGCTGGTTAACTAGGATCTGCAGCTTATCCATTAGGTAGGGAAATGGGCAGACTGGGTGGGCCAAGCGGTCCTTATCTGCCGTCAAATTCTATGTTTCTATGTGACAAAGGAGAACACCCAATTAACAGCCAGGCTGGAGACACTAGAAAATCAGGCCCGCTCTCCACATGTGCGGATCCTAGGTCTGCCAGAGGGCATAGAAGGGGACCATCCCCTCATGTTCCTGCAAGACTGGCTACAAGAAAAAATTGTTCCGTCTGGTCAACAAATGATTTTTAATCTCCAAAAAGCTTACTGCATCACCCCCCAAGGGTTATCAAAATGGTGCGATCTTCCACGTACCCTGCTGGTGGTAACAGAAGGCGTGGGAACCCGAGATAAAATGTTACAGCTGGCGAGACAAGCAGGCCCTATAACACAAGATGATCGTACCATTCACTTGTTTTCTGATGTCAGTTATGCAACGAGGATGGGGCTCAAAAAGTTCAACGAGGTCAGGAAGAAGCTTAAAGAGGCCTCCATCTCGCATGCAATAGTGTTTATTGCTCACCTGCGAATCGTCTACCAGGGGAAGATATGGAAATTACGTACCTACCGTAATTCTTGATCTTCTCTTGTATCTTCTCCATTCATTACTGATTAGGTGTAAGCCAGAGGCGCGCACCCGCCACGGGAATTTTTTTTTTTGAGAGGAATCAACGCCGATGGCACTGCCCCCAAGAGCGACGCACTGCGTGGTGTGGCCATTAGGCACCGCAGACTCCTCCTTCATCATAGTTCTGTTAGCTGGAGATGCGAAAAAAAAAAAGAAAAAAAGGAAGCGAGGCAAGAGAGCAGAGGGACAGGTGAAGGAAAGGATATAAACTGAAAAAGGAATAAGTCGATAGAGGACAGGAAAGAGGAGAACCTACCCTACAGGACCCCAGGCCTCACTTCTGGGGCAGCTCCGAGGAAGGAACAGATAAGGGAGAAAGAGAAGAAGAAGAGAAAAGGGGTGTTGGGAGGAGGGAGAATCTCTGCCAAGTTGTGAGGATTGGCTTGAAGGCTTGTAAGCTCGGGACCAAGAAGGGAGAAAGGATCCCATTTAGGAAGGACTGATGAAAGGTTCAATTGAGCCTTTACACAGTTTGATACACAAAAGGCAGACTCTCTGCACCTCCCGCTATCCCCAACCCCTTACACTCCAGCTGAGAGCTCACAGACTGCCTAGGCAGAAAATCTGTTATGAAGGACAGTGCCCAACTAGGGAGGGAAAGGAAGCCCTCAAGCACCTTGTTTTTGTGCTAACAAAGATGTGTGTGTGTGTGTGTGTGGGGGGGGTCTGAGCCCCAGAAAGGGCACCCCCTGCGAAAGGACAGAGTGGGACCTCAGTCTGACTCCCCAAGGAGGCAAAGCAGATCAAGGCAATGGATTGCCAGGACAGCATTTGACTAGCAAAAGCTGGCACAACAGGAGATTTAAACCTGCCAGAGGGGACCCAGAAAAAGAAACCGAACTAAAAGGAATGGTTTCTCTAACTGTGAATTTAACAACATGGCTAAAGAAGGAGCCAAGAGGTCACCCCCAGGGGCAATCAGAGACAGTTCCCTCAGGATAGAGACAAATACTACTCGTTCCTCTCCCCTGCCAATAAGAGGATCCATTCTGAGAGCAGAATGGAAGGCTCAAGAAATTTTTTTTTTTTTTTGGCATGAAAAGGAGAGGGGAGGAATGAGCAGGGAGGCAGAGGAACCGAGGAAGGAGGCCTGTGAGGGGAAGGAGGGCAGGTATCAGTAATGAATGGTGAAGATACAAGAGAAGATCAAGAATTACGGTAGGTACGTAATTTCCATATCTTCCCTTGTCAATCTTCACCATTCATTACTGCTTGGGTGAGTACCAAGCCCCCCCGAAGAGGGAACTAGGAAAGCCCTGAGGGAACAAGACCCTCAGCCCGCTGCTGGTGAAAAGCAGAAGAAAGAGACCCTGGCCTACAAGACAGGAGTCTAAGGCCAAGGAGAGCTAGGAGGTATCCCTCGGAGATGGAGGAAGCCACTGCAGGAGCCTTCTAGCCCTGGTGGAAAAGAGGCGGGTCCCTCAGAAAGTGGAGCGAATCACCCTACGCCAGGCCAGGGGTGACAATCTTGATAGATGAAGCCATGCCGTCCACCTAATACAGATCGCTGTCCCCGCAAGCCTGGAAGCCACCTCATTGGTGTCACAGGATGCCCTTGCTTGGTGCCTTGCCAGTTCCATGCCTATAGTGGAGAGGGCAATAGCTTGTTTGGATTGCTCTGAATCAGGCATTGATGCTAGGACTTGGGAGAGCATCAACCACAAATGCTTACTGTAGGCAGCATGGTGAGTCTGATGTGATACAATGTATAACATCGCACGAGAGGAAGAGAACACTCTTTGTCCCCACCAGTCAAACTGTAGAGAATCCGAGTCTGGTGGATGGCCATGCTCCAGGCATCGGGGCCCAGAGAGAGTCTCTAGGGACACCAATCCCGTGAGCGGGTTGGGGAGTGTACCCAGAGAATCCAATGGGGCACAATACCTCCTTCTGCAGTCTACCGGGGCTGGAAAAGGGGCGGCTGGAGACTGCCAAGTGCGGATAGACGCCTCCTAAAAAGGAACAGGCCAGGATGGTACCACCAGATGTTGGGCACTGAATTCCCCAAGGAATTCACGCGTGTCCCACTCGGTATTGTCATGTCTGAGAAGGGAGATATGGAGATCCTTAACCATCCTCGACAGGAATCGCTGATAGTCCGTGAAATCAGCATCTGATGAAAGGCGAGCAAAGGGTTCCTTTCCCTCAGAGGAGGAAGACGAGGAAGGTGGGGAACTCGAATGTGCAGAGGACTCCTGCGGTGGTGGGGAGATGCGAACACCCGCTCATGCATGTACCTAACATATGAGGGGAAGGTCTCTGCAGCGCCTCTGAATGTCTCCTAGGATAACAGGCCCGTAGGACTGACATGGCCTGGAAGGGAGGGAGGTGGCTGCAGAGGAATGGGAGAGGGGCACCTACAAGAAGGCAACTGTCCTCTGCTAGGGCTCTGAAATCCGGGGAATGGAGCCCGAGCTGGCAAGGTCCCGGATATCAATCCAGGTCACAAAACGGAACCCTGGGGGAGCGAACTCTGGAAGAGCCTGGATGGGGAACCTCCCCTGTGACGCAACTGGGGTTGCAGGAGTCCAGAAGGGCAACCTGCAGCAACGCCACCAGAGGGGTCCCTTGAGCCTAAGAGGGAGAGAGATGGGGTTCGGCGCTTCAGCTCCTCCCTGCACCACAAGGGGCGGAAGGCAGAACTCGAACCCCCTCACCCGACCTCTCAAACTCTGAGGACGCCCTCCTCCTCGACCCCAACAGTAGGTTCCGTTGAACCTGAGGCCTCCCAAGAGGGGCCCCTGGAGGCAGAACCCCTAATCCACCCTGACAAGGAGTGGCAGCACCAGGTACGGCAGCAGCCACAGCCCCCTGCAAGGAGACAGCCCATTCCCTTATCTCCAAACCGCCCTTCCCGATGGACTCCAGGCCATCCCCAGCCTGGAGATCTTTGAAGGAAGATGGATCTGGGGACTCAGAAATGGGAACGCTGGATTGCCTGACTCTGCATTCCAGAACAGACTCTGATTCCGAAGAATCGAGTCGCCAAGTCGGGTCAACCTCTGAATCGTCTGCCTCCGAGGAGGAGTCGAGCAGAAGGACCTTGATGCTGGCCACCCCAAGAGTCCCTTGAGAAAGGCACCACCAACGGCAGCGGGACCGAAGCACGGGCGCCCGTCCCCGCGCACGCCTACATCACCAGAGCTCCGACTCCTAAGCCGCCACGGCTCCAGCTAGGTCCCCGCGCCTCCTGCAGCACCGAACCCAACACAGCGCCGCTTAACGGAGTCGACTGGACCCGTGGGCGCCAGAGGTGCTGTAAACCAAAGCGGCACCGCACACGCGTCCGTCCCAATCACCGGCACCATGAGTGGTGCCAGGATCCGAGAGAGCGCCAGAGGGTGACATCGAGAGTCCACCAATGCTAGACCCAGAAACCATAGGCCGTGACACTGGGGGAGCCTGCACCTCCAAAGAGGTGACTGCCGAGACGGTGTCTCCATTGCAGCCCCGGGAGAAACCACAACGTTCCCCTGACACCATGAAAGAGGCCTCCTCCTCGGCAAGGCTTGAAGATGAGGAGACCTCCTCCTCACCAGACCATATAGGCCTGGGAGAGGACCCGGAGGAAGGGTCTAGAGACCTGGCCTGGGAGGTCCGAGAGCAACGCCGTCCTCCAAAAGTCGTCGGGGCCTTGCCAATTTTGAATGCACGGACATCGAGAACACAGCGGTCCATCAAGAAACAGGTATCGCATCTGTCCATATCATGGTTAGGTCCCAGGCACCAAAGGCAGACATCAGGTTGGTCCATCACGGAGAAATACCGACGAATGGGGGCACGGCCCACTCTCGACTTACATTTAGCTCCCAAACCAGACATAATGCAAATTAACTTATAAACAGTAAAGCTCCCGGCGCCGTCAAAATAAAGAAAAGGAACGGTCTTACCGGAAAATGGCATCGGGAAATTGAACTGGGACGGAGCAGAAGAATCACTTGAAGTGTAGGCCTAATGGCGTAGTACTGACTACTCACGCAGCAGGTGTAGCCTTGATGGTGGGAGAAACAGAACTGGGATGGAGGACGAGTCTGCGGCGCCTAACGCCCGCCCCTTGCACACCACGTCTCGTCGCTCTTGAGGCGTCGCCGGTGACTCCTCTTCAAAAAAAAAAAAAAACTCCCATGACGGGTGCGCACCTCCGGCTTACACCCAAGCAGTAATGAATGGTGAAGATTGACAAGGGAAAATCTGGATTTTCTTGGGCCCGAGTGAAGCTGGAAAATGAACCATGCGACTTCCACTTGACCCTCGAAACCATCGAAGATCTCTCGACGCTACAGGCAGTGATCCTGAACCTTCGGATAACGATTGAACTCTGAGCCATAAGTACAGTTTAAAATCTTAACAGACGCCTTAAAAGGGCTGTAGTCCCTTTAGCCCCTAATAATTTTAAGAGGAAAAATTTAATGTAATAGCTCTGAATCTGTTGTGGAGCATTCTGTTCTGGGCTTGTTTTGGGGGACTGCAGTACGTTACCTGGTTCAGAGATATCCCTTTGAAGTGTGAATTTTATAAGGGTTATAACGGTTTAGTTTAATGCTGCTTTTCAGTCTTACAAATAATAATATACTTGAGGTAGAAAGTATGACACCAGAAGCCCTTAAATAAGGGCTTGTCATGTAGTTCTTTTATTGTTGGGATTTGAGCAAACGAAGCTGGTCATACTGCTCATGGGCTCCTTGATTGCAGCCAAATATTCTTCTTTCAGATGGGACTTTCATATGAAGATTACTCCCCATATGTGGCATTACATTACTCTGGATGCATATATCCTAAGATGGGGAGAAAGCTCTCCATGGTTTATAAAAGTGATTACTGTTTATTCACCTTAGTCTGTCTGGAGTAAGGTTACAATCTTGTAATAACTGCAAACTATTAAAAACAAAGTATTAAAAAAAAAGAAAACGTATGAGGACAGATTAACGGAGCTCAATACGTATACCCTAGAGCAAAGGAGGGAGAGAGGTGATATGATCGAAACATTCAAACACCTTAAGGGCATTAACAAGGTGAAAGAGTCTAACATGTTTCAATATAAGAAAAACAGCAGGACAAGAGGACACAGCATGAGACTAGAGGGAGGCCGATTAAGGGGTAATATGAGGAAGTTCTTTTGCACAGAAAGGGTGGTGGATGCATGGAATGGCCCACCTCAGGAAGTGGTGGATATGAATACAGTGCAGGGCTTCAAACAGCCATGGGATAGGCATAAGGGAGCAATACAAAGGAGTATGAATAGATAGATCATTGACAGAGCAAAGGCCGATGGCACATTCATAAGGTAGAAAAAGAAATGGGCAGACTGGATGGGCCTTGCGGTCCTTATTTGCCATTAACTTCTATGTTTCTTTACCCTGGGCAATGGGAGGAAGGGAACAAACCTGAAGGGACACAGTAAATCATAGGATCAGAGTGCAGTGAGAGGTGAATGTGTATGTGTGGGTGGATGCCCATGTGGCTGCCTTGCAAGTTTCTGTGAAAGGGCTGGATCTAGAGGCTGCCACAGAAGTGGCCGCACCCCAGTTGGGTGAGCACATAGTTCTTCAATGATGGGGCAAGAGGCAAGGCAAGAACAACACTATTCAGCAGGACAAGGTCTTTGTAGTTATGGGATGGCCAAGAGAAGTGCATCAAAATATAACAAACAACTGCTTTGTTGAGTCAAGTACAACCCAAATAAAAGCCAAGAAGTCTCTTCATATTAAGGTGGTGAAGAAAATGCTTTATCCCTGTCAGAATGGAGCATGAGCGGAAAAACACTGGCATTGAAATAAGATTGGTTGATATGGAACTACACAAAAACCTTAGTCAAGAACCTTGGATATGGCCTAAAGACTACAGTCTGGATCAGTGCAAAGTCTGAAGCTCACCTACACATCTGGCTGAGCTCATGCCCACTAAGAAAACTGTCCACCAAAAATGATGTGCTTACTGTTACTGATCTTCCATAATATCTTCTCCAAGGAATGCCACTTAAGGGTCATAGGACTGGTGGTGCTAGGACCTCAGCAGAGCAAATCTCTTGGCCAGGGGAATGGCAATTGTGCTGTGTACAACTGTATGTGCCACACACCTGCCAATAACTGTTGCCAGCTCCCTCACCGATCTCAGTTCTGTTTGTCAGAAAGTAAGCAAGAGTGGGGAAAAAAGCAAGCTGGGGCTTGTGGACAGAGACGAAAGGCACAGTACAAGGATATAGGAAAGGCAAATAAAACAACTGAATAAAATCAACAAAAAAGGGACATAATGTATGTGAGCAAACCCACATCTTGGAATAGAAGACTGTGTATGTGGGTATGCCCTTGGCGACTATAAGGGGCTAATGGTAGACAGGATGAGTGAGCCAGAATCTCATCAAGCAAAAATTGTAGCAGTCCACTGTCTAGCAGGAAGGCTGCTTGTCTAGAGGCTAGGGAAGCATGGACAGTGGGCAACCACCCTCGACTGGTGAAGATCAGGTTCTAGCTGTGCAGAAAAAATTGGGGTAGGCAACAGAGGGACGCCACTGTAAATGAGGCAGATCAGTGGTCTATGTTTCGTGTAAGTTAGTATTTTGGGGTACAATAGACCAAGAAGGTGTCCACAGCACAAAATCAGACAGTGAGATTGCATGTTCTCTACACAATTTTTTTTTTTTTTACAGAAAACAGACAAGCTGCTGATCCACAGGAAAGGCAGAGACCAAATATGCTTGTTGAGTGGAATGTGTCCACTATGACCACCCGGAGGGCAGAAGAAAGACCTTAAGAAATTTTTGGTAGAGGGCGGGTCTGCCGGCGCAGTGGTAGGGCTACCGCATGCAGTCCCAATGACCAGAGTTCAGAAGCAAACTACAGGATACAGCATCCGAGGGACTACTGTCCTCCTCTGATGGGTTGGTATGAGCCCACCATTAGCCGAGCCCTTAGCGGTAGCTAGGGGGCAGAATGCCAGGACAGCAACTTAGGGGGCACGGATTGTGGCAGCTGTTGGCATACTGTGTACAGAAGCATGTGCAGTGAGGTCACTGATGGACTCAAATGCTGTTCTGCCACTTGGGGAACAACGTTAAAAGGGAGAAAATCACCTTCACTAGCAGAATGATTCCTGAACCCTCACAGGCCCCACACTGGCTACCTAGAACTTTTATCTCAACTATTTAATTTAAAACTGCATGGTTGTATAAACAATTTAAAACTCAATGGGGTTATGAAGAGTACTTACGTTAATAAATCACAAAATGTGTAGTCTATACTTGGTTTAGAATGGAAGTCTACAATGCTCAGTTTGTTCACTTTAGACAAAAAAAGAACAAATGTACTTGATCCTTACTGTAAATGTGGCACCAAGACACATGATGATCTTAAACACATAGTTCTTTTATGCCTACTATTTGAAGAAAAAAAAACCAGAAACTTTGTTATGGGAGCTGTTGGGTGGTCTCAATCTCCCCCTCTTGATAAAATATTATTTCACCTATCTACCACACAAGATTCTGATATTCAAGAAAAAGTGTCTAGATTCTTAATGACAACTCATATTTAAAACACTTTTTGTTTTCCTGTCCTAAAAATGCACTTTACAACAAATATATTGTAAGAATGTATCTATTTCCACTCTGTGCCTCTGGTGTAATAATCTTAATTCTGTGCAAACTGTAATAATTGTGATCTTACTGTATGTCTGTAAATCTTGCGGCCCAGATGGCCTATGTTTTAATTCTGTACTTTTAATATCGTAATGGCCAATTCCAATCAATAAAATTTGTTGTACTTGGCTACCTAGATGTGGCTCCTCCAGATCCTATCAGGTAGGTTCAGCATGGCTCTCTACCACCCTGCCACTGGGCTAAACTGTGGGGGACTTTGGAGCCAGTAAGCCCAGGAGACGAAAGGTTACAGGGCTGGGGGAAGGGAGTCCGGGTGGAGGGCAGCCTGCCAGTAGTGCGGGGAGATAATGACACAAAATAAATTAATTCATTAATTTTAGAGTATCTTAACAGCACTCCCTCTGGCTCTCTTACTCTCTCCTGCTTTTGCCTTCCTAACAACAAGAGGTTCCTGGACCCAGAAAAGATCATAATAAGGTTAAGAATGAGAGAATTGAGAAAAATTCTCCGTATCAGAGATGGTGGCAGCCGATACCCCTTTCCTACAATGCAAATGGGATTTATACAAGATGAGCTAAATATTCCTCAAATTTACTCACCCTTGTTATTTGACCACAGATAGAGGTGGAAATGGTTAAGTCGGGGCACCATAAGGTAGCACTGTTGCATTTACTAACTAATAGGAATATAGCTGAAGTAGGGGGGATGTACTCTAGGCAAGAAAGGAAGGGGTGATGGTGGGAACAGCTGGCACAGATGGAAATTTTTTTTTTTCGTTTTTATCTTCTTGCAGAAAGAGGCCTAGTCCCAAAAGGGAAAGGAAAATAAGGATAACAGAGATAGAGAGAGGAACAGGTTAGAGATCCTGCTCCAGAATGCAAGACACTAACACCAACAGGATGTACTGCCCAGAGGCCTCAAATTTACTCAAAGAGGTGGACAGGTCATGATAGAAGATATTCTGGAAGATCACCAGTTAGGGCAAGTACTTAACTTTCATATCTTCCAAACAATCAATCTTCTCCATATAATCCCACTTCTGGGTTCACAGTGCCAAGCTCTCCCTTACTATGAGGAAGCAGCCTGCCCAACCTAATGCTATACAATAGCATCAGCCCTCTGAGTGGCGGAGAACTGGTTGTCGGAGCACCCTGCAGGAAGACCACCGCATGGGTGTTGCACTCCCTCCCCATTAAACCTCCCCTGTGGAGGTGATTATATAACTGTTTCGGGGGTGCAAAGCACCCCCCCCCCCCGTAAACAGCCTGGATGTGCTTGGTGTCTTGGGCGTGACGGTGGTCAGGCGACACAACTGATGGGCGACATGGTCACCGTCGAGATTTTTGGTGTCACCCTAATGACTGCCGCCCTGTTTTGCATTGCACCAAAGTGGGTGAACCCTACCGTCTCACCCGCAGGAAGAAAAAGTGTGTCCCCTGGTAGTGGGACTTGAGCACCTTTCGTCGGGCCAGTGATGCCAATCATGATAGACACAGCCTTGAGCTTTGTCTGATACACACTGCAGATCCCATAGTCTAGAGGCCACCTCATTGGTGCCATAAGATGCCCGTGACTGGCACCATGCAGTCTCTAGGCTCCACATGGAGATGTCGATAGCCTGACTGGCAAACGTGATATCAGGCATGACATATACCAGAGTAAACATCTGCAGTCACAGACAATGCAGCTAAGCAGATATGTTGGCCTGATGTACTGTGATTGTCAGGTGAGACTAGCTCAAGGAAAATACCTTTCTCCCAAGAGTGCTGAATGCTGCAGACTCTTGCTCTTGGGGTTGGTCATGTCTCGGGTGCCTTGGCCCCTGCCGGGTCTAGATTACCTGAAGCCCAGAGGAGGGATGAAGCAGAGCGCTTTGAGGTCCACAGGGTATGCAATACAGTGGCACGAGATCCATACGGATAGGAGGTGTGGCATGGGGATGTCTCCAGACAACCCTAGAAGTCTTCTTCATGGCTCTGAGCCACAGACGTACAAGACATAAGCTTGTATTGGATACTCCTAGGAGACTCAGAGACAGAGCAACAGGATTGCTGCTTGGAATGGCACAGACACCCAGCGCCTGCATCATCCCCACCATGGACCGCTGGTGCAGGATGTACACAGCTGAAGAGGAAATACTGATAGACAGTTTGTCGCCCTCAGAGGAGGACGTTAATGGAGAGGAGGCACTGGGTCTGACTGGATCCTGCACCAGGAAAGGAATCCAGAATTGGGCCTAGTTGGCATGTTGCTGACCCTAACAAGGTACTGGTGTCATGTCCGCAGCCACAGAGGACAGAAGAATGTCAGGAGCCTAACTATCCAGTCCCAAGGCATTGCAAGGATACCTTTGACTCCAGAGGGTCCCCAAGGCTCCAGTGACATCTTTGCCCAAGGAGAGGAGGAGGGTCGTTCAGAGCCTCCCGTTACTAATACTTCTACAATGGAGGAGGTGGCAGAATGGTGGGCTTGCAGGGAAACACCAAAGTGAACGGGGGATACCTGCTGTGCAGTAAGACGCTCTGGTATGCCTAAGCCACTGTCAGCATACATGTAAATCATTAGCCCAGGAGAGAGCTTGACACCAGGGTCAACACTGGACTGAGAGCAGCACTGACATCAGAGCAGACAACTTTCCCCACGCAAAGTTCCTTCCCAGGACTGGTTATGACATCGACCTGAACACCAGCACCAATGTCAACGTCAACATCAGGCCAAGAGTTGTCCCTTTTCCAGGTGTCATGGACAACATCAGCATCAGGGGAAACATCCAGGCTGCTGTCATCACGGGTACAGCTGCCAGCTCCAGATTCCATGCTGACACTGTGAGTGGTGTCAACAGTAGGCTCAGGCACCACCTGAGGGGTCTGCATGCTAAGTCATCACGGTGAACGGCGACAACAGCTTGGGTAACCCCATTAGTCATCACAGAGGAAAGCCTCAATCCCAATAATGGGGACATCTGCCACTCAGAGCAAGTAGACTGTGGCAGGTTCTTAACCAGCAGTCCAGAAGGAAACAGTTGTCCACCCAATACATTCACCAAACGCCCCGGCACCCTAACATGATGGGATGATGAAGAACTTTGTGCCTCATGCAACTGGTAGGTCACAGATGACCCAGGAGAAGGGCCCAGTCTCCCTTCCTTGGACTTTTTATCAAAGCCTACCTCCAAAGGTAGGTTTAGGGTAACACTACTTCTACACACGAATCTCAATGATGCAGGAGTCCTCACAGGCTGGGTCCAAGGCAGGAGAAACACAACTGATGCCAGTCACCAGAACTAATATAGTTTCTGCACACACACCTATGAAAAATGGAGTCCTCTCTAGTCCCATTTTTTTCTTCTTCAACTGACCTGACATCATATAATAATTATAAAGGAAGATACGCCATTGAAAAAACTGTGGCAACGAACTCCGACAGCAAAGTGAGGCAACAACTCACTCCCATGGAGTACACTTGATGACGGGAAGAAAGAAAAAATTACTCACCTTAGTAATTGCTTTTCTTCTCATGGAGTCTTGCTATATTATAACAATAGCAGTCAGCCACTGCAGCTGAACTGCCCCGGAGAGGAAGGAGTTAACTCCAGAAGATCTGGAGTTCTACAGCGCGAGGGCGCTGTGCCCAAAGCTCTATCTGGCAGTTTCAAATGAAACTGTCAGATCTTTACAAAGCTAACATCAAAGGACGGAAAGTCTGTGTGGAAAACTACACTAGCCCATGGCTACCTACTAGTAGTAATAACAACAATATAAAGAACAAAGAAACACTCAGAGCCATAATAACAAAATTGATGGTATTATGGTCTGCTTTTACCACCCCTTGACAAGCACATATGAACCCCTTCCCCAAAGACTCAAGTCCAGGAAGGGGCAATATAAATAACCTAAATGAAACAATCTAGATCCCTAACCCAAAGGAAAAGAGGGTAAGGGAAAAACTACAATGGCATGACACAGTGCTTGCACCAATTCGCCACCCCTACCCAAGTAGAAGTTCTGAGAGGGGCAGGAGGGAGGGTGGTTATAATATAGCAAGACTCCATGAGAAGAAAAGCAATTACTAAGGTGAGTAATTTTTTCTTCAAACACCATGAAGTCTTGCTATATTATAACAATAGCAGATTACACAGCAGTACCTCCATGGAGGAGGGTCAGAACCTACTTAGGAAATAGGCTCTGAAGCACAGCTGTGCCAAACTGAGCATCTCTCCTGGACTGGACATCCAGGGAATAATGCTTGGTAAAGGTGTGAACTGTCTTCCAGGTAGCAGCTTGACAAATCTCCAGAATGGGATGTCTCTAGCAGCCGCTAGAGGCGCGCTGTACCCTGGTGGAGTGGGCCCTCAATCCTGAGGGGGTACTCTACCCAGTTTCTGATAACAGAATTGGATACAAGAAACAATCCACCTTGCAATTGTTCTCTTAGTGGCAGGTTTCCTTTGCCAACCTCGCCATAGGTGTGAAAGAGTTGGAGGGATTTGAACCTATGACCTCTGGTGCTTCTAAATAGTAACTTAAGGCTCTTTTGACATCCAAGCTGTGCAGTCTCCTCACCTGAGGAAGAATGCTCAGTGAAAATACTGGGAGAGATAGATTGATTCAGGTGGAAATCAGAAACCACCTTAGGCAAAAACTTTCTATTAGTCCTAAGGACTACCTTATCTCTGTGGAAAGAGATAAAATCTTCTTCCACTGACAGGGCCTGTAGCTCACTTATGCGTCTGGCAGAGGTGATAGCTACTAGGAAAACGGTTTTCCAAGTTAAATACTTGAGCTCTGCAGAAGACAGAGGCTCAAAGGGGGGTTGCATTAACTGAGCAATGCAAATATTCAGGTCCCAGGCGGGAGCTGGTTCCCGAAAAGGAGGGTTAGTATGAAGTAACCCTTTAAAAAACTTGGAGAACACCGGGTGAGGAGAAAGGGAGGCAGGCTTCCCTGCTGACACAAAAGCAGAGACAGCTGCCAGATGAACCTTCAGGGTAGCTGGTCTAAGGCTAGGGAATTCAGATGGACCAAATAGTCCAGTAGAATGGGAAGATCAGCAGATTCTGGGATAATCTGCCTCTCAGAGCACCAGATGGAAAACCTCTTCCACTTAGAATTATAAGTGGCCTAGTGGAAGGCTTCCTTGAAGCCTTTAAAATATCCATGACACCCTGAGAAAGGTGTGTCAGCAAATTCTAGCTCCTCAAGAGCCAAGCCTTGAGGTGGAGGGATTTGAGGTCCGATACCACTCTCCCTGTGCACAGGCCAGTAAGTTGTGGACTCTGGGCAGGCTCAGGGCAGGGTGGACTGCCAAGGACAGGAGCAGAGGGTACCAGGGCTGTCTGGCCTAATCTGGGGCAATCAGAATCACTCTGCAAGGTTGAGATCTGATTTTTACTAGTACCCTGAAAAGGAGAGGAAGGGGAAAGGCATACAGGAACTTCCTTTCCAGTCCAACAGAAAGAGGCCCAGAGGGACTGAGCCCAGAACTGGAGGCCTGCAACAAAAGAGGAAGTTGGTGGTTGTCTGGGGCTGAAAGATCTATCTGAGGAGTGCCCCATCTGGCAAAAGAGACCCCAGCACTTGTGGATTCAGAGCCCATTCGTGATGGCCCTGAGAAATTCTGCTGAGGGCGTCCGCCCAGGACATTGTCCTTCCCTGGGAGATGAACCGCTATCAGGGAGGTGTTCAGGAGTAAGCCAGAGACCACAACTTCATTGCTTGTGCACAAGGCTGAAGACCGAGTGCCCCTTGTTTGTTGATGTACCACATTGTGGTGGTATTGTCTGTCCTGACTTGAACCACTTTGTTCTGGACAGAATCTGAAAAACACCAAGAGCTAAAAGACAGCTCTGAGTTCCAAAAGATTGATGTGGAGCAGAGACTCCTGAGGAGACCATACCCCTGAGTGGCAAGGTCGCCCAGAGGAGCCCCCACCCAACAGGGAGGCATCCGTGGTGAGGGTGAGGAGTGGAAATGGGAATGAAGGAACCCCTGTCTTAAATTGCTCTGGACCTGCCACCAGTGGAGGCTAGGATCAGAGTTTGAGTAACTGGGACCAACTTGGTAAGGGGTCCTTCCTTTGAGACCAATAGGCCCTCAAATGGAACTGAATGTCCCTCATCTGGAATCTTGCTCCTGCCACGACAGCTGTGGAAGCAGCCATGTGCCCGAGGAGTTGCAGAAAATGCCTTGCTGGTCGAGAGACCCGCAGGGTAAAGGAGGATGCCAGGGCGATGAGTCTGTCCACCCTTTCCGAGGGAAGAAAAAGCCCTGGCTAACCTTGTGTTCAATTCTGCGCCTATGAAAGTTAGGACCTGAACTGGTTCCAGAACTGACTTTGGTAAGTTTAGCAGGAATCCCAGGGAAGTGAGAAGCTGCTGGGTGACTTGCAAGTGGGATTTCACCTGACCTGGAGACTGACCCACAATGAGCCAGTTGTCCAGGTAGGAAACACAACAACCCTTGCCTTCTTAAGTGAGCCACTACTACAGCGAGACATTTTGTGAATACCCTTGTACGCAGAGGTAAGGCGAAGGGCATTGCCCTGAACTGGTAGTGGCCTGAGGGCAGTTCGAACCTGAGGTACTTTCGGTGAGAAGGCCTGATCAGAACATGAAAATAGGCATCCTTGAGGTCCAGGGAAGCTAGCCAGTCCCTGGCCTTAGGGAAGGCAATATCATTGCCAGAGTCAACATTTGAACTTTGGTTTCAACAGATGCTTGTTCAAGTATCTTAAATCTAGAAGGGCGCCATTCTCCTGTCTTTTTGGGGTAAGAAAGTATCTTGAATAAAGCCCCTTGCCCTGATGGCAAGGAGGAACCCTTTCCACTGCTTTGCAGTCCAGCAGAGCAGAAACCTCTGCTTCCAAAGCAAGGGCTTCTGAAGGATTTGCAGGTGGAAAATGCCTGGCTCTCATCTTTGGAAAGTGTTTGAAGCTGAGAACCAGACCCTGGCCTATTGCCTCCAGAACCCATCTGTCCGTAGTTAGGGACAGCCAGTTCCGGCTGAAATAGGCCAACCTGCCCCCCACTGGTACAGGAGAATCGGCCCTGGACACCCCATCAGGGTGCCTGCTTAGCAGCAGCCTTAGGCTGAGGGGAGGGGGACGGTCTACTTGTGCCACGACTACCCCTGCCTCTGAAGAAACCCCTCTGCGAGACAGCAGAGGAGGCTTGAAATTGGTAAAAAGGCCTGAAAAGGGCCTGCCCCTACCTCTGGGAGCATGCCTTGTGGCATGGCATGCTTCTCCTTAGCCTGGGCACTTTTTTAGGTAGTTCTGTATTCATCCATCTTTTTCATATAGTTTTCTGTTTGCTCCCAAAAGAGAATTTCCCACTACAGGAAAATCCATAGCCTTTGACTGGGTATCTTGGGACAGATTAGTGCATCTGAGCCATGCCAGCCTCGGGAAGCTACAGAAGTGGCCATGACCCTAGAAGAAACATCATTAACATCAACAGCAGTATGAAATTGAACTTTAGAGGCTTCAATGCCATCAGCAGCCACCTGTTCCAACTCACTAGCCAGCTGGCCATGGGCCTGCTTGGCTAACTGCAATACTGTGTCCCACCTAGATTTCTGATATCTAGCTACATAAGCCATATAATTTGCCTGCCTGAGTCCCAAAAAAGCTGCCATATACTGTTTCTTCGCCATGGCATCAATCTTCCTGGAATCCTTATCAGGAGGATGTGAGGCCAGAGGAATATTAGCCTTGTCACAGGCTGCAGCTTGTACCACACCTACATGACTACACTGCTCAGTAGAAGTCTGTATCCGAGCCTGACAAAGTACACCTTCTGTCCATTTTTTATCTACAAGAGGGACAGAATGAGGACTTTAAAATCTTTGTTGTTTGCTTCCTAAATGACTTATGCAAAGGAATAGACAACCTCTAGACTCTGGAATATCCATCATTTCCACATAATCAGGCTCCTCTTGCTCATCCACAGCCTCCTCTAAAGGAAGCTGGAGGGTTTCTCAACCTTTTGTAAAAATAAAGAAAGAAGGGGACTCAGACAGAATAGGAGGAGATTCTAAAGGTCTGTCTGGAGAAATGTCCGGTTCAATGGGCACGTCCAGACCCCCCCAGCCACACATATATTGATCAAATTCCTCCTCCCCCTCCTGTGGTTCATAAAAATCCTCAACTTCAAAATCCTGAACCACTGGGACTGAACGAACCAACCTTTTACCAGCTGTTGGTGGTTCTACAGATCCCTGAGACAGTGACTGGACAATCTGAATGGCTTTTAGCTATCTCTGCAGCAGTTGGAGACACAATTTTGGACTCCAGACCTACTGATTTCCTTGTCTTTTACTTGGGACTGGTTCGTCTGAACCAGCCTTCCTTTTGCCGAGGAAGTCTCGCCCTGGTCAGAGGGACTCCCTCTGGTCCAGTGGGTACTGGACTGGGCTGGCCATCCGGTCACGGACTTTTTGGCTTCTCGCCCCTGGAGCCGCCCAATCTCTTCTCCAGGGTGGCTGCAGGAAATTTTTACACACCTGGCAGTCTGACAGGAGGTGGTCAGCCCCAGACAATAAACACAAGTGGTGTGTGGGTCAGCCTTGGCAAAGGCGTCCCCTGAGACATCACAGTGTTGAAACCCAGTGGGCCCGGTTTTTCTTTTGGGTTTCTCAGACATAATGCCAGCCTAACCAAAACTTGCCCTTTGATGATGGCAGTGTAGTGTTATTCTTATCGGTTCCAACCGCACACGGTATTTGAAAAACGTTATAATTCCGCTTTTTTAGGAACCGATAAGAACCGGGAACCGCACTCTAAAACCCACTGTACACTTTTAAAATGCAGAAAATAACCGATCGGTTCAAAACCGAACCGATAATTAATTTTCCACACAGACTTAAATTTTAGTACTTACGGTTACCAGATAGAGCTTTAAAACCGAAATGCGGTAAAATAATAACTTTGCCGGTTCAAATGAACCGAAAAATACTCGCTTGAACCGAGAATGAACCGAGCTGAAGGAGCTGATCTCGGAGGCGACTGTTCAGTGAAGCTGAAGATAAAGAATCTGACAGTTTCATTTGAAACTGCCAGATAGAGCTTTGGGCACAGCGCCCTCGCGCTGTAGAACTCCAGATCTTCTGGAGTTAACTCCTTCCTCTCCGGGGCAGTTCAGCTGCAGTGGCTGACTGCTATTGTTATAATATAGCAAGACTTCATGGTGTTTGAATGAAAATTACATACTTATCATACCTGTTAATCTTCTAGAATATCTTCACCACTGATTCATACTGATGGGGCTGGGGAAGATGGCACTAGAGCCCGAGAGCAACTTTTTTGCAGGGAGGGAGCGGACGTCAGCTATTGACAGCACCTGCACACCTCATGTTGGGCCATACATGCCAGTCAATAACCGTTGTTGGCTCTCTCACACTCTTCTGTTCACCATGAGAGAAACAAAGTGGAGAGAAATAAAATGGAGGAGTATATACTTTCTAGCCAAAAGGAATTGGAAAAGGATATAGGAAATAAAATAAACAACCATATAAAACCCGACTACGAACTTATAGCCTAAGGGCTGGGTCTACCAAGTGGCACAAGGGTAGTACGGAGTAAAAAGGAGCCAGAGTCTCTTAACACTAGCCAGACAGGGTGTGGGTAGCAGTATGAAAAGAGACAGGTCAGCAGCCCTGAGCATGGGATGTGGGGAAGCGGGGTGGTGGAGCACACTGGACGGGGTGGGGGTGGGGGGACCACTGGACTGCCAGGAAGCATACCTGCTCTTATGAGATCAGCAATCAGTGTGTGTGTGTGTGTCTGGGTGTGTGTGGGGGGAGAGACACCACAGCCTACCAGGCACAAGTTTTCTTTATTTTGTGATGGCGACTGAGAGGTGGGAGGGACCACTACACTATGGAAAAATTATTTCTTATATAGGGTTGGTGATTGGAGAGAGACAACTACACTATGGCAAATTATTTTTGTACATAGGGCTGGCAATCGGGGAGGGACAACTACACTACGGCAAATTATTTTTTACACATAGGGTCGGCTATCGTGGACTGGGGAGGGACCACTACACTATGGCACATTAGTTTTACACATAGGGTCGGTGATCAGGGACCGGGAAGGGACCACTATACTATGACAAACTAGTTTTACACATAGGGTTGGCGATCGTGGACCGGGAAGGGACCACTACATTATGGCAAATTATTTTTATACATAGGGTCGGCGATTGGGGAGGGACCACTACACTATGGCACATTAGTTTTACACATAGGGTTGGCGATCAGAAGGGGGAAGGGACCACTACACTATGGAAACAGTCTTATTCTTATGGGATCGAGGGCCACTACACTATGGAAACAATCTTATTATGGGGTCAGCGATCGGAGAATGGGGGGTTGCAGCACCTCCACCAACCACTAGGGTTGCGAGAATTACAGGCCTGGCGTCTTTGGGAGAGAAGGACCTTGACATTTGTATGGGCCTGGCAGAGACCTGAAATTAAAGCTACTACAACTGTCAAGGGGCCAGGAGGCCTGGCACTCCCTAATCTCCATCTTTATTATTGGGCGGCACAACTTTGTTTTATGTTATATAGACATCTGGGCAACTCCCCTATTGCCTGACTTGAGCTAAAGTCCATCAAGAATAAGTTACTCACCTGTAAATACAGTTACATAAGAACTTACCGAAACAGAACAGAACATCTTCAAGATAATTTCTTGTAGCAAGCCACACCTATGGAACTATAGCCACCAGGCACTAGGACCACTCAGAAAACTTTCTAGCTAGCAGTCTATCAGGGGCCATCCATGATGATGACATCAGGCAACGTTGCTCCTCCTATATAAATGGCGGCCCTGCGCCATCCTCAGTTACCCCACCATAGACCATATACAGAGGACCTCCTCCAGGGGAACAGATCGACAGCCAGAAGTTCCCGCCAATGTGAAACAGAAGGTATACCATCCGAGAGAGAGAGAGAGAGGAGAGCAGAGAAGCAAAAGGGGGATGGAGTGGGACAGCATGGCTTACTGCAAAACATTCTCTCTAAGATCTACTGTTATGTTCTTAATGTAACTGTGCTATCTTCTTCGAGGATAGCTCTTGCAGCAAGCCACACTTATGGAACAAGTCCTAAGAAGGTCTGACATCGAGGCAGTCTGGGTGTTTGGAGGTAGCAGGCCTAGGAAAGAAGGCCTTGAAGCACAGCTAGGCTGAAGCCTGCCCTTCTTCTAGAAGCAATGTCCAGACTGTAGTGTTTAGTGAAGGTGTGGACAGTACTCCAAGTGGCAGCGGCACAGATGTCAGTGGCTAACATGTTCCTAAAACAGGCAATAGAAGTGGCCATGCCTCTGGTAGCATGGCCACGGATAATGCCAAGAAGTTCCTTACCGTACTTCCTATAACAGAAAATGATACAGTTGGCTAACCATCGGGACAGGCTCTGTTTAGAAACTGGCATGCCCTCTTTCCCAGGGGCGAAAGAAACAAACAGCTGTGAGGACTTCTTGCATCCCCTTGTGCGATTAACATAATACCCGAGTATTCTATGTACATCTAGATGGAGCAATGTTTCCCCTGCATTGGCATACTCTGGGTAATATACACAGGCAGGTGGATGGCCTGATTCAGGGTAAACTAAGACACCACCTTTGGTTGGAAGTTGGAACTTGGGGTTGGTATGCAAAGACACCCTGTCTTTGTGGAAAAACAAATAAGGAGACTCGCATCAGAGCCTGAAGCTCAGAAATCCTCCAAGCAGAAGTAACAGCAACTAAACATAATGCTTTCCGTGACAGAAAGCGTACATGTCGTGGCCAGCTCAAAAGGAGCCAAAGTAAGTTTCTCTAACAAGAAATTTAAGTCCCAAGTCGGGACTAGATTTTTTTTTTAATTTTTTGTACTTAGTCTTTGTTAACTCATTGCCTCCTAGAATACACCTGTAGGCGGAAGCAAATGTACTGCAGTGTATCCCAGAATGACTACAGAAGTCACCTACAGACTTCCTGTGTGCCGTAGTAACGTCTGGAGATGTCACTCACATGTTTTAATATTACTCACCAGCCAGAATTGATTAGAATTGACTGCATAGCACCATTAATCTAACACTTTGTGTGCATCAGGTTCACTTTAGGAGTTATTCACATTTGTTTATGACATGGTGTGTATAGCAGACATTTTGTCCATCAAGAACTACCTAAACCAGTGGTTCTCAAATCGTGAGGCCAGCCTCCCAAGAGAGGCCCCAAACTGCTCCAGGGGAGGTCTGGTCAAGTTTGAGAATGTACAGTATTAACATTTTAAGTTTTGGATGTTTTGTGTGATGGGATGAAGCAAACTAAATATGAATAATGACAACTGAATTTCTTTATTTATGCACAAACTGGTGACCAGGAAAGGTCCAATGAGCCATAGCTTGTGTCTAGGTGTGTATTTATTTGTCAATTGGCAACTAGAAGGCACACCAAGTCAAGGCTCGTTTCTGCATTAGATGTTTGTTGATATGTAAACTAATTCCTCTCTTTCCCCTCTAACCCTTGTAGTTCCCTGCCCAGTAAAGCCCACCCTACCCTTTCCTCTCCTATCATATGTTTTAAGATTGTATATTATAGTATTCTGTATCCTGTATAAATTCTCTGTACTGTATACATTCCTTGTTGTTCCTCAAATACTTATAAATTGCATGTATAATGTTCTGTATCCCAGTACGCTTCCCCCTTACTGTTATATTCATTGTTGTTCCTTCATACTTGAATGTTGTATGCATAATTGCTATATATCCCTGTACCCCTCCCCCACGACGTACCGTGAGACGAGCATCCTGTTGCTCAGTGTATCTTTCCTGGTGAAACTTTTCAATAAATAAATGACTAGGAAAGGTACACAGACTCAAGACATGTTTCTACACCAGGTGTTTATAAGCAGATGAGTGACTGGGAAAGGCACACTGACCCAAGGCTTGTTTTCACAGTAGATGTTCGCATGCAAATGAGTGACTGGGAAAGGCACACAGAGCCAGTGTTTGTTTCAGGTGTCACCTGAGGGAAGAGTACGTGAAACTGCTTAACAACATGGTAAGAGGGAGAGAGGTGAAGGTGGCTAGGTAAGTTGTTCCAGATAGAGAGAAAACAGAGCAATAAGGGCCCAAGAGTCAGAAAAATAGTGACAATGATAATCTGGGGTGTGGGTCTGAGGGTGGAGAACAGTAAGTTGAATAAAAAGAGAAGATACTCAGTAAACTTTATTAGTCTCACTTTATTCCTGGTGTACTGTGCAAAATATATTTTTTTTTCTAAGGGGAGGCCCAAGTTTGTTTTTCCAAAATTTGAGGGAGGCTCAAAATATTTTCCATTGCTTAGGGGATGTTTACTGTCATAAAGAACTGATGACCTAAGCACTTTGAAGAAAACACACATTCTGGGTATCTCAGCCAGTATAAAACAAAAACCAAATTAAACACAATTGATTGCATAGCACTGTTGGAACGGCAATTTTGTGCGGAACAACCTTGCCGCTGATATGTTGTATCATGTATACTTCAGGAGTTATATGCATTTGTTTATGGTATGGTGTGTATGGTTCAGATTCGTCCCTCAAACCTCACCAATGCAACTTGGCTAAAATGAGGAAAAACTATATTTAATACTACTGAAATAGCTGGGTTTTTTTTGTTTTTTTTACAAACAAATTATTAAAACTACATCTAAAGTTTGGATGCTTAATTTGATGTTGATATTGTCACACTTGGACAGCTGGTTCTGATCCCTGTATCATTTTTTATAAATATAAAAAAATGTGTGATGGACTGTGTCAAGAGAAATCACTGTCTTGCTGAAGTTGACACAAAACCCCCAGGGATAAGTTCAAAGGACAGGAGGTATTTTAAACTGCAGACTTCTAAAATGCAATTACCTTGTCAATTTGCTTTGATCCCATGAAATAAAATTAGCCATTCATGACGTCCTCAGGGAAATCCTTTGATTTTGCACTAGGTGTCATAATGGAAAGAGCATGCCTGTGTTTTGGGTGTCTCCCAAAGATAGCCAGTAATTACATCAAAGGATCTTTGATGTCTGGACTAAGCAGGACCCAGACTAATTTGGAAGGTCCAATAACCATCCCAAAGATAGCCCTTGAATTACATCAAAGAGACTTTTGATGTGTGTGTGAAGCAAGAGCACAGACTGGTTTTGACCAGTCAACATGAGAAAAGGAGATTTATTTTGTCATCTATTATTTTTCAAATATCTTGTTTGAACATCCTGTGTTATGGAATATAAAGTTTAATACACCAAAAGGAGGAGTCAGGTGACCTCAGAGAGAAGGCCGGCTCAAGACTGCTGTTTAAATACACTGAGCAGACCTTACAGATTGACATTTCACTTTCATATTTCTGACTGAGAGAAGAGGAACATCAGAGCACTGAAAGATTTAAGAAGTAAGGACCTTAAGACAAGATTAGTCTGAGTGTTATTATTTGTAGGAATCTGCACTTGTAACCTGTTTGTTTTTGTTTTAAGGCTGTATGTGTTGGGATATTCTGTTCTGTAATATTTTCTGTTTTCCTATTTTAAAGTAATGATATATATTATAAAGTGGAAACTGCTGGTGTGCCTTGACATTTCTTTTTATATAAGTGGAGCTGTAAAGGTTATAGTTAACACTGTGTATGAGCTTATTGTTGTACCAAACTGGGAAACGGATAGAGTTCTCTAAGGTCTTGCATAGAGTTCTAAGGGTTCATTTTGTAGACCGGGTTAGGTGCCCATAGGCAACGATATCTGGCTCCCCAAAGACAGAATTATCTGAGCCTGATAATTGGGTCTGCTAACAAGAGGTTATCAGTTTGAATCCCTCCAGAACTTGAGACTAAGGTGACTCGAACCTACAAAACAGACAAGAGGGTTACCTTGTTCCGTTAACTGTCCACAAATCATACGCTTAGAGGTTGGCACTTTGGGAGTAGAAGGCTGACCGAATTTGTGACAGATATGTTACATCTTTCCCAACAAAAAAAGGCTTATGGTGCATTTTTTAGTGGATTTTTTTTTTTTTGCTATTTCAACCAGGATAGAAAAAAAAATAAATTGCCTATTATTACTTGCATACCACCATTGGAAAGGTAATTGTATGCTGAGCAAGTTTGCCACTCATACTTTGTGTCTAGCACTTACAGTTTTTGTGCTATTAGCATTTGTTTGCATCATGCTGATAATGGCTTGATTTTGCTTAGAAAGGCCCAGGATTCACTGTTAACAGTATATAGGAGACAAGTGCTGCAACTTCAGAGAGCTCCTGAGGAGGCAATGAGTTAACCGGGTAAGGCCCACTAGGCACAAGTGCCTAATTTCAGAGGCGACCCGGGATTGCAGATGGGAGGCTTCAGGTGAAGAATGCCTCTCAAAAATGTACGTGACACCTCCAGTTGTGCCACCATACGGCCATCAATAAGCGCATGGAAGGCTGAGAGAGCAGCCAGGTGTACCTTAATGGAGAAGTGCTGTAGGCCAGAATCTAAGAAGGACAGCAAGTACTCCAGGATCTGATTCCCCAGATAAGTGAAAAGATCCAGATGATGGGAAGCTGCCCACAAAGCACTTCATGGAATAAGTTCTTCCTCGTGGTCAGTTAACTCATCTCAAAACCGTCCTTCTCCAACAGGACTGGTCACCAATCCTCACAGCAACTAATGTGAACACTGCCCTGGACCACTTCATCAGAATCTTTAATGAAGCCTGCAACAAATTTGCACCCCTAAAAAAGCGAAACGTAAAAGCCCTCTGTAACCCCTGGCTCACAGCAGACCTCCTAAGGTGACTAAAAGGAAGGGACCATCTTTGGGAGCTCGCTAGAAACACTGGGAGACAAATCGACATCGCTAACTACAAACATGCATGGAAATGACTGCACCAAAACTATCGGACAAACGAAATCTGCCTATTTCAAGCGCGCTCTTATAAACTCCTGGGGCAACAGAAGAGACTTCTGGAATAACATAACATAAAAGAAGTCACCGGGAAGCAGTCTAAATCCGCCCCATCAGTGCTCTGCATAAATGGTGTTGCTACACTTGACCAGAAACTCATTGCTGATGCATTCAATGCTGCTTTCACAGACCTCAGCTCTGTACTCCCCGCTGATTTTTTCAATGAGGAGGACACTCCAATGTCCCCAATCTCCTCTGCCACCACTAGCCACCCTCCCTTCTACTTTAAATCGGTCAAGTTGTACCAGGTCCGCAGCTATATTACCAAAGCCATTAGTAAGTCCAGATCCAGCAATGACTCCCTCGACCTCAAACTTCTATCACTCACCCTTGAAGAAGTACTCTGGCCTCTGACCAGGATCTTTAACCTCTTTCTCAGCCTTAGCCAGTTACCGGACAAATGGAAATCTGCCACCATAATCCCTATACATAAAAGTGGTGTCAAAACTGCATATGAGAACTTCCGTCCAATCTCCATCCTACCACCACTCTCCAAGGCCCTGAAAAGGATTGTGAAAGACCAGCTTACTGACTTTCTGGACAAACACAGCATCCTGTGCAAGCAGCAACATGGTTTTAGAAAGGGTCACAGCACCTCCACGGCTCTACTTGAATTTACCGGCGCCATCCACCACTCACTGAACAATGGTCAGCTAACTGGGTCTACTTTCATTGATTTAACAAAGGCCTTTGATACTGTCAACCATTGTCTCCTGCTTGTCCAGCTCCGGACTGCGGGGCTCTCACCCAATTCTGTGAACTGGTTCAAAAGCTACCTAGACAACCGGTCCCAAAGAGTGAAAATTGCTGATACGCTCTCAGATTCTAGATCAGTCCGGTTTGGTGTCCCACAGGGTTCAATAGTGGGCCCCCTCCTCTTCAGCCTTTTCTTGAACATACTGCCAGATTCCTGTCCAGAGCAAATCTTACTCTACACAGATGATGCAGTTATCCTAGCCTCCCACCATGACCCAATTCATCTACAAGAAAACCTCCAGCGGGTTTTCACAACAGTCGAAAACTGGTTCTCAAAGCACAAACTGATCCTTAACCAGAAAACAACTTCTTGTCAGATCCACCACAGCTGCATAATGAAGTTTGTGAAGAAAATGGGCAGACTAGGATGGCCCTTACCTAGTGTCAAATTGTATGTTTATGAGGGTAATGTAGTCAGTTGCTTTGGAAAATATGGAATGTTAATACAGCAAGAGCTATGTTTTCTGTGTCATATTGCCAATTCTGATGGTAAATTCTGTTTAAATTACACCTACATGTAATTAAATATATTGTTGCAAAACAAGGGCACTTAACATCACCTGCTGAAAGTCAGAAGATTAGCAGGGGATAAATAATGGTGTGCTAAAGACTCATATTTAGTCCATTGTGTGATCCCTAACATTGTACTGCTAGGTGCAAGATCTTAAGGAGCCGTGAATCACACCTGGGCATCTGGAACAATGGCAAACATTAAAAGAAATTAACATGCTCAATTATTCCAGAGAACAATAGCACTGCTATGAAATCCCTTCTCTGCACTTACTGCCCCCCTTGACAAATTACCTAGGTCTCGTATGATTGAAGCCTCCCAACCCCCACCACCTACAACCAAGTATACACTACCACTGCAATGATGCTGAACCACACATAACTGAAACATGTTATGTTCCCCGGAATTCTAGTTGGTTTGTGTTTATTAGTTCAAGTGGGATAGCATCTTTTGCCCCAATATTCCATCTGTCTTTGTCTCGCCCTTCGTTCTCCCATCCATTTTTACCTCCATCTGTAGTGTCTGTCTCCCTCCATCCGTACTATCTCTCCTTCCTTTCATCTGCCCCCCCCCGCCACCATTGCTGGTCTGGGGCACATTTGGAGTGGAAGCCCAAGCAAGCTCCCATCCACTTTAACTTGTGGTTGAGAATTGTGTGTGAGGACTTGGCAGCTCTTAGGTTTAAGGGCCGGGGAAGCCAGTTTCGACTTTGACACAAGAAGCCAATGTGACGTGATCGGAATTATTATCAGGGCCGTGAACATGGCCACCCCCTCCTCTTTGGAGGCAGCAGCCATTGTGAACTTTGGGGTGTTCCAAAGTTTTAGGGCAGTAGCTGGCATGGAAAAGGCGCCAAAATACACTGGAGAAGTGCAAACATTTTGGACGTACCTTTGCAGAAGAATGTCATTCCAGCATATTGCATATAACTTGAATATAAGGCGGAAAATATTAAGAAAACTTTTGGGAAAGTTAGATGGTGACGAGAGCGTCACGGTGACATCCGCTGTTGTGACAGAAAGGGGCTGCAGCGTTTATATCGCTTAGTACTTTGAGTGTAGCACTTAACAGTACGGTCCACACTGCAAGACAACTGCCAGCCACATGTAATGTATAAATTGTATAAAAGAGATATCATACTACAAGGAGAGAAAACACGACAAGCAATCCACAATAGATGGGCACACAGTCATCTTCCACAGATACAAGTGTATTAACCCTGTCAAAAAAAATTAAACAATCAAAGTCACTGCAGGCAGAACACACAAATGTACAAAGATAAACTAAGCACATTGACATAAAAGCACACCCAGTATCCATGCCAGAAGTAACAGCACATACCACCACAATATTCCTATACAAATTACCAGATACACATGGGCACAAGTCTGACACCACAGTGCAAAATAGTGGTGGCAAACTTCTGCGTGTAGGATACAGTGGAGGAACCAGAGGAAGGTTCAGTGACAGAACCCCCGCTTTTTAATCCACAAATTAGTGGTTCTTTACACCGGGCTACACTAAAAATGCGTAACCCTTAAAGGCATTGCTAGATCCGACCCTGGATATGAGAACGAGTGCCTCCCCCCATCCGTGTGGGATTGACCGTCTGTGGTTGCGCTTGGCCAGCCCGCAGCTGCCTCCCCGAAGCCTGTGGTCAGCTCGGCAGGAAAGCTGCGGTTTCACACTTTCACTACTCGGCCCAGCCAGCTCAGTCCTGCTGAATGCCAGCCAGCCCTGCAGCAGGGAGAGAGCGCTGGAAGGAGGAGAATCCTAGCAGCAGGCAGGCCCTTTCTATGCCAAAAGACAGACATTATGATACAAACACAAACTAACTTCACTGGCTCGATCAAGAAGGGGTGCCGACATAGTATGTTGTACTGTATTACCATAATCGTAATGCACAGCAATAGTACTTCTGTCCGAGCTGAGTTGTAAGTGGCTTTTGAAATGCACCCGATATGCCAGTGCTGAAAAATAATTGAGGCTACAGAGCAACGGGGTGCAACACTGATATGCAAACACACTACCAGTACCGTTCCCACATAACGTTCAGTCACAGCATAGCCAGACAATAAAAATGTATACCATGACCACGTTTGTTGCCCCACCTGACACAATAAACACACCTTTAATACGCCATCGTACTGTTTGTTGTTTTCATCCATACACTGAGAAATACAGTTGCTATCTATTGCTCTCTCAAGGCAACTACATACCACACCAAGTGCCTGTATTGTAACGTTCCTGGGATGAAAAGATAAATCTCAGTGGCCAACCCTTCTAGTTGTGTCTTTCAGGTATGAAATTACCATAATGATCCGCTGGCATTTCGCTGCATTGCATTAAGCAGTGTTGCAGTGCAGAACCTTGTTGTTGCCCCCTTGTATATTATGGAGTACGTCTTCTTACACCCTTGCGTTCAGTGGACATTAAATACACCGGGAAGGGGGGATGGGGTCGGTTTCTTTACAGCTGGGGACATCTGTACTCATTTCCAGTGAGTGCAGACCCAAGCTTGTCTAAAGGCCATTTTCAAGATGTGCAGAGAAAATGCACGCACTCCTGTACTCCTTGAATAGGGAAATGGCTGCTGCTGGCCCTGTAGTGAGTGGGAATCACCATGGGATTTTGGGTGGCACAAATTCTCGGCTGCAGGACCTAAATTGCCAGTTTAATTTCAAGACATCCTTATTCCCTGCAGTCAACATACCTCTCAACCCTTTATCACTGAACGGTGGGACACCGACACTCAAAAATGTGGGACACTAGCTAACCATTGGAATGTGGGACAACTTATTTAAAAGTTTTACCAGGAAGGCATACTGAGCATGAACTACTCATTTCCAGATGCGTCCTGGGGAGAAGGGGAGGAGGGAACAGACAAATAATACAGCCTAAATCAAATCTAGACACACGCTCAGAACCTTGAAATCTAACGGTTTGTGCAGAGTTTAATTCTGATTCAGCATTAGTGTTACGAATTTCCACTGAGCATCTTTATGCGAACAGCAGCAACTTTTCCATGTGGGGCGGCTTGGGACAGGGTAATTCAAAAGTGGTAATGTGAGAGATCGTATCATGCGTAATGTGGGGCAGTTAAGAGATTTGGCAGTCAGTGGCGGCAACTGGTACCAAGTGCTCATGTTGTTGTTATGGGGGTAGCTCGGTGCAAGACCGTCCACCAACTGGGGCATAGCATTTTTGTTTTTTACTACGGCATGTGCCCCGCTGTAGAGCCACCACTGTCTGCTGACAGTACCTGTATAGATCAAACAGATATTGCAGCTCTGTAAGATGACTGACTGTCTTTTGTTGGTCACTTTCCCCGTCTGCGATTAAATTACGTGGGTAGTACAAAGTTTTCGCAGTAGTTGGTATGGCAGAGTCTCACCTGGATACGTCCAATATGTTTTGTTTAGACAAGATGGGCGTTTCTTATTGCATACAGTTAGACTGCTACACTTTCTCAGGCCGAAGACAGACAATGTTTGGTCATTGCATAAGTTGCTGTGATGAGGAGGAGCAACTGAAGTTTTTGAAAGATGGGGATGAGCCTTTTGCCCAAGTGCTGGTGCAGACTCTCTCACGGGAGTTGCACACAGGTGATCCTGCAGGCACTGGTAGCTTTCAGGGGGTATCGGCTGCACTACTGCAACAAGTCCAGAGTTGCACAACCTACACATTCTCTCATCACACACCCATCCTTGAGATTTCGTCAGATCCCTGCAGGACTCGGTTATGAGGTAGGCCTGAAGAGGCGGCTGGGTGGAAATGTGGGTGAAAAGTGACCAGCAAGGGTGCAGCAGCAGCAGGAGAGGTTACGTAGGCCCTGCATATGATGAGCTGGTATTCCACATGCCCCCCACATGACCAGCTCCGGCAGCAGACTGTCCCCCAGCACCTTGCCAGGTCCCTTTAGTCAGTCCGATTAACCACTTCCCACCCATCGCTGAACACACAGACCCCCCCCCAGTTTCCTTTTCCGATGATCCTTGTAAGTAGAGGAGACAATTTTTCTCACTCCGTCCATACTCATTTCTTCATAAAGTGTCCAGTCTGATGTTTTTGCTGCTGCTGGACTCTGGCTGCTCCCCGCTTTGGTGGTGAGAGAATTGGCAGTTGACTTAGCAGCTTCGATTGTGTGGGGCAGGCAGGGAGGGAGACGCCTAGGTGTGAAAGGTTACCTAAGGACTCTCACTCGCTATACATATCTATATGCATACATGGAGCTGACATTACAGCTCTCTTCCGCCCTGCATTCCTTTATTTCTGTGAAGTGGCGCCAAGTTTACAGCGAGATCCAACTCTAACTTGCAGCCTATAACTAATTAAATCACACATAAAGCCCGCGACTTGCAAATAAGTGGGAAATGCACTACCAGTAAATTATTTTTATTTCTGCATAAATACAAAGTAAGTGTAGTTGTCTCATGATTTCAGGGAAGTACTGCTCTCTACATTGCCCCTTATAGGGAGCCATACATTCGAACACAGACTGGTCAGGATTTAAAGTGAGGACAGCATACAGCCACCTACCCTTTCTGCTCTGACTCGGCTTCGGAATTCCCCATGGGAAGGGACAGAAGTACAAAAAAAAAAAAAAAAAAAAAATGGCCACTGTGATATAATGCAGTGCTGCAGTCCATAGGGACAACATGGGCAGACTGCTTCTTGGGGGAGGGTCAGGCAGAGGAAAAACAGTTCCATGGACGGAAAACATGACGTCAGCCCTTTTCTACATGCAAAACGTCTGCAGGGCTCCGCCATGCAGCTGTAAAAACGAAGATCAAAGGTTACCATGACCAAAGGAATGAGGGCTCTTCATATCTGATCCGTTAAACAGTAGATTTGCCTGTAAAATGTGGAATTCATATTTTGCACTATGGTTGTAGCACTGACCCTCTCCCACCACAAAGGTGTTCAGGAATACATTTTTCAAACACACAACTTGTGTCACTTAACACGAGATAGTTGGAAGAGATGGTTGTAAATAAGTACTTAGAATAGAAATCCATATGAAGAAAACATTCTTCAGAGTTACTGTTATCACAATATATTAAGTAATATTCTCATATAATTAGCGCTGTCTGCTTATTGTGTAATTCATGTATGATATTATGATATGGACTGTTGTCAAGTCAGTCAAGGTCAATGTCTTTGTGTAATATACTTATTCAGCATAACACTGACACACAGACACACACACACACACACACACACACACACACACCTCACTCTCTCGCTCGCTCGCTTTCTCTCTGTCTCTCTCTCTCTCCTACTGATATGAAGAATTTACACGTACTGAGTCAAGACTGTTTATTAACATAGACTTAAAATGATGTGGATATGCAGCGATTGCTATATGCAAATTGCCTGTGATACATTAATCAAGTAGGTGAAAGGAAGCACAGCTTTTCTTTATACGTAGTCATATTTTGATGACTAATTTTTTCATTTTGAGGGGTTTACTGCAGGGAGGTCGCTTATGCGCCATGGGATCTCTATGCATAGGAAATGCTGTGAAATAACCGTGAAAAGCTCTCCTGGTGGAAGGTAATTTCACAAATAATTTTCCCAACAATTAGGAAGTGTGGAGGGGTGAAATGGCGATTTCACATGCAGATGTGCGCGGGGGGCTACCTGCGCGCCCAGCAGCCTCGCCAGCCCAGAGCTCGGGCTTCCCCTCCCCAGCCTTCCTTTACTTCACATTGGCTCCGGACACAGAAAGCAAGCCCCACCCCCAGCTATCGAGTACTGAATTAAGTCGAACATCAATCACCAGCCAGAGCCCGGGAAACGCACAGAGACATGCAAGGCGGTTGAAGGAATGGCCCGGCCCTTTCAGGGGCTCTCTACTCTCTCTATGGTTGCCAGAAGGATTGTTCTGGCTGATAAATGCTATGGATTGCTCTTCGGTGGGAGGTGCCTTGTAAATCAGCACTGAGACAACTTCTAAGTCAAGAATATTATTCCATTCCACTTGCATTGCTTACAAAGTCTCAAGAATGGCCAGCTGGAACAGATTTTTCTGTTGTTTTCCAAATTCATCTAATTAAAAAAACATATTATGTATTTAAATATAAAAAACGCATTACTACATAATAACAGTTTTTAAACATCCAGTATGTTGCTATATAGAGCCACACCATCACTTCACACTTAGAAAATAATGGGCCTGTTGCAGTGTGTTGCAGGATCTATAAAGCCTTTGGAACTTCAAACTATTTTGTTAGATTTGCAGGTTTAACAACAGGCACAGATCCAGCGTTCTCTTCTTGTTCGAGATTTAATATTTAGGATGCTGGGTGTTTCTTTCAGAGTGCAGCGTTACCTCTGAACATACATTGCAAACTAGTATTTATTCATTGCTATTATAAAAAAGTTCCGTGACTCAATCAATCTCGTAACAATGCGTGTACTACTTGAAAGAGCAACACAACTTTGAAATATGCACAGTTATATACTCTGGCTAGGTGATCCAGTGTTATGCCATTTTCTAATATCTGCAATGAATTGACTTTTCAACCCCTTCCCCACCCTGCCACACCACATTTTATTACCGACGGAACTCACTGGTGGAACATACACCAAGCAAAGAGCGTCAGTACAACCCAAGAGATACAAGCAAGCATTCTGCAACAGGAAGTAATAGTCTTGTTTCAATAAGTTTTCGCAGTAGTTGGTATGGCAGGGTCTCACCTGGATACGTCCAATATGTTTTGTTTAAACAAGATGGGTGTTTCTTATTGCATACAGTTATACAGCTACACTTTTCTCAGGCCGAAGACAGTCAATGTTTGGTCATTGCAAAAGTTGCTGCAGTGGGGAGAAGCAGCTGAAGTTTTTGAAAGATGGGCATAAGCCTTTTGCCCCAGTGCTGGTGCAGACTCTCTCTTACAGGAGTTGCACACAGGCGATCACCCTTTCTGCCCTGACTCGGCTTCCGAATTTCCCATGGGAGGGGACAGAAGTACAAAAAAAAAATGGCCATAAAAAAAAAAAAAAATGCCCACTGTGATATAGTGCAGTGCTGCAGTCCATGGGGACAACTTGGGCAGATTGCTTCTTGGGGGAGGGTCAGGCGGAGGAAAAACAGTTCCATGGACAGAAAACATGACATCAGCCCTTTTCTACATGCAAAATGTCTGCAGGGCTCCGCCCATGCAGCCGTAAAAACAAAGACCATGATTTTTCAGCAGCTCCCACAACAAAAACAAACAGTATCACCTCTCCATAAATACCAAGCAAGGAGTCACCCTTGAACAAGTCCATGCCTTCAAATACCATGGCCTCACCCTTGACTCCAAACTCACCTATGTTGCCCATATTAATAATGCTGCAAAAGTAGCAAATACCAGGCTGGGCCTACTATTCCGTCATAGGAAACATTTAACCTCTGAAGCCTTGTCTGTCGCCATCCAGAGCTCCACTGTTAGCGTTACAGACTACGGACTCATTATCTATGGCTCTGCCACTGCCTCCTCTCTCAAACGTGTTTCCACCTCTCTCAATAAAGCCCCATCGACTCGTTACTGGAGCCCACCGTCTCACCCATACTTGTGACCTCTACTCTCAAACTGGATGGCTGCAACCAAACAACTGAATAAAGTATCAAACCTGCATCACAGCAAAGAAAATAATGATGGGCAAGGCTCCCCCTGGAGTCCGCTCCCTCCTCAAACCCAGAATCAACAACTGCAACACCAGGAGCTCTAAACCCCAATTCCTGCAAATCCCCCACTGTCGCACATCCCAAGGCCAAAAGTCCTTTGCATATAGGGCTCCTAGCTGGCTGAACAGTCTCACTAGTGACATCTCTACCTCACCAACGCTGGGTGCATTCAAGGCTAAGCTCCACCTCTCCCTAGTAGGCACTAGCACCTGTGACTGCCCTGCTTAAGCAATGTTCTCTTTGCTGCTGCCAACAGTCTCTGCTGGCTGCTGTTGTCCTCCTTACTAGCACTTCATCAGTCCTATGCTCCTCAACTGCTCTTACCCCTGTTCTGTCCTGACAAAGCCCCTTAGGCTGCTATACTCAGTCCCACCCCACCCATGCGCTCTCCTCCTTTCAGACCCTTTTTCTTTGTTGCCTACATCCTGCTAGTGTTTTTATGAACTGTCCGTATAAATACAAGTTATGACAACTGTATTACTGATTGTTTTTCTGTACTTTGAAACCTGTATGACCTTTATGCCTGTACTTACTGACGTGGAACCTTTGTAAAAGAGCCCTGGCTCAAAGGTATTTTGTAATCCTAGACTCAAATAAATAAATTAAATAAAATTAAATAAGTGGCCCTGGTGGAAGGCTTCCTAGCGGCCACCAGGACATCAGCCACTTTTTGGGATGCTCCAAACCTAGCTATGGCTACGTCTATAGGAGTCAGACATGGAGATGTAGAGACTTGAGGTCCTTATGAACTAGAGTGCCTTGTTCCTGTGAGAGCAGGGGTACAGGAAGTTCTGCCGTTAGCTGTTGCAGTAAGGGGAACCAGATTTGACAAGGCCAGAAGGGGACAAGGATCATTGTTGCTCTTTACATCTGTAGCTTGATCAGTATCCTCTGAAGCAGAGGGAAGGCACAGAGGAACCTCCCTTTCCAAGAGATGGACAACACCTCTCACCTAAAAACTCCAGGTCCTGCAGCGAGCAAGCAGAAAAGTGTCAGTTTGTGTTGAGTGAGGATGCAAAAAGGTCCAACTCTAGACGACCTCACCTGTCAAACAGGTCTTCTACCACTGAAGTTAGCAGCTTCAGGACTGCGAACTGCTTAGACTGCTTGTCAAAATGTTTTAGGTGCCTGAAACAAGGACTGCTGACAGTTCTAGACTGTGTTCTAGAGCCTAGTAACAGACCCTGATCACCTCCCGGCACAGAAGATATGAATGAGTCCCCCCTTGCTTGCTGATGTAGTGCACCACACTGATGATGTCCGTCTGCACTAGCACAGGGCCTGGGGACAAGTAGTCCCGAAAGGCTTGCAGGCTCTATAGGATGGCCCTCACCTCTAGGATGTTTATGTGGTGAGAACTCTCCACTGCAGTCCACGTTCCCTAGGTCTGGTGAGGACCTAGATGGGCTCCCCAGCCCAGCCCAGAAGCATCCATGGGGAGGATCTTATGAGGGGAGGCAATCAGGAAAGGAACCCCTCTGAATAAATTGCTGGATCCATCCACCACTGAAGCACTTTCCTTGCTGGTGACACAACCAGAACCATCTGTTCTAAATCATCGATGCGTTGATCCCATTGGACCCTTAAAGTCAACTGGGGAATTTGCATGTGCAGCCTTGCCAGGGGAACCTGACAATGGCTGCAGCCATTAAGCTCAGCAGCTGCAGGAATGTCTGGGATGTGACATACCAGTTGCTGTAAAGGAACCAGACCTGTTCGATCAGGCGTTCCGCACTGTCCTGGAGCAGGAAAGCCTCAACCTTGTCAGTGTCCAGTATGGCACCTATGTACTAAAGACACTGACGGGGGGGGGGGGTCAAGACTGACTTGGATGGGTTGACCGTAATCCCTAGGGCGTGGAACTGCTGTCTAGTATGCGCTACGGTGTGAAAGAGTTGCTCCTCAGACTGAGCGATGACCAACCAGTTGTCCAGGTTAAAGAAGATGTACAGTCCCTCCCTCCCTCCTGAGGGTTGCCACCGCCAGTGCCAACTATTTGGTAAAGACTCGAGGGGCAGATGGCCAGCAAAGGGCAATGCCCTGAACTAGTAGTGCTCCCCCCAGAATAGGAACCTGAGGTATTGCCTGTGGGGAGCACAAATCTTTATGTGCAGGAATGCATCCTGCATGTCCAGGAAGCAAATGCAGGCTCTCGTGTGCAAAAGGGAGGGTTACAATCCTGAACCTCTTGTACAAAGCTCAGGCGAAAAATCCCCCAGATTAGGGTGGTAGGAGTCGAGGCTCACTCGGGACAGAAGCCCATTCAGGATGGTCCTGCCAAAGGAGGCGTGCTGCCTGGCATGGACATCCAGGGCTTACTGCTTGATGAAGGTGTGCTCCGTGCTCCAAGTTGCAGCTCTTCAAATAGCACTGCTATTAACAGAGTGAATCTTTGCCAGGGATGTGGCAGCTGCTCTGGTGGAGTGAGTACGTACCAGGGCTTCCCGTTTGACCTGCGCCATAGCACAGCAGTGATGAAGGCAACTGACAAGCCAAGGAGAAATGCATTTGATTGTAACAGGCTGTCCCATCTGATTAGGATCAAAGGAGACAAAGAGTTGCTTAGACTGCTTCAAGTCTTTAGTTCTGCCTAGGTAGAACTTCAGGGCTCTCCTGACATCCAATGAATGAAGAAAGCACTCTCCTTTGTTCTTGAAGTCATGAAAGTAAGCAGACAACACAGGAGGCTGATTTAAGTGACATTCTGACACCACCTTGAATAAGAACCTGGGGTGTATGTGGAGGACCGTCTCTTCTCTATGAAAAACAGTATATGGAGGATCTGTTACCAAAGCATGATTTTCAGAAACTCTGCAGGCAGAGGTGATGGCTACTACGAAAGCTGTTTTCCAAGTTAAAAACCTCAGCTCTCAAGTTGACATGGGCTTGAAAGGTTTTATTTATTAGATCATCAGTTTACAGACCTTTGAGTCAAAGACTCATTACAAAGGCACCTCGTCAAGAGAGCAATACATCACAGCAAACAAAACAGTACAGTACAGTATATAATGCTTATATTAAAAAAGTAACCAGTGTTACAGGAATTCACTGGTGGTACAAGCTTGGTAATAGGTAGATCACAGTTGTCATAACATAGGTATACGAGTACCACATCAGGTAGCAACCTGAGATATTTTATTACATTGGTTTATGGGCAGCATGTCCAACACAAGGTTGATATCCCACATTGCTACAGGTTTCCTGTCCAGATGTCTGGTGTATAGGATGCATTAAGGAAACTCTTAAAAAGGGGCAGCTAAGCCAAGTAGAAGGTACCAACGGGCTCGTGGTATGCCAAAACAGCACACTAATGGACCCTAACTGTGAAGTACTGCAGACCAGCATAGAAAAGTCCAATAAATACTCCAAAACCTTGTCAGGTGGACTCTGAAAGGGGTCAATGCAGGATTTGGAGCACCAGACTAAAAATCCTTTCCACCTGGCTGTGCAAGTCTTTCTGGTGAAAAGCTTACTGGCCACAAGAGTATCTCAGAGACTCTTTGAGACACCTCGTACCTGTTCACTTCTATTTCTTCAACAGCCAGGCCTGAAGATGAACAGAGTCCAGGTTTGGATGGACCAGAGGGCCCTGAGTCAGTAGGTCACATCTGTCACAGAAACCGGCCTTAGTACCAGGAGCAGAGGCGTTGCTGGGCCACAACACCAAAGTGCTCACTGACGTAGGCCCAGCGTATAACTCCGAACTCACCACTGTGGCCGTCTGCTGCCCCGAAGGCATGATGGACTTGGAGGGGTGCTCAGTAGACCCCTCAGGGGAGGCCAATTGTCCAACCAACCCCTTCCCCAGGCTGTCCAACCTGGCAAGGTGAAGACTAGGAGAAGCCTGGTTTCCCTCAGTGCATACAGTACTGGGGAGGGGCTCGGAGGCAAGAGCCCAGGGACCCTACCTAGGAGTCCTGAATGAGAGGCCTGTCTCCAAAAGTGGAGGGCTTGCGACTCCACTTTATCGCGTGGATCTCAAGGATGCGGAAGTCCATGGAGATGCAGGAGTCACAGTGGTCCACATCGAGGTCAGCTCCAAGGCAGCCCAGCATTGGTCATGTTGATCCTGGATGGAAACTGGTCCCCCAAAAGGAGCACCGACCCATGGAGGGGGCTGTCCTTAGACTTCTTGATCTTCTTTTGCTCCTGGGAGTCGGATATGACAAGCAAATTGAAAATAACAAAAACTAGCTAGAAATGTGCTCAGCACTACATGAAAGAAGAAAAAAGCGGCACTGAAAAGGGTAAAAAAATACAGCTTCGAGCAAGCTGCGGCAGCGAACTGAGGTTTGATGCAGCATATGAAGGAAGAGCACTCTCACAGTGTTGTCTTGATGGCGAGAAAACAGAACTGAGGTAAGTAGGGGGCTGGCATCAGTTACTGGCCACTCCACAAGCACCACGATATGTGGGTCTCATGGGTGGCCTGGTCACCGACATTGGTCCCCTTGCTGTAAGCGGAGTTTTCTCACAGGGGGTCCTAGTGCCTCTGGCACATACCTATAAGTGGGAATAGGTGGTGAAGATTGATTCTTGGAAGATCAGTATCAACGTGCAAAAAGAAACTTAGCAATCAATCCAGTACTTAACCCAGATACCTGCAAGGTCCTCCCCTCAAGTAGTTCTGCTTAGGTTTGGAGAACACCCTGTACTTTATGAACCCACCATGTGGAGGAGATGAGGCTTTCAGGAACAGACTTTCTATGACAATCTCCGACACCCACTTGTGGTAGTGGAAGGTCCTGCTTCCAGCTACAAGGTCTGAGGATACCGGGAGCATGGCAAGCAGACAGACAGTTCTTCTGACCTAGTCTCGGCCAGTTACAGTGAAAGGCTGAGGGGCCTTGCCAAGTCCATTACCACAGTTGCAAGGGCAAACTCTGGCCTCAGAGAGCCTTGTTAGTTGAGTGGTAGCTTTGATTTTCAACAAGCAGACCTTTAAAATGTAAACAAGAAATTAAAAAGACTCCTCCATTTACTTCTATACAGCGTGCTCCCACATTCTTTGTACTCAGATGTCACAAAATGTGCCAACAAATAGAGAAGTGGAAATAATCTGGCTGCTGGCTCCATGGAGCTCAATTATGATTCCATCCCGAAGAAAATGATCCGTGATCCATCCTTTCTGCCAGTAAAACCCAACCATGCTCCGAGACTTTTTGTCAATACAGTGTTTTCGTCTACAGTATCCACTGCCTTGGATCCCTTTCTTACCACTACCCTCATGAGTAAATACAGGTTACTCACCTGTAACAGGAGTTCTAGGAATGGTAAATGTTGTTCATCCACACTGTCTGGCAGGTATTCTTGCCGCTTTAAATCTTGCCGGAAGGTCTTCAAGCTGGCTCCTCCCACCCACCCGGGTGGTAAAACTCTCAGCTCCGCCCCATGACGCCAGATCTGTCCCGCTGGAAGTTCAGGTTGTGCGTCGGGGCCGGGAGTGTTTGAGAATAAGGACAATATATACAATTCCTAGAACTCCTGTTACAGGTGAGTAACCTGTATTTCTAGGGACATGGATATGTTGTTCATCCACACTGTCTGGCAGACTCCTAGCAGTTCTCCGGGAGGAGGGAGGCAAGGCGCACACCCCCGATACTTACTTGGGAAAGAGAGACTGGAGAACCGAGGCCCCAAAACCAGCATCCCGGCGTGGCTCAAGGTTGATGTGGTAATGGGTAATAAAGGTGTGTGCTGACTTCCAGGTAGCAGCCCTGCAGATTTCCTGGATAGGGACGTCCCTGGAAGCAGCCACCGATGCAGCAGTATGGCGGTAGAATAAGCCTATCCTCTGGGAGGCTCCATGCCCGCCAACTTATAGCAGAGATCTATGCAGGAGGTGACCCACCTGCCTATCGTCCGCTTGGCTGCAGGTCTGCCAGGTGCGGCTTCAACGTGGTGACAAACGTGGCGAACCTCTCCCAATTTCAACCGTGCGCTCCTTATAATAGCGGCGCCCTTCCTAGGGTCAAAGTATGGAGCCTGTATTGCCTCCGAGGTGTGACTGGGGTAGAACACCGCAGAGTCAACACCTGGTTAAGGTGAAACTCTGACACCACCTTCGAAGGAATTTCGGTGGGGGCGAGGACAACCTTGTCCCTGTGGAAGACCAGGTAAGGAGACTCAATGCAGAGCGCCTGGAGTTCTCCCATCCTTCTGGCTGACGTGATAGCCACCAAGAAGGCAGTCTTCACGACAGGTGAGATATCACACCTGTGCATTGGTTCAAATGGCTTGCCCATGAGCTTTGCCAGTACCAGCAGTAAATCCCACGAGGGGAGGTTCTCGCATCGAGGGGAAATGTGATCAAGGCCTGAAAAGCCGCCAGACCACTCTCTCCTCCTGCGCCACCGACTGCTCCCAGGCCCGCGCCTGGAAGCAGAGATGGCTGCCAGGTGCACCTTTAGGTCGCCACCTAAGCCCTTGACTAGAAAGGACTATAACAGCCCAAAATGCTTGCCACAGAACAGGAGGAAGGGTCCAAGCCTGTTCTGACACCAAAATGGAAAATCTCTTCCATTTGAAGGCGAGCATTTTCTGGTTGACTCCTCACGGGACGCCTCAACAACATTGAGGACCTCGTCGGAAAGACCCAAGGCCTGGAACTCTAGCCCAGGAACCAGGCCGTCAGGTGCAGGGATTGAAGGTCCGGATGGAACACCTTCCCTGATTGACTGAGAGCAGGTCCGGTGAGCTGGAAGCTGCCTCGGAGCCTGGAGCTGAGGCTGAGGAGATCTGGTACCAGAACTGGCGGGGCCAGTCCGGGCTATCAGAATCACCTGCGCCTTGTCCCTCCTTGCCTTGAGAAGCACCTTGTGAATCAAGGGAAATGGGGGAAAGGCGTAAAAGAGGCCCGGGGTCCAGAGGCTCGAGAAGGCATCCCCCTGCAGCGAGCCCTGCTGAGGGGGGCGGGCATGAAACAGGCTCAGCTTCGCGTTCTCCCTGGAGGCAAACAGGTCCACCTGAGGTTTGCCCCAGTGGGAGAACAGGTCTTGTACTACCTCCGGCAGGAGAGACCACTCGTGAGATGCAGCCCCTATCCGGCTCAGGGCATCGGCCAGTGTGTTGGAGGCTCCTGCCACATGAATGGCAAGGAGATCCGCCTCCAGGCTGCGCACGAGTGACCAAATGCGGAGAGCTTCCTTGCACAGAAGCATGAAGCGCATCCCGCCCTGGCGGTTCAGGTAGTACATGGTCGTGGTATTGTCCGTCTGGACTCGGACCACTTGACCCCGGAGAAACGGAGCAAAGGCGGTGAGAGCTAAGCGGACCGCCGAGCTCCAGCAGGTTGATGTGGCATCGGACTCCGCGGGACCAGAGGCTGTGCACTCGGTGTTCCCCCAGATGGGCACCCCAACCCATCAGAGAGGCATCGGTCGATAGAGAGACTGTCGGCCGGGCAGACAAACGGATGCCCTCCTGCAGATGAGATGGAACGTCCACCACTGGAGAGCATTCCACATCTCCTGGGTCACTATCACTAGCTGGTCCAATGGATCGCAGCGTTGTGACCACTGGCTGGCCAGTCCCCACTGAAGGGGGCGAATGTGCCAGCGTGCCCAACGGGCCACGCTGGTACAGGCCGCCATGAGACCCAGGAGGCGCAGGAAGTCCCGGGCAGGGCGCGATTGCCCAACCAGAAATGATTGGGCAAAGGAGGTAAGAACCTCGGCCCAGTCCGCCGGGAGCCGTGCTCTGGCTCGAAGAGAGTCGAGCTCTGCCCCGATGAACAGGATCACCTGCTTCGGCTCGAGTTCCAACTTGGCCTCGTCGATGAGAAGGCCGACTTAACAGCAAACCTGGAGGGCCAGATCTCTGGACTGCTCCACCTCCTGTCTGGAGGGGGCTGCTATCAGCCAATCGTCCAGGTAAGGGTACACCCGGACTCCTCTGAGCCGCAGGAATGCTCGTCACCACTGCCATGCATTTGGTGAAGACCCTGGGAGCTGGAGATAAGCCGAAGGGCATGGCTTGGAACTCGAAGAGGGATCCCTCCGCTCGAAAGCGAAGGAATCTCCGATGTGACGGACGGATAGGGACGTGAAAGAACGCGTCCTGTAGGTCCAGAGAGCAGAACCACACGCCGTGTTCCAGAGATGGTATTATCTGTGCCAGAGTGACCATTCTGAAGGTTCGAGACCTTAGGAACTTGTTCAGGTTGTGCAGGTCGAGAATGGGGCGCCAGCCCCCCGTCCGTTTCGGAACCAGGAAATACCTGGACACGAACCCCAGGTCTGAGGGGGGTCCTCACCTCCCTTATCACCTCCTCTTGGAGGAGGAGAGCGATGTCGGCTCGACGAGCCGCCAGTGAGGCTGCGGACCCCGAGGCCCCCCGAGGTGCGACGGCTCTGAAGGGCGGGCCTGCTCGAATTCCAGAGGCAGGCCTTTTCCCACCACCTCCAGTACCCACCTGTCCGTGGTAACAGCGGACCAGGCGGAAAGGAAGTGTCGGAGCCGTCCCCCCACGGGGGGAACCAGGGGTAAGGTGACGGGGATGGGGGCGACACCCCTCAGCCCGTCACTGGGCAGGCTTGGAGGAGGGACCGGCCGAGGGACCTCCTGGGCCTTTACCTCCCTGCTTCCTGTTGGAGGAAGCCGACGGCTTGGGCTTGGGATACCAAGGTCGAGCCTGCTGGCCCTGACGTTGCTGGGCCGGGAGTGCCGCGGGCACAGAAGGACGAAAGAGCTTAGGCTGTGGCTTGAGGCCTTTGTCCTTCTGAGCGGAAGAGACCGAGTCCAAGGTAGCATTGGACTTCTCGATCCTCTGCAGGTGACCTTCCACCCCAGGGCCGAAGAGGTCAGTCCCCAAAAAGGGAACATCCGCCAACTTGTGCTGAGTATCCGAAGTAAAGGTGGATATCCTCAGCCAAGCCCGACAACGCATGGCCACTGCGGCCGCCACAGACCTGGCACGAGTCCCCGATGTCTAACGCAGTCTGGAGCTGCTGTTTAGCCACTGCCCTGCCCTGGTCCCGCACCTGCCTGACGGTAGTCTGCAGATCTGCGGGAAGATGAGGGACAACCTCATCCAGGGAGCCCAACAGGGCGTGAGAAAAATGTGCCATGAGGACGGCCGAACTGGCCTGACGAAGGCCGAGAGAGGACGCAGCGAGACTTTTCGCCCGGCATAATCCAATTTCTTGGATTCCTTGTTGGGAGGTTTGTCTACATCCCTGGCATTCCCAGCACGCCGGAAAACGCTGTCGGTAACCAACCCCTCGGCCGAGGGGTGTTCCGAAAAACCGGACAGGGAACCGGTAGGGACCGCATACTTCCTGGCCATCCTGGCCGAAGGCGCAGGGCAGGAAGCAGGATGCTGCCAAAGTTCCAAGGCCGGACCCACTATGGCTTCGGCCACCGGAAAGGCCTCCGTAGGAGAATCCCCTCGGTCCAGAATCTCCGTGAGGGGATACCTGGCCCGTTTAGAAACGGGTTCGAGCTTCATCCCGGTGGACTCCGAGATGAGTTGAAGCAACCCTAAGAAGGACAAAGGGCTATCGTCCACTGACTGCCTTCCCGAGGACTCCAAGTCCATGCGCTTGGAGAAGAGGGAGGAACCATCATCGGACTCGGAAGAGTCCTCAAAGAGCTGCCTCGGGCCTGAGCCACCCTCCACCTGCCGAGGTTTATCGGGAGTGAGGGTGACAGACAGCCTATGGAGCAAACCCAAGGCCGACCAAGAATTTTTGGTCGGAGCCCTAACTAATGGCTGTGGAGGCGGAGGTTCCACCAGAAACGGTGGGGCAGCTGGAACTGGCCGAACAACCGGCCTGGGAACAGGCTCCTCGGCTACAACGAGGGGTTGTTTCGGCCGCTCCGGTGACAGCCACTTAATGGCCGGGGAAGATGACTGAGTCGGCTTATTCCCGGTCAAAAGGAGCTGTTGCCACATGAGTTCCTCGTACCTCCGACGCAACTTGCGCCGAAGCCTCCCCTCGTCCGAGGAAGAGCGGCGGCGCCGCTTGCCGCGGTGCCGAGACCGAGACCGCCTATGGCGGCGGGATCGGTCGGACCGCGAGGATGTCCGAGACCGAGACCGAGAGTCTCGACTCAGGCCGAGGAGAAGTGTCGGAAATCCGCACTCCCCTCGGCTCGGACGATCCCACCGAAGGCTCCGGAACCGGAGGCACAGACGAGCCGACGGGATCCTCAACTCTCACCGGGGAACCGGGGAGAGGGGATTCTCAGCTTCTCCAGCCGACAACCCGTCTAACGGGTCGAGAAAAATCTGGACCGCGTCGCCGGGAGTCTCGGTCAACTGACCTGACGGGGACACCATGAAGCCAGTGGCCGAAGCTGAGGGGTCGACCGAAGTCGACTGTCGACAAGGGGAGGGGGATCTTTCCCGCTCCCAAGAGCGTCGACGGAGAGACTTACTTTTGCTCTTTTTGGACCTGGAAAAAGGTCCCGAAGAAGTTGGACCTCACCTTTCGCCGAGAGGGTCAGATAAAGCTCCTTAAAAGAAGCAGAGTACAAGGCACCGAGAGAGCGGGACAAATGCCGAGTCGGCTAGAAGCTGCGCCGCCGGCCTTCTTCGAGGGCGATCATCTGCTCGAAGCTGATCCGCCGAAGCCCGCCGCGGCCATGACACCGCCAACCGGGCCTTTAGATTTCACCGGGGAATTTCTTCTCGGGCGCCCCAGTTGTAATCGGGCAGCACGGTCTTCAAGGACGTAGGCCGAAAAGGAAGAGCACAAGTCGCAGGCCTGCGGGTCGTGCTCAAGGCCCAGGCAGTAGACGCACGTGGAGTGTGGATCTGTCCTAGACATCTTCTGCCCGCAAGGGCACCTCCGAAACCGGGAGTCGATTTGTCCATCGCAGCCGCGAGGAGAAGAAGACCGAAGTCTTTTTAGCAAAAACTTTTTGATTTCGAACTTTCCAAGAATTAGGAACCAGTCTTAATCGCAGAGCGTTAAGGAGGGAACCTGAGCTTCCAAGCGGTAAGGAAGATCTGGCGTCATGGAGCGGAGCTGAGAGTTTTACCACCCGGGTGGGTGGGAGGAGCCAGCTTGAAGACCTTCCGGCAAGATTTAAAGCGGCAAGGATACCTGCCAGACAGTGTGGATGAACAACATATCCATGTCCCTAGAACTAGTAGTAACTACTAAGCCCTTAACTTTGTCCCAGCCACGCTTGAACCCATTAATGGTTTTGGTGCCCACCACCTCTGCTGGTAGACTGTTCAATGGCTCAACCAATCTCTCTCTAAAAATAAAACTTTCGCACATCCCTCCAACTCCCCCCCCCGCCAGTTTCCACTCATATCCTTGTGTTCTAGATTTGCTACTACTGTTAAATAGTTCCTTGCAGCTTGTTCATTCCTTTCAGCAACTGGAAGGTCTCTATCATATGGCGCCACGCAAGTACATGTTCAGTGCCCTAAGTCAATCCTTGTACGATTTGTCCTGCTGGCCCCAAAACATTATGGTTACCCTAAGCTGCACCGTCGTGAGCATGTCCGCTTCATTCATTGAATGTGGGACTAAAAACATTCTACTGATTTATTTTTGTTAACCAAAGCAAAGAGTGCTAGGATGTATTTTCAGCCTCGTCAGGTTGGGGGTGGGTTGTACAGGAAAGATATTAAGCCAGATTAATATGTTGCTAGATTTATGAATGTTGGGAAATGTGGCCAGAATGTAGGGGAAATCCTCCTACTTGAGTACTACTGCCATTATGAAATCTTTACTATCCACCTGAACAACAACCTGGACAGGCAATGAGGACCTCAATTAACTGTCCAAAAATACAATGTTATGCAAGTCAGGCCTCACTGGGAGGCAAAGTTCCTGGGGAATACACGATGGGTTGCAGTGGAATAACACATTTACATCCACTAGTGAGTGGTAAGACCCAAAACTCATAAGTGGCAAAGCCACGAGTTAATTATAAAGATCCTATCATTCATGTGTGGAGATAAATGTGTTATTCCACTGCAATCCATTATGTATTTGATATACACCAAACCATTTGTAATGTTTTTACTGGTGTGTGTATATATATCACACCAGTGGAGAATAAATTGGGTAAATAAATCATGTTATTTTGGGATAAATATTTATTTTCACCTAGAACACCATGTATTTCACTTAGAACACAATTTATTTAACTTAGAACGTTATTTCCACTTAGAATCTGTAAACAGAACGCAGAAAACAATGGGCTAGATAGAGAACTTACATTGGAAATGACGGTAGTGTTAAGCTAAAAGGTAGTAAAACACCAGTAAAAACATTACAAATGGTGTGGTATATATCAAATACATAACGTGTAGTCGAGGCGCTAAAGGCAGCTACTTGAACTTCTGCTCTCATTTTGGATTATGCACAACCTTGAACTGAGTAAAATTTGCACACTTCATTGATTTGTGCTTCATGATTCTTTGCACACCACTATCTGTTGAACTGTGTTTGTATGTGGAGGTTAGCCGCCTCTTATTGTGGTGCTAGCAAACGGCCGAGACGCTGTAGACGCGGTGGAGCCTTTCGTTTTGTGTAATTTACTCGTGGCTTTGCCACTTGTGAGTTATAGGTCTTACCACTCACTAGTGGAGATACCGTAAATGTGTTATTCCACTGCAACCAATCATGTATTCCCTATATATACAGTGGTAGTCACACAAAAGTTTGCCGGTACCGTGCACTACACATCATTGAGTGGTAGCGGTATGCATGTTATTCAATGGGTACTGCATTTGTGCAATGCCCGGTATACCGCGCTGCCAGGAAACTTTTTCACGATTACCACTGTATATCTATAAATAGATAAAAAAATAAATATAGCTAGCTAGAGCTATAGATATACATATATATATATATGTATATGTGTGTATATTTATATATATATATATTTTTTTTTTTAATAAATCAAAACAGATGCTCTCTAGCACCAGTAAAATGAAGATACAGTCACAGAAAAGCACGCTGCACCTTACTCAGGTTTCAGTGTTAAATACTTACTGAGCTACTAAAGGAGCAGTAATGGAGTGTTTCATCAGCACTGGAAGAGACACACGTTCACTCAGCTGAACTGCTGTTTCATCTGTTGCTTTCCGTAGAGAGGGATCCACTGGCAGGGAAAAGGGTCTATGCGTAACATAGTTCAAAAGATGTGAACCCGGAGGTTCTGCTACATTGGGAAATAAAACTATATGTAAAACATGTTCTTAAAACTATTATAAGCAATTTGTTATGCAGCTTTCATAAAGTAGATTTAGTTACTGGAATTATTAAAACAACATACTACTGAAAACAATGGAAATTTGTAATAAAGCGATACGTACCAAGGCCATTTAAAAAAAATATACATACAGAAATAGAACACTTTTGTAAGAACTTTTCTAACAGTAGACCTTGAAGAGAATCTCCTACTTTAGGTTACACCTTTGGAACTGTAAGCCCTCAGTATCAAGACCACACAAAAACATTTTGCTAGCTAGGGGCCGCCCACAATGACATACCATGTTAACACGTATCTAACCTGGGCAGTACCATCACTCCCCAGTTCACAGCTGGAGATTAGTCTCATGGTGCCTCTAACTATGAGGAACCAGGACATTAAACCAGTATTAGGCAAACAAGGAGAGGCAAGGGACTGGAAAACAGGACGCGTGGAGTAAGGCCTTAGGCACAGCCTCTGATATAACACTCAGAAGGCAAAGGGGAAAGGAGGGAGGGACGGCATGGTCTAATGGAGGAGATTCTCTCAAAGGTCTGCTGTTACAGTAAGTTCTTATGTAACTCTTCTATCTTCATCAAGGATATCTACTCCATTAATCCACACATATGGAACGACTACCATGCAGTACAAAGTAACCTAGGAGGGTGGCACAATCTGATATGTGATCAGGACAGACGGCCTTGTAGTACAACAAGCCCAAAACCAGCGTGTCTATGAGAGATGATGTCCAGACTGTAATGATTAGTGAAAGTGTGAACAGTGCTCCATGTAGCTGCAGCACATATGTCATCAGCAGGGACATTCTTGAAACTATCAACTGTAGTGTCTATACCCCTTGTGGAGTGACCATGGACAGCACCAGGAAGGTCTTTACTGTACTACCTATAACAAAACCTACTGCAATTCACCAACCATTTGGATAGGCATTTTTTTAGGCACAGAAGTGACCTCTTTCAAAGGGGCGAATGAATCCAAAAGCTGAGAGGACTTTCTGAAGTCCTTGGTGCGAGTCACACAGTATCTGTGTTCTATGTACATCTGAAGTGTGGAGCAGTGCCTTACCCTGGCTGGCATGCTCAGGATAATAAACAGGTGGTGTGCCACATTTGGTAGAAACTTAGAATTCATACAAAAGAGACTGGAAAAATCAAATGAGGATCACACATCAAAGCCTAAAGCTCGGAAATCCTCCTAGCAAAGGTCATAGCAACTAAAAATAACGTCTTCCATGACGGGAAGCGTGAGCCACAACTTGTGGTTGGTTTAAAAGAAGCCAACTTCAATTTCCCAAGTATGAAATTCAAGTCCCAAGGCGGGACTGGATTACGCATAGGATACCCCTCAGTAAAGAACAGGACACCTCTAACTGGTCAACCGTATGACCATCAATGGGGAATGGAAAGCTGATAACAGTGGCCAAATGCACTCATACAACTATCAATAGGGGCATGGAAAGCTGATACAGTGGCCAAATACACCTTAATAGAGGAATACTGGAGGCCTGAGTCACATACAGTAAGTAAGTATTCCAGCACAGAATTCACGGGACATGTGAATGGATCCATACTCCAGGAAGCAGACCACAGAGTGAAGCGCCTCCATTTCAAGGAATAATTATGTCTGGTAGAAGGTTTCCTAGCCACAAGCAGGACATTGGCAACCTTGGGGGATACTTCAAAATGTGCAACGGCTATGTTTTCAGGAGCCACGCATGCAAGTGCAGGGACTTCAGGTCAGGATGAACCAGGGACCCCTTGCCCTGTGACAACAGATCCAGACACAGTGGTTGAAGAACAGAATGCTCCGCTGCCATGTGTTGAAAGAGTGGAAACCATATCTGGCAAGGCCAGAACAGAGCAATGAGGATGAGTGGGACACCCTCCACCCGTAACTTGAGCAAGACCATCTGTAGTAAGAGGAATGGGAGGGGGGGGACGACTACGTACAGGAATTTCTATTTCCAAGAGAGGGACAACGCGACTCACCCAAAAACTCCAGGGCCTGGAGCGAGCAAGCAGAAATGCAGCAGTTTTGCGTTGTGTGAGAACGCAAAAAGGTCCAGCTCTGGATGACCCCCCCATATCTTGCAAAGAGGACATCTACCATGGAAGTCAGCAGTTCCCATTTGTGAAACATTGACTGGGACCTGCTTAACCTGTTTCCAAGACATTTTGGAGACCTGGGAGAAACATGGCCAACAGATGAAGGCTGTGAGACAGAGCCCAATACCATACTCTTACAGCTTCCTTGCACAGGGGATAGTACTGAGTGCCCCCTTGTTTGTGACATTGTCCATCTGGATTAGCTGGGCACCCAGGCAGAGATGATTCTGAAAGGCCTGGTGGCTGGACAAGACAGCTTGCATCTCCAGAATTTATATGCAGCTCAAACTCTACCTTGGTCCATGACCCGTGTGACTGGTAAGGGCCAGGATGAGCACCCCAGCTGGAGCCCAAGGCATCCGTGGTGAGGATCTGTACAGGAGCTGCTACAAGGAATAGAATGCCCTTGAGTAAATTCTCGCAGTCCGTCCACCATAACAATGGTCTGTGCAATGGAGATGTGATGAGAACCATTTGCTCCAACTCATCCGTCAACAGAACCCACTGGACCCTGAATGTCCACTGTGGTATCCTCATATGAAGTCGGAGAAGTGGCACAGTCACTATGGCTGCAACCATGAGGCCCAGGCGACGTAACACTGTTCATACAGACAGGCAGTGGCTCCTGTGCACCAAGAGTGCCTGAACACTCAGAGTGTCCGCTCTGTCCTGAGGCAGGAAGGCATTTACCTTTTCTGTGTCCAAGACTCCCCTTGTATACTGTAGTCTTTGGCAAGGCGTGAACACAGACTTTGGCACATTTCACTATGACCCCCAAGTCTTCAAACAATCGATGTGTTCAGGACAAAGCATGAGGCAGAACATCCCTGGAGCTGGCTTTCAGGAACCAATTGTCCAGATAAGGGGAAACATATAGGCCTTCCATGCAAAGAGCTGCCGCACCTACTGCCAAGCATTTTGTAAGGATCCACAGCGCAGAGGACAAGCCAAAGGGCAACATTCTGAACTGACAGTGCCTGCCTTCCAGCATAAAGTGAAGCTACTGTCTGTGGGACTTAATCTTTTTATTTTATTTTTTTTAATTTTTATCATTTAATATTTTATTGTGTTTTTTTATTTAAGATATACACTTACAATTCCAACAATAATAAAACAAAATAATGACTAAATCAAGTTAGGAATATTTCTAGTCCATGTCATATGTGGAGGGGAAAAGTAAGAGAAAAAAAAATAATATATTAAAAGAAAGTCAAGCCCTCAGCAGATAGCATTTAACAAAGCTAAAGCTTCATATTTGACCATATCTTTACAAATCTAATATAATTTCATAATATACTCCCTCAATGACTTCTTACAATAGAAAACCCATTAATAACCCATACATGGTGAGCCATAAAAAACAATTAGTAGTCCATTAATAGTCCAAATTTTCTACTCCCTCCATGACTTCAGCTGCAGCAGACATCTCTAGATCTGAGTTTATTGAATTCCAGTTCTCCGTCTGAATCTTTATAGTGTCCCCTTAACCACTCTGCCAACTGGTCAATCTCAAAAAAGATTAAAAGTTTTTCCTTCGTGCTTGATTTGAACCTTGGCAGGTGCTAATAGCTGAAATTTTGCCCCAAGTTCAAGGATATCTCGTCTATAAGCCAAAAATTTCTTTCTTCGCCGCTGCGTAGAAAAAGCAAAATCAGGGAACACACTGAATTTAAAACCCTTGTACAGCATAGCACCTTTAATACATGAAAGCTTAAATATATGGTCTCTATCATCAAAGGCTAACGAGAAGAAAATGGTAACTTTTTCTTCTGAATCAATCCCTTGCACTTTCTTCTCAACTTTCTTGGGGACTCTAAATGCTTTTACAATAAATGGTGGATTATCACGTGGAAGCTCATAAACAGAAACAAATATATCTTTCTCCAGGTCCCGGGTAGAATCAAAATCATCATCGAGTTTCATAGGTAGGCCAATAATTCTAAGGTTGCGATATCTAGCTTGGTTCTCCAATATTTCAATTTTCCTATTCAAATTATAATTATCCTTTCCCATTCCCATACTCGATAACTCGACTGCCTTCATCTGGTCTTTTAACTTCTGCAGATCGCAGTCGTTCTCTCTCACCTGCTCTTGAACATGCACAATACTTTCTTTATTCTGCTTTACTTCTTTCTGAATAAAATCCACCTTTGAATTAAGTGCCTCAAACTTCCAATCCAATCTATGTATGCCTTCAAGTACTTTCTCAATGGAAACACCTACCGACTTCAATGTGTACTTTGGCTGAACAAATATACCACATTCCAATTCATTTTCTTTTGCAACTGCTAAGTCAGTTTTCAGTTTTTCATCAAAAGGCTGCATTTTAAACACAGTGTCTGCAACGTCTGCTGTAGTAACCGTAGAAGGGGTCTCTCGGTTGCTCTCTTTTTGCAGTCCCACTGGCTCCCTTGGGGATAACGAGTAGTGAGTCGAGGAGGGAGTAACTCCCTGCGGGGCTGGAGATCCATAGCCCACGCCAGATTTTCCAAACCATCTGGGACTGGTAGCTGGTCGATAAAGAGTCTCCCACAGGTTGAATATGTGGAGAAATATACTCTTCATACGAACCACTCTGCCTGTCTTTTCTTTTAACCGGCATACTCACAGGTAAGGCATAATTTACAGAGAGTTTTAAACAATCCGTATTCAAGCACTCATAGAGCTAACCATCGGCATTTCTGCTTAGGCAGCCATCTTTTTCCATGGTGCAGAGGACAAGCCGAAGGGCAACATTCTGAACTGACAGTGCTTGCCTTCCAGCATAAAGTGAAGCTACTGTCTGTGGGACTTCACGATCTTTATATGAAAGTATGCATCCTTCATGCCCAAGGAACAAAGCCAGCCCCTGTTTGCAACAGGGGAATCAAGGCTTGCAGACACATCATTCAAAACTTTTTGTATTTGACGTACAGGCTGAAATCTCTGCGATCTAGTAAAGGCCATAGATCTCCTGTCCATTTTGGGAATAGGAAGTATCTGGAATAGTACCTTCTGTTCCATTCTTGGGGGCAGGGGGCTGGTTCTATGGCACACTTCTGAAACAGGGAATGAATCTTCTCCTTCAGAAGGGGACAAGTGGCCTGGGGGATAAAAGGAAGGACAAGGAGGATGACCTGGACGGATTTCTATCAGATCCAGAGAATGTTTCCCTTGTAATTATCTCCAGAACCTACTCACCGTAGTGATCTCCTGCCACTATTTCAGATGCATGTCCCCACACTCACCCCTTGAGGTTGGGGGAGAGATGGGTCTTGAGAGTCAGGCGAACTGGGGATGGCGGGGCCCACAGAAATGGAAATTACGTACTTACCATAATTATTGATCTTCTTGGACAGTCTCCATCACTCATTCACACTAGTGGAATAGTGCCAAAGGCGCTAGTACCAAGCAGGAGCCAAAAATTTTCATAAGGGTCAGCGTCGAGATAGGACCACGCATGCGCGGCACAGCGAGACTAGCTCGCGCCCGTGTAGGCTATCATGGCGTCAACCCTCCAACCGCCTCAGTACCTTTTTGACCGAGGAGGTGCAGTGTAACTAATGAGAATAATTCATCCTGAGTTTCTGGCCCAGATGGCCTTTGCAAGAAAGGTCAAAGAACAATGTCTTCACAGTCTTCCCATAGGACCATGAAGACCAGGAAAGAAAATGAGTAAACCCAGGGGATGGTGGGTGGGTGTGTGAATGAGTGATGGAGACTGTCCAAGAAGATCAATAATTACAGTAAGTACGTAATTTCCATATCTTCCTGGACTAGGTCTCCATCACTCATTCACACTAGTGGGAGAGTACCAAGCTAAAACCAACAACCCTGAGTAGGGTGGTAGGAGATGGGGTTCACTCAGAAAGGATGGCCAAGGACTTTTCTGCTAATAAAAATAGCTGTCTAGTAAGAACATCTAGAATATAGTGCTTACAAGATAAGCGCTCGAGTTGTAACTCACCACTTTGCAGACAACTGCAATGGGCATAAAATTAAAGTCTACCAGGAAGCCACAACCACTCTAGAAGAGCAGCGAGAACCTGACCTCACAATTTGGTCTAGGACCATAATCAACAGTGTCAAAGGCATGTACTAATGTAACGTAAAGGGACTTCAGGAACTGAAAGAGTCAGAGGTAAAGTCTACTGGTTCAGGGTAGACCGGAAGTGCAGATGGAAACCCCCACTATCAAGTATGGCTGACCTGTGAACAATAGGTCCAGGAGCACTTGAACCCCTTACTTGGTGAGCAAAGGAGGTCCAGGTGGGGTTAGCCCATCAAGGAGAATGGTCTCCACTTAGTCACTGGAACCTTCCTGATGGAAGGCCAAGCACGACTTAGAAGCCTCTTGTGGTGGTCTAGTAGAACCAGATCCTGCCCACTGCATATTCCAAAAAGGAATCATCCTGCCCCTGTGTGTACAACTGTAGTAGCAGTCTCTGAACTCAGGGAAGAAAGGAAAAGTGTACAGAAGGACGTGTCCACTGTGGAAAAAATATTCCGACAGAAAAAAACAGGGGCTGGATTTCTAAGGCAAATAGAGGCAGATGTGCGTCGAGGATGGACACAGCAGGACCAAGTTAGGGCTAACCCATTCATTGAAGTGACTGAATAGCGGCCGAAGTGACTCAATGCGGTGAGGCACTACTCACTCCAGCCTCCCTGAAGGGAGTAGGAAGGACTCTAGTTTGCTTTGCTGAAAACAAACATCACAGCTCTGTCACGCACTCGGAGAGGATAGCTTCGTGTGCGACTGGCACGGAACCAGTGCGCAGGAAACGGAGGTGTGAATATATGAGAAGATATCTCAGAAAAAGACCTACTTGACCTTTGGTCAAATAGGACCATGTCATCTGTTAAGTTGAAGCAGGTGAGGAAATAGGAATCTAAGTTACGACTCGCTGAAGAGTCGTTTCTGTTGCTGCGAGGCTCTGATCAAGGGAAGAAAGCCTGATTAAAAAAAGGGGGACCAACTGCCTCGGCAGTCGCCTAGGTCTAGGAAATATCTTTGAATAAGAGAAATTTCTCTTGGAGAAAAGAGATGACCCATACCTCCGCTGGATCGGACTCCCCCTAGGGGTAGAAGAAGTCAGGTACTCTTTACCGTAGTTTAGAGATGACCGCCTCAGGGGCTGAGGCGGAACCTGAACAGATCCAAAAGTGTGGTATCGAGTAATTCTGGCTAGGTCCTGTGCTGTGATAAGTTTAACTTTTTTTTTTTCATCACCATTAGTCAGAGCCTGACAAGGTTTCAGGCTGCTATCTTGCAAGGATAGCCTGATACACAAATGACGAAGATGTCATCCCTCTGAGGTGTACGAGGAGCCTGAGCGTCCATAAACAAAATCGTGACCAGACTAATAATTAATAATAATCAAAGCTGAAGAGATGTTAATCCCCTGTGCCCAAGAAGCCACCGAAGGAACAGTAACAGAAGGGGGCTATATACCCCTATCAAGGGAGGGGAAGAGTCTGTGCGGCTCCTGACCATTGAATTAGAATGTTCCACAGAGTGTAATAGTCTTGACGACTGAAAGAGTCTAGACGCAGAGGTGTATGGTCCACGGATGCAGTCTGAATACTATGGTGGACCCCATCACTGAGGAACTACTGAAAAGATCTTACATCACCAACTCTGATGATAGAGAGGGCGTGCCCTTCAGTATATAAAGTGAGTCATCTGCTGTATGACTGACCAGAAGGACAGGAAAAGACGCATCTAGATGCACTTCTACCCCAGAAGGACCCCTAAGGGAGGTCCAGGTCAGAGCCACTAGAGACTCCGCCACCAGGAAGGCTGTCAAGGAGCTTGGCACCACGTAGGGAGCCCAGAAAGTGCTAAGCAGAATGAAGATTCTGCTGGCAAAACAGAACAGAAGAGTTCCATCAGTGGAAAAACGCTGGATGTCACAGGATTCCACGTAGACCGCCACTCACTACCACAGAAGAAGAGGTCTGCAGAAGGAAATCCGTAACTAATTCGGCCAGACAGCACCAACTGGCACCCCTGCGGCACCAGCATCACTCGAGGCACAAGAGGGCACCAAGCAGAACCTATGCCAGCCTGGGCGACACTCGATGGCACCCGCGGCAGTACCCGCAGGCACCTCTGGTACCCATGGCACCAATGGCATCCGAGAGCACCCCGACACCCATGGCAGCAATGGTACCCGAGGGCGCCCGTGGCAACTATGAAACTCATGGCACCTATGGGCACTCATGGACGCCTGTGGTGCCTGGGACTGCCCGCGGGCACTCGGAGCTACCTGCGGCACCTGTGGGTGCTCGGCGCAACAAGACACCTGCGGCACTGGCAACCAACAGCACCAACAACAGCACCCGCGGCACTGCAGAATGACGGTGCCAAGCCATGGCGCTGACCATAGCGCCGAGTCATGATGCTGAACACGGCACTGAGCCATGGTGCCGAGCACGGCGCTGATCCACAGCGCCGACACCCGATACCAACCCAAACAGCAGTGGTGCCACCTACTGCACCGAAGCCAAAGCCAGCACCCACCACGGTGCCAAACCACGGCGCCGGACCTGCAGTGTCACCCAAGGCGTCTGGCATGGCGCCAGGACAAACACTACCGTGGAAAATGCCAATGGAGAATCCTGAGAAGAAGGGTAGAAGGAAAAGGCAGTGCCTGCGGCCGGCCCTACAAGGAAAGAGAGAGGGGTTAGGACTCGAGGGTCGACGATGGCAAAGGCACCAAGAGGGCACCCCGCTCATCCTGAACCAATCGACCCAGCTCTGGTCCAACGGCTCAGAGGCCTCAAAATCAGGACACTGGCCAGGAAAACTGGACAGAAGTCGAACCCCCTACCCCAAAGGAGCGGCCCACAGGTGAAACTGCTCACCGGAGCTCCACTGAGGACAGAGAAGGAGTCCGGAGCTGAAGAAGCGGCCGTTAGGAGTGGGGCCAAGGGGAACCCACCAAAGTCAGTTCAGACCTATCGCCCCTCCCAACGAACAATCCTTGTGCAGACGTACCAGAGGGCAACCTCGAGCGGCACTAATTCTTCTTCCCCCAATGAGGAAGAAGAGCTCGAGGTTAAGCGGAGCCAGAACCCCAGAACCGCTAGATTCGTGCTTCGGTGGACTGTCCTCCCCCCCGAACACAGGACTGTCCGTAGTTGGAACCCCCACCCGATTATCAAAGGGCGGCAGACCGGACACAGACCCTCTGCCATAAAAACTTTCAAACAAAGTCTTCCTACCATCACCGCTACTGTCAAAGGACGACTCCGTTGATGGCAGGTGAGAATTTCTTTTTCTTCTTCTTCATAATCTTCTTTTCTTGTTTGTAAAATAAGAAATTACTACTAAAATGTTAAATTAAATGCTAAAAGCTGCTGTCGTATAGACGAAAACTTTGACTCTGGCAGACGAGCAACATCAAAATCCAAGCGCACTCGACGGCGGAAGAAAAGGAACTGAGGCAGTTGGAGGGTCGATGCCGAGATAGCCATACACAGGCGCAGCTATCTCTTGGCGGTGCCACGATGCATGGTCCGTCCGCCGTAATTCTTCTGAAAAATGTTTGGCCTCATGGTCCTAGTGCCTCTGGCGCTATCCCACTAGTGTGAATGAATGATGGAGACTTAGTGCAGGAAGACTGGATTATTTTAGGTGCTTTAGCATGGGCACCAAGGGGGAAGGGACCATCACTTCTGCTATGGCCTTGCTAATGGTACACACAATTACCCTAGGCAGCAGGCCTACAAAAAGAGCCCGTACCACAGCCTCTAGTGGGAGTGGGACAGAGTGACTTAACAGACCGTGAAGTCATTTTAGAAGCCTGAAGGCCACGTAGGACTTCTTCGACATCATAACCAAGCAGTTTGGACCCCTCAAAGGGAGCATTCAAAACTGCCTGCTGCACACCAGTCACAAAGTCAGCAACTCAGAGACAAGACTATCTCCTAATGCAAATACCAGAGGCAGCAACCCAGGTAGAAGCATCAAAAAGATCATAAGCTGAGAGGAGCAAATGTTTGCCAACCTCAGCACCAGCATATAATGTTTTAAGCAAATCAGTCTTGGCAGAACAATCAGGCAAAGCCTGGGTAGCAGCACAAGCAGCCTTCTACAAGCTGTTCTCGTATCTGATCATGTGGGCCTGGTAATTTGAAATCCTAAGGCCCAGGGATGCAGAGGCATAAATACGCCTACCCATGACATCCAGTCTCCCAGATTCCTTATCAGGAGGTGAAGTACTCACGTGTCTAGGAGCTCTAGACCTATCACAAGCAGCTATGATGACCACAGAGTTACAGTGGAATCCCCATTATCTGAACCCCCCTTATTCGGAAATCTCTAATGGACAGCTGGATGTCCCCCAAGCTATCTTGCAAACTCATGTGTTAGTTTTTTCAGCAGGGGTTAAGCACTGGAGCTAACTACATATAGATAAATGGGGACTGATTGTAGCTGACTGCTGCCAATTAGCAGGATTCTGCGGATGAAAATTCTCAACCCCCCCATTGCCGAATTGCTTGTAACAGAAAAGTGAGTCTACATAATAACGAAACATTACCTAACAGTTTTCTTGGTCGGGAGCCTCAGGACTGGTGACATTGTATTGTTGTATGGCGGCTTGTGGTCTGGCATCCATGCACCCCCCCTAAATAAAAATCCCATTGGCAAGCCGTCCCTTTTTGTTTTTGAGCACATTAAAAAAAAAAAAAACATAAAAACATTTCACTTCAGTTTTGCACTGCCCTTGCTTTGCGCTCTCAGAATGGTAGCCATGTGGTCTTGTAGATCAGGGCGGCTATGCAGCTCCAGCTCCTAACTGTGGCACTGATCCAGTTTCCCTATTTCTGGTGTAGGGTGCCTTGAAAGCCTCAGCAGGAGCAGACAGGGAGAGAGAGCCCAACTGCAGCCACAGAGAAAAGGAGGGCCTCATCTAATTGGCAGTACAATACTGTAATTGCTCAGCCCGACTGCAGCCACAAACACAGGTTTATTTTAGCAACTAACATGCACTTGCTTAGCTGTGTGGGAAGAGACTTTGTCTGTGGAGGCAGGCAGGTGGACAGATGGGTGGGAAGGGTAAGAATCGGATGTCAATCACACAGTAAACCTCAAGAGCAGTAAACCTCTTCACAGGTTTATTTTACTGTCGTAACATAACTTAGCGGACTTGCTTAGCTGTGGGGGAAGCGACCGTGAATCCAAAAGCAATCAAACCTGCGGTAAAGTGCAGCCCTGAACTGCGGAAGCATGCTTACAGTACAGTGTCTTATGGTTAGCACAAATCAGTGCTGCATACTAAAATCCTGATTATCCAGACTCCCAACTATCAGAACTTTTTTGATGTCCCCCATGTGGTTTGGACAATCGGGATTCTACTGCAGTTTCAGGCTGGTTAGCATAAGACTTAGAAGATGGAGCCGTATACAGCTCATTACCCTTCGTAGTGACTGCAGGCAGTGGGTTAGGTCTATGCCATGCAGCAAAAGCAGCATCCTCTAAGGCAGACAACACACATGGAAATACAATGCAGGGAAAGCAAAACACCTCCAAAAACTGTTACATTTCTCTTAGTGGAATCGTCCTCTTCCATGGCAGACCCCATAGCAGACTGCATTTGGTGCATCATGGCCTAAAAAGAGGTGTGCTCTGGAGGAGACCTTGTGGTACAGACCACTGAGTCCTCACTGTGGGATAACAGAGTAGAGCTAGAGAGCAGATTTCTCTCTTCAAACTGCTCCTAATCCTCATATTTCTCCTCCAAACCTGCCTCAAGGTCCATGAGGTCAGGATTATATTCCACGTTGTCGTCATCAAGAGCGACGATGGGAGCCACAGAAGGAGCCGGCGATGACAGTGGTGACCGAGAGGCGGGAATCTGCAGCGTGATTGCGGAATTCGTCAGAGGCCACAATCCAGAAGGCCCCACTGTGGGCAAAGCTGCCTGCAGTGGTAACCCTGGTAACATGCGTTGAATCATATCCGAGAACGATGCCAACACAGCCTGGAAGTAGATGGAGCCTGAAGAGGGTGTGGGACTACCTGCTTTGATGGTCCGGAGCATGATGACGATGGCAATGTACCATCCTTAGTATGGTGGCAGTGCCTGAGCCAGACCCTGACTTTGGTGCCTCAGTGATGGTTGGGGGGAGGGGCTTTCATCAACGCTGCCGGAGTGGATGTTGATGATGACATACCTTTTTTAAATGGCGACCAGGACCTTGCCATCGAAACACACTTGTCTTTATCATTGTGTTTGTGCTTATGGCCAGACAAGGAGGCTGAAGACCATGCCCTTTCCTTGTCTTTCAATTTCAATGATTATTTCTCAGACAGCAATGAGGGAAAAACAGACTTTGAGCCCTTTTCCGTGGCTGTAAATGCTTTTTGAGCAAGGAAGTTTAATAGAGCCCTACGATGACGTCACCTCGTAGCCTGGCTGACACCCTGGCAAATCTCACAAGTGTTTATGGTGTAAGAAAGGCCCAAACAGCACACACAAATGGAATGTGAGTTGTCTTTGTAGATTTTATGACCACAAATGTAATATCTAAACAAAGGTTCTGTAGACTTCAGTGGCATGCAGAGACAACAATAGTAAACTAGTAAAGTATAAAAAATAACAAAACAGCAATGGGTTTGTCGATGCTGTATTCTTCAGCAGGTCTGATGGGGATGATCAACAGTGGGAGGAAGAACTGAGAAGTGATGGGGCCACTCATGTTATATATGCGCCAATGCTGCACATCATTGTGGGTGGCCCCCAGCTAGCAAAACGTTTCAGTGTGGTCCTGACGCTGATGGCTTACAGTTCCAAAGGTGTGGCCTAATAGAGGCGATATCCTCCATGAAGATCCAGAGCTACTGCAACCAACACGGATGTCAGTGAGAACATATCAACCTTAAAACATGGCACTGCCATTACTGTAACAAGACGTAGTAAACTGTTACAATCTGAACCGACTGATAGGGAGCCGCTTGCACCTACCAGAGGATTTAGAAGTTTAGTGGCTAAAATGAGTGCCATGGTAGTAACAGTTTTGATGTTTGTTTATTTTTATTTCATCAATCAAAATACACCTTTGAGCACAAGTGTTCATTTGCAAAGGTTCCATGTCAGTGGGTGCTGTTATTTTTTTTTTATTTCAATTGCAGATTAACACCTTTGAGCCGGAAGGTTCTTTTACAAAGGTTACATGTCAAGTGGACGAGAGACAAAATTTACATAAACAGGTTACAGAACATTCAGAGTATACAACTGGTCACAGGCTGTACAGGTAGCTAGCAAATATGCCAATAACAGTGTCAAAAGTGATACAAGGGGCGCTAATGAGCACCTAATGTGAAGGACGTGGTTTCGTTCTCCTCATCCCCGGAGTAAAATTAAGTGAAAAAATAGTAAAATTGCTCTCAATTACGGTTGCTTTTGTGAACGAGGAGTGTAATAACTTACCATGGATGAGTATTTAGCGTCGGCCCCTGGTAGAAATCAGCTTGCGACTGGGAAAACTCCGAAAAAGGGAGTGGCCTGTATGCCACCAGAAAGCCAGCAAATAGTATCATTGACGGCTGCAGAAGTGAGCGCCTTAGGGCACGAGTTAACGGGCCAAGTACTGGCGGCACTGGAGCCCAGACTCCGAAAGCTGGAGACTCGTATAGGTGATTGGTTACAAGAGGTACTAACACAGCAGGCTGCACAAGGATCGAGGATCACTGAGATGGGGGAGCAAGTGTCGAGGGTGGAGGATGAAGTGCAGGGGGTGCCTGAACAAATTCTGAACCTGCAGAAGGAATTGGAGGACATAAAAGAAGAAGCGGCGGATTATCAGGAAAATTACCACCGCCACCTCAATCTATGCCTGAGGGGTCTACCAGAGGGAATGGAGGGAGGAAATGCACTGGATTTCTGCACGGAGGCTATTCCCAAACTCCTGGGAATAGAGATGAAGCATGGCAAGCTTTAGCTGGAGCGAATGCATCGAGCTGTTATGCCTAGGCCTTCGGCGGGGAAGCCGCAGCATCAAATAATTATGCGCTTCCATAATTTTCAAGATTGGGAAAGAGTTTTAAAGGCCTTTCGGAAAAAAGGGCAGGTTGCCTATGAGGGACACCAAATTTTCTTATCCCAAGATTACTCTCTGAGGCGGTTAAATAAGCGAAAGAAGTTCAACGAGTCTATGGCTTTGCTTTGGTCCTTAAAAGTGGAGAATTTTCTACTGTACCCAGCGACTCTTAAAGTGAAGCATGAAGGGGCTACCTACTCCTTCTGGAAGGCGGACAAGGCGGCGAAATTTGTGGAAGGTTTGCACCAGAAGATTGGGTGAAGAAAGCAATGCAGGTGGAGGAGGTTGGGCCTGTAACTCTGAATTTCATCTGACTATGACGCTATCAGGCTCATACAGTGCTGTACATTTGTCTACTGTTATTTTTACAGACGATTTCAAGGGGAGGGTTGGATTTCTGAGCATGGAAAGGGAAAAGGTGAAAACGATGGAACTAAGGAGTGCAGTTGTCTGGGGCTGGTTGTCTCTCTCTTTCCACCATGCTTTGTGACGTTGAACATGACATGAACTGGCTTGTTTATTTTCCCGCTCTCCGGTCGTAGGAGGTGCAGGGCTAGGACTGAGGATGGCTGGTGGAGGAAAAAACCGAACTACATGGTTAATGGACATATGGACTCAATTAAAGCAGGGGGTAAAATAATTAAGAGAAAGGGAGAGGGGTGAATACATGATGGAGGTGAAGTCACACAGGGTATGGAAAAGACACAACAAGAGTGGAAGGTGGTTAAAATGGAGGCTCCTCTGGTGCTGAACATTCGTTTACGTCTTTGCAGACAGTTGCGAGGGGAGGCTTGGTTTTCTGAGCCTGGAGGGAAATGGTGAGGATGAGGAAATGGAGGGGTGTGGATGTCTGGGGTTGGGTATTCCTCCCATTCCACCGTGTTATGTGCAGATGAGTATAGCGCGAACTGGTCTGTTTGTTTTCCTGCTCTCCAGTCGCAGGAGGTACAGGGCTGGGGTAGAGGATGGATGGTGGAGGAAAAAACGGAATTACCTGGATAACCGACCTATGGACTAAATTAAAGTGTGGGGGGGGAATGGTGGGTAAAAACAATTACAACAAAGGGAGAGGGGAGAATGTGTAGTGGAGGAGAAATAATGTAGGGTATGGAAAGAGACAGAAGTAACAGGTGGGAGGGATGGTAAAAATAATAGCAGGGTGGAAGATACCATAGTGAACAAGAGGAGTGCTCTTACATGGGGGAAGAGGAATTGCCCAGTTAATAGAGACAGAGGGTGGTGGGTTAAAATGGATCTGAGGGCATGACAGCAGCATATACTGGGGCAGAACATGTCTATCTGGTGTTTTTTTTTTTTATGACATTTAAGCAAGGCTTGCAGATAATGTCAGAAAAGGGAGGATGGCAGCAAATATGTTATGGAGGAATTTTACAAAGGACCAGTCGAGTTCTAGAGACTGGCAGCTGGGCGAGGGATAAGTCTGAGTGTTTGGACAGCTGGGGGGAATTTAAAAGTTGTATACATGTTGGGTATACTATAGTTACTTTGTTAAAATGTTATGTTTGCACACATACATGTAGGGGAAAACTGACAATGTGCCAAACGAGTATTTTTGAAGGGATTGGTTGGAAGGATGGGGATATGCACCCTGTTGGAAAATGGGAAAGATAATGGGGAATCAGCATTCATTGTATTAATGGCTAGTAAACAGGATTTAGTGGTCTGCTCTTGGAATGTTCGAGGGATAGTGACACCTGTAAAGAGGACTAAACTGCTTACAGCTATGAAGCAACAAGAGATTCAGGTGGCTCTGCTACAAGAAACGCATCTAACTGCGGCAGAGCACCTGAAGCTGGCGAGGGGATGGGTGGGGAAGTGTTTTGCGGCCTCGTTTAAGGCGCACAAGAGAGGAGTCACTATCCTTCTGCATAGAAATCTCCCATTTCAGGTAAAAAGAGTGGTTAGAGATCAGAGTGGTGGGAGATATGTATTTGTGGAGGGGGAGCTCTCGGGAGAGCATATCACCTTTGGAAGTATATATGCCCCTGCAGTTTTTGAGGCATCATTTTACAATACATTTCTCACTTCTCATAAAGGAGCAGTTCCCAGGATTGATCTTGGGAGAGGACCTAAATTGCACTTTGGATCCGTATCTGGATCATTCGCAGAGCAGAGGCCGGTGTAGTGAAGCAATTCGACAGTGGCGTAGGGGTATGGGATAGATGAAGTTGGTGGATGGGTGGCGAGAAGCAAATCCGGGAGCTAAAGAATATACTTTTTATTCTAACCCACACAGCACAAGGTCCAGGATAGACTATCTTTTTATCCCCCAGGACTGGTATCAAAGGCTCCAGATGACACGTCTCAGCCCCATCTATATATCTGATCATGCCATGGTCATAATCTCATTAAAGATGAATAGACCAAGGGAGGGCCCTCCACCTTGGAAGTTTCCAACTTATCTGCTAGGGGATAAAAAATTTAGGGAGTATTTAAAGGATTGCTGGGAAAATTACATAGCAAATAATGGGGACTCGCCTACCAGCAAAGAGGTAATATGGGATGCGGGAAAGGCATATATGAGAGGGATGATAATAAAATACGTGTTACGGGACAAGACACAGAAACAAGCCAGAAGAGTGAACTTAAAAGGTAAGGTAAGAGAATTGGAGAAGAAGGTGGCAGGGGGAAGGCAGGAGGGGGATCGGAATAGTTTAAAGCAGCGAGAGGCCCTGAACACTATGCTCAGTGAGGTGGCTAGGAAGGCATGGACTTTGGCGGAAAAGGTTATACAAGTGGGGGAATAAACCGGGGCCTCTGATGGTGCGCTTGATGCGAAGAGGAAGGGCCCAACTCATATCTTGGTGATTAAAAAGGGGGTACTACATAAGGCCGAAAGACAAGTTAGAGAATGTTTTCGTAGTTTCTATGAACTCTTATACCGGACGGAAGGAGGACAGGGGGCTAGGGGAAGGGGTAAAGATTTTTTGGATAAACTGAGATTCCCAAGTTAAGTGAGGAACACAGAAAAGTCATTAACAACCCAATAGGGAAGGCAGAGGTGATGCGGGCGATACAGAGGCTGCAGGTGGGGAAGGCGAGTGGCCCGGACAGTTTCCCAACAGAATATTATAGATGTTTGGCAGGTCAGTTATCCGGACCACTCTGTGAGGCATTCCAGAAAATGGAAGGGAAGCCCTGGGGTTTACCAGAAACCTTTTCCGACGCAGTAATATGTTTGATACCGAAGGAAGGGAAAGATATTTTGGAGTGTGCATCTTTTCATCCGATCTCCTTAATTAACTGTGATGCCAAGATATTTGTGAAAGTTTTAGTGGGGCATCTAGAGGAAGTGTTGCCTGATTTGATTCACCCAGACCAGACCGGGTTCATTAAGGGGCGGTTATCGTATCATAATGTTAGGAGGCTTTTAAATGTGATTGGGGGTGGGGAGAAGACACTTGTATCCTCTCAATGGATGCAGAAAAGCATTTGACAGGGTGGAGTGGGAGTATCTATTTGAGGTTATGGCCGGTTTGGTCTGGGGGAACATTGGGGACTGGGTGTGTGCTCTTAATAGGTCACCCAGGCAAGATCTTGCTAAATGGCTCCTCTCGGCCGGACTTTAAGCTGGGGGGCACGAGGCAGGGGTGCCCGCCTCCGTTGCTTTTTGCATTGGCAGTAGAGCCTTTGGCGGCAGCCATCAGACAGGAGGCAAGTATACAGGGGGTGAGGGGAGCATCGGGGGAGCAACACAAAGTAGCCATGTACGCTGATGACATGTTGCTGTTTATAATGGATCCAGAGAGATCTGTACCTGGACTTCTGCAGATCATCATGAGGTTCGCAGAATTCTGAGGATATAAATTGAACCTAGACAAGTCTGAGAATATGAGGCCCCCCAAAAATAAGGACAAAAGGGAACACGGATGGGGTTTTAAGAAGGTAAGAGGTCATTTTCGATATCTGGGGATAAAAATTAGGTGGTCAATGGGGGATTTGTATAAGGTTAATTATAACGCCATACCTGGGCGTTGTGTTTGATGACTGTTTGACACTTAAATCTCAGGTGTCGGCAGTTGTCAAAGCCTCTTTTTACCATTGGAGGAACATTGCCCAGGTGAAGCACCTGGTTCCTCCTGACGATCTTCCTATTTTGGTCCACGCCTTCATTACCTCCTGCCTTGACTACTGCAACGCCCTTTATCTTGGGCTACCAGTGGTTGATATTCGCCGCCTGCAGCTAGTGCAGAATGCAGCAGCCAGGCTATTGACTGGTTCTTCTAGGGCCAGTCACATAACGCCTGTGCTCCGCGGACTGCACTGGCTGCCAGTATGCTGGCGAATCACCTTCAAGGTCGGTTTGCTGACCTATAATGCCCTACATGATCAGGGACCTAGTTACCTGAAAGATCTCCTTTGTCCCTACTGTCCCTCCCGCTCGCTCCCATCCACTGACGAGGGATTGCTGGAGATTCCCAGGGTTCGTTTAAAGACATCTGGGGCCAGATCTTTTAGTTTTATGGCCCCAACCCTGTGGAATTCACTACCTCGTCAGGTGCGAGATTGCCCGACTGTCCAAAGTTTTAAGGGGGCATTAAAAACGTTTCTTTTTAGCCTTGCATATAATGATTTTTAATGTTGCTGCCTTTGATTAATTTTAACATTGTTTTATTTATTGATTTTTATTATGTTATGTACAGGCGCCTTGGTTTTGGAAAGGCTCCTTTTACAAATAGAGTTTGATTTGATTTGATACTCAAGACGGTTGCAGCTGATCTCAAACGGTGAACTTCACTGCCAATGTCATGGTTGGGAAGAATAAATTTAATAAAGATGAACATACTCCCACGCTTGTTATATGTTATGCAGATGCTACCTAAGCGGATTTCTAGAGGAGACACAAAAGGGTTAGAGAAATTGCTCTCTGGGTTTATCTCGCAGGGAAAGCGTTCAAGGATTAGCCTGCAGCACCTCAAAACAGATACGGGAAAGTGGGGAGTACATTTTCCAGACATGTGTACATACTACCTGGCAGCGCAGCAAAGACATGTGAGTGACTGGATTCACAAGCCCCCAGTAGATAGATGGGTGGATCTAGAACAGTGGGACTGTAAGGCGCAACTTTCGCGTATTTGGACAGGCGGGGTAGGGGAGCATACAAAGGCAGGAGTACAGGAATCCGTGGTGGAGGAGCGCTGGATAGTTGGGATAGGATGTTAAAAAGTGGGGTGGGGGCGTTGGATACATATCTGGTGCCTTTGAGAGAACCCATATTTTCGCCAGACCGGGAAGATCCTGCATTTAGTGTCTGGGACAGACAGGGAATAAAGAGTGTGGGGACCTGTGGGGGAAGTGGGCTCAGTCCTAGAGTTACACCAAAGATTTAAGTTAGGAGCAGGACAATTATTTCGATTTTTTTCAGGCCAGGGCATATGGGTTGGGGCTGGAAAGGGATGGACCGGGAGTTGGGGAATTACGGAAGATAGAAGCCCAGATGCAGGCATCAAGGGGGAGTGTTAAGAGAGTTTATGGGGAGAATAGTAAAGGAAACAAGACAATGTTTACCGGATTTATTGGGGAAAGACCCGAAGACTTTGGGAAAGAGATTTTGGAATTCAGATAACTGACAGGAATTGGGGAGAGCTCCTTAGCATGCATATGGGTCTTCTTATCTGTAATAAATTTAAGGAAGCTTTCTATAAGTTTATACATCGGGTTTATAACCCGCTGGTAACTGTACACAAGTATAACCCCGCAGTCTCTCCCTATTGTAGAAGATGTAATCGGGAGATGGGCACCTATATGCATTGCTTTTTGGCCTGCCCCATCCTACAGCACTTTTGGACTTCAGTGATCAAAGAGGTAGGGAGGATGTGGAATAGGGAGTTGATGGTGGACCCACTTACGTGTCTCTTCGGGGTTGAAGAAGATGAAAAAGAGGATTGGGACCCTCTTCCCAGGTGGGTTCGAATATTATTAATTCTAGCCAGACACTGTATCCAGAACACCTGGGTGTCCTGCACTATCCCACAGTACAAATGGTGACGCTTATCCTGCACACATAGCTCTGGAAAGAATTACCTCTTGGTTAAGGATAGATTGGAACAATTTACAGGGGAGTGTCTCATTCTAGCAGACCTGTCACAGCCTGAGAATGCTGTGTTGTGGGAGGGTCTAGAGGTTTAGGAAGGTAAAGGAGTTACGTGAAATCCCCCTAAGGTAGGCGTCTAGGTACTTCAGGGGCTCGTTTGGCACAAAGGTTGAACAGTATATACTTCATGGGAGAACAGTAGAATGTGATATTGGAACTGTAAAAATGAATAGATTGTTGTCAGGCTAAATTGTCTTAATGGTATGTGTACATGTAAGTGATTGTATGTGTGCTTTGAAACTCAAATAAACTTTTTTATGCAAAAAAAAAGTGTTACAAGGCGTTGGAGTACAATTTGACATTCTAAACTGGTCACATTAAAAAACAGGAAAATGAGTTAATCAGATAAAAACTACATAGCAAGGTGGGAGCAGCCTGAGGGGACTTTGTCACAGTATTTTGAGATTGGAGTGAGGGGAGGAGCAGTTAAGGTGCAAGCAGCTTCATACTGGTTGGTTTAGATTAGCAGCACCATCAGGTTAATTGAGTGAGCATCCTACATTGGTACGTATTCCTGCTATAAATTCTCACTGTGTAATGAGGAACAGAACTTTCATCATATGAGTAAGGGGCGGGGGTTCCACGTGATAACATGAGGAACAGTTAAGAGGTATGTGCAATGCTTATGCATTACCGTATATACTTGCGTATGTCGACCATATTACAAGCTCAACCCCTCTTTCTTGTGGGTTTTAGTGGATGTATAGATATAAACACTGTAAAGACACTTACAACCAGAAACAGCTTTTTTTCTCACAGCACCACCTTGATTCCTGTAAACTGCTTCTCTGTGCCAGCATCACCATTTGCCTCAGTACTTCTTTATAATACAATCCCTCCTTGCTTATCAACATTTACTGGTGTTACGTGGAGTATCATTTACACTCGTCCTCCCAACAGCAGCACTCACTGGCACTGTGACATTTATGGACCCCACCCTTGACTTGTATGTGAAACATACAGTACATGCACAGAAACATGGAATTTGTCAGCCGAAAAGGACCGTTTGGTCCATCCAGCTGCTGACATGTTCTCTGCCTAATCTGTTTCCACAGACCCGAACTGATTTCCCATGATAATACACCCCCTTGTCTCTCCCACACATCCTTGAAGGCCCCACTGTTTTCCCCTCCACCACTTCTTCTGGCAATCTGTTCCAGGTGTCTACCACTCTTTCTGTGAAGAAATATTTCTTCACTTGTCTCTAACCCCAAAAGCCTCATCGCATATCTCCTGGTCCTGGTGCTCCTTCTCATTTGAAAGAGACTCCACTTCTGCACGCTGTTCACCCCTGTGAGGCCCTTGAAGGTTTCTATCATGTTATCTCTTGCTCTCCTCTCTTCCAGGGTGTACATGTTGAGATTCCTCAGTCTCTCCTCATAGGGCTTCTTGTGCAACCCCAGCACAATTTTAGTTGCCTTCCTCTGGACTGCCTTCACACTGTCTATGTGTTTTCTGAGGTATGGCCTCCAAAGATGGACACCGTACTCCAGGAATGGTCTCACCAGCACGCGATACAGGAGCAACATGACCACTCTCCTCCTGCTGAATAAACATTATCGTCTCTCATATAAATGTTTCGAACTAGGGACCTTTCACCAATCAGGCAAATGTGATAACCAGTACACTATGGAAACTCACAGACACACAAATGTAGTGCATACATGCATGTACTGTACTGTATACCATCATACTTCTCCCACCTTCTCTCCCCCATTTCCTCCTCCTCCTACTCCCTGAACTCAAGAGACCCAAGTGAACCAACTATACTCCTCCACCTGTCTCTCCCCTCCATTAGAAGCCAGCTAAAACTCCTCCCCCCTGCTCCTGAACCCTTCCTTACAGTTGCGTGGCTTTCGACCATCCCTTGTCTCTCCCTCCCCCGTAACCTCATAGTTGCAGCAACCTCAGTGAAGTTTATCAACCTGTTTTGACTCCTCCTTTCGGCACCTGCTCAGCCTCCCTTCACTCTGGCACTATGCACTTTGAGTTTGCCCAGTTTGCACAGATGATTTGAATGCTAATTCATTTATCCTCCATATGCAGTGTTTTGCCAATTTGTCTGCACTGCACTCAACTTATGTTCTTTACGTCATCCTCATAACCATATCACCTGACTGGCTGTATTTTGTTTGTAATTGTGCTTCTCCCACTCCCCTTCTCTCCGGGTCACACCTAGAAATGAGCTTCGGCTCAGTGCGCCTCTCCCAGTTACCAAGCTTACATACATAAATAACTTTATGCAATAAGTGTGGACAAAATATCCATTATATAAATCCTGATATTTGAACTACTGTGTACATAACATTTCATTTATGTGCATAGTTACTATGTCATCACTCATTTATGTACACAGTTGTTATGTCATCAGCTGACTTATCCACACAGTTATATCACTAGGTCCAGCACAAGCACTTAAAATTAATTTAGAATGTTCAGCCTTAGTAGCAATACTAATCATATTCAAATGCGAACAACTTTAAAATGAAAAACTGTAGTTGGTACGTGAGCACGAAAGTTGTTCAGCACAAAAATATGTACAAAATGAGTGGCATTTCATTTATAAATGCCTTTTAGTTTTTTTTATAATTAGCAAAACAAACAGCAGAAAATTCAAATTTTGTTCACTTTTTCGAAAAACAAATACAAATAAGTTTAAAAAGAAAAGTTATAGCATCATACTATGAGCACAAAGTTTGTCCAGCACAAACATATCTGCAAAATGAGTGGTGTTTCATTTATAGATACTTTTTAGTTGTTTTTTTTTTTTTTATAATTAGCAAAAAACAAGAACGTGTGGTTTTTTTTTGCACTTTTTTGACAAATACAAATAACTTTAAAATGAAAAATGGCAGCATTGTACTTTGAGCACAAAAGTTGTTCAGCACAAAAACATCTACAAAATGAGAGGTGTTTCATTTGTAGATACTGTTTAGATTTTTATAATTGGCAAAAATGGCAGCAAATTAAACTTTTATTCACTTTTTCATGAACAAATGCCCCCCCGAATGCAAAAACCAAAGAATTGTGCATCAAACTTTTCATTATGCACTGTCCATAATGTAAAGTTGAAGCATCCATAGCAAACGCTTAGCAACCACTATGCTAAGTGGAGCTACACTAGGAAAACTACAAAAAGTCCATGTAAGCTCACATTAAAAATTAAATAAACAATTTAAAACAAAACTCCCTGCACTATCCTAAAGTATCCCTATTGCATAAATGAAATACGTAATAGGGACCTTGTGGAATACATTATTTATTTTCACTTGAGCTGTTTGACCTTGGACACATCATGGCTTATGCCACTCATAAGGTTACCCAAGGTCAAACAGCTCTTGTGAAAATAAATCATGTATTCCACAGGTCCCTGTTACGTATCCCTTATACAGCCAACAACTGGCTGCCCAGAATGCAATGTGCCTTATCTACCACAAGTAAAACAACTTTTGAAAATATAATCACTGCAAAATACTAAGTAAACTGCACAAGTTTTTAGAGCATCAGTAGTAAGGAAATCCAATGGCATTTTTTTTTTAACCATAATTCCACCCACCCCAATCCTCACCGCTGTGAATTCCACAATACTGAATACAAAAGTACAATCCAGATTACAATACAGAAGGGCCCTGTGCAAAGCAAGTTAGGTCTTGGGTCCTGTTTCAAGTAGGGCCTGAAGGGCCCTGCACAACTCGCTTTCTGCATCCTGCTTTGAATAAGGATAGGAGTTAGGTCCTGTTTCGGCCCCAGACCTGTAGTTTGGCCTTGGGTCACAAAGCTACGGGCCATAGGAGGGGTATGAGCATTACAGTAAAAACCCTTATACCACTATTTCTCTCCATTTTCGTGGCAATGGAACCCTAACAATGCTATAGCCATATATTACTTTCAGTTATATCAGAGGCGATTTCTTATATATTTTCTACATTCCTATTATGACTTGCACTTTGCTATTTTTCTATTTTCCCTCCCATTCCCCCTCCTTTTTTCCTTATGACCATTTATATTTTCACCTCTCTAAATTTTACTTATAAAACTGTAACTCGGCCTGTAGCTATATCAACAATCTTATGTTTTTACTAATGTTCTACATGAATCAAATTAAGTTATTAAGTATTGAAAGGTCTATAAACAGCTGCTTTTTAACTTTTAGTATTATACATGCCATTACAGGGTAATGGATTTTTTTCACACCATGGGGATTATTTGATGAGAGTATATGATGGTGTCAAGTTGATGTGCTTTTGCAAGGTGACATGCATAAACTGAGCACCTTGTTTTAATTTCTGAGCTATTTAAGACAGCATTCAGTCAATGGAAAGCCATGCCCCCTGACGGGGCCTCCTGTTTACAAGGCGAAGCACTCGGGCTTAGTGCCATACTCTTGGGCTTGCAGTTTAACTAAATCAAGTTGCCTCAGAGCTCTATTTGTTGGACTTTCTTTTTCCTGCGTGAGTGCTGCCAAATTGTGCTTGCTTCTGAGCACCCAGTGGAGGCAGGGTGTGCGACAGCCAGTGCCACTCTTCAGTGGGGAGATGTCGACTGATGTCTGTAGTTCTGGTGTGGGAAAGCGCCTGACCCACGCTGACGTCACTGCACATCCGTGCCACCAGGGACCTTAAAGGGAAAAACCTTATGGGCCGGCAAGCACTGTGACCCCCCCAGAACTCATCCGGAATGACACCCCAGGCGCAAGCCTCGGCTGCAGCTTCTGGTTGATCTCTGTCTTTCCTCTCGGGGAGCACCACTGCAGGAGGCAAGCTACGGGCCTCCCCAGTTCGAGCTACCTGGGAGGATGCCGTGTGTGATGTGCGGGTGCTGACAAGGGGATAAATCCCCTGCCTATCCCAGGGAGACTTAAGAGAGGTCAAAGAAAAAAAGAAATGCTTCTCTTGGATGCTGGGTTACCTTTCCCCACATCACAATAGGTGATGAGGGTGCCTGAGCTCCTGATGAGGTTTCCCTGAGTTTTCCGTTTTATGGTTACTTGGTTTTGTTTTATTTACTGAGAAGCACTGCCAAATAATTTAGACTTATTTTCTCAGTTATCCTGTATCACAGTTCGTTTGCATGAAAGACAATGTGTAAAACAAAACTTGACTGTTTTGTAGTGTCATTAGTACAGCACAACTTAATGTAAAGACTCCTGAAGACCTAGCCAGATACTTACACATTAAGATGTAGCTGTCCTGGTACTTTTCAAGATAATACTGGTTTGACAAAGCCTTCAGATAAGCCTCTTCTTTTTTCCACTGTAAAGCATCTTCTTTATCTTCGTCTCCTTTTTCACATTCAGATGAACCAGCTTCTGTATTTCCAGATGCTTCTTGTTGGATTATATTCTGTGCAGTGCATTCTATTTGATGTCCGAGGAGCTCTTTCTCCTCAGCTAAGGGATCTGTGTTCTGAAAAAAAAAATATTTTCATACCATTAATACTATCCCCACCTCATTGCCTGGTAATAATATGTTTTCTATGTTTCCGTGTTTCTAGCCTCTGAGCTTACTGTGTCCATATTGTCGTAATACGGTACACCAAAATCTTTAACAAAAGTCGGCTTCCTTCTCCTGATACACAAACTTTAAACTTGCACAAATTACTGCTATGTCTCATTTGCAGGGCTCCTTGCTTGCAATAACAGGTAGTAAGTAAAACACAGACACACACAAAAAAATCTATTGCCAGGGTACTAATAAGAGCAGGCACTCTTTCATCAGAGCAGGTATAACAGCACTGGCTGCAAGCTAGTAAGTACACTACCGGTCAAAAGTTTTAGAACACCCCCATTTTTCCAGTTTTTTTTTAAATTTACGTAGGTTAATGTCTCAATGTACTCTGAAATTAAAGCATATAACAAATAAACAAATGGAGATAAAAAAGAAATCATAGAATCATTTTGTTTAACAAAATTTAATCTAAATTTTTGACTCATCAAAGTAGCCACCTTTTGCAGATATACTGTAACGCTTGAATACACTGTGGCATTCTTCCTACAATGGACATCAAATATTGTTCGGGAAGTTCTTCCCAACACTGTTGCAGAAGTTCCCACAAATGTGTTGCACTTGTAGGTTGCTTTTTCACCCTTCTGTCCAGTTCATCCCAAACCAGCTTGATGGCGTTTAAGTCTGGAGACTGTGCTGGCCATTCCATGATTTGAAGCCTACACGTCTTGTTCTTTCTCGAAGGTAATTCTGACATAGCCTGAGGTATGTTTTGGGTCATTATCTTGTTGTAGAATGAACCCCTGACGAACTAGGCGTAGAACTGGAGGGTAGTACATGGCTGCAAAATGCTGTGGTAGCTCTTTTGGTTCAGGGTGCCGGTCTCTCTGTGCTGTTGTCCTGTGAGCCGCCTATCACGCAAGCTGTTGACTCTCAGAAACTTGTCTTCTGATTCTGTTGTGGCTTTGGGTCTGCCAGACCTCTTCCTGTCAGAGTTTCCTCCAGTTTCCAAGTGCCTTTTGATGGTATAGGAAACTGTACTCACTGACACCTTGGCTTTCTTTGCAATTTCTCTAAAGCAGTTTTTGCTAACCTAATCTTTTTTTTTTAACCTCTAGCAGTTTACCGCTTACCTTTGTACCATTTCAGGTTATTCACTGGACTTGAATTGCTTAAATTTCAAAAAATACTGGAAAATGGGGGTGTTCTAAAACTTTTGACCGGTAGTGTATACTGAACCATAAAGGGCCTGTAACACCTCAAAAAAACATTGATAATTACATACAATTTTACACAATAAATTACTAATGTGACTCAATCAGCACATAGTCACTGAACCTCTTATCCTGTGTTGTATGGAAGCATTAGGAGGGCGCTCCACTTCAGCATCGAGGGCGGGGGGATGGCATAATACAACTGGAAAGAAAAAAAAAAAAAGACTCTAAACATATACCCCTTAAATTCTCAAACTAAATTCGAGACTCATTTATAATAAAATAGGGTCTCTGAGTCATGTCTCTTATAGTATAAGAAACTCCTCTCGTGAGGAGACAGGCAGAACTGCTGAACTTCACTTCACAGTCCTCTTACTCAAAACTCAAGCTTGGAGTCTCTTGTACCATTAGAGACACCCCCTCAGAGGCCCTATTCACTTTTCCTATTCACTTTTAAACAATGCCACAGGCAGACACTCTAGAATTGCGGGTGCAGGGCGGGAAGCAGTCATAAAACACACCAGTACATTTAGTGGACAAACGACCAGAACACCAATGTGGAACAAAGGACTCATGCAGACTAAACATGGTCGACTACCCTTAGTAGTCCTGTTTTCTTTTCTTGTCTCCTCTCATCCAGTAAATTTTTTACAGTAGTGCAAACAGAATAGCTATTGGTGAGGGCTGGCACTAAAAAATAAACTTAAGTGCAAGCAGCCATGTGCGTAAAAAATTGGTTACTCATCTGTACCTGTAGTTCTAGGAGTGGTATACAGTTCACATCCACACTCCAGCAGTTTCACTGATTTGTCAGATATCTTGAAGCTAAGCTCCTTCCACTACCTGGGCAGTATATTCCCCCCAACTCCGTCCCACGGATCCATGTGCCACTTGCCGGGGGTGGGTGGGTTCTGTTCATGTGAACTATATACCACTCCTAGAAAGTACAGTTACGTAAGACTTTACCGTAACAGTAGATCTTTGAGGAGTGACTCCTGCAGCAGGTAATATACTTGAGTCGACGTCAGAGGTCGCTGTGGCGCACGGCAGCTCTTCTAGCAGTCTTTTCCAGGGGCCGCCCACACATGACATCAGCTTCCTGTTTCCTATATAAGTGTGGGCGGTCCCTGGTATCCTCAGTTTCCCCTACTGGATTCAGCTCGCTATGCGAGGACCAAGGGGAAGCCGAGGTACCACAGGTATCCCTCCCCATAAGTCACTGGACCAGAATGTGTTTTCCTAGAGAAGGAGGGGGACGGAGGGTGGGATTGTAAATGCTGCAAGGCACACTCCTCAAAGATCAACTGTTACAGTAAGGTCTTACGTAACTGTACCCTTGCAGGAGGTAATACACTTGGGATGAATCCCAAGCAGTAAACCCAAGAAGGGTGGTCATTATGACAGAAGGCCTTGTAGGACAGCTCAGCCAAAGGCTGTCCTATGGTGTGAAGCAACGTCTAAGTTGTAATGCTTCATGAAAGTATGAATTGTGGACCAGGTGGCTGCGCTGCAGATATCTGTGATAGAGGCCCCTTTAAAGGAGGCCACTGTAGTGGCCATAGCTCTAGTAGAATGGGCTTGGACAAGTCCTGGTAATGGCTTGTCGTAATTTGTGTAGCAAAATGTGATACAGTGTGCTAGCCAATTGGAGAGGGTCCATTTTGTGACTGGGAGACCTTCCCTGCATGAGACGAAGGTAGCAAAAGTTGAAATGTCTTCCTAATCAATTTAGTTTGATTAGTATAATATTGCAATATACGATGGACATCTAGAGTATGTAGGAGGTATTCACCTCGATTGGAGTGTTCAGGATAATATACAGGTGACTCCAAGGATTTATTTAAGGTGTGTTCAGACACTACCTTAGGAAGAAAGGAAGGGCTGCTATGGCGTGCCACTCTGTCTGTGAAAAATTAAGTAAGGTTCTCTACACGAGGGCATGATGCTCGAAAATACGTCGAGCCGAAGTGACAGCCACTAAGAATAGTGTTTTCCAGGAAAGAAAACGAAGGTCACAAGTGGCTGCCGGTTCAAACGGCTCAAGAGTTAATTTCTCTATTAGAAAATTGAGATCCCACAGAAGAGTGGGTCTTCCGATATAGGTGGCTTAATGTGCAATATTCCTCTCAGAAACATTCTGGCTAGATGATGATGATACAGTAATCTGCCATCAAGAGGTTCATGGAAGGCCAAAATGGAGGCCAAATGGACTCTGATAGAGGAATAGCTTAATCCTGTCTCGGCAATCGAGATCAGGTAATCCAATGTTGTCGTCAGTGGACAGGAATAAGGATCCAATGACCGGGAAGTAGCCCAAACAGAAAAGCGTTTCCATTTAGCATTATACATAGAAACACAGAATTTGATGGCAGATAAGGACCGCTTGGCCCACCTAGTCTGCCCATTTCCCAACTTAATGGATAAGCTGCAGATCCTAGTTAACCAACAGCTTACTTCCTCCTACCCCCCACTAGAATTGCCTTATGTCTGTCCCATGCATTCTTGAATTCCTCCACTGTTTTTGACTCTAGAACCTCTTCAGGAAGGCTGTTCCATGCATCTACAACCCTCTCTGTGAAGAAATACTTCCTCACATTACCTCTGAGCCGTCCCTCCTCTATCTTCAAATTGTGCCCCCTTGTTCTTGAGCATCTCTTTTTCTGAAAGATGCTACCCTCTTGGACTTTGCTGATTCCCTTGAGGTATTTGAAAGTTTCTATCATGTCCCCCCTCTCCCTCCTTTCCTCGAGGCTATAAATCTTAAGCTCCTTTAGTCTTTCTTCATATGTCTTCTGGTGCAGACCCAGCACTATTTTGGTTGCCCTCCTCTGGACAGCCTCCACCATGTCGATGTCTTTGTGGAGATGGGGTCTCCAGAACTGTACACAGTGCTCCAGATGTGGTCTTACCAACTGTCTGTACATGCATCCCAGTATCCCCCCCAGCCCTCCTTACTGCCTTCTCACATTGCTGGCCCACCTTTAGGTCATCTGATATGACTACCCCCAGGTCCCTTTCCATTTTTGTTATTGTCAGTATCTCATCCCCATTGTGTACTCTTCCCCTGGGTTTTTGTTTCCCAGGTGCATTACTTTGCACTTCTTTGCGTTGAATCTAAACTGTCATACATCTGACCATTCCTCCAACCTTGCCAACGTTTCCCTGAGTGCTGGTTTACGTGAGGCCAGTAGAATATTGGCAACGGGGGAGGACACTTGTAGACGTGCTAAGAAAGCATCCTGAGGAGACAAGTGTGAAGGTGTAGTGCCTTCTCGTTGGGATGTAGAAGGGTCCCTTGATTCTGAGTCAAGAGATCTGATCTTATTGGGAACGGGATGGGGTCCTCCACCGAGAACTGTTGAAGGAGGGGGAAAGAGACCTGCCGAGGCCACAGAGGGGCTATGAGAATAATGGTGGCAGGTTCGAGTTGTAATTTCAGTAGAGTCTGTTGCAGGAAAGGGACGGGGGGGGGGAAGGAAGCATATAAGAAGAGTCCTGTCCATGACTGGAACAGGGCATCTATATACCGTCCCTTTTTGCTCGGGATAATGGAACAGCATCTAGGGAGACAGTGACTGCATGGGGAGGCAAACAGATCCAGCTGCAGGGTTACCCACAGATGAAAGATTTTCTGAAGAACTTCGTGATGAAGTGTCCATTCATGTGAGGACAACTGGCGACTGAGAAGGTCGGCCAGGAGATTGTGGCGTCCTGGTAGGCAGACGGTTGTCAGTACAAGGTAATGCACTATGGCCTCCTGCCAAACTGCAATCATCTCTCTGCATAGAGAATGGGATTTCATACCTCCTTGTTTGTTGAGGTAGAACACTACTGAGGTGTTGTCTGATTGAATCAGCAACGGTCCCAGGGACAAGTGAGGTTGAAAAGCCTGGAGGTCTAAGCGAACCGCCCTCATCTCCAGGAGACTTGATGTGGAGAGGAGGGATAGAAGTGGTCCATTTGCCTTGTGTCCTGTAAGGACGTAGGTGTGCGCCCCACCCTTCTAGGGATGCATCCGTGGTTAATGTCTGCTGGGGTGGGGTGGGGGAACTGGAAGGGCATGCCTTGACATAAATTTGCTCGAAGGGTCCACCATACTACGGCGAACCGCAACGAGGGAGTGACTCTGATTTTGTCTTCAAAATGTTCTGTTCTTTGAGACCACTAATTCTGGAGAATCCACTGGACTGGTCTCATGTGAAGAAGGGCGAGTGCCACCATAGGGATGGTAGCGACCATATGTCCTAGGAGACAAAACATATGTCTGGATGTGACTACTTTCTGGGTTTGTATCTGAGAAGCCAGAGACAGAAGCTTGTGTTGTCTGTCAGCCGTGAGGTAGGCCCTGGCGGAGACAGTGTCTAGGATCACTCCTATGTATTGGAGCCACTGTGTAGGGGTCCGATTGCCCTTCAGCCAATTGACTGTATTCCCTAGGAACTGGAACAGAGTTAGGGTTGAGTGTAGAGAGCAAAGCAGAGAAGTTTTAGACCCTGCCTTGATGAGCCAGTCATCCAGATATGGGAAGACAAAGTGCCCGTCTCATCGTAGGGCTGCTGCCACTACCACTAGGCACTTGGTAAACACTCTTGGGGCAGAAGAGAGGCCGAATGGGAGTGTCCGGAATTGGTAGTGTTGCCCCAACAGGTGAAAATGAAGAAACCTGTGGTGAGCAGGATGGATAGGGAAATGTAGGTAAGCATCCTTCATATCCAAAGCATATAGTCAGCCCCCTTGTTTCAACATTGGCATGATGGAATTTAGGGTGACCATGCAGAACCTTTTGTACTGGATGTGAAAGTTCAATTGTCTGTGGTCTAGTATCGGTCTGAGATCTCCAGTTCGTTTGGGCACCAGGAAGAAGTGGGAATAAAACCCTTTTTGGTGGTCTGCCGGGGGTACCGGATGTGACGCTTGGCCAGCTGGTTATGACTGCTCTGTGATTTGTAATATAGAATGTGGTATGTGACCTATCTCACAGGAGACATCCTGTGTCCCTGGGATGACATCTCCCCCTCCCCCCAGGTTTCAGTTAAAATGACAGGATATATGTTAAACAGCAAAGCTCTGTAAAGTGATTAACTTCCAAGAAGTTGCATTTTATGGCCTTGTTGATGAGCTGTGCTTCTTTGAAGCTAGGAACTTAAAATATACATTTTATGACGTCTTAGAGGAAGAACAGTTACTATCATCTGGTGTTAAGAAGCTATATGACATCTAGGTGAGAAAACTGCAGAGTTGTAAAGGTCTTTGGATATGGGCTGGGAACAGGAACTGCTAAGAGATCAAAGAGGGAATGTAGATCAAAGAGCCATATTGGGAAATTAGATTCTGCTGATGTCACCTTATCTAATATCCCTCCTGATTGAACATCTTGTGTGTATTATTTTTTTTGTATTTAACAGGGAGGAGCTGCGTGACATCATGGAAGAGCTGTGTTTGAAAGTCAGTTTAAACTATTCTGTGTCTAATCATTTAAACACTTTTCTTGGTGGACTCTTAGAAACAGCATCTACTATAAACACTGTAAGAAGGATATACATTAGATAGGAAAGTCTAATTGTATTGTGGTAGGAGTTTATGTTTGTACTTTTTCCTTGTTTTCTGTTAAGTGATTGTATGCTTTGTGATATATTGTTCTGTGTTTACATTTTACATATTTTTATCCATTTTCTAAGTAAACCTCTTATTTTAAAGAGACTGCCTGGTGTGCCTTCGAAGTTCTTTCTTTTGCATGTGAAGTATAGATGGTTAAAGTTAACTGTTAATAAGCTTAATGGTGTTACTGAACTGGAAAAAGGTAAGAATACCTAAGGTCTTTTCATAGAGTTTTAAGGGTTCATTTTGGATACCTGGTTAGGTGCCCTTAGGCGAAAGATATCTGGCATTCCCCGAAGAGCAGAATTATCTGAGCCTGTACATTTGGGTATGCTAGCATAAGGTTCACAGTTTGAATCCCACCAGAACTTGAGACCAAAGGTGATTCAGACCCACAAACAGACAGGAGGGTTACCCTATACTGCACTTGGAGATTGGCACTGTGGGAGCAGAGGGCCTGATCTGCTGAGTGGGGTTGTGACAGATTTCTTTGAAACCTAAATCGGTCACAACCTCACTCAGCAAGTCAGGCCCTCTTCTCCCACAATGCCAACCTCCGAGCGCAGTGGGAGTAGAGGGCCTGACCTGCTGAGTGGGGTTGTGACAGATTGGTTGGTAGCGGTGCTGATAATTTTCGTAACACAAGCATTATTCTGTTCAGTGTATCTACTTAATACTATACAGCTCACGTGCAAAATAAGGCAGTGATTTATTTTTTTAAAAAAGGAAACAGAACTATATAATTTGGCTTACAGTCAAGTTCCTACCTGTTTTATTTTTTTTTCTAAAGTGCAAGTCAGAGTAGCCGTAGTTAGGGAAGAAGATGGCTTCCAACTACAGCGAGCACACTGTAGACTACTGAAGGCAGTTGTGCAAGGACAGAGGAATCCTGAACGAGGTGAGAGTCACCAAGCAGAACCTCGTGGATACCCTGATGGTAGCAGATACCCAGAGCATCGAGTTACTGACTGTGACTATAAAAGACCAAACCTTGAGTGTGGAAGGGCTAGAAGCCAGTGCAGTGTCCAGATCCGATGAGGATGAAAGCAGGGCCAGTGCCAGAGAAGGGTCACAGCAACAGGGAAAGGTCACCAGCATTCTGGAGCCAGAAGTACTTAGGCTGCAGACTGAGTTGCGCAGAATGGAGCTGGAGTTCCAGGAAAAGAGGGAGCGAGAATAGCGGGAGGCTGACCATGAACAGCGTGAGTGCCAGTGAGCCGCAGAGGAGAAGCGGAACCATGAACAGTGAGAGGCAGACCGAGAGGAGTGAGCGCGCCAGAGGCAACATGAACTGGAGAAGCTACGACTCCAACCACCTGCACCAGAGTAGGTAAGTGCCTTGGGTTTAACCGGAACTACAGGACTGGGATACAAATTGAATTCCAAATTGATAGCCGAATTTAAAGAGGGGGAGGATATGGATGCCTTTTTAAATTCCTTTGAAAAAGTTCGTATTCAGGCTAAAATTTCTAGAGGGTCCTGGAGCTTCCAGCTATCCCCGCTACTTACCAGGAAAGCTCGGGATGCATTGGGTCAAATGGAAAATGAGGACTGTAATGTTTACAGCAAACTTAAAGCTACACTTTTAAAAAAGTTTGATTTAACTGCTGAAGCATACAGAGCTAAATTCTATAAGCTCAGGAGAAGCCCTGATATGAGCAACGAGGAGCTAGCCACGAAACAACGTCAGTTTTTAAAATGTTGGTGGGAAGGAACTGAAGCAAACTCTGTAGATAAAATTGAAAATGCTATTTTACTAGAACAGTTTTTTTGGGCATGCCCAGCAGAGCTGAAAACCTGGCTGGAGGACCGAGATCCCAAAACAGTGCAAGAGGCTGCTGAACTCTCGGACCGCTATACCAAGAGCAGACCTGCTCTGAGAACGAATGGTGTGGGAGTGGCAGTGCAGAAAGGGAAAAGCGCGCCTTCAGGGCAGCTAAAACCCTCACTGCCTACACCAAAACCAGTTAGCCCCAGGTCTCAAAGAAAAGATTTCTCTGGAAAAATAAATGAATGTTGGTTTTGTAAAGAAACTGGGCATATTGCCAGACAGTGTCCTACAAGGCAAGCAATACACAACATGGGGCTAGGAAGGAAGTGGGTTGTTTGTGTGTCCCTGGAAGCATGCCTGTGAACATGAGGGAACACATGCACCCAGTCACGGTGAATGGTGTACAGACACAAGGGTTAAGGGACACAGGGGCATCCCTGACATTGGTAAAAGGGGATCTGATAGAGCCTGGTCAGCTTATACCCAATGTATATGTCACAGTACAAGACTTTACTGGTGAGGAGAAAACATTGCCCCCCGCTAGTGTTCTCCTAGACTGGGGTGAAACAGAGGGAACTGTGCAACAGGTAGCTGTAGCCAAAACGTTAGCAGTTGATGTTATCCTTGGCAAACAATCTCAAACAGGGGATGGTGTGTGCAGTTACCGCAGCCAAGCGGCAAGGGAAAATTGTAGTTCCCTGAACCCCACAGAAGCCAGTGTGTGAAACCACTGGGAGGCTGGTTCCCCAGCCTGTGTCTCCTGAAATGGAGACCAATGAAAAGGGGGTAGAAATTTCCCGAGAAGCAGTTAACCACACTGCTACGGAGGGTTACTTCGAGGGGGAAGGGGTGACCCATTATCAGAGGGTTAGGGATGGCAGTGATCCTGAGTGCCCTGACGCTAGTGCTAGGAACCCTAGTTTTAGAGACTGAAGGGGACCTGTCCTATGCCTTGGGAATGTGTAAAGAGTTTGCAGCTGCTCAAAAAAGTGACCCTAGTCTAGAGAAGCTGAGGGCTTGGGCAGACTCTGACGGAGCACATGGAGGTGATGGTAGACATAAGGTTTATTGGAAAAATGGACTGATGTATACTCAGGCTGTGCAGACAGAGGGAGGGGTGATAGGCAGGCAGCTTATTCCCCAAGGGTATCGTGAGCAGTTGCTCAAGACTGCACAATATTCCCTTGTCTGGTCATCTGGGAATCGCGCACACTACGCACTGGTTGGCTAAGAATTTCTATTGGCCCAACTTCACCCAGCAGGTGAAGGAGTATTGCAGGTCTTGTCACCGATGCCAAGAAATAGGGAAGGCGGGCAAGAAAACCCAAGCCACCCTAATTCCATTACCCATAGTGGAGGAGCCATTTCAGAGGGTGGGAATGGATACTGTGGGGCCGTTAAATACCCCCAGCTCCTCAGGGAAGAGATTCATCCTGACTATGGTGGATTATGCCACCCACTACCCCGAGGCAGTTACCCTATCCTCACTGAGGACAGATAAAGTGGCAGATGCCTTACTTGGGAATTTCTGACGTGTTGGGTTTCCGCAGCAGGTTATCACCGATCGAGGAGATTCCTTCATGTCGAACCTGATGAAATGTTTGTGGGAGAAGTGTGGGGTGGTGCAGAGATGCACAAGACCATATCACCCACAAGCCAATGGGCTTGTGGAAAGATTTAATGGTACCCTGAAGTCAATATTCCGGCATTTGCTGAACAGCATGGGAGGGACTGGGAGAAATACCTTCCCCACCTGTTGTTTGCATACAGGGAGGTGCCCAAGAGTCGACAGGATTTTCCCCCTTCGAACTCTTATATGGACGCCGGGTACATGGGCCCCTAGACTTGATCCAGGAGGACTGGGAAGGCAAGCACGCCACCCAGGGAACTCCCATAGTGGATTATGTCCTAAGGTTTAGGGAAAGGCTGCCCAACAGAAACAGAAAGTGTGGTGGGTGAAGTTTGGCCAATAGAAATTCTGAGCCAACCGCTGCGTAGTGTGCGATTCCCAGATGACCATACAAGGGAATATCATGTGCAATCTTGAGCAACTTCTCATGATACCCCTGGGCAATTACAACTTCCTGTTGCTAGCCTTTGGAAGACAGAAGAGCAGAAAGCAGCTAACTAAAAGAAACTACAATTTTCTTACTAATTTAACACTTCTATCTCGGCAGAAGTCAGTGTCTGTTGAGATTAAGTAGACAGATACTTTATTAGAAGTAGAAGGGGTCTTATTTAGGGTTAAAAAAAAGGAAAGAAAGAAAGTCAGTGTGTGTTCTGTGCTGGGAAGGGTACTGTATCAACTTACTTTGCTAAACCAGTAGGAGGAGAGAGCTTAATTGGGGGTGTGGCTTAGACAATATGAAAGCAGGTGACTCCAATTACAACTTCCTGTTGCTAGCCTTTTTTCCTACTAATTGCCCTCCATCCCACCCACCCTAAGCCAGTTCTACTGTTAAAGCCACTGGATTTGACTGACAACAGGAACTTCCTGTTTGGCAGTAGGAAGGGAAGGATCATAGAGAAACATTAGTTTTGTCAACCCTAAAGGAAAAAAGTAGCTCGCTCTCCCCCCCAGCTGTTGGTGGTCTCACACTGAGCAAGGAAGAAGGAGGCCACTGAAGAATATAGGAAGTTGCTGTCCCAGAAAAGGAAGGGTGATAGTTGTAAGGAGAGGAGAGAGTAAGCATACAGAAAAACAGGAGAGGGGACACAAAATAAGACCTGATAGGAGTGGTGCAGTGCAATGGCTGTGGGGTGGCAGTGTTCCAGGAGACATTCTGGAGGCTGCGATGCTACCCTATTTGCAGGCACCTCTCTGGTCTGAGGGAGGAGGTTGCCCGTCTCCAGGATGTCCTGGCTAGGATCCGTGGAACCTCCTCCCCCACCCAGGGACACCAGGGCCAATGCCACTACCTCAGAGGTTGCCAAGAAAGGTTTGACCAGGGTGGGCTCAGGGAGGGAGAGGGTGGTGGAACAGAGTTGAATCCCTCCAGCTGTACCTCTCCACTATTCATACACTCTTTTGGTGGATAGTGGTTCCTCTATGGAGGCACCTGCAGTGGAGACCAAGGAGGATGCTGGGAACCTTCACAAAAGAGACCCACAGGAGGGTGGTATGGGACCCCACAGGGGAAGAAAACAACTCCTGGTGGGGGACTCAATCATTAAGGGGGTAGAAGTGGGGAGGAAGGGAGAGAGGAGGTAGGGTGCCTGCCTGGTGCCACGGCTTGGAGGGACAGGAAGTGAATCCTCAGGATCATGGGAGCAGCTGCACGAGGGAGGGAGCTGGATGTCATTGTCCACCTAGGGACAAATGACCTGGTTAGGAATGGGATCAGAGCAGTGCAAGAGGAGTTTGTAGAGTTGGGGAGGGGCCTTAGACAAGTAGCGCATACGGTAACCTTCTCGGAGGTGCTGCCTGTCTATGGCAAGGGTGATGTTGGGGTATTCCTCACCAGGGAATTCAATGAATGGTTGAAAAACTGGTGTGGAGCTCAGGGTTTTGGCTTCACTGGGGACTGGGGAGCCACCTGGAGGGATGCAGACCTATACTGGTGCGATGGTCTGCATCTGTCCAGGCGGGAACCAGGATAAACTAGCCATGGGGGGAGGCACTGAAAAGGAGCAGGGAAACCCCAGCGTCCCCCCACAAAACACGGTAATTAGTGAGGTAAACACCAAGGTAGAGAAGTCAGTAGGGAGCAGGACAGAGGTAAATGAAAAAAAAGGCAAAGGCAGAAAGGACAGGGATGGGGCTAAAAGGGGTAAGGCCATCAAAAAGTGGAGGGTGATGAGTACCAATGCCTGTAGTCTGTGTAACAAGCTCCCTGAACTAGTGGCCTTGATGGAAGAGGGTTGCCTGGATATTGTGGCAGTCACAGAAACATGGTGCACAGAGAACCATGACTGGGATGTCAGCATACCAGGTTACACAATCTACAAGAGGGACAGGGAGGGTAAAAGAGGAGGAGGAGGAGTAGCTCTCTATGTAAAGGAAGGGATCAAAGCAACAGAACTAAAGAGTAAACAGGGAGCAGATGAGGCACTCTGGGTTACCCTAGAGACAGGAAATAGCACCACAATCTGCATGGGGGTTGTATACAGACCCCCATCTCGGGGGAGGGAATGGACAAGGAAATGATAGAAGGCATCTTTAGAATGGCAGAAAAAGGGGAAATATTGTTGATGGGGGACCTGAATATGCCAGATGTTAACTGGAGCACCTTTGTTGCAGACACATCCAAGAGCAGGGTCATTCTTGATGCCTTACAAGGGGCATGCCTCAGACAGCTAGTATTGGAACCCACTCAGGAGGGAGCAATCTTAGACCTGGTACTCTCAAATGGGGACGGAGAAAGAATCTCAGATTTAGAAGTGGTTAGCCATCTGGGAACAAGCGACCACCAAACAGTGTGGTTCACGATAAACACAGCCATACAATCAAGCCATACAAAAGCAAGAGTATTGGACTTTAGGAGGGCTGACTTTGGGAAAATGAGAGTGTGCCTCAGAAAAGCACTAGCAAACAGGCAAGAAGGAGGGGTGGAGGAACAATGGGGAGTAATCAAAACAGCCATCACAGAGGCAACAAGCCTTTGTGTAAAGCAAATCAAAAAAACACAACGAAGGAAAAAACGCTATGGTTCTCAAAAGAGGTGGCAAGGAAGGTTAAGGAGAAAAGGATAGCATTCAGGAAATATAAGGAAACACAGAAGGAGCAGGACAGAGAATTTTATCAGTTAAAGCAGAAAGAGGCAGGGAAGGCAGTCAGAATAGGAAAGGCCCAAAGCGAAGAAAGGATAGACAACTCTGTTAAGAAGGGGGATAAGACCTTTTTATAGGTACATTAGGGAACGAAGAAAGACCAAAGGAGGGATACTGAGGCTTAATAAAGGGGAGGGAATGTGGGCAGAGGGTGACAGTGAAAAAGTAGGGATACTGAACGAATATTTCTGCTCAGTATTCACAAAGGAAGAGGAGAGGGAGGTACCTAAACCAAACAAGAGAAGCACCCTGAAGACAGGGGGTCGATACCAGTCCATTTACAGAAGAAAGGGTTCTGAAAGAACTAATAAAATTGAAGGTGGACAAAGCAATAGGGCCTGATGGGATTCACCCAAGAATTCTAAAAGAACTAAGGGTAGAACTAGTGACACCGCTGACTACTCTCTTTAACAAATCATGGGAGGATGGGGTGGTACCTGAGGACTGGAGGTGGGCGGATGTGATTCCTCTTCACAAAAGTGGGAGCAGGACAGAGGCAGGAAACTACAGACCAGTTAGTTTGACCTCAGTGGTAGGGAAAATGATGGAATCACTTCTGAAGGAAAGAATTGTTGAGTACCTAGAGGCCAGTGGGGCACAGGACCCAAGGCAGCATGGATTCACGATGGGAAGGTCATGTCAGACTAATCTAATAGATTTCTTTGACTGGGTGACCAAAGTAGTAGACAATGGATGGGCTGTGGACATGGTCTACCTAGATTTTAGCAAGGCATTTGATATAGTCCCACACAAAATATTAATACACAAGTTAGCCAGCCTTGGAGTGGGTCCCAAGGTGGTAGCCTGGATAAAAAATTGGCTAGACAACAGGACACAAAGGGTAGTAGTAAACGGAGTCCACAGTGAAGAAAGGAGGGTTACTAGCGGGGTAACGCAGGGTTCAGCACTGGAACCGGTCCTTTTTAATGTCTTTATAAGTGACATTGCAAAGGAACTGGAAGGAAAAGTATGTTTCTTTGCAGACGACACAAACATCTGCAACAGGGTTGATGCACAAGATGGCGTGGAAAGGATGAGAAGGGACTTGGCAAGGTTGGAGGAATGGTCAAATGTATGGCAGCTCAGATTCAATGCAAAGAAGTGCAAGGTAATGCACCTGGGAAACAAAAACACAGAGGAAGAGTACACAATGGGGGGTGAGATACTGACAACAGTAAAAATGGAAAGGGACCTGGGGGTAATTATATCAGATGACCTAAAGGTGGGCAAGCAATGTGAAGGCAGTAAGGAAGGCTGGGGGATACTGGGATGCATAGGGAGGCATCAATAATAGAAAACAGGAAGTTGTTATCCTCTGTACAGACACTTGGTGAGACCCCATCTGAGTACTGTGTGAAGTTCTGGAGACCCCATCTCAGAGAGACATAGACAGAGGGAGGCTGTCCAGAGGAGGATACAAAATGGTGCAGGGTCTGCACCAGAAGACGTATGAAGAAAGACTAAAGGAGCTTAATATGTATACCCTTGAGGAAAGAAGAGAGAGAGAGACATGATAGAAACTTTCAAGTACCTCAGGGAATCAACAAAGTCAAGAGGGTAGCGTCTTTCAGAAAAAGAGATGTGCTGAGAACAAGGGGCACAATTTGAAAATAGAGGGGACAGCTCAGAGGTAATGTGAGGAAGTATTTTTTCACAGAGAGGGCTGTGGATGGCCGGAAACAGCCTCTCTGAGGAGGTCGTGGAGTCAAGAACAGTGGGGGAATTCAAGAATGAATGGGACAGACATAAGGCAGTCCTAGTGGGGGGTAGGAGGAAGTAAGCTGTTGCTTAACTAGGATCTGCAGCTTGTCTATTAGGTAGGAAAATGGGCAGACTAGGTGGGCCAAGCGGTCCTTATCTGCCATCAAATTCTATGTTTCTATGTGGTACAACTGCAGAGCCAGAGCTCGCTCATACATGGTGGGTCAGGAAGTCATGGTCCTTATTCTGGTCTGGAAAGACAAGCTGCAGGCTGAGTGGGCAGGACTGTACAAAGTAGTTAGGAAGGTAAATGACGTGAACTATATTGTAGAGTTACCTGACAAAAGACAGACAGAAAGGATGTACCATGTCAACATGATGAAGCCATATGCTAATAGGGCTGACATGATATTCGCAGTATGTAGTCCTGGGGAGGGGACGGACAAAGGAGACCCCCTTCTGGACTTGCTGGAAGAAAGCAAGTGGAAGTCCTCTGTGGAGGCAGTTAAATTGTCTCCCCAGCTGGCCCCGGACAAGATCTAGGAAGTAAGGGAGGTTTTAGCAGACTCTGCCTCACTGTTTAGCGCGAAGCCTAGACTAACCCCCTTAGTGACACACGATGTGGAGACAGGGACACAGACACCCATACGGCGGACAGCATATCTGGTGTCAGAGGCTGTCCAAAAGGACATTAGGAGGGAAGTGTTTAGTGAGTCTCTGAGCACAGAAGAGGTCCCAGAAGACTGGAGAAGGGCTCATGTGATCCCGCTCCACAAGAGCGGTAGCAGGGAGAAGGCAGGGAACTACAGACCAGTCAGTCTTACCTCAGTAGTGGGCAAGATTATGGAGGCACTCCTTAAGAAAAGGATAGTGCAACACCTGGAATCCATAGGGGCACAGGATCCAAGACAGCATGGGTTTACAAAAGGAAGGTCCTGTCAAACTAATCTCATAGATTTCTTGACTGGGTAACCAGTGTGGTGGACCAAGGGGGAGCAGCTGATGTCGCCTACCTTGACTTCAGCAAAGTTTTCGACACTGTTCCACATAGAAGATTGATAAATGGGCTGGCCCGTCGGTGCAGCGGTAGTGCTACCGTTCGCGACGCTGGTGACCCGGGTTCGGGAACGAGCCTGGGGAGCTGGAGGGCCAGCCTGGGGAGAAGGCTGAGCATCCATGGACTGCTCGCCTTCTCCAGGGAGGGAGGGGGGACAAGTTTCGGTGCTTGACTGACCCCCGGCGGAGGCCTGCGGTACAGCAAGTGCCTGGCCAATACAGGAGGGTTGGGTGTGCCAGACGGCGGAGCTCTGCCTTTACGTCTGGGCGCATGGCATGTCCAGGACACAGCGAAAAACACCTCCATCGCTCTGGAGTGAGCCCAGACACCAGCACGACCTCAATGGTCCCCTGCCTGTCCCACGGCCGGCCCGATGAAGGCGTTAGTTAGGGGTGCTTGGGCCCCACCTTGTCCCTGCCTGGGGAAAAATCAAGGCTACATGGGGGACCTTGTGGGGCTCAGGCATGGAAGGAACCGAGGAGGCAGCAGATGCCAGCGCTCCCAAGAAGCGGAGTGTAGGGGCAGGGGAAGGTGTAAAATAGCAAGTATTAAAAAAAAAAAAAAAGAAGATTGATAAATAAGCTGGGTAGGCTCGGGGTGGGTCAGAAGTTGGTCAACTGGGTGGCAAACTGGTTGACGGGCAGAAAACAGAGAGTGGTGGTAAATGGCATACAGTCAGAAGAGATGCAAGTCACAAGTGGGGTACCTCAGGGATCAGTCCTGGGGCCAGTCCTCTTCAATGTCTTCTTAGTGACACTGCAGATGGACTAGAGGGTAAGGCTTGTCTGTTTGCAGATGACACCAAGATCTGCAACAGAGTAGATGATCCAGATGGGGTGGGCAGAATGAGAAGAGATAAATAAGCTAGCAAAATGGTCAGAAGAGTGGCAACTGGATTTAATGCAAAGAAGTGCAAGATCATGCACATAGGAAGAGAAACCCTGAAGCCACCTATAGGCTGGGAGGGAGCTGCTGGCAGTCACAAAGGAAGAAAGAGACTTGGGCATCATCATCACCGATGACCTGAAATCATCAAGCAGACCTCTAAAGCAGCAGGTGAGGCTAGGGGGATGTTAGGGTGTATTAGTAGGAGTATACAAGTCGTAAGAGGGAGGTAATAATCCTCTCTTACAAGACACTGGTTAGGGCCCATCTGGAGTACTGTGTGCAGTACTGGAGGCCAACACCTTCACAGGACATTAACTCAAATTGAGGCAGTCCAGAGAAGGGCAAACCAAAATGGTGCTGGGACTGCATCAGAAGACATATGAGGACAGATTAACGGAGCTCAATATGTATACCCTAGAGCAAAGGAGGAGAGAGGTGATATGATCAAAACATTCAAACACCTTAAGGGCATTAACAAGGTGAAAGAGTCTAACATGTTTAAATATAAGAAAATAGCAGGACAAGAGGACACAGCATGAGATTAGAGGAGGCCGATTAAGGGGAATGTGAGGAAATTCTTTTCACAGAAAGGGTGGTGGATGCATGGAATGGCCTACCTCAGGAAGTGGTGGCTATGAATACAGTGCAGGGCTTCAAACAGGCATGGGATAGGCATAAGGGAGCAATACAGATGAGTATGAATAGATAGGCCACTGACCAAAGGCCGATGACACATTTATAAGGTAGAAAAAGAAATGGGCAGACTGGATGGGCCTTGTGGTCCTTATCTGCCATCAACTTCTATGTTTCTGTGTTTCTATGGAAGTGAAGGAGATGCTGGATTTAGGGGTGATGCAGAGATACCACAGCCCCTGGGCCTCACCCGTAGTCCTTGTGCCCAAGCCAGATGGCTCTACTAGTTTCTGTGTGGACTATCGTGGACTGAATGCAGTCACTATGTCAGACGCCCCCCCAATGCCCTCGACGGACGAACTCCTGGACAAGTTGGGAGGGGCGACCTACCTTACGACTATTGACCTGACCAAGGGGTATTGGCAGGTAAGGTTAATGGACAGAGCTAGGGAGAGTTCGGCCTTCATCACTCAGACAGGCTTATCTGAATTTAAAGTAATGCCTTTTGGAATGAAGAATGCCCCGGCCACTTTCCAAAGGTTGGTGAACCAGGTGTTAAATGGTGCTGAGGAGTACGCCGTGGCATACCTGGATGACACTGCCATCTTTAGTGCCAGCTGGGAGGAACACCTGTCCCACCTTAGGGAAGTGCTGGGCAGGATACAGAGGGCCGGGCTCACTGTCAAAGCTGAGAAGTGCCAGGTCGCCTGGGAGAAGTGGCATACCTTGGGCATGTGGTAGGCCGGGAACAGCTCTGTCCTAATCAAGCAAAAATAGAGGTGATCAAGGCGTGGCCCAGACCAGAAACTCAGAAGTAGGTCAGGAGTTTTTTAAGGACACCAGGGTACTATAGGAAATTTGAACCAAATTACAGTACCTTGGCTGCTCCCCTATCTGACCTGGTAAAGCAAAGAATGCCAAAGAAAATTACCTGGGAGCCAGCCTGTGAGAAAGCCTTTACCAGACTGAAGAAGGCACTGTGCCGTGCTCCTGTATTGACAAGTCCTGACTATAGCAAACCCTTTATAGTTCAGACTGATGCCTCAGACGTGGGTATTGGGGCAGTACTGAGTCAGACATCCAACCAAGGGAAAGATCACCCTGTAGTGTCCCTGAGTAAAAAGTTACTTCCCAGGGAGCAGGCATACTCTACTGTGGAAAAAGAGTGTCTTGCCATAGTGTGGGCCCTAAAGAAGTTTGAGCCATACTTATACAGGCAGTATTTTGTGGTACAAACTGACCACAACCCCCGGTATGACTGACGCAAATGGGAAAAACTAATGGTAGATTGTTAAGATGGAGTCTTGCCTTGCAAGGGTATGACATGACAATCTTAAACAGGGCTGGAGCAACCAATCAGAACTCAGATGGCTTGTCGCGAGTTTATGAGGAATGAACTGATTTGGGAAGCTCATCCCATGCAGGGGATAGAGCCCCCAAATTCAGTCTAGGTGGGGAGGATTGTGACACTTGGCCAGCTGGTTATGACTGCTCTATGATTTGTAATATAGAATGTGGTATGTGACCTGTCTCACAGGAGACATCCTGTGCCCCTGGGATGACATCCCGTTTCAGTTACAATGACAGGATATATGTTAAACAGCACAGCTCTGTAATGTGATTAACTTTCAAGAAGTTGCATTTTATGGCCTTGTTGATGAGCTGTGCTTCTTTGAAGCTGGGAAGTTAAAATATACATTTTATGACATCTTAGAGGAAGAACAGTTAATATCATCTGGTGTTAAGAAGCTATATGACATCTAGGTGAGAAAACTGCAGAGTTGTAAAGGTCTTTGGATATGGGCTGGGAACAGGAACTGCTCAGAGATCAAAGAGGGAATGCAGATCAAAGAGTCATATTGGGAAATGAGTTTTTGCTGATGTCACCTTATTTAATATACCTCCCGATAGGACATCCTGTGTGTATAATTTTTTTGTATTTAACAGGGAGGAGTTGGGTGACATCATGGAAGAGGTGTGTTTGAGAGTCAGTTTAAACTATTCTGTGTCTAATCATTTAAACACTTTTCTTGGTGGGCTCTTAGAAACAACATCTACTATAAGCACTGTAAGAAGGATATACATTAGATAGGAAAGTCTAATTGTATTGTGGTAGGAATTTATGTTTGTACTTTTTCCTTGTTTTCTGTTAAGTGATTGTATGCTTTGTGATATATTGTTCTGTGTTTACATTTTACATATTTTTACCCATTTTCTAAGTAAATCTCTTATTTTAAAGATTCTGCCTGGTGTGCCTTCGAAGTTCTTTCTTTTGCATGTGAAGTATAGATGGTTAAAGTTGACAACTATTCATAAGCTTAATGGTGTTACTGAACTGGAAAAAGGTAAGAATACCTAAGGTCTTTTCATAGAGTTTTAAGGGTTCATTTTGGATACCTGGTTAGGTGCCCTTAGGCAAAAGATATCTGGCATTCCCCGGAGAGTAGAATTATCTGAGCCTATACATTTGGGTAGGCTAGCATAAGTTTCACAGTTTGAATCCCCCCAGAACTTGAGACCAAAGGTGATTTGGACCCACAAACAGACATGAGGGCTACCCTGTTCTGTTACCTGTTCACAATACTGCGCTCGGAGGTTGGCACTGTAGGAGCAGAGGGCCTGACCTGCTGAGTGGGGTTGTGACACCAGATAAACAGCCTTCTTGGTCAGAAGAGCCTGGAGATCCTCCTGGAGAATGGGAATGTGGTCGGGTGGGTACTGCACAGAGCGGGGGGATGAGGGGAGTAATGGAAATAAGTTCCAGAGTGTGACCCGTCTGAATAATCCGAAGTACCCACTCATCCGATGTAATCATTTGCCAGACTTCTAAATGGAGGGCAAAATGACCACCCACAGCTTCGGAGGCCTGATTGAGGAAGCGTGGACAGAGTCCCAGTTGGTCACTGGGAGGTGGGCAGACCAGTCCCACCAGAAGGGTGGGAGCAGGAGCCCTTGGTGGCAGAGGTGTTGGGTCTGGAAGGCTGGGAACGATCTCTGAATCCACCTCTATGTGAGCCTCTGTATTTTCCACCTCTTTTGGAATAAAAAGAGGATTGAGGATGATACGATGGCTGGGATGTATGGTACATGCCATGTACCGTACGTAGTGTTTGGCCTGAAGACTGGAGATCATCTATCAGTGTTTGGGTACCTGGACCGAAAAGTTTAGATCCATTAAAGGGGGCACTGACCACTCTATGCTGTACATCTGGTGTAAAGCCTGAGACACAAGGTAATGCCAGTTGCTGACACTCGGGCCAAAGTATGGACCGCATCAGATCCCAATCGAAGTAGGTGTCAGGAAATGGAATTGCCAGTAGATATTGTAGTCAGTAATTGTTCCCTTTCCTGCGAGGTAGGGAGTTTACTGACTAATTCTATGGCAGAGGATCAGAGTGTATGCTGGTATTTGACTATATGTCCCATATAATATAGTATTCTGAGATTCATGGTACCTGCTTGGAATATCTTTTTCCCCAGATAGTCTATACTACGGGAATCTTTATCAGGAGGTAATGAACTCATGTGTTTTGGTTGTTTAATACGATCATCAGCGGCAGTAATCACTACTGAGTCTGCTTCAGGAATAGTGGATGGAAAGAAAAACTTGCTCACCTTAGTAATTGTGTTTCTTCTAATGGAGTCTTGCTGTATTCTGACATTATGCAGTTAGCCCCAGCACCTGACCTGCTCTAGAGAGGAAAGAGTTAACTCTATGCCAGAGCATAGAACGTTGAGCTCGAGCTCGGTTCAAACCTCTGTCTGCTGCACTTTGAAGTGTAACAGTCAGATTCTTACGAGCTAACACTAACTAACTAACTACCCCCACTATGTGGAAATTGTAGAATTTTTACTAGCCAAAAAGGCAACCAAATATTTTGGATCCCCAAAAGACTCAAGTCGAGAAATCCAAAACAAAAACTAGGTAGTGAACAAAATAATTACCAAACCATATAAATAACTCACTCCCCCCCGACTAAAGAGGGAGAGTGCCAAGGACACCCCTGAGGTGCAACACTGCGCCTACCAGCCCACTTCCCAAAAATCAGGTTCTGAGAGGGGAGGCAGGGAGGGAGGGAGGTCAGAATACAGCAAGACTCCATTAGAAGAAACACAATTACTAAGGTGAGTAATTTTTTCTTCAAACAACATAAAGTCTTGCTGTATTCTGACATTATGCAGACTACCAAGCAGTACCTCCATGGAGGAGGGACTCAAACCTATTTTGGGAATAGGCTCTGCAGTACTGCTGTACCAAGCCTAGCATCACTCCTAGCCTGGATATCCAGAGAGTAATGCTTGGTGAAAGTATGGACTGTTTTCCACGTGGCTGCTTTGCATATCTCTAATAAGGGCATATATCTCTGGCAGCAGCCAGAGAAGCAGCTGTACCTCTAGTCGAATGAGCCCTCAGGCATGAGGGAGGTACTTTGCCTAGCTTTTCACAGCAGAACTGTATACAAGAGACAATCCACCTTGCAATAGTTCTCTCAGTAGCAGGTTTGCCCTTCCCCACTTCACCATAAGTGAGAAACAACTGGAGGGAGTCAAACCTAAGAACCTTAGTACGCTCAGTGTAGTAGCTAAGAGCCCTCTTTAACATCCAAACTGTGTAATCTTCTCTCCCTCCTGAAGAAGAATGATCAGTGAAGAATACAGGAAGAGACATGGATTGGTTCAGATGAAAATCTGAAACCACCTCGGGTAAGAACCTCCTGTTGGTTCTAAGGACCACCTTTTCTCTATGGAATGAGATAAAATCAGGCTCCACTGACAGAGCTTGCAATTCACTGATACGCCTTGCAGAGGTAATAGTTACCAGGAAAGCAGTTTTCCAAGTCAAGTACTTAAGCTCTGCTGAAGACAAAGGCTCAAAAGGGGGTTGCATAAGCTGAGCAATGCAAACATTAAGATCCCAAGCAAGAGTAGGATCCCTAAAGGGGGGATTGGTATGAAGCAATCCTTTGAAAAATTTACAGAAAACAGGGTGAGATGCCAGTCAGGAGGGCTTTCCCACTGACAGAAAAGCAGAAACAGCTGACAAGTGTACTTTGAGGGTAGCTGGTCTGAGGCCTAGGCCATTAAAATGAACCATGTAATCCAGAACTGTAGACAAGTCAGCAGTATCTGGGGATATCTGCTTAGAACACCAAATGCTGAATCTTTTCCATTTGGATTTATAAGTTTTTCTGGTGGCAGGTTTTCGAGAAGCTTTGAGAATGTCCAGAACCCCTTGAGACAGATGCAAATTTGCATATTCTAACTCTTCAAGAGTCATGCCTTGAGATTGAGAGACCGAAGGTTGGGGTACCAGATCCTGCCCTGAGAGGAGGTTAACAGGTTGTGATTCCTGGGAAGAGATAGGGGAAGATGGACCGCTAGGGACAGCAACATGGGATACCAAGGCTGCCTGGCTCAATCTGGAGCAATCAGGATCACTTTGCAAGATTGTGACCTTATCTTGACCAGGACCTTGAACAGTAGAGGAAAAGGAGGGAAGGCATACAGAAATTTCCCTTCCCAATCCAGAATCAGAGCATCCAGAGGGACTGAACCCAAGACTGGGGTGGTCTGTAACAGAAGACAGGAAGTTGATAATGGTCTGGGGCTGCAAAGAGATCTATCTCTGGAGTGCCCCACCTTGAAAAAATCACTTTTAACACTAAGGGATCCAGGGACCATTTGTGATGGCCCTGGGAAATCCTGCTCAATGCATCTGCTAGCACGTTGTCCTTCCCTGGGAGGTGGACTGCTACCAGAGAGGTCAGTAGAGAATAAGCCAGGGACCATAACTGCATGGCTTCCATGCACAAGGCCATAGACCGAGTGCCTCCATGCTTGTTGATGTACCACATGGTGGTGGTGTTGTCTGTCCTGACCTGAACCACCTTGTTCTGTACCGATTCCGAGAAGGCTTGCAGAGCCAGGTACACTGCCATGAGCTCCAGAAAACTGAAGTGGAGAAGAGACTCCTGCGTGGACCACACTCCCTGAGCTGTGAGAGCTCCCAGGTAAACTCCTCACCCCAGGAGAGAAGCATCCGTGGTTAGAACCACAGAATGAGATTGAGTGATGAATGGGACTCCTTGTCTAAGGTTGTCCTGATCCCGCCACCATTGTAGAGCCTGGATCAGGGTCTGAGTCACTGGAATAAGCTTGGTTACAGGATCTTTTTCTGAGACCAAAAAGCCCTCAAATGGAACTGGATGTCCCTCATCTGAAATCTGGCCCCTTGGATCACTGCAGTGGAAGCTGCCATGTGGCCCAGAAGTTGAAGGAAATGCCTTGCTGGTCGAGATACCAGAAGGTGGGAAGAGGAAGCCAGCTCTATAATGGCCCTTACCCTTGCCAGAGCTAGAAATGCTCTTGCCTTGGCAGTGTCCAATTCTACCCCTATGAAGGTTAAGAGTTGTAATGGCTCGAGAACTGATTTGGGAAGACTGAGGAGGAATCGTAGAGAAGTGAGCACTTGTTGGGTCACTTGTAAATCTGACTTGACTTGGTCTGGAGACTGACCCACTATGAGCCAGTCGTCCAGGTATGGGAATATGGAGATGTTCTGTCTCCTTAGAAAGGTCACTACTACTGCTAGGCACTTTGTAAACACCCTTGGAGCTGATGTTAGGCCGAAGGGCACTGCTTTGAACTGGTAATGGCCTGAAGGCAGTTCGAACCTGAGGTACTTTCTGTGGGAGCACCTGATGGGAATGTGAAAGTGGGCATCCTTTAGGTCCAGGAAGGCTAGCCAGTCCCCTGGCCTTAGAGAGGGAAGAATTAGTCCCAGAGTCACCATTTTGAATTTTGGCTTTAGTAGGTGCTTGTTTAGGTATCTTAAGTCTAGGATGGGACGCCACTCCCCTGTTTTTTTCGGGGTTAGGAAGTATCTGGAATACAGACCTTTGCCCCAGTGAAGTGTAGGAACTTTCTCTATGGCTCTGAGAGCCAGCAGAGATGAAACCTCTGTCTCTAGGGCAATGGTTTTGGAGATGTTTGCAGGTGGAAAGGACCTGACCCTCAGCTTTGGAAATTTTTTGAAGCTGAGGGCCAGTCCCTTGCTTACTACTTCCAGGAACCACTTGTCTGAGGCAACAGACTTCCAGTCCTGGGAGCAGTAAGCCAGCCTGCCTCCTACAGGAATTGGGGAGTCGACCCGGGCTGACACATCAGGGTGTCTGCTTGGCAGAAGCCTTAGGCTGAGAGGAGGATGCAGCCCTGCTCATCCCCCTTCTGCCTCTCCCTCTGAAGAACCCCCTCTGGGAAAAAGGAGAGGAGAGGAGGCCTGTGCCTGGTAGAAAGGCCTGTGGACAGGCCTGCCCCTATCCTGCTACTTCTGAGGAGTTGCCTACCTTTCCTTGGCCTGTGCACTCCTGTAGGTGGTCCTGTACTCATCCATCTTTTTCATATAATTCTCTGCTCTGCAAACAGAATTCTCGACAACAGGAAAATCCATGGCCTTAGCCTGGGTGTCCTGCGACAGGCTAGTACATCTGAGCTAAGCCAGCCTCCGAACAGCCACAGATGTAGCCATGACTCTAGATGACACATCACTGGAGTCCACAGCTGCATGAAACTGAACTTTTGATGCCTCAATCCCATCAGCAGCCACCTCCTCCAGCTCCTTGGCAAGCTGGGGGGAGGCCTGCTTAGCCAGTTCCAGAACAGTGTCCCATCTGGACTTCTGGTACCTGACTGTGTAGGCCATATAATTAGCCTGCCTGAGTCCCAAGGAAGATGCCATGTACTGTTTCTTTGCCATGGCACCCAGCTTCCTGGAGTCTTTATCCGGGGTGTGTGAAGCCATGGGTATGTTAGCCTTATCACAGGCTGCAGCCTGCACCACCCCAACATGGCTGCATTGCTGGTACAAATACTCCGTACCTGGGCCTGACAACATATACCTCTTGTCCATTCGCCTGTCCACAGGAGGTAAAGAATTTGGAGTCTTAAGTAACTTATGTGGCTGTTTCCCAAAGGATTTGTGAAGGGGAATAGACAATCTCTTGGACTCTGGGATGTCCACCATCTCCACATAGTCCGGCCCCTCTTGCTCCTCGACAGCTTCATCCAAAGGGAGCTGTAGGGTTTCTGCCACTTTCCTGTAAAACATAAAGTGGGAAGGGGACTCAGAAAGCCTAGGAGGGGAAACACCAGAAAGTCTGTCTGGGGAGATGTCCGGTTCTATGGGCTCATCTAGACCTTCCACACCATCATCATCATCATAATCTTCATCCCCCTCCAAATCTGGTTCATAATAGTCTTCAGGGGAATAATCCTGAACCGGAGGAACCGACTGGACCGAATGCCTGCCTGAAGGTGTTGGATCAGCCGGAACCGAACGGAGTGATTCCACTATGCTAATCGCCCTGGCAATTTCTTCGGTGGTTGGACGATGCGGTTTTGGATCCAAACCGGCCGATTTTTCTTTCCTTTTTCTTTTTGCCGGAACCGACCCCTCAGGATCGGCTCTCCGTTTGCCCGGGGAGTCTCGCCCAGGTCAGTGAGCACTCCCTCAGGTTCGGTCGGAACCGAACTTAGCTGGCCATCTGGGTCAGCAGACTTCTCAGCCTCCTTTTCCCTAAGCCTGCCCAATCTTTTATCCAGCGTGGCTTTAGGGAAATTTTTTACATATTTGGCAGTCTGACTCTAGGTGGTCAAAACCCAGACAATAAACACGGGTGGTGTGGGGATCAGCCTTAGCAAAGGCCTCCCCACACTCACTGCAGTGTTGAAACCCAGTGGGCCTGGTTTTTCTCTTGGGTTTCTCCGACAAAGCCATCCTATCACTTACTCTTTTTATGGCAATAGCCAGGCAAGACTCCCTTATCGGTTCCTAACTGTGTTACGGGTGTTTGAAAAAAAACAATGAAACACGTTTTTTGTTTTTTTTTTTAGAACTGATAAGGACCGGTACCTCACACTAAAATCAACTAAAAGAAAAAGATACAGACAAATACAGACAACCGGTTCAGCCAAACTGGTAGGAAAACTTTTTTTTACAATTTCTACACAATTTTCAGAGCTAGTCCACTACCTATGTACTTACTGTACCGCAGACAGGGATCTAAACCGAAATAGCGAAACAAATATTGGTATAACCGACGTTTTAAACCGTACCGAACCGTTAGTGAAGGAGAAATCTCTGGAGTGACTGTTCAGTTAGGCGGAGTAAAGAATCTGATGGTTGCACTTCAAAGTGCAGCAGACAGAGGTATGAACCGAGCTCGAGCTTAACGTTCTATGCTCTGGCAGAGAGTTAACTCTTTCCTCTCCAGAGCAGTTCAAGTGCTGGGGCTAACTGCATAATGTCAGAATACAGCAAGACTTCATGTTGTTTGAATGGGTGATCCAGAGAAGCCTGGTAGAGATGATCCGCATTGCGGGGAACAGCCGTAACAGAGGAAGGCTGATTCCAGGCTGCAAGCATAGCATTTTGGTAGGTTTGTATAAGTGGGGGTACCACTAGTACTGGTTCCTCTGGTGATTCTAGATAGTCTGCCATATCCTTACATTGTTTGTCATGTTTGGTAGTGGAGAAACCCATGACTTTCTGAATTTGAACCATCATCTCATGGAAGGATGGATCATCAGGAGGACAGTCGGCCACCTGGTGGAATAAATTCTCATTAAGTGAAGAAATATCCAAAAGAGGGGACTGGGGTTGGAAATCCAGGTGCTGAAAATCCTCATCCTGCAAATCTCTAGTGACATCTGCCATAAATTCAGCTTTGTCTGAGAGGTAGTCATCCACATACGAGGGAGGTGACCAGGGTGGTGAAGGGTCCCCGTCACCCTGAAAATGTTTGGGCGGAGGAGATGGGGAATGGGACGGATGACTCTGCTCCCCTGGGTCGGAGGGCTGAGTATGCCAGATGGAATGCAAAACCTATTGAACTAAGGAGGCAACGTCCACAGAGGGTGTAGGGGGAGTGGGGGGGGGAGGTTCTGGGAAACCAAGGGGATGGTAGAGGGAACTGGATGAGTAGTCTGAGCAGATCTTGCACCTGGGTGGTAAAGCCCAGGGTCCCGATCCCTGTCCACCTGGCCCCTGTGGGAGTACACCTGTGAGGGTGGAGGGGCGGAATGCATGGCAAATGCAGTAGGTTTCCCCATTGGAATGTGACCCCTCGTCGACAGAGCCACTGGGGAAACATGAGTAGAATGTGAAAATGAAGTCACCGTTGATGGGAGAGAAGCCCCCGTCAACGGAACTCACGAAGGGTTTGTCACAGACTGCTGTTAAAGTGCTGGAAAGTGCCGTCATGAGAGGGTGTAACCTCCCGCTGACAAGGAGGCAGTGTGTGACAGCATCGTCGATGGTGGGGCACCTGTAACAGTGGCCGTCAACGAGTGTTTAGGCACAGAGGTTGAGGAGGGCTTCTCCTTCTCTTTTTGTGCTGTTTGTGAGAATCAGTGAATGGGAAGCTCTTTTGACGAACCCCGATTCTCCATGAGAGACAATTTCTGTTCCATTATATGATTTTTGTCTGAGAGGTAGTCATCCACATACGAGGGAGGTGACCAGGGTGGTGAAGGGTCCCCGTCACCCTGAAAATGTTTGGGCGGAGGAGATGGGGAATGGGACGGATGACTCTGCTCCCCTGGGTCGGAGGGCTGAGTATGCCAGATGGAATGCAAAACCTATTGAACTAAGGAGGCAACGTCCACAGAGGGTGTAGGGGGAGTGGGGGGGGGAGGTTCTGGGAAACCAAGGGGATGGTAGAGGGAACTGGATGAGTAGTCTGAGCAGATCTTGCACCTGGGTGGTAAAGCCCAGGGTCCCGATCCCTGTCCACCTGGCCCCTGTGGGAGTACACCTGTGAGGGTGGAGGGGCGGAATGCATGGCAAATGCAGTAGGTTTCCCCATTGGAATGTGACCCCTCGTCGACAGAGCCACTGGGGAAACATGAGTAGAATGTGAAAATGAAGTCACCGTTGATGGGAGAGAAGCCCCCGTCAACGGAACTCACGAAGGGTTTGTCACAGACTGCTGTTAAAGTGCTGGAAAGTGCCGTCATGAGAGGGTGTAACCTCCCGCTGACAAGGAGGCAGTGTGTGAAAGCATCGTCGACGGTGGGGCACCTGTAACAGTGGCCGTCAACGAGTGTTTAGGCACAGAGGTTGAGGAGGGCTTCTCCTTCTCTTTTTGTGCTGTTTGTGAGAATCAGTGAATGGGAAGCTCTTTTGACGAACCCCGATTCTCCATGAGAGACAATTTCTGTTCCATTATATGATTTTTGATTTCCTGTAGCCATCAACGATGGGTTGCCTGGTTGAAATTCTGGCAATGTATGCAGGAGGTGGTGTCATGTGTGGGTCCCAGACACCTTACACAAGTGGTGTGGCTGTCAAAACGGTAGATTTTTCTACCACAACGGCAAGAACGAAATAGTGCTATCTTGCTTATAGATTCTTTGGACATTCGTCGATGTTGGCTCAAATTCTTGTTGATGACTGCTACTGAGTTGCACTAGCTGCTGCGTGCGAGCTGAAGATGTTGGGAAAATGAACTGAGGATGCCAAGGACCGCCCACACTTATATAGGAAACAGGAAGCTGATGTCATGTGTGGGCAGCCCCTGGAAAAGACTGCTAGAAATAAAAATTACGTACCTACTGTAATTACTGATCTACTCTTGTATCTTCACCATTCATTACTGCTGGGTGTAAGCGAGCCTTTCCCGCTACAGGGGGTTTTTGGGGGAGGGAGGTCGGCTCTGGCGCCACGCGAGGCGGCCTTTTCACGTGGTGCGGGGAGGCCGTTAGCGCCAAGAGACCTCCTCCATCCCAGTTCTGTGTCCGAGAGGCGAATAAAAGAATAGAAGAATAAGAGTGAGGCAAGAGAGCCGAGGGATAGTAAAAGGAAAGGAAATAAACTGAAAAAGGAATAAGCCAATAGAGGACAGGAAAGAGGAGAACCCTACCCTAAGGGACTGCAAGGCCTCACTCCTGGGGTGGCTCAGAGGGAGGAACAGATAAGGGGAGAGGAGGAGAAGAAGAAGAAGAAGAAGAGAGGGGGGATGTTGGGAGGAGGAAAAATATTCTGCCAAATTGTGAGTTAAATTGGCTTAAAGGCTTACAGTCCGGAACCAAAGGGAAAGGAAGCAAGGATCCCTTCAAACAAAACTGACCTAAACAGTTCGACCGAACTTTTGCACAGTTTGATACACAAAAGGCAGATTTCCTACACCTCCCGCCATCCTGAAACCTATCACTCAAGCTGAGAGCTCACAGATTGCCAAGGCAAACAATCTGTTCCAGAGGGGGAGTGCCCAACTAAGAAGGGGGAAAAAGGACCCCACTAGCACACTGTCATGTGTTAACAATGGTTGGGGGGGGGGGGAGAAGGAGGATTTGAAGCCCAAATGGGGCAGCCCCTTGGGAGGTGGACAGAGATAGATAAGGAAACTCATTCCGACTCCCTGAGAGGCAGAGGCCAAAGAAGCAGATCACCTGTTCCAGAAGTTTTTTTTTTTTTTTTTTTGAAAATGGGCTAAAGACTTTGACTAGCACCAGACTGGTGTACAGAGGACAAAATCCAGAGATACCAGCGAGGTCCGAGAACCAAAGAACAGGATCGTTCAAGAACTTTTACTGTAAACTGGTGATTGAACTAGCCTGGCCTAAGGAGAAAGATGCCAGAAGAACACCTTCAAGGGTAATCAGAAAGAGTTTCCTCAGGAGAAAGATGAAGCTCTACTCGTTCTCCTCCCTCTCCAGACTTATGATACGTTCTTCTAAGAGAAGAACGGAAGACCAAAAGACTAGAGGACTTGGGCCTTAAAGGTCATGAAAGGAGGAGGGGAGGGAGAGCGAGCAGGGCGGAGGGGACACCTCAGACGGAGGCCCATGAGGGGAAGGTGGGCGAGATTCAGTAATGAATGGTGAAGATATAAGAGAAGATCAGGAATTACGGTACATATGTAATTTTTATATCTTCCTTTGTTAGTTTTTACCATTCATTACTGCTGGGTGAGTACCAAGCCCTCCCTAGAGTGGGGACTAACATAACCCTGAGGGAACAAGACCCTCAGCCTCCTGTTGGTAAGAAACAGAAGGAGAGACCCTGGCTGTACTAGACTGGAAGCCTAAGGCCAAGGAGAGAGAAGGTGTCCCCTAAAGACAAGGGGATGGAGGAAGCCCCTGCAGCAGCCTCCTAGCCCTGGTGGAAAAGAGGCGGGTCCCTTGGTAGGGGGAGCAAATCACCCTATGCCGCGCCAGGGGTGACAACCTTGATAGACGAAGCCATGCCATCCGCCTGATGCAGATCGCTGTCCCCGCAAGCCTGGAAGCCACCTCATTGGCGTCGTAAGATGCCCTTGCTTGGTGCCTTGCCAGTTCCAGGCGTATAGCGGAGAGGGCAATGGCCTGTCGAGATTGCTCCATATCAGGCATCGACGCTAACACCTGAGCGAGCATTGACCACAACTGCCTGTTATAGGCAGCATGATGTGCCTAATGTGACGCAATGCACAATATCGCACGAGAAGAAGAGAACACTCTTCACTTCACTGGTCAAATTGTAGGGAATCAGAGTCCGTGGTCGTCGTGCAACAGAGCGCCGGCCCCCGGAAGGGGTCTGTAGGAACACCAAGCCCGAGGGCAGGTTGGGGAGAGAACCTAGGGACTCATATGAGGAGGCAGTATAGCGCAGTGGTCTAAGGCTCTGAGCTGCAAATCTGGTGACATCCAGCAGACCAGACCTGGGTTTGAATCCCACAGCTTCCACTTGCATACTGTGTGACCCTGAGCAAGTCACTTAACCTCCTTGTGATCCCAGGTCGCTCCTGTAAAAAAGCTTTCAGCTTAGTGTGCTATACCTGGTTAAACAACTAAATAAATAAAATATGGAGTACAATACCTCCTCCTGCAGTCTGCTGGGGCTGGGAGAGGGTCGGCTGGAGACTGTCAGGTGCGGATAGACGCCTCCTGGAAGGGAATAGGCCAGGATGGCATCACTAAGTGCTGGGCACTGAATTCACTGAGGAATTTGCATATCTCCCACTCCGTATTGTCCCGTCTCACATAGGAAATATGGAGCTCTCCAACCATCCTCGAAAGGAAGCACGGATATTCAGTGAAATCAGCGTCGGAAGAGAGATGAGCAGTGGGTTCCTCTCCCTCCAAGCAGGGAGCCAAGGAGGACGGGGAACTCGAATTTCCAGAAGACTCCTGTGGTGGTGGAGACAGGTGAAAGACCTGTTTGTGCATGTACCTAACATATGACAGAAAGGCCGCTACAGTGCTTCTGAACGTCTCCCAGGATAACGGTCCCATAAGACCCACATGACCTGGAAGAGAGGGGGGGTGGCTGCAGAGAAATGGGAGAGAGGCACCTACAAGGAGGTGACTGTCCTCTGCCAGGGCTCTGAAATCCAGGGAACAGAGCCCGAGCTGGAGGGATCCCTGAAATCAAACCAGGTCGCATGACAGAACCCAGGGAATGCGAACTCCAGAAAAGCCCAAACAGGGAATCTCCCGTCACGCACCTGGGGTTGCATGAGTCCAGAAGGGCAACCCATGGCGGTGCCACTGGAAGGGACCCCTGAACCTAAAAAGGAGAGGCGGGGCTCGGCTGTGACCTCTCCCTGCAGCCCGAGGGTAGCAGGGAGCGCCCACGCCCCCACCCCGACCCTCAACCTCCGAGGACGCCTCCACCCCGACCCCAGTGAAGGGCTCCTCGATCCAGAGGCCTCCCGAGGGAGGTCCCTGAGTTAGACTCCTAATCCCCTGAGGAGACGCAGCAGCACCAAGGGTGGCAGCTGCCGCGGCCCCGTCTGGGGGGACAATCCTCTCCTGAACCCCCAAACCACCCTCCCCCATGAACTCCAGGCCACCCCCAGCCTGGGAGTCCTCAGAGAAAGACCGCTGTGGAGATTCAGGAATGGGGGTGCTGGGCCGCCTGACACTGCGTCCCACAGAGGACTCTGATCAGGAAGCCAGGCTGGGTCCACGTCCAAGTCGTCTGCCTCCGAAGAGGAGTCAACCAGGAGGACCTCGACACTAGCCACCCCGAGAATCCCCTGAGAAATGGCACTGCGAACGGTGCCAGTGTCACCTGCAATGCCGGCTGTTCGCAGCGCATCGACCGCAGCCCAGAAACCCGGCCCTGACCCATTTACGGCCCTGGTCAAATCCCCAGCACCACACGCAGTACTGAAACCCAACACAGAGCCACCAACGGAGTCGATTGGGTCAACGCACCATGAAAGCAGCTGCCGTGAGAACACTGGCGCCGCACATGGTACTGCCCCGATCGGCAACAGGATCCGAGACAACTCCAGAAGGCAGCGTAGAGGGTCTGCCAGTGCCGGACCCAGCAACCATGGGCCGCGACACTGGGGGGAACCTGCACCTCAGGAGAGATGACTGCCGAGGCGGTGTCCCCGACGCGACCCCGGGAGGGGCCATGGCGTTCCTCTGACACCGCAAAAGAAGCCTCCACCTCGGCAAGGCTTGAAGATGAGGAGGCCTCTTCCTCACCAGACCATATAGGCCTGGGAGAGGACCCAGAGGAAGAATCTAAAGTCCTGGCCTGGGAAGCCCGAGAACAACGCCGCCCTCCAAAAGTCGGCGAAGCCTTGCCAACTTTGAACACGCGGATTTCAAGAACACGGTGGTCCATCGAGAAGCAGGCATCGCATCTGTCCATATCATGGTTAGGTTCCATGCACTGCAGGCAGACATCATGCTGGTCCGTCACGGAGAAATGCTGGCCACAGGAGCACCGACGCATGGGGGCACAGCCTGCCTTCAACTTTCGCTTGGCTCCCGAACCGGACATGATGTGAAAATAAAACACAGAAAAGCTCCCAGCACCGTCGAGAAATAAAATGAAACAGTCTTACCGGTGTCAACGGCGTCGGGAGAATAGAATCGGGATGCAGGAGTCGATTGAAATGCCTTCGAAACCGAACTAGGAGTCGTCGAAGAGGTAGATGTCGAACGAAGGCCTAGTGGCGTACTAAGAAATTGCTCTGACTCGCGCAGCAGGTGCAGCCTCGATGGCGGGAGAAACAGAACTGGGATGGAGGAGGAGTCTGTGGCGCCTCACGGCCGCCCCTCACACACCACGTAGTGCGTCGCTGTCGTGGGCTCCTCCCTCCAAAAAAAAAAAAAGCCTCCCGTAGCGGATGCGTGCTTCCGGCTTACACCCAGCAGTAATAAATGGTGAAGACTGACAAGGGAAGATGAGCTGCTGTGCGCCACAGCAACCTCTGGCGACAACCCAAATGTATTACCTGCTGCAAGAGACCACTCCATGGAAGATCTAGGGCGACAGGTGAGTAACCTACTATTTTAGGGGCATAGATATAGTTCGCACTCTGACATATTCTTAGTACTTCTCCAGGAGGAGAGGGCAAGGTGCACTGCCCTATTTGGTGAACAAAGACTGGAGAACCAAGGTCCCGAAAGCAGCATCCCAATGAGACTCAAGGTAGATGCTGTAAAGGAAATGAAGGTGTGTGCTGGCTTCCAGGTAGCAGCCCTGCAGATTTCCTAGATAGGGACATCCCTGAAGCAGCCACTGAGACAGTGGTATGTCTGGTGGAATGAGCATTAAAGCCCCACAAGAAGATCCCAACCAGCCAACCTATAGTAGAGGTCGTAGCAGAACATTATGCACCTGCCAATCGTCTGCTTTGCTGCTGGCCTGCCAGGCGCAGCTTCAGCATATGTTACAAACAACTGGCGAGCCTCTCCCAAAACTCCATCTGTGTGCTCCATGTAACAGGAAAGTGTCCTCCGAAGGTCCAGAACATGGAGCCTGTGGTCGGCCTCCAAAGAAGAGTTGGTGAAATATACTGGTAAGTGAATCACCTGGTTAAGATGAAACTCCGAGGCCAGCCCAGTGTTGCTGAGGGTTGAGGCGCTGGATGCCACACCTCGCAACCTGGGGAGAGAGAGGATCGAGCGTCCAGAGGACTGCTCTTCTCTCCCGAGGTGGGTGTGGGCCTTACGCCCGCTCACCAGTGGCCCCGATGGAGATCGGGGCACTGCAAGATGATGCCAAATCGAGGGGCGGAGCGCGCGGACGCCAGCACATTAGAGTACGCAGACGTCACTGCATGTCCGCGCCCGTGGGCAACACACACACGAAAGCCTCACCCCTAGAGATGGGCGACGACTATCTCCCGTGCCCCACCGCCACACACCCAATGCCGGGCTCAACCCACTGGCCCTCCTGATCCCCTGCCTTGGCTCCGGCAAGCAGAGGAGCATCAACGGACCAGGTAGGTGTGGAGTGTCTGTCCCCGATTTCCCAGTAGGGCGGGCTTCAAGCAGGTGGTAGCATGGTGATGGTGAGCGAGGGACGCCTGAGAGTTTTCCAGGGAGGTGGAGATAAAGAGAATTAACAGAAAAAAAAAAAAAGAAGAAACTCCAATACCACCTTCAGGAGGAACTTCGGTTTGGGGCAGACAGCTTTGTCCCTGTGGAAGACCAGATATGGAGACTCCACCGAAAGCGCATGGAGTTCCCCAATCCTTTTGGCTTTTTTTTTTTTCCTTTTTTGCGTAGTTTTTAAGGAATCCAACATAATCTTGATACCCTATGGGATACAATAGCCAGTCCTGATTTTTCCTTTAAGTTTAGAAGACTGACTCTCTGGCTTGGGTTGTATAGTTTTTCACTTTAATTTTTATAAGAGGGAGCCAAGGAAGAGATTTATTATTATAATTGGTTTAAGTAACATAAGACGTTCCCATGAGGTCAAACTGGTGTTTCTCTCCTTCTTGACTGTAAGAAGTTCTTTCCAGGTTAGCAGAGTCCACTAATAGATTTAGCCAGTCCTTCTGGCTGACGTAATGGCCGTCTTCCATGACAGATGTGCCATCTCGCACTTGTGCACAGGCTTGAATGGCTTGCCCTTGATAACAGCCAGCACCAGAAGCAAGCCCCATGGCGGTGGTGGTGGTTCACGCACCGAAGGCGACAGGTGGTCCAGGCCCTTGAAAAAGCACCTGGCCACCTTCTCCTGGGCCACTGTCGGCTTACCAGCCCATGCCCAGTAAGCAGAGATGGCTTCCAGTTGCACCTTGAGGGTCGTTGCTCACAGACCCGACTGAGAGACACCAGAGGGATTTCAGGATGCTCGCCAGAGGGCAGGCAAGAGGATCAAGCTCCAGGCCCTGGCACCATATGGAAAACCTCTTCCATTGAATGCAGAGCATCAGTGAGTCGACTCCTTCCAGAAGGCATCCACAACGTGGATCACAGCTTCTGAGTGACCCAAGGCCTGGAACTCTAGTCACTCAGCATGCCGGACCATCCCCTGTAGTCTGGTCAGCAGATCCTGGTGGAGAGGCATCTGTCATAGAGCTCTGCTGCTGAGGCTGAGGAGATTCAGGTGCCAGAACTGCCTTAGCAGTCTGCAGCTATCAGGATCATCTGCACCTTGTGCTTCCGGGCCTTGTCCACCACTTTGTGGATCAAGGGGAATGCAGAAAAGGCATACATAAGGCCAGGGGTCCAGAACCTCATGAAGGCATCCCCAACAGTGTCCTGGATTGTGAGAGTGGGCACAAAATAGCCTCAGTTTGGTGTTGTCTCAGAAGGCAACCTGATCTACCAGAGGTGTGCCCCACAGGGAGAACGGGTGGTTCACCACCTCTTGATTCAGGGACCACTCACACAACATCTCATAGAAGCATAGACAATGATGGCAGGTAAGGGCCGCATGGCCCATCCAGTCTGCACTTTCTTGTTGCATTGCTTACACTGTAGACCCCTCCAGGTCTACTGTACTTTCTCTGCCACCCCTTACTTATCCCTTATGAATCCCTTGTGCTTATCCCAGGCTTTTTGAATCCCATTACCGTTTTTGCCCCCACAACCTCCACTGGAAGACTGTTCCAGGCATTCACCACCCTTTCTGTGAAGAAGTATTTCCTCACATTTCTCCTAAACCTACACCCCCTCTAGCTTCATATAATGGCCCCTTGTTCTGGAGCACCCTTTCCTCTGAAAAATACCTCACACTTGTACCTTATTCACTCCCGTGAGGTATGTAAATGTCTCATCGTGATCATGTCCCCACTCTCCCTCCTCTCCTCTCCTCCAGGATGTATATGTTTAATTTATTTTTCCTCTCCTCATAAGACATTTGATGTAGACCCTGTACCATCTTTGTAGCCCTCCTTTGGACAGCCTCCATAAGGTCTATGCCCTTCCTGAGATGTGACCTCCAAAACTGTACACAGTACTCCAGGTGGAGGTCTTACTAAAGATCTATATACTTTCCTCTTCCTACTGGTAATACCCCTACCTGTACATCCCAGCATCCCACTAGCTCTCCCGATCACTTTGCCGTATTGTCTGGACACCTTCAGATTATCTGATGTGATTACCCCCAGGTCTCTTTCCTGCTTGGTCACTCTTAGCATCTCTCCTCCCATTTTGTACTGCACTCCCCCCCCCCCAAGGTTTCTGTGATCCAGGAGCATTATTTTGCACTTTTTTGCATTAAGCCTTAGCTGCCACACTTTTGACCACTCCTCCAGTTGTTTCAAGTCTCTTTCCATCCTTTGCAGCCCCTCCAGAGTGTCCACCTTGTTGTAGATCTTGGTGTCATCTGCAAAGAGGTAGACCTTCCCTTCGAGTTCCTCTGCCATGTCACTAATGAAGACATTAAAGAGGTCTGGCCCCAAGCCAGCCTCGTGGCGCTTAAGGTTGAGGTGCTGGACGCCACACCTCGTGCCACAGGCAACCCAGGGTAGAGAGCAACCTCAGGTTGCCGGGGGTTGGCGGGTGATTGAGTGTCTGATGGACTGCTCTCCTCTCCTGGGGAGGGGAGGGTTGTCATCCCACTCCTTGGCTGCCCCATAATGGAGGCCGGAGGGCAGCACTGAAGTCAGGGAGGCACAGGAGCATGGGAACGTGGTGTGCACATGCCTCCACATGCGCACGTTCATGGCGTGAGGGGGAAGGGCAGGTAGAAAAAAACAGAAACGGGGGGAGACTGGTACGCTTCCTGATGGCCTGGCTACATCCCGATTGTGACTTGCTCCAGCATCTGGATTGTGCTCGGTGTGGGGTTAGCCAGCACTCCTCCCTCCGGCCCCGTCTGGAGCTGCCTGTCAGGCCTGAGGCGTAGAAATACCAGAAAGAAAAAAAAAAAAGGACTGGCCCCAATATGCTGCAGTACCCAGCTGGTCACTCTGCCCTCCTTAGAACGAAAGTACAGTTACGTAAGAACTTACCGTAACAGTAGATCTTCGAGAGAGGCTCTTGCAGTAGGTAATTACATATAGGACTGATGCCGGCCGGCGACAGGATCCCATGGAAAAATTTCTAGCTAGCAGTCCCTGGCGAGGGACCGCCCCCACGTCAGGTGACCGGCCTCATACGACGTCGGTATAAAGGGGCGGTCCCGGATGCCCGCCTTCCAGTTCTTTCCCGCCACAGGCCCGGACAAGAGAAGCAGATATTTCCCTCGATGGAAAAGGAGCTGAAAAAGCCTAGGGGGATGGAGGGCGGGAAGGTATTACCTACTGGAAGAGCCTCTCTCGAAGATCTACTGTTACGGTAAGTTCTTACATAACTGTACTATCTTACTTCGAGAGGGCTCTTGTAGTAGGTAATTACATATAGGACAGGCAGTCTGGAACAAGCAGTCTGGAACAAAGGAAAAGGCACCAGGAGGAGGTACTACTCCAAGAAGTAGCAAGGAAAACCTTACAAGCCTCAAGAAAGGAGGCCTTGCAAGACAGCTAACCCGAAGCCTGCTCTACGGCGAGAGGCAATGTCCAAACTGTAATGTTTAGTAAAGGTATGGACGGAAGTCCAAGTGGCGGCAGCACAGATGTCTGCCGCAGACACGTTCTTGAAACAAGCCGCAGAGGCTGCTACTCCACGAGTGGAGTGACCTCTGACTTGACCCGGTAGGGTCTTGTTGTACTCGTCATAACAGAAAGTGATGCAATGGGCCAACCATTTTGACAGGCATTGCTTAGAGACAGCATTGCCTTCTCTTTTGTGAGCAAAAGAGACGAACAACTGATCTTTCTGAGATCCTTCGTCCTATCGGTGTAGTATCTCAGGATCCTGTGAACATCCATGGTATGGAGCAGGTATTCTCCTTGATTGGAGTACTGCGTGAAGAAGGCAGGTAATTCAATAGACTGATTCAAGGTAGATTCTGCTACCACCTTCGGGAGAAACTTAGAATTCGTGCGAAGAGCTACTCGTTCTTTGTGAAAAATCAGATAAGGGATTTTGCACATCAGGGCCTGGAGCTCGGAAATTCTGCGAGCAGAAGTAATGGCCACCCAGAAGAGTGTCTTCCACGATAAAAACTTCGGGTCTGCAGAAGCCGAGGCTCAAAGGGAGGAAGGTAAGTTCAAGACAAAGTTTAAGTCCCAAGGGGAGCTGGAGTCCGGATAGGGGGCCTGAGATGAAGGATCCCTCAGAGGAAAGTTTTGGATACCTCCAGCTGGGCAAAAGCCTTATCAGTGAAAGGGACATTGTAGGCTGAAATAGCCGCCATATGGACTTTCAAAGAGGAGTGACTGAGACCCAGGTCGAAAAGATGACGCATGTACTCAAGAAGAATGGTCACAGGACAGGAAAAGGGCTCCATGTTCCTGGACGCAGCCCAGATGGAAAATCTTTTCCATTTCACAGTGTAGGTGGACCTAGTGGAGGGTTTTCTAGCCTTCACGAGAATCTCGGCCACCTTAGAGGAAACGCCAAAACGAGATTGAGCTAGGTCTGCAGGAGCCATGCATGAAGTTGAAGGGACTTGAGTCCCGGATGAACCAGGGTCCCCTGATCCTGGGTCAGCAATCCTGGAGATAAAGGAAGAGGAAGAGGAGGAACCTCTGAGTATTGTTGTAGAAGAGAACCAAATTTGCCTGGGCCAGAAAGGAGCGATCAGAATCATTCTCGCCCTTCCAAAGTGAGTTTCTGCAGCACACGAGGGACCAGAGGAATTGGGGGAAAAGCATAGACGAATCTGTCCTTCCAGCTTAGAGATAGAGCGTCGCTCCAGAAAGCGCCTCGCTCTGGAGCGAGCGAGCAAAAGCTTGGAAGCTTTGCATTTTGGGAGGAGGCGAACAGGTCTATCTGAGGAGTCCCACAAATTTGGAAGATGCTTTCTAGAACTTTTTCATCCAATTCCCACTCGTGTGGAAGAGCCGACGAGCGACTTAGTTTGTCTGCCAGGACATTGTCGATTCCCGGAACATGGATCGCCTTAAGGTGAAGGTTGTGAAGCGTTGCCCATTCCCAAACCCTCATCGCTTCCCTGCACAGCGGGTAGGACCGAGTCCCTCCCTGCTTGTTGATGTACCACACCACGCACATGTTGTCCGTTTGGACAGCTAGGTGACCGGGAAGGATGTATTGGTGAAGGGCCTGGACAGCATACAGCACTGCTCGAAGCTCGAGCACGTTGATGTGCAGAACCAACTCCAACTTTGACCATAGGGCCTGGGTTCGGGGAGGACCCAGATGGGCTCCCCAACCTTCGCCTGAAGCGTCCGTGGTCAGAGTCTGATCGGGGGGAGGATGAAAAAAGGGGACCCCCCCGGAAAAGCTTCTCTAACCATCCACCATTGCAAGTCTCTTATCATCGGGCGAGGAGATCAGAACCAGATGATCTAGGTCGCTCACCCGCTGATCCCACTGAGATCGGAGAGTCCACTGAGAGATTCTCACGGAGGTGCGCGCTGAACCATCGGGATGGTCACGCCATAAGCCCCAGTAGACGGAGCACCGACCTCGCCGGAACCCTCCTGTGTTCCGACAGGAGGGAAATCTGGGACTGGGGGGAGGCCCCTCTGTCCAGAGGCAGGAAGGCCTTGCACATTGTCATGTTGAGGATTGCCCCGATGAACTGGAGCCTCTGTGAAGGATCCAGGTGAGACTTGGAATGGTTGATGGTGATACCCAGGCCAGTGAAAACCTGCTGGGTGAGGGAGAGAAAATGCAGGAGTTCCTCCCTGGATGGGGCCGCCAGCAGCCAGTCGTCCAGGTAGGGAAAAACCTGAACTCCCAAAGTACGCAGGTGGGCCGCTACCACCGCCAGGCATTTGGTAAAAACTTGGGGAGCCGAGGAAAGACCAAAAGGGAGCGCCTGGAATTGGTAGTGGTCCCCCTTGAACGCAAACCTGAGGTACTTTCGGTGCGAAGGGTGAATGGTAATGTGCAGGTACGCATCCTGCATATCCAGTGCACAAAGCCATTGGCCCGGCCGAAGTAGGGGCAAGAGGGTTTGAAGGGAGAGCATCCTGAACCTCTTTTGTGTTCCACGTATGGGTTCAGGGAGCTGAGATCGAGAATGGGTCTGAGATCTCCCGTCTTCTTTGGTACAAGGAAGAAATGGAATAGTAACCTCATTCCGTGGAGGTGAGGGGGGACGGGCTCTATAGCCTGCTTCGCAAAGAGAGCAGAGATTTCTTCCCTGACCAAAGGAAGATGATCCCTTGAGTAAGAGGAGTTCAGAGGGGGGTGACGTGGAGGTTTCTGCAGAAACTCTATGGAGTGCCATTCTGCTATGATCTGAAGCACCCATGAATCCGATGTTATCCTCTCCCAACCCGGAAGGTGGAGGGAGAATCTCCCTCCTACCGGTTCCTCTGGGGCATCCGGAGGTGGTGGGAGAGGGAAGAAGTCAGGTGGTGTGAGGCAGCGCCGCAGCTGGGGCACCCGTTGCTTTTTTGGGCGGCGGGGGCCTGGCAGCTGTGGGGGCCCGACGTTTAGTGGCCCGCCTTCCCTGAGGTTTCGCTTGAGGCCGGCTGTGTCTGCGAAAGGGACGGCGCTGTGGGGGATGGGGACGGTACATTGAATCAACAGATTTAGGTGCCGTCCCCTTCTCCTGCAAGTCAGTGATGATGTCCTTGACATCACCACCGAAAAGCACAGAACCATTGAAAGGTGCTTCTTGAATTGTGGACTGCACCTCCGGGACCAGACCTGACACACGGAGCCATGCATGACGCCGAAGACTTACAGCGAACGCAGAGCTCCGTCCTGCGGTGTCCACTGCATCGTAGGTCGTCCTCAGAATATGACGACTGGCCGAACGAGCAGAACGGACCAGGTCGGCTAACTCCAGCTTGACTTGAGAGTCAGCCAAGGAGTCAATCTTGGATTCCGCCTGGGTAAGGACGGCCTTCTGGTAATCCCCCATATGTGCTACATAATTTAGGGCCCTGATTCCCAGTGTGGAAGAAGCATAGATCTTCCTTCCATACCGATCCAGAAGGCGAGATTCCTTATCCGGGGGAGACGAGCTCAAATGTTTCGGGTGTGCTGACCGGCCGTGAGCGGCGCTAATCACAACCGAGTCTGCACGGGGGTGAGAATCTAAAAAGTCTACACCCTCCGGAGCCTGGTATAGCCTGTTAGATTTCCGAGGAAGTGGGGCTAAAGCCGACGGTTGTTTCCAAATAGTGGAAACAAGGTGGGCGTGAGGCTCGATCCAGGGTGGCACTAGAGTAGGAGCCATAAGGGGCAAGTCCAGATGTTCGGCGAGTTTAACCCGTTGAGGATCTGGCTCTAAGGAACGCCACTGATGGACTTCCTGGATCTTCCTGAGCAACTCCGTGAAGGAAGAGTCCTCCGGAGGAGACTTCGGAGGAGTCCTCGGCCGGGGCTTGGACGGAGAGCGCGGCTCGTCATCTTTCTCGGAACACCCATCGGAGGCCTCCGAGGAGTCCGAGAGAGAAGAAGAAGAGGAATTTTGAAGCAGAGTAAGACTCTCTAGCTCGTCTAGCTCTGTAACAGAGTAGACACACCAGAGGGTGTAGACAGAATGAGAAGCGACCTGCAGAAACTTGAAGAATGGTCAGGGGTTTGGCAGTTGAAATTCAATGCAAAGAAGTGCAAGATAATGCATATGGGGCACAAAAACCCTGGCACAATATATCAGTTGGGGGGTGAGGATATAGCATGCACCAAGCAGGAAAGGGATCTTGGGGTTGTCATCTCTGATGACCTCAAGGTAGGGAAACAGTGTGACAAGGCAGCAGGTAAAGCAAATAGGATGCTGGGATGTAGGCAGGGGCATCACCAGCAGGAAAAGGGAGGTCATAATCCGCTTATACAAGACACTAGTGAGGCCCCACCTGGAGTACAGTGTACAATTCTGGAGACCATACCTATGTAAGGACATAGACAGGGTAGAGAAGGTTCAGAGGAGGGCAACAAAGATGGTGCATGGATTGCATCACAAGTCCTATGAAGACAGGTTGAAGGAACTGAACATGTACTCCTGGAGGAGAGGTGGGAGAGGGGATATGATAGAGACATACAAGTATCTTACAGGGAGGAACAGGGTGCAGGAAAACACTATTTTTAAGCGAAAAAGATGTTCCAGGACTAGAGGGCATGGGATGAAGTTGGAGGGAGGATGATTCAGAGGAAACATGAGAAAGAATTTATTCACAGAACGGGTGGTGGACAAGTGGAACACCCTGCCAGAGGAAGTGGTGGGGGCAGAAACAATCACGGGATTTAAGAAGGCATGGGATAGACATAAAGGAATTCTAGAGGTCAGAGGTAAGGGGAAACAGACTTCTAGGAAAACAAACTGAACTTACAGGCTCAAATGGGCAGACTGAGTGGGCCATAGGCCCTTATCTGCCGACACTGTCTATGTATCTATGTCTAGGGGAGGAACGGGTTCCTTAGGGGGGGATCCTGACGCGTGTCCTGCTCTCTCTGATCCCAAGGGCAAAGCCCGGGAATCCGGAGGCGGAGAGGAGGTGCCGTCTGGGGCATACGGGAGCCGGTGGTGGCACCGTCGCCATAAGACGGCTCTTGACTTCCTTGGTGAGCTGAGCCTTGGCCTCAGCCCACCAGGAGGCCAGAGTCTCCTGGAGATCCACCGGCCGCCTAGGGGGCGGTGGAGGAGGAGGAGGGGGATAGTTGTATGGATGAAATCCATAGGGAGAGTATCCGTAACCCGGCTGCGGGAATACCGGAGCCAGGTACTGCGGCGTCGAGTACTGCGGCGTCGGTGGAGTCGGCGCCGGGTACTGTGGCGCAGGATACTGTGGACCTGGGAAAACCAGCGTCAGATAGGATGGCGGATCCCCAGGCACTGGAGGAGCTGCCGGAGTAGACGGCCCAGCCGGGTACTCCACGGGCGGATCAACCGTGATAGGCTCGTGGGGTGGAGGGCCCGATGGAAGAGGAATATCCCCCGCCGGCGTCGGAGGGGCCAGTGTCGGGACCGCGCCGGGCCGGGCGCAGGGAGCCGCCAGATCCGGGTCTGTAGGAAGGAGATTGGACGCAGGCCAGGATCCCGAGCCTCGTCCGGGATGGAGGAGAAAAATCCCGGGTCAGGCAGGGGGACTGGGATCCTGGCGGCAGCGAGCTGCGGGGAACCTGGTACGACAGACGCGCAAGGTCTGGCTCGAGGCTCCGGTGCCGTGCACGCCGGAGAGCTGACGGTGACTTAGAGGTTGATACCGGCGGACGCCGGAGGAGCGGGCGTCCGACTCGGGGTCCCTTGCCGGAGATGGGCTGAGGATGAGAAGAGGCCCGTCCAAAGGGGACACTGCCGTCGCCCGCTCAAGGGTCGGGGCCCAGCGGGTTTTCTCTCCCGGCGGACGCCGGAGAGCCGATATCCGCTTATGGGAGGCGCCCGCACCAGGTAGGCCACAAGCCCGCGGCGGTACTGGGGGCTGGAGCCTCCTTTGCTCAGGGCACCCGGCGCGGTTCGAACGCAACCCGACGGGTGGGCCGACGCCCTCCAAAGCCTTGAAGGCGGCCGCCGGGCGATCCCCGGAGGGATGTATTTACCCGCGATCCGGCTGAGTCAACGGAGGAGGAGGTTTTCCCGCCTTTCCTTGTCCCGCTTCTTGTGCCCTTCAGGGAGGTAGACGCCCGCCAAAGTTTCTTCAACTCCTTCTCCATCGCGGACATCTTCTGCTTGACGAGACGGGCTTCGAGAGACTGCTGGCGTCGTCTGCGGGTGGCCGCATTGAAATGAAGGCAGTGCGGACACTTCTCGACCGCGTGGTCGGGGCCTAAACAGAAAAGGCAGAGGGAGTGACAGTCTTTGTGAGGCAGTTGGGCGCCGCACGACGCACTTATTTTTTGAAGGGGACGACATATACCGACGTTCACCTGACGATAGAGAATATAAAATACAAAATACTGAAACTTTTCCGAAAAACCGACAAAGTAACAGGACTGAGCGATAGTAACTTAACCGCGAGGTGCTGCACGAGCTGACGGCGGGAAAGAACTAGAAGGCGGGCGTCCGGGACTGCCCCTTTATATCGACGTCGTATGACGCCGGTCACCTGATGTGGGGGCGGTCCCTCGCCAGGGACTGCTAGCTAGAAATTTTTCCGTGAGGTCCTGCCGCCGGCCGACGTCACTCCTATATGTAATTACCTACTGCAAGAGCCCTCTCGAAGTAAGATCTCCATTTACCACCACCCTCTGCCTCCTTCCTATTCCCTAACCAGTTTCTTACCCAGGTTACCACCTTATTGCCCAACCCCATGCTACCCAACCTGTTTACCAGCCTCCTATGTGGAATAGTGTCAAAGGCCTTGCTGAAGTCCAAGTAGGCCACGTCCACCCCCCTGATCCAACACCTTGGTTACGCAGTCAAAAAAATCTATCAGATTTGTTTAACATGCTCACCCCTCCATAAAGCCATGCTGCCTCGGGTCCTACAGTCCACTGGATTGCAGGTGTTCCACGATTCTTTCCTTTAATAGTGTTTCCATATCACATGGACGCAGTGCAGAGAGATCCTCATCCCTTGGCATTAGTGATCACGCAGAGGGGGAAATCAATAAGAAATACATCTTCACATTGGTGCAGGTCTATACTGCCAGTAAAGAGCAACCCCAACCATCTTACCAATCAGCATGGGAAATGGAAGCAGAGTTAACTCTCGGACCTAAGAGGTCCATCTGGGAGGGGGTATTCTGTACCTCAGCATCTAATCATTGGAGGGAGTTCTGATGTAAAACCCCTAGTAGATTTGTTCTTAACCCTACTAGAATAAAACACTATACACAAGACAGGTTGGACAGATGCTGGCAGGGATCGCGAATGGCACTATTTTTCACTATTTTTAGCTCTCTCCCCCACATTCTGGACCCCCCACTGCTCATCAACTTCGAACAATTGCTAATCATTTTTCAGTCTGATTAGCAAAGGCCACTAGTCAAGTCTCGGACACTAATTTATACCTTGTCATATTTTCTGGAGCTGTCTCGTCCTATGGCCATTTTGGGAGGAGCTAGGGCAGAAATATGGTCAGATGGTGGGTCTGCAAGAAAATCCAGGCTTTGAGCATCTGATATTAGGTAAATTGCCTAAAGGGAGACAATTGAATTGCCAAAAATCCTTTGCAGGAGAGCTGCTGGCAGCACCCAGTAAAGCAATCACAAGTAGGTGGTTGCTCCCAGAACCACACTTACTAAAGGACTGAGTTAATATCATTAAAGGGATTTACTGTACGGAAAAACTTATGGCAGATCTGCGCCTGCAGATGGAAAAACTGAAAGGAGTTTGGCTTCCACTTATGAAATATATTGAAGAGGTGGAAGGCACTTCGGTCCTCGTGCAACAGGCTCAGGAGTACTAAGTACACATTCAAAAGGAGTAGCCACCCAGGGTTAGATCCTTCAGCCACTTAGAAGGGTGTCTGCTGGAACTGAACACCGAATATTCATGAGATGCAATGGTGACACTTACTGAAAGAAAAAGCTGCACACAGGTTACTTAAATTTTTATCTAGTTTAATGTTACAGTTTATGACTGTTGTTATTCTAATTATAGAAGGGTTAATTTTCTTTATTGTGAGAGATTTAGAGATTTAAGGACATAACACTTGGGGGGTCAGGATATTTCTTTGGCTATTAAAGAAAATAAGGAATTGAATAATAGGTCACAACAAGGTTTTTAATTAATTGGGAGACAGTAGAGCATGATAATGATAATGTACTATGTCAGAAATATTTTATGGCATGAGCTATCTTTTATGTAAACTGTACATTTTCGCTGACATGGGTGTGACCCAATTAATAAAGAAGTTAAAAAAAAGTGTTTTCATCAGTTTCCCGACTACAGATGTCAGGCTGACAGGCCTGTAATTTCCCACCTCCTCCTTGCTACCACTTTGGTGAAGAGGGACTATGTCTGCTCTTCCACAGTGCTCCGGGACTATGCCAGTCTCCAGTGAACTGTTAAACAAGTCTGTCAGGGGTGCAGCTAGCACCTTCCTGAGTTCCTTTAACACTCTTGGATGCACCTCGCCTGGTCCCATGGTTTGGCTGTGCCCACCTTCAGATTAGCAAGTGCTTTCCTGACGCTGTTCTCAGAAAAGGGACTGGTGTCCATTTCCCTCTCCCTAATCTCTTGCTGCTTATTTGTGGTCCCTCCCCTTCCGCTTCAACTCTGAATACTGAATAGCAATATTTGCCTTTTCTTGGTCCTCCTCAGTATAGCCAGCCCCGTCTTCTTTATTATCTGTGCAAACCCTCCCTTGGACTTCCTTTTCTCGCTGATTTATCTGAAAAATGTCTTGTTCTCCTTTGATACTCTCTGGGCTGTTCTTTCCTTAGCTTACGCTTTTGTGCTCCTTACTGCTTTCCTCTGTTTCCCCAGATACACTTCTCTGTCCTCCTCTCTCTGGGTCTCCTTGTACCTTCTGAATGCCATTGTGTTTGCCCTTTCCTTTTCTGTCACTTCCCTACAGAACCATAATGGTCTCCTCCTCCTTCTTCTGCTTTTGCTTATTTGCCTAATGTACAAGTTTATAGCTTTTACTATGCTCTCTTTTACTCTGGTCCATTTTCCCTCCACCTCCCCCCGCAAGGTCTTCTCAGATTCATTCCCCCATCTGTGTAAAATCAGCCCTTCTGAAACACAGGAACCTCACCCTTGTGTGGCTGGATTCCGCTGTTGTTCTCGTATTAAATCTTACTGTGCAGTGGTCACTGGTCCTCAGATGACTCCCCACTCTGATGTCCGCAGTACCAGGTCCAGTATTGCCCCACCCCGAGTGGGTTCACTGACCAGCTGCCTGAGGAATGCCCCCTGCAAGGAGTCCAAGATGTCTCTGCTCCTAGCTGATGCTGCAGCAGGTAGGCTCCACTCTACATCTGCCAGATTGAAGTTTTCCACTAGCACCACCTCCCCCTTCTTAGCCATTTTGCCTAGGTCTTCCAGCATCTCTGTCTATGTCCTTGCCCTGTGTTGGAGGCCTGTATACCACTCCCATGCGTATGGTGACTCCGTTTCCAGACTTGAGGTTGACCCACAACACCATGACCCCCACACCCCCATCCTCCCTGTACCTCAGTCACTTAGATGTTTTTCTTTAACATACAGCACCACTCCACCACCTAGGAGAACGCATCTTGCACATTTGCACCTAATAAACCTTCAGCACTTTATACTGGTGAGCAGTCTTTATTTTTGGTTGGTGTGTACCGAGATTTATTTTGATTTCACTGACTTTGGCCTTCTCTCTGGCACCATCGTCCCTGTGCAGCCTCTTCCTGTTTCTTACTCTTCTACCCTTCCTTCCAGCCCTGTCCCTTCTAAACATTGTGTAACCAGATATGATCATATCCCAGTCATGGCTGTTTGTTTACCAAGTTTCAGTGATGGCCACAATATCCAGACCTGCCTCAGTCATGGTGACCTCCAGGTCTGGTATCTTATTTCTCAGATTTCTAGCACTGGCACACATGGCTGTCCAGATTATTGTTAGTCCTATTCTTGTCCCTTCTCAGGTTGTCTAGTTGTTCCCCCCTTCTTCTCCTTTGCATACTGCCTGCTTCTCTTCCCCCCTTCCTCCTATGCTGATCTCTACTGTACTGAGAGAATCTGCTAGCTGACTGTTCTTCTCTGCAACATGGACCACCAAAAGATCTGCATCCAGACTGCACAACGGGGTCCGGGTGTGGACACATGGCAAGGGAGTACACTTGACCAGGCCTGTTCAGGTAGAACATGGTCATGGTGCTGTCCATCTGGACCTGCAAGACCTGACCCCCGACTAGAGGAGTGAATTTCAACAGAGCCAGCCGTACTTTATGGAGCTCCAGCAAGTTTATATGCTGACAGGTCTCCAAGTTCCAAGTGTCCCATTAAATTCATTATCAGCTGGTCCGCCGGCACAGCAGTTGGATTTCCGCTTGCGATGCCAGTGACCCGGGTTCGGGAATGAACCCAGGTCGCTGGAGGGCCAGCTTGGGGGGGGGAGTAGGATAAAGCGCCCCACCGACTGCTCCTCCTACTCTGAGGGGAGGCGAGGGTTGCGCCGGGTGTGTGACAGACCCTGGTGGAAGCTAGGCCCGCACAGCAACCGCGCCGGGCATCTGAGGGGCGGGCGGATGCTGGACGCCATTACACATCCCCGCCCCTGCCAAAGCAAGGGAAAACTCCTCTCAGCTGGCCAAACTAGTGAAGCCTGCCCCTGGCTTCGATTAGCCTCCGAGTCCAGCTCTCCCCAGGCAGTCACTAGTCATGCGGCACCTAGAGTGCCGCATCCCCGCCCTCTAGGGGCCAAGCCAGGGGTACTGGGGCGAAAGCACAAGTGGCCAGGAGGTGGAAGCATGGGGGCACCATGACTAGGCTGATGTACGGCAGTCGGCTGTGGGGGCAAACAAAAAAAAAACTCGTTATCACGTAAATATTGTATATTTTGACTTTGTTTATTATTGCCATGTCTTGCTACATATTTATTGCACTGAATTTATTTTTTTGTATTATGCAACTCCGGTATGTTCTGTTATCTTCATGTGTCAGAACTATAAACTTTATTCCTCCTGGAACCCCATCCCCTGGGTCGCACCTGGAAAGGAGCCTTGGCTCACTGTGTTTTTCCCGGTTATCAACTTTAGATAAATAAATAAATAAATAAATACAAAGCATGGCCAGAACCTGTAGCCTCTGTGGTCTCTGAGGTTTGCTCACCACTCAGCCAGAGAGGAGTCCATTGTTGGCATGACACTCGGCTCTGGGCTGACAAAGGGGATTCCCCTCCTCCAGATGTTCTGGATCAGCCACCACTAGCTAGCATCCCACATCAGCCAGGTCACTGTGACTAGCTGGCCCAAGTGTCTCAGGCACTGGGACCACTGACTGTCCAACTTCCACTGGAGAGGGCGCATCCGCTAGCATGCCCAATGGGCCACACTGCTGCAGGACACCATGTACCCCAGCAGCCGCAGGAAATCCCGAGCAGGGAGTGAGAGCCCAACCTGAAATAATCAGGCAAAGGAAGTAAGGTCCAGTGTCCGGTCCACAGGGAGTCAGGCCTGGTTCCTCCGGGAGTCTAGTTCTGCCTGATGAACTATATCACCTGCTTCAGTACCAGCCCTGACTTGTCTGGGTTGACCAGGAGACCTAAACAATGACAGGTTTCGAGATTCAGATTCCTGGACCTCTCTACGGCCTCTTTGGGTGGACTGACTATCAGTCAATCATCTAGGTAGCAGGCAGGGCTACACCTTGATGTCTCGGCGCAGCAGCAAGGCTGCTATGACTGCCATGCACTTGGTGAAGACCCTGAGAAGAAACCAAAGGAGATGACCTGGAATTGGCACTGAACCCTTTCTGCTTAGAACTGGAGGTACCAGCGGTGGGACGGATGAACTAGGATGTGGAAGAATGCATCCTGGAGGTCCAGGGAGCAGAACCATGTGTTCCGTTACAGAGGTAGAATGATCTGATCCAGAGCCACTATCCAGAACTTGCACTTCCGCAAGAACTGGTTCAGATCGTGCAGATCCAGTATGGGTCATCAGCACCCCCCCAAAAAAAAAATCCATTTCAGAACCAGCAAATACCTGGATAGTTAGCACTGACTAGCCAGGGCGTCCGGGACATGGGCTATGGCTCCTTTTGCAAGGAGCTGAGCGATGTCCTCCTGAAGGGCGGATGACATGTCCTGAAACACCCCGGACTTCTGAGAAGCATTCAATACTAGGTAATTAAGACATGCAGAAGGCTCAAGGCCCACTATGCAAGTCTCCTGCACGACAGGCATGGTTACCCTAACATAGGTAAAAGGTACATGGAGTCGATAAGGTGGGAGAGCCTTGAAATCCAGAGACAGCCCACTGCCTACCACTAATTTATTTATTTATTTCATTCTAGGGTTTGAGAATACCTTTGAGCACAGTGTAGCTCATTTACAAAGGTTTCACATCAATATTGGGGGAGTTACAAGACAGACAGAGGATAAAGCACAATACCATGTACAGATAATATCAAATACAAAGAACAGCAGTAACAGCACAATACATGGTAAAAATAGGTGACTGCAATTAGATACATAATTGGCATTCTGAGGACGCTTCTATAGTCGAAACATGGGCTGTTTTATTCCAGTTGGAAATAGAAGGAAGAGTTAGGAGATGTAGAGTAGCAGCAAGACAGAGAACGGGGGGATGCAGCCGGGTGGCATTGTCAAGCATATTGAGTGCGGCAGGATGGGATAGATGGGTGGGGGGCAGGCATAGGAGGAGAGGGTAACAGAAGGGAAGGAATGGTGAGGTGTGGGGGAGGGAGGTAGGGAAGATGGGAGGAAGAAAGGTGTGGAAAAGAGTCATTCAGGGGCATAGTGGGTGAGTAAGAGGGATGGAGTGGGAAGGTAAGGACGTGAAAGGTAGGGGGAGAGGTGAATGAGCAGGAGAGGAAGGAAGCAGCCAGGGGCTTTGTCGAGGAGGCTGGAGAATGCTGGGTACCAGATGAGGTGCAAGTCACATGATTAATTAAAACAAGTACACTCACTTTCCTTCAAGATGTGCTGATGCAGGAGACGCTTGAACTGGGTAAGTTGAGGTATGCTAGTCTGTTCACAACTCAAGCCATTCATCCAGTTAGGAGCTCTGTAGAGGAAGGATCACTGGCATTGGGTGGTCCGAACCCTAGGAACGTGAAAGAGTTCAGAGACAGAGGACCAGGTGTGGCGAGACTTTTGACACTTCGATAGAAGACTGGCGATGCCCATTGGCAGGGCCCCAAGCAACACTTACTTGGCAAGTATACACGAGTGGTACTTGATGCGGTTTTGTAGTTTGAGCCACCCAGTTAGGGTGAATAGATCACAAGTGTGGGTGAGGTGGCCGGCAACAGTGATAAGTCTACCGGCTTTGTTAAGGGCAGTATTTAGTCTTTTGAGGGATGTGGCTGGGGCAGCTCCGTATATAACCAAGCCGTAGTCAATAAATACAGGTTACTCACCTGTAACAGGAGTTCTAGGAATGGTATATGTTGTTCATCCACACTCATTGGCAGTATCCTTGCCGCTTTAAATCTTGCCGGAAGGTCTTCAAGCTTGCTCCTCCCACCCACCCGGGTGGTATAACTCTCGGCTCCGCCCCATGACGCCAGATCTGGCCCGCTGGAAGCTCAGGTTGTGCGCCGGGCCGAGTGTGGGAGTCATGGGATGAACAACATATACCATTCCTAGAACTCCTGTTACAGGTGAGTAACCTGTATTTCTAGGGACATGGATATGTTGTTCATCCACACTCATTGGCAGACTCCAGCAGTTCTCCGGGAGGAGGGAGGCAAGACGACACCCCACATACTTACTTGGGAAAGAGAGACTGAGAACCGAGGCCCCAAAACCAGCATCCCGCGTGACTCAAGGTCGATGTGGTAGTGGGTAATGAAGGTGTTTGCTGACTTCCAGGTAGCAGCCCTGCAGATTTCCTGGATAGGGACGCCCCTGGAAGCAGCCACCGTGCAGCAGTATGGCGGGTAGAATGAGCCTTATCCCTCTGGGAGGCTCCATGCCCGCTAACTTATAGCAGAGATCTATGCAGGAGGTTACCCACCTGCTTATCGTCCGCTTGGCTGCAGGTCTGCCAGATGCGGCTTCAGCGTAGCAAACAGCTGGCTGAACCTCCCCGACTTCAGCCGCGCCTCATATAATAAAGCGAGCTCTTCTAGGATCCAGAGTATGGAGCCTATATTCGGCCTCCGAGGTGTGATTGGGGTAGAACACCGGCAGAGTCAACACCTGGTTAAGGTGAAACTCCGACACCACCTTCGGAAGGAATTTGGTGGGGGCAGGGACAACCTTGTCCCTGTGGAAGACCAGGTAAGGAGACTCGATGGAAGCGCCTGGAGCTCTCCCATCCTTCTGGCTGACGTGATAGCCACCAAGAAGGCGGTCTCCACGACAGGTGAGAGAGAGCACACCTGTGCATAGGTTCGAATGGCTTGCCCATGAGCTTTGCCAGTACCAGCAGTAGATCCCACGGAGGTGGGGGTTCCCGCACTGGAGGAAATGTGATCAAGGCCTTTGAAAAGCGCCAGACCACCTTCTCCTGGCGCCACCGACTGCTTCCCGCCCGCGCCTCGTAAGCAGAGATGGCTGCCAGGTGACCCTTAGGGTCGCCGAATTTAAGCCCTTGACTAGAAAGGGACCATAAATAGTCCAAGATGCTTGCCAAGGAACAGGAGGAAGGGTCCAAGCCCTTGTTCTGACACCAAATGGAAAACCTTTTCCATTTGAAGGCATAGCATTTTCTGGTCGACTCACGGACGCCCAACTACATTGAGGACCTCGTCGGAAAGACCCAAAGCCTGGAACTCTAGCCGCCAGGAACCAGGCCGTCAGGTGCAGGGATTGAAGGTCCGGATGGAACACCTTCCCTGATTGACTGAGAGCAGGTCCGGCGAGCTGGAAGCTGCCATGAGTCCTGGAGCTGAGACTGAGGAGATCTGGTACCAGAACTGGCGAGGCCAGTCTGGGGCTATCAGAATCACCTGCGCCTTGTCCTCCTCGCCTTGAGAAGCACCTTGTGGATCAAGGAAATGGGGAAAGGCGAAAGAGGCCCGGGTCCATTGCCTCGAGAAGGCATCCCCTGCAGCGAGCCCTGCTGAGGGGGCGGGCATGGAACAGACTCAGCTTCTCTCCGTGGAGGCAAACAGGTCCACCTGAGGTGTGCCCCAAAGGGAGAACAGATGCTGTACTACCTCCGCAGGAGAGACCACTGTGGGATGTAGCCCCTATCCGCTCAGGGCATCGGCCAGGGTGTTGGAGGCTCCTGCCACGTGAATGGCTAGGAGATCCGCCTCCAGGCTGCGCGACAGTGACCAAATGCGGAGAGCCCTTGCATAGAAGCATGGAGCGCGGCCCCGCCCCTGGCGGTTTAGATAGTACATGGTCGTGGTATTGTCCGCCTGACTCGGACCACTTGACCCCGGAGGAACGGAGCAAAGGCGGTGAGAGCTAGGCGGACCGCCGGAGCTCCAGCAGGTTGATGTGGCATCGACTCCGCGGGACCAGAGGCCATGAGCCCGTGTTCCCCAGATGGGCACCCCAACCCATCAGAGAGGCATCGGTCGACAGAGAGACCGTCGGCTCGAGCGGACGAACGGGATGCCCTCCTGCAAATGATCTGGAACGGTCCACCACTGGAGAGCATTCCACATCCCCTGTGTCACCGACACAAGCTGGTCCAAGGGATCGCAGCGTTAGACCACTGGCTGGCCAGTCCCACTGAAGGGACGATGTTCCAGCGGGCCCAACGGACCACGCTGGTACAGGCCGCCATGAGACCCAGGAGGCGAGGAAGTCCCGGCAGGGCGCAATTGCCCAACCAGAAATGATCGGGCAAAGGAGGAAAGAACCTCGGCCCTGTCCGCTGGAGCCGCGCCTGGCTCGAAGAGAGTCGAGCTGCGCCCGATGAATAAAATCACCTGCTTCGCTCGAGTCCGACTTGGCCTCGCTGACAAGGAGGCCCAGTTGAGAGCAGACCTGGAGGGCCAGATCTCTGGACCACTCCGCCTCCTTCCTGGAGGGAGCTGCTATCAGCCAGTCGTCCAGGTAAGGGTACACCGGACCCCTCGGCGCCAGGAATGCTGTCACCACTGCCATGCATTTGGTGAAGACCCTGGGAGCTGGAGACAAGCCAAGGGCATGGCTTGAATCAAGAGAGATCCTTCCGCCGAAGCGAAGGAATCTCTGTGAGACGGACGGATAGGGACGTGAAAAACGCTGTCCCTGCAAGTCCAGAGAGCAGAACCACACGCTGCTCCAAGGATGGTATTATCTGAGCCAGAGTGACCATCCTGAAGGTTCGAGACCTTAGGAACTTGTTTAGGGTCGTAGGTCGAGAATGGGGCGCCAGCCCCCGTCTGCTTGAACCAGGAAGTACCTGGACACAAACCCTGGGTCTGAAGGAGGTCCACCACCTCTTACCACCTCCTTCTGGAGGAGGAGAGTGATGTCGGCTCGACGAGCCGCCAGTGAGGCTGGGATCCTCAAGCCCCGAGGGCGACGGCTCTGAAGGGTGGTGCCTGCTCAATTCCAGAGGCAGGCCTCTTCCCACCACCTCCAAGACCCACCTGTCCGTGGTAACAGCGGACCAGGCGGAACGGAAGTGCTGGTCGCCCCCCACGGGAACCTGGGGGGTAAGGTGACGGGATGGGGCGACACCCCCAGCCCGTCACTGGGCAGGCTTGAGGAGGGACCGGCCGAGGACCTCCTGGGCCCTTCTCCTGCCTCCTGTTAGAGGAAGCCGGGCGGTTGGGTTTGGGATGCCAAGGCCGAGCCTGCTGGCCCTGACGTTGTTGGCCGGGCGCGCGGGGCACAGAAGGACCGAAAGGGCTTAGGCTGTGGTTTGCGGCCTTGTCCTTCTGAGCGGAAGAGACCGAGTCCAAGGTGGCATTGGACTTCTCGATCCTCTGCAGGTGACCTTTCCACCCCAGGGTCGAAGAGGTCAGTCCCAAAAGGGAACATCCGCCAACTTGTGCTGGGTATCCGAGTAAAGGTGGATATCCTCAGCCAAGCCCGCCGACATAGCCACTCGCGGCCGCCACCGATCTGGCACATGAGTCCCTACATCCAAAGCAGTCTGGAGCTGCTGTTTGGCCACTGCTCTGCCTCTGGTCCCGCACCTGCTTAACCGTAGTCTGCAGATCGGCGGGAAGATGAGGATGACCTCATCCAGGAGCCCAACAGGGCATGAGAAAATGTGCCATGAGGACGGCCGAACTGGCCTGACGAAGGCCGAGAGAGGACGCAGCGTAGACTTTTCGCCCGACATAGTCCAATTTCTTGGACTCCTTGTCAGGAGGTTTGTCCACATCCCTGGCGTTGCCGGCGCGCCGGAAAACGCTGTCGGTAACCAACCCCCAGCAGAGGGGTGTTCCAAAACCGGACAAGGAACCGGTAGACCGTGATACTTCCTGGCCATCCTGGCCGAAGGCGCAGGGCAGGAAGCAGGGCGCTGCCAAAGTTCCAGTGCTGGACCCACTATGGCCTCGGCCACCGGAAAGGCCTCCGTCGGAGAATCCCCTCGGTCCAGAATCTCCGTGAGGGGATACCTGGCCCGCTTGGAACGGGTTCGAGCTCCATCCCGTAGACTCCGAGATGAGCCAAGCAGTCCTAGGAAGGACGACGGGCTATCGTCCATTGGCTGACCTCCTGAAGACCCAAGTCCAGTCGCTTGGAGAAGAAGGAGGAATCATCTTCGGACCGGAAGAGTCCTCAAGAGCTGCCTCTGGCCTGAGCCACCTTCACCTGCCGAGGTCGGTCGGGAGTGAGGGTAACTGACAGCCGATGGGTAAACCCTTAGCCGACCGAGAATCCTTGGTCGGAGCCCCAATTGGTGGCTGTGGAGGCGGAGGTTCCACCGCATCGGTGGAGCAGCTGGTTTGGCCGAACAACCGCCTGGGATAGGCCTCGGCAAGTCGAGGGTTGTGTCGGCCGCCCGTGACAGCTACTTAATGGCGGGAAGGCGCCGGAGTCGGCTTATTCCCGCCAGGAGGAGCTGTTGCAACATAAGGTCTCGCACTGGCCGACGTGACTTACGCCAAGCCTCCCTCATCCGAGGAGGAGGACGAGGACGAGCGGCGACGCCGCCATCGCTGTGCCGAGACCGGGACCGCCTTATGACGGTGGGAACGCTGACCGCGAAGAGGTCCGAGACCGAGACCGAGAGTCCCGAATTTCGGTCGGTAGGAGGTGTCGCCGAACCGACACTTCTTCGGCTCGGAAGGTCCATCCGAGGGCTCCGGAACCGAGGCACAGGCGCAGCCCACGGATCCTCAACTCCTCCCGGGAACCGGGAGAGGGAATCTCGCTGCTAAAGGCGACAGCCCGTCTAATGGGTCGAGAAAATCTCGACTTCATCAGTGGAGTCTCGGTCAACTGACCTGACGGGACACCGTGAGGCCAGTGGCGAGCCGAGCGGTCGACCGGAAGCCGACGGGTCGACGGCCCGGGAGAGGGACCTTCCCGCTCCCAAGAGCGCCGACGGAGGGACTTACCCTGTCCCTCTTTTGGACCGAGAAAGGTCCAGCAGACGAGGCCCTTCTCCTTTAGTGGAGAGGACAGACAAAGCTCCTTAAAGGAAGCCGTGTAGGAAGAACCCAGAAGAGCGGGATAAATGCGCGGCGAGGAAAGATCTGACCCGCGCCGCCTCCTCTTGAGGCGACCATCCGCTCGAGCTGATCCTTGAGCCCGCCGCCCATGGACACGTAACCGGCCTCCTTGGACTTCACGGAGAAGCGCTTCCGGGACGGCCCAGTTGCACCGGCAGCACGGCTCTGAGGACGTAGGCCGAGAAAGATGAGCACAGGTCGCAAGCCTGCGGGTCGTGCTCAAGGCCTAAGCAGTAGACACACGTGGAGTGTGGATCCGTCCGAGACATCTTCTGCCCGCATGGGCATCTCCGAAATCCGGGAGTCGATTTATCCATCGCAGTCGCGAGGGATCGAAGACTGAAGTCTTTTTGCAAAATATTATTTTTAAATCCGCAAACGGAGAAATAGGAACCAGTCACAAACGCAGAGCGTTAAGGAGGGAACCTGAGCTTCCAAGCGTAAGGAAGATCTAACGTCACGGGGCGGAGCCGAGAGTTATACCACCCGGGTGGGTGGGAGGAGCAAGCTTGAAGACCTTCCGGCAAGATTTAAAGCGGCAAGGATACTGCCAATGAGTGTGGATGAACAACATATCCATGTCCCTAGAACGGATAGTACCGATTGCAAGTTTAAGTGCTTCTGGGGTCAGACTTCTTCTGTGTCTGTAAAGCAGTCCAAGTTTAGCATTTACATTCTTAGCCACAATATCAATGTGTGGCTCGTAGGTAAGGTAAGGTAATACCCACTTGTCCGTTACAACAGTGGACCAAGGAAGCAAAAAGTAACTTAGCTGACCCACAACTGGGAGCGCAGATAGGGACAGAATGGGTGGAGGGATGACACCCCCAACTAGTCACTGTACAGCATTTGCAGGGGCACTGGCCACTGCAGCCGGGGGGTACCACCACTGCTGCTTCCACCTTTCTTAGGATCCTGCGTCCAGAACGTAGCTTGGGTCGCCAGGCCTGGTACTGCTCCTGCTGGGGTTGCTGCCGAGAAAGGTGTGGCTGAAAGTGCTGATACTGAAAAGCCTGTTTCTTAGGCTTCTTCTTTTGGTCCTTCTGGGGCAATGCCGTATAGTCTAGGGCAGCAGTGAGATGTCCTTCTACCCCAGGGCCAAAGAGGTCAGTGCCCAGAAACAGAACATTGGCAGCTTATGCTGCATGTCCGCTATGAAGGTGGACAGGCACAGCCAGGCCCTGTGACGCATAGAGATGGCCACTGCCATGACATGGGCACATGACCTGCCCATGTCCAAGACCATCTGGTGCCAGGGTTTAGCCAGGGATTGACCTTGGTCTCAGATGACCTTCCCTGCTGATTGCTGGTCAAAAGGGAGGTGAGAGAGGATAGCGTCGAAGACTCCCATCAGGGAATGACCAAAGTTAGCCAACATCAAGGCGTAGCTTGCCTGACAGAGACCCAGGGACGCTGCAGCGTAAACCTTTTTGCACCATGGTCAGTCTTCCTGGACTCCCTGTCTGGAGGCTTGTTTCCATCGCCAGGGCCCCTGGATTTGCAGAAGCAGAGTCAGACACAAGCCCTTCAGCCAAAGGGTGGTTTGAGAAGCCAGAAAGGCACCCAGTAGGGACCTCATATGTGGGTCATATGGTGGGGGGAGGGTGCTGTGCAGGATGTTGGATGCTGTCAAAGCTCCAGAGCTGGTCACAAAATTGCCTCAGCCATAGGAAAGGAAACCACCAGTCCAGAATGTCCATAAAAGGATACTCAGCCCTGTCTTGGACTGGCTCAAGCAGGACAGACATGGACTCCGAGATTAATCAGAGAAGCGCTCCGAAGGACACTGGGCAATGCTCTGTGGAAAGGTCCATGATCGAGGCCGGGTCGAGGAGCAGAGTCCCAGGGGTGTCCATGGACTTGAGATCCGAATCATCCAAGGATTTCTTGTAAGTGGCCCTCAACTGTTTCTCATCACAGACCACCTGAGTATCCTCACCCGAGGTGATCTGCACTGACAACCAGCCTGGTAAGCAGGTGGCCAAACAAGCCTCCTTGGTCGAAGCACCCACCTTCAACTGCGGTGGTGGTGGCTCCACCTGAAGAGGTGGAGGAGCAGTTGCTGGAAGCACCTGCATAGTGTGGACCAGCAAGGGTTCCACTGGCAGCTGTCAGGTGACTAGAGGTCTCAAGGGAAGAGCTCTACCCAGCCCCGCAATGGCCCACTGTTGCCAGAGGAACTTCTTGTAGCACTGCTGCATCTTGTCGTGATGCCTTGCCTTTCCAGAGGATGAGCAGCGTCGATGGTGACACCTCCAGGCTAAGTGGGATTGACAGCATGAGCGCCACGAACAAGATCTTGACTGTCGACCCGAGGTTCGACGTTGAGGAGTGCCTTTAGCTGGTTATAGTAGACCACATGCTTGGTCATAATAACAAGGAGAGGCTTGGAGGGCTTGACCATCAGCGGAGGCCGCTCCTGAAGGGAACCGGTCCAGGACAACAAAGGCCTCCTGGATGAGGACCAGAAGCACCAGGGTCTGTGAGATCGAGTCCTTGATCTCATCTGACAGCTGGTCTATAGGCTCCAGGAAAATTTCTGTAGCCTACTCGACCAAAGCTGAGGTCGACAAGCCTGATGGGGGTACCCAGGAGCTCTGGATCTTGCCCTCAACCAGAAGGGTCTTGACCAGAGTTGAGCAGTTGGGGGAGTCCAGGGAGCAAGAGGATCTCAATCTCTTCCAGTCCCATGACCTACACTGGCAGCATTTGTGCTTCCTGCCATGGTGGACAGGGGTCTCTCCCAAGGATTGGCAGGCCAAACACATGACACAGAATTCCCCCATGAATGACCCCCCCTCCACCAACGGTGGCCACAGCTGGGAACAGTGCCAAGACAGAAGAAGTGCTCACTGTGGCGACTGCCGCTTTCCAATTTTAGGATCACACGCGCTACTGAGCTCACCCGGCAGTTGCTGAGGCCTTCTTGTGACCCTTGGGATGGTCTTTGGGATCTTGCGCCGAAGGCCATCTGAGGGTGAATCGATGCTACCCATCTTCCAAGGACTCTGGTGTCATCGACATGTAGAGGCTGCATTCGGCCACGTTGTGCTGCCCTCCCAGGCAGTACAGGCACGTGTTGTGCGGGTTGGTGACTGATATCTTCTGCCAGCACCAAATGCAAAATTTAAACCCTGGCATGTGTCATCTTTGGTCGTAGAGAGGAGTCAAAGGGACCAAGGAAAACAATCACTAAAGTTTTAAAACTTTGAAAAGAAAGCATCGTCCATGGCGCCACTAATGCTAAGTGGGAGCCACAGAGGATGTGATCTGTTCTTGTGGAAAGATCTGATATGTGCAGAGTCGAGGATATACCACCTGGGTGATGGGAAGAGCTTAGCTTCAAGACATCCCACGAATCGGCACTTCCAATGGAAATGCCAGAGCTGGATAGTGAACTACAGTATATCCACACCCCTAGAAAAGCAATTTGTGCAAGTAGCAGTTCTGAATAGCAGCAGCTACTAAGTGTCACAAAATACCAATTTAACAGCCCAAATTCAGGTGCTGTAAAGCAGAATGGTGCAGTCGGTAAAGCCAATCAGGAGCAGTAACTTCATCACTGGGCAGAGATTATGAACTCTGAATCATCAGGTGCTGGGCACTTGCTCACATCCTTCAACGCAGCACAGCACAACGCTAATGTTTCAGCTTCCCAATGATGTCGTTTTCAAAGTGCCATACCTTGTATTAACAGCCACCAGGACTACTAAATGTAAGTACCTATGTTTAGTCTCCGAGACCCCTCTGTTCCATATCAGTGTACTGGCCTTTTGTCCACCGAGTGCACCTGTGGGCTTTATACACAATTTTATTTGTATTTTTTTCTAGTTCCTATTTATACATTCACCTGATTAAGGACGTTATGTATGGAAACAATATCCATGCTCTTTCGACTTCATATACTTCCGCTGCTTGTCAATAAGTGATATCACAACCTCCTGCTTGTGACATCATAACCCTTTTCATGGCAACCAACTGTGATTTATGAACAGGATCAGTACAGGCAGCAGGAGTAGATGAGATCCTTTTTTAAGTTAGTTTCCACAAGTTAAAAAAAAATCAAGGAAGATAACTACAGAAAGTAAATGTAATATAAGCAGAAAAGAACAGTTATGTAAGAACTTACCGTAACAGTAGATATTTCGAATAATCTCTTCCATTAGGCCACACCTTTGACACTATAAGCCATCTGTGTTAGGACCACACAATTTTGCTAGCCAGGGGTCACCCATAATGATGTGCTACGTTTGTGTGTATATAAACGTGGGTGTCCCCATCACTCCTCAGTTCCCCAGTGGAGATTAGCACTGGAGGACCTCCAGCCGTGGGGAACCAGGAAATGAGACCCGCACCAGGCATACAAGGGGAGGCATGGGGCTAGATACAGGATGCATGGAGTACAGCATCTGACAGAAACCTCACTGAAAGTAAAATGGGGGAAGAAGGGAGGCATGGCCTAATGGAGGAGATTCTCTTGAATAGCCACTGTTGTAAATTCTTACGTAACTGTTCTATTTTCTTCATTCTCCTCCAGCAGGCCACAACTATGGAACAATTCCCAAGCAGTGCAAATTAAACTGGAGGATGATAGTTTGATATAGATTCAGGAATGAAGGCCTTGTAGTACAGCAAGCCCAGAGTTAGCATGTCTACGAGAGACTATTTCCAGACTAATGTTTACTGGAAGTGTAGACAGTGCTCCATGTGGCTGCAGCACATACAGTATGTCAGCAGCTGGGACATTTTTGAAACAGGCAGCAGAAGTGGCTATACCTCCTGTGAAGCATCTATGAACAGCACCAGGAAGTTCCTTACCGTACTTCCTGTAAAAGAATGTAATGCAATGTGCCAGCCATTCGGATAGGCATTGTTTAGACACAGGAGCACCCTCTTTCCCAGGTGCGAACGAAACAAAAAGCTGAGAGGACTTTCTGCAGTCCTTGGTACAAGCAATACAGTATCACAGTATTCTGTGTACATCCAAAGTATGGAGCACTGCCTCACCCTGGTTAGCAGGCTCAAGATAATATACAGGAAGGTGTATTATTTGATTCAGTGTAAACTCAGATACCATCTTCGGCAGAAACCTGGGATCTGTACACAAAGAGACTCAGAGAAAAATCAAATAAGAAGGCTCATATCTTAGAGCTTGAAGCCCAGAAATCCTTTGAGCAGAAGTCATTGCAATTAAAAACGTTTTCTACGCTAGGAAACGTAAGCCACAACTCGTAGCAGCTTAAGAGGAGCCAACGTCAATTTCTCAAGCACAAAATTCAAGTCCCATGGTGGGACAGGATTACAGATAGGAGGTTTCACATGAAGAATGCCTCTCATAAACATATGCGACACCTCTAACTGAGCAACCATACGACCATCGCTAGGGGCATGGAAAGCTGCAATAACGATTAAAAGTACATTATGTGAGGAATACTTCAGGCTAGAATGAGACAGTGAAAACAAGTATTCTAACACTGCATTTACAGGACATGTAAAAGGATCCAAATTCCTAGAAGCAGCCCACAAAGAGAACTGTTTCCATTTCAAGGAATAAATATGTGTGGGAGAAAGCTTTTTAGCTGCAATCAGGATATCAGCAGCGCTAGAGCATAACCCAAAACGTGGAATGGCCATGTCTTCAGGAGCTATGCATGCAGATGTAGGGACCCCTTATCCTGTGACAACAGATCTTGACACAGAGGTAGCAGGACAGAAGGATCCACTGCCAGATGCTGAAGGTGTGGAAATATATCTGGCAATGCCATAATTCAGCAATGAGGATGACAATGGCACTCTCCATTCACAGTTTGAGCAGAACTCTCTGTATCAGAGGAATGGGGTGGGGGAAGGCATACAGGAATTTCCCTTTCCAAGAGAGAAACAACGTGACTCACAAAAAAACTCCAGCTTCTGGAGCAAGCGAGCATAAATGCGACAAGTCTGTGTTGTGTGGGGATGCAAAAATATCCAACTCTGGACGACTTCATCTTGTGAAAAGGTTGTTTACCAGAGAGGTCAGCAGTTCCCATTCATGAATCACTGACTGGGACTTGCTTAGCCTGTCTGCTAAGACATTTTGGAGACCTGGGAGATACACAGCTGATAGCTGAAGGCAGTGAGACACAGCCCACTACCTATTCTCATTGCTTCCCTGCATAAGGAACTGGAGTGAGTTCCCCTTGTTTGTTGATGTAATGCATCACACTGACATTGTCCGTCTGGATTATTGGAGAACCGGGAAAGAGATGGTTCTAAAATGCCAGAAGGCTGTACAAAACAGCCCTCATTTCTAGGACATTTATATGCAGCTCAGCCTCCACCTTGCTCCAAGGCCCATCTGCTTGGTAAGGGCTGAGATGAACACTCCAGCTGGAGCCTGAGGCATCCATGCTGAGGATATGTACAGAAGCTGGTACAAGGAATGGAACACCCCTCAACAGGTTTTTACAATCCATCCACCATGACAACTCTCTGCAAAGCAGAGACATGACGAGAACCATTAGGTCCAGCTCATCCATTAACTGAGCTCACTAGACCCTGAGTATCAATTGAGGAATCCTCATATGAAGGTGTGCCAGTGGCACAGTCACTATGGTGGCAGCCATGAGACCCAGGAGATATAACACTGTCCTCTCAGAGACGTAGTGACTCCTGTATACCAACTGTGCCTGGGCAATCAGTTTGTCCACCCTGTCCTGTGGCAGGAGAGCACATCCATTCTCTGTGTCCAAGACTGCCCTTATGTATTGCAGTCTTTGGCAGAGTGCAATCACTGACTTTGGCACATTTACTGTGACCCCCGAGCCGTTGAATAACTGACATGTCCAAGACAGATTATGTAACAGAGCTTCCCTGGAGCTGGCTTTTAGAAGCCAGTCATACAGATAGGGGAACACATATAGCACACCCCCCCGGCGCGTGAAGGGTTGCTCCTGTTACTACTGCCAAGTATTTGATAAAGGCCCGTGGAGTGGAGTGGAAGGCAACCCAAGGGGCAATACTCTGAACTGATAGTGTTCACCCTCCAACATAAAACGGAGGTATTGTCTGTGGGATTTCCCGATTTTTACATGAAGGCATGCGTCCTTCATGTTTAGAGAACAAAGCCAGTCCCCTGTTTGCAGAATGGGAATCAGTGCTTGCAGGGATTCCAGCTGAAATATTTTGTATTCAATGTATAGGTTATGGTCCCTGAGATCCACCACAGGACACAGACCCCCTGTCCATTTTCAGACCAGGAAGTATCTGGAATAGAACCCTCAGTTTCTCTCCTGAGGAAGAGGAACCATTTCTATTGCATATTTTTGGAATAAAGACTGAACTTCTTACTTCAGAAGGGACATATGGCCTGGAGGATAAAAGGAAGGAGGAGGAGGATCTGGAAGGATATGTACCAGCTCCAGACCATGTCCTCTTGTAATCATCTCCAGAACCCACTCGTCCGTAGTGTTTCTTCAGCCACTGTTTCAGATGCAAGGAGTTCTTGCTCCCCATACTCACCCCTGGAGGTAGCAGCTGAGGTGGGGGAAGAGACAGGAGAGAGTCAGGTGGTACCAGTGGTGGCAGGGCCACTGAAACCAATTCCTTTGAGTGCTTCTGTATGGCTACCAGGGGGCAAGTGACCAGAAGGGGGGCAGTCTCCTTGGCCTTCCTGACTGTAGGCATAGATACACACAATAGACTGATGAAAGGAGCCCTGATCACAACCTCTAGCAGGAGTGGGATGCAGGGACCTTACAGGCCTTAGAGTCATTTCTGAAGTTTAAAGTCCACGTAGGACCTTTTTAGTATCATACTCAAACAGTGTTGTCCCTTTAAAAGGGGCATTCAAAATTGCCTGTTGCACATCATTGGCAAAGCCAGCAACTCTACACCAAGAAATAGCTCTTCATGCAAATGTCAAAAGGCAGCCCTGGCAGATGTAGCACAGGCATCATAAGCAGAGCATAGCAAATGTTTGCCAATCTCAGCACCAATAGACAATACTTTCAATAGAGCAAAACGAAATAGCTGCTCCCCAACAACTCTTGTGCTCTGACTATATGTAATCACAGTCAAAACAAAAAAATCTGGCACCAAGATGCAGTATTGAATAATACTTATGCTTTTATTTTATCAAAAAGTGCAAAATTGCAATCCAGGACCCGGCAGTGCTGCAGGGTTTTGTCTGCTTTATCAAGTACTGCATCTTGGTGCTGAATACTTTAAATAGATCATTCCTGGCAGAGCCATTAGGCAAAATATTAGCTGCAGTTTGAGCAGCTTCTCACAGGCTGTTTTATCATGTGGACCTGGTAGTTTGCAATCCTAACGCTTAATAATGCAGAGGCATAAGTATGCCTGCCCATCACAACTAGCCTCCTAGATTCTTTATCAGGAACCAAAGTACTCATGTGTCTAGGGGCCCTAGACCTACAATAAGCAGCCAAGATGGCCACAGAGACAGCGCCAGTTTCTGGCTGGTTAGCATAATAAGGCTTAGCAGATGGGGCAGGATACTGCTTATCAGCCTTTCTAGGGACTGTAGGCAGTCAGTTTCGTCTGTACCATGCAGCAAATGTGGCATCCTCTAAAGCAGGCTATACAGGTGAAATTACAATGTACGAGGAGCAGGGCACCTTCAAAAATTCCATTATATTCCTTTTTGTGGGATCTTCCTCTTCCACAGCAAAGCCCATGACACACTGCATTTGCTGCATAATGGCCAGGGAAGATGGATCCTCAGGAAGAGATCTCAGCATATAAACCAAGTCCTCACTGCAGATTTAGAGCGTAGAACAAGAGCGAGGTGCTAGATATTGTTCTTCGTCATATTCCTCCTCTAAAGTCATGAGGTCGGAACTGCATTCTACTTTGTCATTGTCAGCACAATTGAAGATGGGAGCTGCGGAATGAACCAGCAATGCCAGCAGCGGCTGAGAGGGAGGAATTTGTGGCATGCTAGTGGAACCCATTAACAATGGCTGCGTACCAGGAGGCCCCGCTGGCGGAATAACTGCCTGCACTGGTAACCAAGGCAGAATGCATCTTATTTCTCAAAATGGTGCCAGCACAGTCTGAGAGTCAACGAAGCCCTATAAAGGGGACCGGGCTACTTGTGTCGACTGGCCTTGGCCAAACAACAATGGCATCCTACTATCCATAGTAGGTGTGGCAGCACCTAAGCCCAACCCCAACCTTGGTATCTCATCAGTGGTCGAGGTGGGGGCTGAAGTCAACGCCATCGGACTGGGCGATGGCAACGGTTTTATCTCGTCTCAACAGTGACCGGGATCTCCTTGCAGGCAAAGCAGATTTTTCTTTTTTTCTGTGTTTGTGGTTATGGCCAGAAATTCAGGAGAGCCGCGATGACTACTGTTCTCTATCCTGATCCTTAGACTTTGGTAGCCGCTTTTCATATGACGGTGAGGGAGACACAGACTTGTCTAAGCAACATTCCTTCCCTTGCTTGACTACAGAGACATTATCTTTATCTCCTCCCCAACCTTGAGCCTATCTAAACTGGACGTATTCTATTACCGTGCTGTTCGCTTCATTACTAACTCTGCGTACAGGACACACCACTGTGATCTTTATGCAGCAACTGGGTGGACCTCTCTTGCCACCAGACGCCTCCTGCATGCTGGCATTTGGACCCTTAAATTACTACTCCACAAACTGCCTGTCTATTTAACATCTCTCATACACATCTCGCATAGTGCCTACTCCCTAAGGAAATCCAACCTTATCCTACTAGATGTTCCCAGGACACGTACCACAGCTGGCCAAAGAGCTATCTCATACACCCTCCCAAACATTTGGAACAAACTACAAGCCATGCTGAAGATAACCAGCATCGTATCAATTAACTCCTGCAAAACACTAGCTATCTCTAAATTAAAAGACATATGTAGGTGCTACTAGGCCCCCAACGCCAAGTCAACTTCCCAGGTACCAACTGGCCCTCTACTTATTAAGCTGAAATGTGTTGCATAATTTAGGGCAAGGTTAAAGCTGGAATGTACTGCATATATAGCATAAGGACTTCTACTGTGTATACCTCTTGTATTATATATATATATTTTTTTTTTTTTTTTCTTTGTTGTTCTACATTTTATATCTCGTCTATGTAATCGTGAACTGTATGTGTATGTGCCTCAGGACCTCCTTGTGAATGAGCTTGCTCAACGGAGTCTTTCCTGCAATAAACTTGAACTTGAACGTGAACTATTCCTTCTCCATAGTTTACAATGTGAAAAGAAGGAAGGTTTCTAGAACTTCGTTACAGTGTCACCTTGTAGCCTAGTTGAAGCTCTGAAAATCTCACAAGCCTTCGCATTATGAGACAGGCCCAGACAGCACACAGAGGCAACGTGTATGTGTCTTCTTTGTAAATGTTATCTCTGCACATACAATACCAAAATAAAAGCTCTTTCAACTTTGGTGGCATGCAGAGAAAACAAAATATACACTTCAGTAACAATAAAAGAATAAAACGTCAATGGCTATGTTGACAGCATTTCTTTCAGCAGGTCCGATGAGGATGACAGACAGCAGGAAAAGAAATAAGGAGTGATGTGATCACCCATGTTTATACTCACGCAGCCATAGCATGTCACTGTGGGCAGCCCCTAGCTAGTAAAAGTTTCTGTGTAGTCCTAATGCTGATGGCTTATAGTTCCAAAGATGTGGCCTATGGAGATGATATCCTCGAAGAAAGACTGTGTGTAAATAGTTTGTTTTTTCAAACATTTCCCAGAGCTACCATACTATCTTTATGGAGCAGCTGACACCCTCTCACGTTCAGGGTAAGCAAATAAAACCAAAGAGTTTCCTGCTCGAGGAGATAATTTAGTCATGTTTGTATTTTTTTGTGTAGTGATACTTTATGTCACAATGCCCAGCTTGTAAGTTCCATGTAAAAGCTGACCAGCCATCAAGTGCTGCAGCCCCGCCCCTAAAATCAGCTTTAAGATGAAATTAAGAAGGGAACATGGCTACAGGCACTCGATGTGCACAGTAATACAACTGGAGGAGGGAGTTGTCTAAATGTATTAACAGTATCTCTGCTGGTAGTTATACTGTATGGAACATATATATGTATATATATATTTATGCAATAGGCATGGAGGTAAACAGAGTGTGATAAATCTATGTATCTGAGCTACCATGTGTATAAATGCAAAATTTAACATTTATACACATAGTAGACATGTCATCTTAAATTTATCACCACAGTAGACACGTCATAGCATCAATTGGCAACCCAGACCAATGAAAAAGACAGCTGGACTTGTTAGGAAAAAAAACAACTTCTCGTGCCACTCTGTCAACCGCGTGACACGAAGCAAACAGTAATGGTGGAAAAAGGCAGTTAACATAACTCGAGCAGTCCACATTTCAACTGACTCAAAACCCGGTATCAACAACACCACCATCTGACGGTAGCCGGAGTCAAAACTAAACTAAATACTGTAAAAAAAAAAAAAAAAGAAATGCCCATAAATTTAATGAAAAGCAATGACAGACAATAAGGCAAATAGTAGCTTTAGCTTGGAGCTTCAGGAGATACTGACACAAATCGAGATGGATACTGACCCCCTTGAGGACCCAGCAAGTGTCAGTCAGCATGAACCGCAAACCGGCAGTGCTTCCGTAACAGCAAGTACAAGCGAAACAGCAAAAATAGATTTGTTAGAGATTGATAACTACATAGACAGGACAAAAAATTTAAACACCGCAAGAAAAACCCATGGAGATGTGTCAATATTTACAAATTATCTTAGAGACAAACTAAATGTAAGTAAGATCCTACAAGAAATAGCACCAAAAGACTTACAGAATTTTCTATGCCACTATTTTATATATTGTAAAAAAAAATGGATCAGATTATGAGCCCCTAACCTTACGTTCAATTTTTCAAAGCATTGAACGATTCCTACGTGGCAAAGATTATCCATGTTCACTGTCCACCTCACCAGTCTTTGAAAAAGCCAGACAGGTCTTGTTGTCTAAGCAAAAAAATCTGAAGAGTGAGGGCAAGGGTTTAAGACCCAAGGCTACCGACGAACTGCTTGACAATGTAAAAGAAATCCTATATGAAAAGCAGCAACTTAGCCCCCACACCCCGGACTCCTTGCTAAACACTATGTGGTTGACAATAAGTATGCATTTTGGAGTCTGGGGCAATACTGAGATGCGAAATATAAAGTGGGGAGACACAGAATTATAACAAGACGAAAATGGCAATCATTATTTGCAGTACTCCCAAGAAAGACAGACCAAGACAAGAACAGGCACAAATCCAAAAGACACCCGGGAAATAAAGCCAAGAGCCTACCAACTCCCGGAAAGGCTAGAAAAATGCCCCGTAACGAACTACCTGTTGTACAAGGAAAAGAGGCAAAAAAAAAACCCATTAGTTCCAGAGTCTCCATTTTAACTGGCAGTCAACACCAATGCTAAGGACTATTACCCAATGACCTGGTACAAACACCAGCCAGTTGGTGTAAACAAGTTGTCCATACTAGTAAAAACAATGGTAAACAAAGCAGGAATTAAAACTGGGAAAAATCTAAACCAACCACTCTGCCAGAAAGCATTTAATTCAGAAGCTTACCGACTCTGGAGTTGCACCAACTGACATAATCCAGGTCACAGGACATAAACAGCTGAGTAGTATAAATGATTATTCAAGAATGAATGAAAATAAACAGCCAAACATTTTTAAAAACACTAAGCGGAAGACCGGAAGCTAACATCAAAGTAGAGCCAACAAAACAAGCTGCACTAACTACTGTAACGGAGAATCTAAATGAAGTATCGGGCACTCGCTTCAACCGCCCTAGTATAAAAGCAAAAAACATCACATTCAACATTGTCCAAGGTAATGCACACCCAACCCCACAAAAGCCATATCTATTTAACGCAATAATAATCTAATGAACTCTAATCAGAAAAATAAAAAGGTATAAATCACGTATCCCCCAAATCTGTACAGGACATCAGTATGAGTCAAGAAAAAGGCCACGACCAAAAGTGTTTTATTCCGACTCTGACACAGACTAACAGGTAAGCATAACCCCCCTCCCCATTTAGATGCCACCACATAAAACTTCAGATAAATAGCAATGGCATTGAGCTGACAAATAGCTCTGAACATCTAGCATGTATAAGCATTGATTCTGTACAACCACTCAAAGGACAACGTGTAAACTCATTTCCCCCTGTAAAAAAGAAATGCAGGAGCAATAAAAAAAATGTTTTCCATCCTAGCCAAACCGCAGATGCCATACCACCTAAGACAACCAGAAGCTATGGTAAAAATGCAGAAATCTCATCCAGAATCAGCACACGGAAAAGCATGAACATTGAAGAAAAGAAGTTTTTTGTTCCTGTTTCCCTGATATCTATCTCTATCTGTATACGATCGATAAACAATTGATTCCACACTTTAATCGTATGCTATATCTTTCTCTAGTGCCCGTTTCGGATGCTGTTTTAACTGTATATCTGATCCCAATAAAAAGTTAAAAGTAACTTACTTTTCGGTAGTCCTCGTCCCTTAGTATGTAGCAAAAGTAAAAAAGCCAGCAAATGCAAGGTTGATAAAGGTGTAATCAAAAATCGTGTACCAAAATAAAGTCCACTCTTCAATGTGGTAATCCCCCCCCAAAAAAGAAATCCCATTAAAGTGCATGAATTCCGATTGTGACCACAGATGTCCTGGCCTTCCTCCTCGAAGACGCCGAGATGAAAACCCCACGTACACAAAAGTATCCCCAAATAATGCACACCAAGTCCCCGACAATGAAAGGTCGTTAACAACATCCCCGACTCCACAGTGAAGAAAGCCTCAGACTCCCCATCAATGAAAGGCGCTTCCTTGGACTCCACCAAACTCCTTCCCGCTCTACTTGAAGGCCGCTCCAAGACATGCTGCTCCACATGGTGCTCCATCGATGCCTCCCTCCATACTAAAACAAACCTGCGCAACAGACTTTGGCCACGCCCCATCAGCAGAGAACCACGCCCATTAGCCAATCGAATTAATCATCCCAGTGATACTCAGCCCAATCACCGCATTTTCATTCATGGCAGGCACCCAATCAAAACTCACACACGACGGCACCCAACCAATTGTAAAGCACTACTATCCCCATTGATAAACATAGAAGATATGCTCAGTTACACTTAGCCGGCAGTAAAATAACATAAATAGTCCTGTTTTAAAATAAAAGCTGAAACGGAAGAAACAAAATGGTAAAGAAAAACAGCATCTCCCCCAACAATAGATATACCTATTGCATAAATCGAACATGTGGGGGTCTACTGTGAGATACACGATTTATTTTTACTTGTGGCCAGTGACCGCAGTACCATCACCTGTGGCTACGCTACGCCACTCGTAAGGTCAGCTGCGGTCACTGCCCACTCGTAAAAATAAATCATGTATCACATAGTAGACCCCCACATATCCCATATATTAGCCCCATACAAGTATAATTTCCAGCAAAGATATTGTAAGTACATTTAAGCAGCCTCACTCCCCTGACTATATTAATGTGCACGCAGAGAACCTGCAACCCTGTCCCCTACTTCATATCATCGTAAAGCTGATTTTAGGGTTAGGGACGCAGCGCTAGATGGCTACTCAGCTGGTACACAGCAATTATGAGCTGAGCATTGTGAGGTAAATACTTATTTTATTATTGCATGAAAAATTACAAAAAATGGCTAAATTAGGTCCTCAGGCTGGCAACTGCTTGGTATGAGTCGCCTGCTCTGAACGTGTCAGCTGCTCTTTAAATATTCTTTGAATAATTTTGTGGAGCAGTTTCCCCTCCCATATCTCTAGGCTTGCTTGTGGTTCTCTCCAACACCTATGCTACCTGAAGGTGCTTTTATGACAATACACATCCATTTTAGAGAATTCTCTCCAAAGGGCCACTGTTTCCTTACAGTCTGGCTACAGTGGCTTGCCAAGCAGTTTAATGCCCCAATTATCGAAATGTCTACCCATCTCTAACAGATCTTGTAAATCTAGTCTTATTAAATTCACTTTTTTAAAACAACTTTCAAATGCTACATTTAGTCACAACTAAGTACTTTACAACTTACAGATCAAAAGCACTCTGTAAAATGAAACTGCTGACAGTATTTTCCCTGAAGAGTAAGCTTGAGAAGATCTGTTTAATTTTGTCTGACATCGGAACAGACTGCATTCACAGATGAAAGTTTCTGGTCTAAGAATTTAAGTGATGTTATTGTGTTACCTGTATTCTTTGATGATTCTGAGAAGTGGTGTTTTCATTGTCCTTACTTTGTTTATCATCTGGTTCTGTAAACAAACCAATATAATTATACTTAATAATTTAACGTATCCATATGTCAGTCTATTGTCTTTATTCATTCACTGAAAACATCACCAACAGCCTAACCTAATTCAATATTAGTATGCATCTGTAACCCTCCCCCCATGAGGCAGAAAATAGGCAGAGTTGCCTAGCCCTCCTTTCCTGTCAACAACAACAAAAACCAAAACTACTGTGATTCATGTGACAGTATCCAAAAACTAACTTCTTGCTGAAGACTAGTGAGCACCCTCCTCCCAAAACGGAGGGTCACGTCCTGCTATCGAAGAGTGTTGCAAAGAGGACTACTACATACCAGGTACACCAAATCTGCTCTTGCACCCTAATGACCTGCAGCCAGGAGATCAGAAAGAACAGCAGTGAGTGCGATGCAGAAGTGGTGCCAGAGAGCACAAACCACGGAGATGCTCACAGATGCTCGTCTGACCGGACAGACAAGGGACTGAGGAGAATGAAGGAATGCTGCAAAGTTGTTTTCATGGTGCCCCGTAGGCACACCTGCTGGTTAGTGGCCACTGCAAGGGACAGGTTTTGTCTGGAATGGTGGTTCATTACTTACCAATAACAGGGGATCATCGACAGAATCCCCTCCGCACAGCCACACACATTTGGGAGACTTTTCAGAGCTGGGACTGCCCATATCATCATATGCCACAGGTTCAAGTTTGATGTCGAGAAAGGTTTAATAACCAGAGGAAATCATGTGTAGAATCACCTTCATAAACCTGTGGAAAACCTCCAGTTAAGGCACATATTTCCCACCTATGAGGGTATGATAGGCTGAGAGGGCTGAGATGTACTTTTACAGAGGAGTACTGAAATCCCGACTGGGACAGAAAAAGCAGATACTTCAAACACTGGACAGGGCAGGAGAAAGGATTTAGAGATCACATCTGACACCAGATGCTAAGGAGTTCCCACTTTAGTGAATAGGTTTCTCTGGTAGACTGTTTCCAGGCTGCCAGCAAGACAGACGAAACCTCAGTAGACACATAAAATCATGCCAGCTCAACATCCTCAGGAGTCAGGCATGCAGATAAAGGGAGAGGAGAGCTGAGCGACACTTTAAATGGAAGCTCCACTGTTCGTAACACTGGGAACCAGATCGGTCTGTTCACAGAGGGGCTACTAGAATCATGGTGTGGTTCATTCTGGAGCTTGACTGAGACCTACTGAATGAGAGGGATTGGAGGAAAAGATGGACTGTTTTTACTATCTGTATATATTTTGTGTGTATATTGATACTATATTTTGTAAACACATTTGTGCAACTTTATTTATTTATTTCAGTTTGGGATTAACACCTTTGAGCCAATGACTTGTTTATAAAGGTTCCAAGTCAAACAAAGTACAGAACAGAACAGAATAAATAGCAACAACAGTATATACACAGAAATACATTGGCATACAAAAGATAACTTGATTTCAAGGTTACATAAAAACAATTGTGCTTAATTGTCAAGTTATACTTTGGTTACACATTGTCTTGAAATTTACAATGAAATTTCATGGTCAGTCCTACATATACAGACAGGCAGTTCAAGTCTGATCCTAGAAGTAAGCTGCCCTATGCTGAGTGCACAGGTCAGCAGAAGGATTTCAGGAACTCGTGCTTGGGTAGGATAGGGCCACCAGAAAGAAAGGCTTTGTTGAAGATGTGCTTGAGTGGCAGCCTGAGAGGGCTTTGTCATTGGAGGTGGAGGGTCAGTGGTGAGGGACAGGGGATGGGGAGAAAAAGGAAGGGGAGGTCAAGGGGTTAGCAGTGAAGGGGGAGGGTAGCACAGGTGGGGAGTGGATAAGGTGAGGTCAGTAATATGTGGGGGGAGTAGGAAGCGGAGGATGGGACCGAGGGGGGGACGGGGGTGTGAGAGCGGGAACAGGATAAATCTGTAGTAATGTTGCAGTGAGAGGCTGGAGGGGACGTTTAGCGACATTCCAAGTACTTGAATTAGAGCGTTCAGCGGACTCTCAGTTGTTAGTATTGGGGTTAGGTTGTGTTTTGTCCTACTTTATATAGGACGAGCCTGAAAATGGGCTTTTGGGCCTAGTGATCTGTATCCTGTTGAAACATAATAAATTCATTTAAAAAAGCACAGATAGCCATCCCTTCCAGCAGAGAGACAGTATATCTTGCCAAAACACCACATGCCCTGGAAAAAAAGTGTGCAAAAATGGGACCAGTTTTAGAATTGTATGGGGATGCAATAAGGTCCATAATCTGGACACCCCAAACAACTTAAAAGAAGTTCTATGTCATGTCTGCGTCCCTTTTTTTTTTTTTTGGCAGATGCTGACCCCCAGGGATGTGTGGCGTGCAATGACATGGTGGCGCATGAAGCACTGATCGTCTGTCATGCATCCTGAATGCTCGAGCACCAGATGTCAAACCCCCAGTCTCCACCAGGGGTCGGCCAAGCACCGGATGCCCCCCCCCCCCGAGGAGGAGGAGGAGAAGGAGAGCAGTCCTGGGGACACTTTCCTGCTCTCATTCACGAGGCCGTATCAAGAAGCATCTGTAAGCATGTGCCAATGCATTTTGCAAGCCTGACACATATGAGAGCTGTTGGAGAGGGGTAGTGGAGGGCTAGATGACTGAATTCTGCATATCCTTTTTTTTGCACTGTTTATTTATCGCCCCCTGCGTCCGACCGACCTCTCCTTCTGGCCTTCTGCCAAGGACTACCCCCGCTGGCTCCATTCCGAACCCTCCCCGATGCCAGCTTCCCCCCTGATCCCAGATCGCAGCCGACCAGGGTAGCCCGATGTAACCCTTCGTCGGATGGGTCCCCTCCTTCCGGAGGGCAACTGCCTTCAGGCATTCTTGCTCTCGGCCCTGATGTTGCTGGGATCGGGGTTCCCCTGGTTCATCGGGGGTTCCATGGAGGTGGGGAATCCAGGCGGCCGTCACCCTGTCGCTTGGATGCCATTTTCTGCTTTTCTGGTTTTTCCCCTGTCGCGCCACTTCCTTGTAGTGCCCCCGGTCTCCAACGGGGGCCACTACAAGCGAGGCATAGCCTAACCCACCCCAGGAGGAGAGTAGTCCTTAGACGCCAGTCCTCTCCCTGCCCCCGCTGTTCTGTAACCCGCAGTCCGCTCCAGAACCCGGTCGCTGGCATTGTTTTGAGGTAAGGCACCCACGCCTCAGCCTCTACGCCACCGGGCCGGCTGCATATCCTTTTTAAACAAGGTCTCGGCATCTCGGGGGTGAAAAGTGGAAAGAGGGAGCCAAAGGGAGAAGGTGAATGGCTGACCAAAAGAAGCCGATTGTTTTCTGAAGCAGACATTGTGCTTTCTGGAGGTTGGGGGTAACAACAGAGCATTGGAGGAAGCATCAAAGCTGAGCAGGCTGAGGAAACAGCACACTGGGGACTGAAGGGGCTGGATCTGTGGACAACTGAGTTGTGGGATACAGCCGTAGGGTGAAGCGATTGGACAGACATGGATGAAGGGAAGGAACAAGGGGACAGGTTTTGCTTACCTATATCACTGCATTTTTCATATGGTTTCACATTGTTTTTTTCTGTTATCTGTGCTGATTACTATCTGGCAGCATGGGTGCTTTGTTGCGTTTTTTGGGCACCTTATATTGTAACCAGGGCATCACTACTTAGATTTCTGTAGTGTGTGTTTTTACTGTTTAGTAACAGGGCAGTAACAGGATATCAATAAGCCTATTACTGTGGTGTGAGATTTTTAACCTTTTGTTAACAGCAATTTAGGAAAGGTACTTACTGATTGGGGGTTTCTGTCCACGACCGCTGAAACAGACAACAGGGATATGGTCGGGGCAGACAGTATATCACTCTGACGTAAGTGCCGTTGTAACAAATCAGGAAAGAGGTATCTAAGAAGTGCTAAATTTAAATTTCATTGGAGAGGGTTTAAAAAGGGAACCAGAAAGTAACGCTACAGAAGGCTGTTGGAGAGGGGTAGTGGAGCGCTAGATAGCTGAAATCTGCACTGCTGCACTTCCTTTTTAATCAGGATCTCAGCATCTCGGGGGTGAAAAGTGGAAAGGGTGAGCTGGAGGGAGAAGGTGAGCTGCTGACCAAAAGGAGCTGACTGTTTTCTGAAGCAGACACCATATACACCGCCCTCTCTCCCCATCCCACCCCCAGGCTCATCTACATTTACATGCCAGGTGTCATAGAATATAGTTACTGGATGGGGGAGTGCAGTTATCCAAGTCAAAGGAGGAGAAGGATCTAAGTGTACTGGTGACAGGGGAAATGAACCTCTCAACCCAGTGCAGGAAGGCAGCGGCAAAGGCCACAAGAATGCTGGGGTGCACCACAAGAGGCATTACCTCTAGGAGAGGGGAAGTCATCCTGCCTCAGTACAGGTCCCTAGTGAGGCCACACTTAGGGTACTGCATGCAGTACTGGTGCCCCTATTTGAAAAAGGATATCAAGCTATTTACTTTATTTATTGAAGAGTTTCACCAGAAAAAACACATTGAGCAACAAGCTGCTCGTCTCACGGTGTGTCCTGGGGGAGAGGGAAGAGGGAAACATAGGCAATACAGTGCAGATAAAGCGATTGTACAATTTCAATTACAGTTTGGTATGACATATACATAGTAAACCAGTGCAAATAAAATGAATGCACATATACAAAGGTAGACTCGGACCAAATACATTTACAAGGTTATACATCAAGTGCAACAAAGCAAAATAAGCTTGAAGTGCAATAAACATTGGAAATAGAGCAGAATCTTCATTGACAAGTGCAGTTTGAGGAATAAAAGTTGTTTAGGGCCTGGGAGATGGATGAGGAGGATGAACAGTGTCAGATGGGCATAGATAGTGAGTTCCAGAGTATAGGGAAGCGATAAGAGAAAGCACCTTGGTCGCTCGTAGTAGTACATTGTGCAGTAGCCAGAGTGCAAATGTCAGTGGATCTGAGAGAATGGTGTGAGGGAGGTGGAATGGAAAGGGAGGAGGACAGGTAAGATGGGAGAACCAAACCAGAATTTAGAGGTAAATTTCATGCAGTGCAAGAGTCATCTGCACTCCAGGGAGAGGAAAGCAAGGGAGTGGTAGAGAGAGCAGTGGTGGATACGGGGGGTGGGGGGGTGGAACAGTCAAGAGCAAAGCGACAAAAAGCATTGAAAAGGGAATCCAATTTGGATAAGGAAGACTTAGGAGCAGCACAATAGACTATGTCGCAATACTCAAAAATAGGGAGAATCATTTTCTGAACAAGATCGCGCCTAGCCGACAGAGGTAAGCAACTGCGGTTCCTGTAGAGGGCACCAAGCTTGGGGCGCAGTTTCTTCAGGATGGCATCGACATGTTCAGTAAAGTTTAGGTGTCGGTCAAGCCAAACACCTAAATATTTAAAAGAGGTGGTATCCTCAAGTGTGGTCCCATCCAGGGTGTGGAAGGTGGGTAGGGAGGGAAGCCTAGAGAGTCTGCCTCATTCCAAAGGTCATGGAGACTGTTTACTTGGTGTTCAGGAAAAGCTGATGTGACTTAAACCAGCACTAAACATTACTGAAGTCGAGCTGGAGGCTGGCAGATACAACAGAGGGAGAGTGGCTAAAGGTGAGCAAGACCATGTCGTCAGCGTACATATGGATAGAGGAGGAGGAACATACTGACAGCAGGTCATTAAGGAAAACAGATAATAAAAGTGGGCCAAGTACAGATCCTTGAGGCACACCAGTTGAGATAGGCAGTGGCGGGGACGTGGAATCAGCTATTTTAACTGACTGATTGTGGAGGGGGTACAGCGCCGGGCAATGAAAATGATCATGGGATTGGGTGATGAACCTTATGAGGAGACACTGACAGAGCTCAATATGTATCCCATGGAGGATAAAAGGGAGAGAGGATATGACTGAGACCTTCAAGTACCTGAAGGCTATGAATATCAACAGAGTAAGCACCAGAAGTATTTTCAAATTAAAAGGTGGAGGGGAAACCAGGGGGCGCAGTCTGAAGTTGTAAGGAGGCAGATTCAAGAGGGAAATGAGGAGGCACTAGTTCACAGAAAGCATGGTGGCAGGGTGGAATGCGCTACTGGAGGAGGTGATATCACTGCAGACAGTGGGCAGCTTCAAAATGGGGTGGGACAGGTTCAGAGGGAGAGTTCAAACCGTCGGGGGTGAAACATACAGGGAAAAATCAATGGGGGAAGGAAGGGGGCAGCTGCAGCCTGAAATGCTGCATACTCGAGCAGATAAATAGATACATAGACAGTGTCGGCAGATAAGGGCCTATGGCCCACCCAGTCTGCCCATTTGAGCTTGTAAGTTCAGTTTATGTTTTCCTAGAAGTCTGTTGCCCCTTACCCCTGACCTCCAGAATTCCTTTATGTCTATCCCATGCATTCTTAAATCCCGTGATTGACAGACTAGATATACCGATAGGCCTGTATCTGCTGGCATTTTCATATGTTCATATGACACATTGCCACTTCCTGTCTGGAGGCAGGAAGAGGTTAACCCTACCATAAACAATGTATGATATAAAATGAAGAAGAAAAAACAATCAAAGAAGTCTAGAGTCAAAAGGGTTTCTGAGGAAAAACAGAGTCAAAAGCAGATTCAATAAAGGCTGAAGTTCAGCATAAGAGGAAGAAAAAATGCAGGGAGTGGTGCAGTGTTGTGGATGTGGACCAGCAGTGTTCAGGAGGACCTTCTGGACAATGTGGTGCTGCCCCATACGCAGGCACCTCTCTGGATTGAGGGTGGAAGTCAACTGTCTCCAGGCAGAGCTGGCTAGTATGCAGGAGGCCTATATCCCCACCTGGAGGCTACCCAGTCAATTTCCACTTGCTCAAAGGTTGCCTCACAGAGAGGGTGGACGGGCGAAGGAGTGGGGTCACAGGCACATCTCCCACCTGGTGAAACTACAAAACTCATACACCATCTTGGCAAAACAAGAAGGTCCCACAGAGCCTTCAAATGTAGTCATCAGGAGGATGAGCGGGTCCTCTATGATGGGGACCACGGGGGGCAGGAGACCCCAGAGGAGGAGGAAATGAGTCCTGTCTGGGGACTCCATTGTGAGGGTAATAGATTTGGGGAGGGGCAATGGGGGGGGAGACAGGAAGGTGAAGTGCCTACCCAGAGGCACAGTTTGGCAGGATGGGAGGCCAATCCTTGGGATCGCCAGGGCAGTGGTAAGGAGGGAGGAGCTGAATGTCATTGTCCATATGGGGATGGATGACCTAGCCAGGGAAGTGGTGGACACAGGAGCAGTGCAGAGGGACAATAGGGACTTGGGAAAGGGCCTTAAGCGGGTGAAACACTCCACAGCATTCTCAGAGGTTCTGCCTGTTTATGGTAAAGGGGGAAGATAGGGACATCCGCACAAGGGAATACAATGAATGGTTGAAAGAATGATGCGGACAGGAGGGTTTCGGTTTCATTGGGGACTGGGACCCCACCTGGATGGATAAAGTCTGTACAAGCCGGATGGCATGCACCCGTCGGGGGGGGGGGGGCACCAAGATCCTTGGTGAAAAGTTTAAATGTTTCCTCTGCAAGCATTTAAACTAGCTGAGTGGGGAGGCAAAAGCAAGCAGGAAATATCATATTGCCCCCACCCCCCAACACACAGAGGATGTGGCAGCCATAAATGAGGAAGCTAGGGAATCATGCATAGGTAGTAAGCTGGAGATGAGAAGGAACGGGACGAAATGCAAGAAGGTAGCTCTGGCAACTCAGGGGGAAAAACTGGGAGGGTATCGTACATGGAGGACATTGTGTACAAATGTCCACAGCCTGGGAAACAAAATCCCAGACCTGACAGCAATGATGGGAGAAGCAGACCTGGACATTGTGGCTGTTACAGAAACATGGTACATAAGGATCCATGAATGGGATACTGCCATACCAGGCTATGCAGTTTTCAGGAAGGATAGTGAAGGAAGAAAGGGAGGAGGGGTGGCTATGTACGTGAGGGAAGAAATCAAAGCAACAGAAGTTCAGCAGTTGTGGGAGGGAGCAAAGGCACTGTGGGTCACCCTGGAGACAGGATATGGAACCATCATTCGCAAAGGAGTGATCTACAGACCTCCAGCACAGGATGAAGCAGATGAAATATTAGTGGAAGCCATCCACAAAATGGCAGCCAATGGCAAACCACTACTGCTAGGAGACTCCAATCTGCCAGATATAGATTGAAACTCCCAGACTGCAAGTACTACCAAAAGCAGGAACATCCTGACTGCCCTACAGGGAGCTTGCTTCAGACAGCTTGTGCTTGAACCCACCCGCAAGGGGGCTATATTAGTCCTGGTGCTTACAAATGGAAACAGGGTCAATGATGTGAAGGTGGGTAGCCACGTAGGATCCAGCGACCATAAAATACGTGTGGTTTAATATGACCATGGTAGAAGAGGCAATCCACACAAAAATAAAGGTCCTAGATTTCAGACGGGCTGACTTTCTCAAAATGAGAGAATAATCTTAAGCGAGCCCTGGCGAAAGAGGACAAAGGCGGAGGATGTGGAGAAGCAACAGGCTGTTCTCAAGGGGGCCATACTGAGGCAACAAGCATCTGCATCAAACTGCTAAGAAAGAGTAAGAAACAACCACTTTGGTTCTCAAGGGAAGTAGCCAGGAAAGTAAAAGCGAAACAAAGGGCAAGGAAATGCGGGGGGACAGGGAGCAGTATCTAGACAAGAAAAAGGAAGCAGGAAGGCACTTAGGACCACAGAAGCACAAACGGAAAAAACAGCCCAGAATATAAAGAAAGCGACGACCTTTTTCAGATACATTGATGAGAGGACAAAGACTAGGAGTGGGATTCTCAGAATAAAAAAAGGAGGAGGAGGGTGTGCAGAGAAGGATATAGAAAAAGCAGCAATACTGAACACTTCTGCTCAGTATTCATCAAAGAAGGGGAAGGTAAGGTTCCACAAATCAGCAATAAAGGCATCAAAGGAAAAGAGGTGGACACCAGTCCTGTCACTGTGGAGAGAGCGCTAGAGAAGTCGGGGAAACTGAAAGTGGATAAAGCAATGGGACCAGATGGGATTCACCCCAGAATATTAAAGTAGCTCAGAGACGTACTGGCAGCCCCATTAACCACCCTTTTCAACAGTTCACTGGAGACAGGGGAGGTCACACAAGACTGTGGGAGAGCAAATGTGGTCTCTCTCCACAAAAGTGGAAGTAGAGAAGAGGCAGGTAATTAGAGGCCAGTCAGTTTGACCTCGGTGGTGGGAACATTAATGGAATCACTTCTAAAAGGGAGGATTATGTTATTCCTTGACTCTAGCGGGGCACAGGATCCAAGACAGCACAGATTCACAACAGGAAGGTCTTGCCAAACAAATCTAATAGATTTCTTTGACTGGGTCACCAGAGAGGTAGGTCAGAGAGGGGCAGTGGATGTGGCCTACTCAGATTTCAGCAAGGCCATCGACACCATCACACACAGAAGGCTGGTACATAAACTGGACAGCCTGGGGGTGAGCACTAAGGTGGTAAACTGGATCAGAAATTGGTTGAATGGCAGGACACAGATGGTGGTAGTAAAACGGTGTTCAATCTGGGGAGAGGGAAGTGACCAATGGGGTGCCACAGGGGTCAGTTCTCTTCAATGTCCTCATAAGTGACATTACAGAGGGGCTGGAAGGGAAGGAATGCCTATCTGCAGATGACACTAAGATCTGCAACAGGGTAGACACTCAAGAGGGGGTAGATAAAATGAGAAAGGACATAAGTATGATGGAGGAGTGGTCAAGAATGTGGCAGCTTAGATTCAATGCAAAGAAGAGTAAATCATGCACTTGGGGCACAAAAATCCAAGAGAGGAGTACAGGATGGGGAGGGAGGAGGTACTGGCTGCCACCAAGCAAGATCCTGGCTGCCACCAAGCAAGATCATGACTTTGGGGTTAATTATATCTGATGACCTAAAAGTGACCAAACAATGTGAAAAGACTGTGGGGAAAAGCCATTGGGATGCTGGGGTGCATAGTGAGAGGTATCACCAGCAGAAAAAAAGGAGGTGGTTATGCCACTGTACAGATCACTGGTGAGACCTCAGCTGGAGTATTGTGTCCAGTTCTGGAGACCACATCTCTGGAAAGACATACACAAACTGGAGGCAGTCCAGAGAAGGGCTACTAAGATGATGCAGGGTCTGCATGAAAAACCCTGAGGAAAGGCTGAGGGAACTCAATATGTACTCTCCGGAAGAGAGGAGAGAGATAGGAGATATGACTGAAACGTTCAGGTACCTCAGGAGTATAAACAAGATACAAGAGGGCAGCATCTTTCAGAAAAAAGATGTACAAGAACAAGGGGGCATGAGATGAAGCTGGAGGGAGGTAGGCTCAGGGGCAATGTGAAAAAGTACTTTTTCACAGAAAGAGTGATGGACACTTGGAACAGGCTCCCGATGGCAGTCGTGGGAGCAAAATCGGTTAACGAATTCAAAATTGCATGGGATAGACAAAGGTACCCTGGCAGTAGGGAAGAAAGGATAAACCACAGATCAACTAGGGTCCTTGGTTTTTGCAACAGATAGGCAAACTGGGCGGGCCACAAGGTCCTTATCTGCCGTTACCTTCTATGTTTCCAAGAGGGTGCAGCAAGACACTATTTTTTCACTAAGGGCAGACTCAACGGCCCACTCCCAAATCTGCGAAACAAAGGATCAGAGTGTGTTCCCCCTTGTTTGAGCAGCACATGACACTCTGGTTGTCCATCTGTAAGATCTCTCCCTCAACCTGTGGGGCCAGTGTCTGAAGGCCTCTCTCATTTCCAGCACATTTACTGTATGTGGAGAATGCATTCCACTGAGGCCATACCCCTTAGTCTGGAGGGAACTGAGATATGCACCTCACGTAAGGATGGATGCATCCAAAGTCAGTTACCTGAGGAGGGCTGCCAAGGAAGGGAGCCTCTAACAGCAGATGCTGCTTTTTCTGCCATAAGAGGGGAGCTCCCTGTAGAGTGGCACAGACCCTGATGCGGCATTTGTATGCTTGAGACAACTGAGCTTGCAGAACCCACTGAGGAATCAACATATGAGCACCTGCCATGTGAGCCATGAAAACGGATTCCGCAAGAGACCAAATAATATGAGCATGTTCTTGGCTATGACCGTGTCACTTCTGACAACCAGAGTTGCCTGAGCTATCGGCATTTGTGCAATCCTCCAACAAGAAAGTTTTTGCCCAAGATGAGTTCAGCAAGACTGCAATATACTGTAACCTCTTGCAAGGGGAAAGAATGGATTTCGGTACACTGGAACAGGAAAACCAGGCACTCGGTCACTTTGCTGCTGGACACTTTTGTTATACAAAAAGGCCCCTCAAGTTAAAGTTAAGAAAGGAAGTCACATTTATTGATAAAATAACACACACTGGCCATACCGAAAGTAGGCAGACAGGAGGAAGGTCCCCCAGTGGACCAACGTTTCACGTCACACTACACATGCTTTGTCAAGGTATAAAAAGCATGCATAGTATCACGTGAACTGTTGGTCTACCAGGGGACCTCCTCCTGTCTGCCTGCTACCGATGTGGCCAGTGTTTGTTATTTTAACAATAAATGTTACTTCCTTTTTTATCTTTAATCGGAGAAGCCTTTTTATGTAACAAAAGCATCTAGCAACAAAGCGACCGAGTGCCTTGTTTTCCTGTTCCTGCTTGTATTTTCCACTGGTGTACCCACGCCTTCCCTGGTGCCAGCTTTTTCTGCAGGTTACTTCTGTGTGCTACACAGGACACCCAAGTGGTCCAGCAACTGCCTTGTCTGTTCAATGTGTGAACTGTCAGGTCTGCAGTGGACCTCTTCAATTATCAATTATCCATATAAGGGGAAACATGCAGCTTCTTCTAACAAAGAGCTGGGGCTACCACTGCAAAGCATTTGGGCAATACATGCAGTGCTGAGGATCAGTCAAAGAGCAACACATGGAACTGAAAATGATGGCTACCAGGACATATCCGCAGCTACTGCCAATGGTATCTCCTAACGTTTAAGAGCAGGAAAGTGTCTTGCATACCCTGTGCACACATTCGGTTCTTAAGACAGCAAGTGAAGACGTGACCCCAGAAGGGCATCCAAAACATTTTGTAAGCAATCTGCATGAAGATCCAGGATGGGACAAAACTTTCCTGCCTTTTTTAGCAAAAAGAAGTATCTGGAGTAGGAACCCAAATTATGTTCTGGTAGAGGCACCAGCAGGGTTGTCCTCTTTCTACTAGAGCCTCAGCTTTCTACTGAAAGACAGTCAACTGTTCCTATGGATAGTGACAAGGTCTGTGGGGACAGGAGTCTATCTGCTGATTAAGAGGCAAACTTAACTGCATAACCAGATTGGATTATTTCCAGGATCCAGATGCCTGAGGTGACATTAGGCCACTGAGGAAGGAAGAATAGGTTACTCACCTGTAACCATAGTTCTAGGAGTGGCATATGGTTCACACATGAGCACTCTGACAGTTTCAGTGGAATGATGTTATTGTTTGGACACCTTTAAGCTAAGCTCCTTTCACCACACGAGTGCTATATCCCCCAGCTCTGCCCTATGACGACGTCAGATCTTACATGCTGGAAACAGGACCCGTGTACCGCTTGCCAGGGGATGCCGGGTGGGTTGTGTGGATGTGAACCATCTACCATTCCGAAAACTGCGATTACAGGGGAGTAACCTGTTTTTCTAGGGGCATGGATATGGTTCACTCATCCACATTCTGGCAGACTCCTAGCAGTTCTCTGGAAGGACGGGGCAAGGTACACACCCCTACTTGGTAAACAAAGACTGGAGAACCAAGGTCCCAAAACTAGCAGTATAGAAAACTCCACTGCCAGGTAAACATCTCTGAAAACCAAGAAGAAAACTGTCTGTAGAGACATGACTTCTGTTTGCAATCAGGCAACCATAAAAGAGAGCTGTTCTTTTCTATGTTAAGTGAGCATAAGGAACGGTCTACTATGTAAAATACTAAATGATTCACCCAGATCTCTTTCCTGATGAAGCCTAACGGTGAAACATTGGGTAGCATGAGGACTGGGATATGACTTATACCATAATAAAGCCAGATTTTTAGTACAAATCTACTGGAGCAGCTGGTGACTTCATTCTTTTGGACTTATTTTGCTGATCAGCCCCCACACTACACAGCCTTACTACTTTAGAAGGGGACCCACTCCAGATTCGTGTCTTTTTTTTTTTTCAACTCTATTTATTCACCTGGTGGTTCAGGGCATTTCTTGCGTTGGCTCGCTTAGCGTTCCCCTAACTGCTCGCCTGTACCACATCCCCCGACTGAAACATCGGGATCAGGATCCCCTCCTCTCCTGCCAGACCCATACAGGAGGAGGTCAAGGATTCCCCAAGGGATAGGGTGGGGATCATGGCTAGCGATGAGCGTGTGGGGGTCAGCCCCTGGAGACCAGCCGTCACCTCACCTGGCCATCAGGGGTATTTTTTAATTTTTCTCCCCTCGGAGTGTAGTGTGCAATGACGCCTGTGCACAGCTGCCCTGCTGGCGTCTGCCGCACTCCACCCCCCTTGCATTCTGGCTGGTGTACCTGCAATACCCTCGATCTCCACCGGGAGTCGCCAGGACACCGAGCAACCCTGAAGCCCTCCCCAGGGAGAGGAGAGCTGTCCTCCAGACGCTCAATCCTCTCCCTCTCCTGCCAACCCCTGGCAACCAGAATCCGTCACCATACCCAGGTCACCGGCGTGGCACGAGGTGTGGCATCCAGCGCCTCAACCCTCAGTGCCACCGGGCTGGCTAAGATCCTTGTCTTGACTTAAGCATTCCCAAAACCAGCAGCAATTCCCACAGTGGAAATGGTACATGCACCAGAGGGGACAAGTGGTCCTGGCCCTTGAAAAAGTGCCTGACCACCTTCTCCTGGGCCACCACTGGCTACCAGCCCATGCCTGGCAAGCAGAGATGGTTGCCAGGTGCATCTTGAGGGCTGTCACCCATAGTCCCAGCTGGGAAAGGGACCAAAGGTAGACCAGGATGCCAGCCACAGGACAAGCAAAGGGATCCAGCCCCTTGCCTCAACATCAAATGAAGAATCTCTTCCATTTGAAGGCATAGCATCTGCGAGTCAGCTCTTTCCTGGAGGCATCCAGAGTGTGGAGATTATCTGAGTGACCCAAGGGCTGGAACTCTAGCCACTCAGGAACCAGGCCATGAGGTGCAGGGACTGAAATTCCAGGTACAGGGTCGTCGTCCCCTGTAGTCTGGTTAGCTGGTCTGTGAGGAGAGGCAGACGCCATGAAGGCATGCTGCTGAGGAGATCAGGGTACCAGAACTGCTGTGGCCAGTCTAAATCTATCAGAATCAATTGTTCCTTGTTGTTCCAGGCCTTAACAATCACCTTGTGAATCGGGGAAAGGGAGGAAAGCGATACATGAGGCCTGGGGTCCAGGGCCTCATGAAGGCATCCCCGGCAGTGACCCAGACTGTGGGGAACAGGAACAAAACAGCCTCAGTTTGGCGTTCTTCCAGGAGGCAAACAGGTCCACCAAGGGTGTGCCCCCTCAGGGAAACAGGTGGTTCACTACCTCCTGATTCAGGGACTACTCATGCAACATCTCTCCTACTTAGCTGACAGTGCCCGCCAGCTTACTGCTCTCTCCCACAACATGGATTGCCAGGAGATCTGCACCAAACTGCGCACGAGAGACCAGGTACAGACTGCCTCATGAAACGGGACAGGAGTGAGTTCCGTCCTACCAGTTCAGGTAGAACAGGGTCGTGGTGTTGTCAGTCTCGATCTGCATGGCCTGATTCCTGACCAGTGGAGTGAATTCCATCACAGCCAAGTGCACTGAATGGAGCTCAAACAGGTTTATGTGGTGACAGGACTCCTTGGATGACCAGAACCCATAGGCTCTGTGGCCTCCCATGCTCCCCATCCCACCAGAAATGCGTCTGTTGAGAGCATGATGGTTGGTTCTGGGTGGACAAGTGGGATTCCCTCCACCAGATGTTCTGGAACTAGCCATCACTGGATGGTATCACACATCAGCTAAGTCACTATGTCCAGCTGGTCCAAGTGGCCTAGGGGCTGGGACCATTAGCGGCCGAGTTCCCAATGAAGGTAGCACATCTGCCAGTGGGCCCAACAGACCACACTGGTGCAGGACGCCATGTCCCCAGTAGCCTCAGGAAATCCCAGGCAAGACACAAAATGATCACGCAAAGGAGGTAAAATCCAGTGCTCGGTCCACTGGGAGGCAGGCCTTTGCCTGCAGGGAGTCTTGTTCTACCCTGATGAACTTGATCATCTGTTTCGGTACCAGTTTGAACTTGTCTGGGATGACCAGCAGGACCAAGCCCAACAAGTCTTGACAGCCACATGTGTGGATCTCTCCACGCCCTCTCTGGATGGGTCGGCAAACAGCCAGTCATCCAGGAAGGAGTGCAATCAGACCCAGAAGTATTGCAAGTGGGCCGCCACCACTGCCATACATTTTGTAAAGATTCTGGACACTGAGGAGAGGTCGAAGGGCATGACCTGGATTGGGTACAGAATCCCCTCTGCACAGAACCGGAGGCACCAGCAGTGGGATTGATGGATGGGAATATGGAAAAATGAATCCTGGAGGTCCAGGGAGCAGAATCACATGTTCTGATCCAGGAATGGTATACTAAGGCTCAGAGTGACCACCCTGAACTTATTTCCACATAAACTGGTTGAGATCGTGCAAACCTAGTATGGGGCACCAGTCCCACATCCATTTTGAGACCAGGAAGTACCTGGATACATAACTCTGACTAACCAGGGTATCTGGGACACAGGCTATCGCCCCTTTTGCAAGGAGCTGAGAGATGTCCACCCTTAGGGTGGAAGTGTCCTGAGACACCCAAGACTCTTGAAGCACACAAAGGCTGTAAGGAGGAGAGCCTTGAAATCTAGAGACAAACCTCTGCCCACTATGTCCAACACCCACTTGTCCATTGTGGTAGCAGACCACCGTTGCAATGCAGCTGGTCTCTGATAGGGATATTTAGTCAGGGACAGGACAGGTGGTGGGACCATGCCCCCCCAACCAGTCACTGGCAGGTTTTGTGGGGGGGGGGCACTGGTGGCAGCTGCTGGAGGGGCACCACTACCTCTCCCCACTCCCTTCTTTGGATCTTGGCCCCCAGACATCTGCTCGGGGTGCAGGCCGGGAATTGCCCCTGCTGGGTGTCATCAAGGCATTGGTCAGCAAGGAAAAATTACTCACCTTAGTAACTGTTTCTTCTAATGGAGTCTTGCTGTATTCTGACAGTCTGCAGTTAGCTCCAGCCTTTGAACTGCCACGGAGAGTAGAGGGTTAATTTTCTATGCAGTGCATAGAACGTTGAGCTCGAGCTCGGTTGAGGTCTCTGTCTGCAGCACTTTGAAACCCAACCGTTAGATTCTTACGCGCAAACACTCACTATCTATCTATGTGGAAATTGTAAAAATTTTTAACTAGCCAACTGGCAACAGAAAGTTTTGGATTCCCAAAGGAAGACTCAAGTCAGGAAACCCAAAACCAAAACCTATCCAAAAATAAAAGATCATAATACAAAAGCACCCAGATAAAATGGAGGGTGTGCATGAAGCACCCCTGGGGTGTAACACTGCGCCTGCCCACCCACTTCCCAAAACCAGGTTCTGAGAGGGGAGGCAGGGAGGGAGGTCAGAATACAGCAAGACTCCAATAGAAGAAACACAATTACTAAGGTGAGTAATTTTTCTTCAAACAACATGAAATCTTGCTGTATTCTGACAGTCTGCAGACTACCAAGCAGTACCTCCATGGAGGAGGACAGAACCTACTTTGGGAATAGGCTCTGAAGTACTGCTGTGCCAAACCGAGCATCACTCCTAGCCTGGATATCCAGAGAATAATGCTTTGTAAAGGTATGAACTGTTTTCCGGGCGGCTGCTTGACAAATTTCTAACAGAGGGATATCCCTGGCAGCAGCCAGGGAAGCAGCTGTACCTCTTGTGGAATGAGCCCTCAGGCCTGAGGGTGGAATTTTTCCCAGTTGCTCATAGCAGAATTGTATACAAGAAACAATCCACCTGGCAACAGTTCTCTTGGTGGCAGGTTTGCCCTTTCCCACTTCCCCATAAGTGAGGAACAACTGGAAGGAATCAAACCTATGACCCTTGGTACACTCTATGTAGTAGCCAAGGGCTCTTTTAACATCTAAACTGTGTAGCCTCCTCTCTCTCGAGGAAGAATGATCAGTGAAGATGACAGGGAGAGACAGACTGATTCAAATGGAAATCTGAAACAACTTTGGGCAAGAACCTCCTATTGGTTCTAAGGACCACTTTATCTCTATGAAAGGAGATAAAATCAGGTTCCACTGACAGGGCTTGCAATTCACTGATAAGTCTGGCAGAGGTAATGGCTACCAAAAACATAGTTTTCCAAGTCAAGTACTTAAACTCTGCTGAGGACATAGGCTCAAAAGGGGGTTGCATAAGTTGAGCAATGCAAACATTTAAGTCCCAGGCAGGGGCAAGATCCCTAAAGGGAGGATTGGTATGAAGCAATCCCTTGAAAACTTTACAGAACACAGGGTGAGATGATAGAGAGGAAGGCTTTCCCACTGACAGAAAAGCAGAAACAGCTGACAAGTGTACCTTGAGAGTAGCTGGTCTGAGGCCTAGGCCATTAAGATGGACCATATAATCCAAAACTGTAGGAAATTCAGCAGTGTCTGGAGAGATATGCTTCTTGGAACACCAAATGCTGAATCTTTTCCATTTGGAGTCATAAGTCTTTCTGGTGGCAGGCTTTGAGAATATCCAGAACCCCTTGGGACAGACGCAAATCTGCATACTCTAACTCTTCAAGAGCCATGTCTTGAGATTGAGAGACCGAAGATCGGGGTACCAAATCCTCCCCTGAGAGGAGGTTAACAGGTTGTAATTCCTGGGACGAGACAGGGGAAGATGGACTGCTAGGGACAGTAAGAGGGGGTACCAGGGCTGCCTGGCCCAATCTGGGGCAATCCTAATCACTTTGCAGGGTTGTGACCTTACCTTGACCAGAACTTTGAACAGTAGAGGAAAGGGAGGGAAGGCACAGAAACATTTCCCTTCCCAGTTCAACATCAGAGCATCCAGAGGGACTGAGCCCAAGACTGGGGGTCTGCAACAAACCAGAGGAAGCTGGTGATTGTCTGGGGCTGCAAAGAGATCTACCTCTGGAGTGCCCCACCTTGAAAAAATCACTTTCAACACCAGAGGGTCCGGGACCATTCATGATGGCCCTGGGAGATCCTGCACAGTGCATCTGCTAGCACATTGTTCTTCCCTGGAAGGTGGACTGCTATCAGTGAGGTCTGCAGGGAATAAGCCAGGGACCACAATTTCATGGCTTCCGTGCACAAGGCCATACACCGAGTGCCTCCCTGCTAGTCGATGTACCACATGGTGGTGGTGGTGTCTGTTCTGACCTGAACCACCTTGTTCTGCACAGACTGACAGAAAGCTTGCAGGGCCAGAAAAACTGCCCTGAGTTCCAGGAGATTGATATGAAGAAGGGATTCCTGAGGGGGCCACAGTCCCTGGGCTGTGAGAGCCCCCAGATGGGCTCCCACCCCAAAAGGGAAGCATCCGTGGTAAGGACCACCGAATGAGACTGAGTGACAAACGGGATCCCTTGCCTTAAATTGTCCTGATCCTGCCACCATTGAAGAGCCTGGATCAGTGTCCGAATCACTGGAATCAGTTTGGTAAGAGCATCCTTCTTTTGGGACCAAAAGGCCCTCAGATGGAACTGAATGTCCCTCATCTGGAATCTTGTCCCTTGGACCTCTGCTGTAGAAGCTGCCATGTGGCCCAAGAGCTGAAGGAAGTGCCTTGCTGGTTGGGACACCTGAAGGCAGAAGGAAGAAGCCAGTTCTATACGAACTCTTGCCCTTTCCAGGGGAAGGAAGGCTCTTGCTTTGACAGTATCTAGCTCTGCCCCTATGAAGGTAAGAAGCTGCACTGGTTCGAGAACTGACTTGGGGAGGTTGAGAAGAAATCCCAGGGAAGTGAGCACTTGCTGGGTCACTTGCAGGTCTGACTTGACTTGGTCTGGAGACTGACCCACTATGAGCCAGTCATCCAGATATAGAAAAATGGAAATCTTTTGCCTTCTTAAAAAGGCAACTACTACTGCCAGGCACTTTGTGAAAACCCTTGGAGCTGATGTTAGACCAAAGGGAATTGCTTTGAACTGATAATGGCCTGAGGGCAACTTGAACCTGAGGTACTCTCTGTGGAAGCACCTGATGGGGATGTGAAAGTAGGCATCTTTGAGGTCCAGGGAGGCTAGCCAGTCCCCTGGCCTTAGAGAGGGAAGAATTATTTCCAGAGTCACCATCTTGAACCTTGGTTTTAAAAGATGTTTGTTCAGGTATCTTAAATCTAGGATGGGTCACCACTCCCCTGACTTTTTTGGGGTAAGGAAGTACCTGTAGTACAGACCTTTGCCCTAGTGTAGGGTAGGAACTCTCTCTATGGCTCTTAAGGCCAGAAGAGATGAAACCTCTGCCTCTAGGGCGAGGGTTTCGGAGAGACTTGCAGGTGGAAAAGATCTGGCTCTCATCTTCGGAAATTTTTTGAAGCTGAGAACCAGTCCCTGGCTTACTACTTCCAGGACCCACTTGTCTGAAGTAAGAGACACCCAGTCCTGGACAAAGTAAGCCAACCTGCCCCCTACAGGGATAAGAGAGTCGACCCGGGCAGGCCCATCATGGTGTCTGCTTGGCAGGGGCCTTAGGCTTAGGAGTGGATGCAGACCTGCTCATCCCCCTTCTGCTTCTCCCTCTGAAGAACCCCCTCTGTGAAAAGGGAGAAGAGGCCTGTGCTTGGTAGAAAGGCCTATGAAAAGGCCTGCCCCTACCCCTAGATTGCTGCCTTTGAGGAGTTGCCTGCCTCTCCTTGGCCTGTGCACTCCTATAAGTGGTCCTATATTCCTCCATCTTTTTCATGTAATTCTCTGTCTGCTCCCCAAAGAACAGGTTACTCACCTGAAACAGTAGTTCTAGGAGTGGTATATGTTGTTCATCCACACTGTCTGGCATTGTTCCTTTCCCCTTTAAATCTTGCCGGAAGTCTTCAAGCTGGCTCCTCCCACCCACCCGGGTGGTAAATGCCTCGGCTCTGCCCCATGACGCCAGATCTAGCCCTCTGGAAGCCAGGTTGTGCGCCTAAAGCCGGGGAGGTCAGGTGGGTGCGTGTGGATGAACAACATATACCACTCCTAGAACTACTGTTACAGGTGAGTAACCTGTTCTTCTAGGAGCGTGGATATGTTGTTCATCCACACTGTCTGGCAGACTCCAAGCAGTTCTCCGGGAGGAGGGAGGCAAGGCGCACACCCCCTACTTAGGGAATAGAGATTGAGAACAGAGGCCCCAAAACCAGCATCCCAGGCGTGACTCTAGGTCGATGTAATGGTAATAAAGGTGCTTGCTGACTTCCCGGTAGCGCCCGACAGATTTCCTGGATAGGGATGTCCCTGGAAGCAGCCACCGAGGCAGCAGTATGACGGGTAGAATGAGCCCTTAGCTCTTTGGGAGGCTCCTTACCCGCCAATTCATAGCACAGACCTATGCATGATGTAATCCATCTCGCAATAGTCCACTTGGCTGCAGGTCTGCCAGAAGCGGCTTCAGCGTAGGTGACAAACAGCTGGCGAACCTCTCCCCGAATTTCCGCCATCCTCTCCTTATAGTAGGAGAAAGCACGCCTGAGGTCCAGAGTATGGAGTCTGTACTCGGCATCCGAGGTGTAGTTAGGGTAGTATACCGGCAGAGTCAACGCCTGGTTAAGGTGAAACTCTGACACCACCTTCGGAAGGAATTTCGGGTGGGGGCGCAGGACAACTTTGTCCCTGTGAAAGACCAGATAGGGGGAGTCCACTGAAAGCGCCTAGAGCTCCCCCGTCCTTCTGGCTGACGTGATAGCCACCAAGAAGGCCGTCTTCCACGACAAGTGCGAAAGCGCAGACTTGTGCATGGGTTCGAATGGCTTGCCCATGAGCTGCGCCACAACCAGCAAAAGATCCCACGAGATGGAGAATCATGCACGGAGGATATGTGATCCAGGCCTTTGAAAAAGCACCCGATCACCTTTTCCTGAGCCAACGTCGGCTGACCGTCTCCAGACTGTAGTTCTATATGGCTGCTAGGCACCTAAGGGTCGATGACCGAAGACCCCTTTGGAGAGGGACCAAAGGTAGTCTAGAATGTTAGCCACAGAGCAGGATAAGGGGTCCATGCTTTTACCCTGACACCAAATGGAAAATCTCTTCCATTTGAAGGCATAACATTTCCTGGGCGATTCTTTTCGAGATGCCTCCACCACGGTGTAGACATCCTCCGAAAGACCCAAAGCCTGGAACTCTAGCCGCTCAGGAACCAGGCTGTGAGGTGCAGGGATTGAAGGACCGGATGAAAGACCTTCCCCTGGTTCAGTGATATCAGGTCCGGGCGTGTACCCAGCTGCTCCGGGGTCCTGCATCTGAGGCTGAGGAGATCTGGATACCAGAACTGGCGTGGCCAATCTGGAGCTACTAGGATCACCTTCGCCTTGTCCCTCCTCACCTTGAGTAACACCTTGTGGATCAAGGGAAATGGAGGGAAGGCGTAGAAGAGGCCTGGGGTCCACGGCCTCGAGAAGGCATCCCCCTGCAGTGAACCCTGCTGAGGGGGGCCGGCATGGTACAGCCTCAGCTTGGTGTTCTCCCTGGAAGCAAACAGGTCCACCAACGGTTTGCCCCAACGGGAGAACAGGTGGTAAGCTACCTCTGGATGGAGAGACCACTCGTGGGATGTCTGGCCTAGGCGGCTGAGAGCATCCGCCAGTTGGTTAGCGACTCCTGCCACATGGATGGCTAGGGAGATCCGACTCCAGCCGGCTGACAAAGGTCCAGATCTGGAGCGCCTCCTTGCAAAGCAGACGGGAGTGCGTGCCGCCCTGTTTGTTGAGGTAGTACCTGGTCATGGTATTGTCCGTATGGACTTGAACCACTCGACCCCGGAGCTGAGGAGCGAAAGCTGACAGAGCCAGTCTGACTGCCCTGAGCTCCAACAGGTTGATGTGGCATCGGGACTCCTCTGGGGTCCAGAGCCCGTGAGCTCTGTGGTTCCCCATGTGGGCTCCCCAGCCCATGAGAGAGGCATCGGTCGTAAGGACGACCGTCGGCTCGGGGCGGACAAACGGGATCCCTTCCTGCAGATGACTCGGGACGGTCCACCATTGGAGAGCGTCCCACATCCTCTGGGTGACCGTGACCAGCTGGTCGAAAAGACCCTGATGCTGAGACCACTGGGCGGCCAGCTCCCACTGAAGGGGGGCGCATGTGCAGTCTGGCCCAGCGGACCACCGATGTGCATGCCGCCATGTAACCCAGGAGGCGCAGGAAGTCCCGGGCAGGGCGCGAGTGCCCAACCAGAAATGACTGGGCAAAGGAGGAGAGAACCTCCGCCCTGTCCGCCGGGAGCCGAGCTCTGGCTTGACGAGAGTCGAGCTCTGCCCGATGAAGCCCATCGCCTGAGAAGGTCATAGGTTCGGTTGGCCTCGTTGATCAGAAGGCCTAAGTGTGAGCAGGTTCGAGGGTCAGGTCCTGACCTCCACCTCCTGAAGGGAGGAACCGCCAGGAGCCAGTCGTCCAGGTAGGGTAAATACGAACCCCTGATGCGAAGATGGCTGCCACCACTGCAATGCATTTGGTGAAGACCTTGGGGCCGATGACAGGCCGAGCGGCATGGCTCTGAACTCGTACGGGTCTCCGATCCTGAAGTGGAGGAACCGCTGATGGGACGGACGGATAGGGATGTGGTAAAAAGCATCCTGAAGATCCAGTGTACAGAACCACATGTTTCGCTCCAGAGATGGTATGATCTGGTTCAGAGTTACCATCCAGAAGGTGCGAGACCTGAGATACGGATTCAGGTCGTGTAGATTTAGAATGGGCGCCAACCCCGTCCGTTTGGGCACCAGGAAATACCTGGAGACAAAGCCTGGGTCTAGGAGGATCCGTCACTCGGCCACCGCCTCTTTGAGGAGGAGTAGCACAATGTCGTCCCGGAAGAGCAGACTGGGCGACTGAGAACCTTTCCTCTCGTGGGGCACGGGCTCGGCTGGGAGGGTACTGCTCAAATTCTAGGGGAAGACCCTGCCCGACCACTTCTAGAACCCACCTGTCCGAGGTGATAACGGACCAGGCGGAAAGGAAGTGGTGGAGCCGGCCCCCCAAGGGAGGACCCAGAGCTGGAGTGATGGGTACGGGGGAGGCCACCCCCGGCCCGTCACTGGGCAGGCTTAGAGGAGGAGGAGGAAGAGGAGGCAACTGGACCAGCACCTCGGCCTCCTTTGTGGGGCTGCTGGGGACCTTGCTTGGGCCTAGGGCGCCAAGCCTGAGCCTGCTGCTGTTGCTGACCCCCCTGGAAGGGTGGCTGTCTGACCGCAGAGGAAGAATGACGAAAAGGCTTCTTCCTGTGCTTCTGCTGGTTCTTACTTGAAGAACCCTTAGCAGAGGTGGCATCTAAGGTGGCATTAGACTGCTCGATGCGCTGCAGATGACCTGCCACTCCTGGCCCGAAGAGGTCGGTGCCAAGGAAGGGCACATCAGCTAGCTTGTGCTGAGTATCCACGGGAAAGGAGGATAACCTCAGCCAAGCCCTGCAGCGAGTGGATACCACTGCAGCTAGTGAACGGGCACAGGAATCACCCATGTCCAGTGCAGTCTGGAGCTGTTGTTTAGCAACAGCCCTGCCCTGGTCCCTGACCTGCTTGACCGTGGTCTGCATGTCAGCTGGGAGGTGAGGAAGAACTTTGTCCAGCGACCCCAAGAGGGCGTGAGAGAAGTGTGCCATAATCACTGCTGAGCTTGCCTGACGAAAGCCCAAGGAAGATGCTGCATGGACCTTCCGGGCCGAGTGGTCCATAAGTTTGGATTCCTTGTCCGGAGGGCGGTCAGTATCCGCTGAGCTGTCCGTCCGCCTGAACACTGAGGCAGTCACAAGGCTTTCCGCCGAGGGGTGCTCAGTAAACCCCGCCAAGGACCCTGTGGGCACCGCGTACTTGCGTGTCATGCGGGCAGATGGAGCTGGGCAGGAGGCCGGGCGGCTACCAGAGTTCCAAGGCCGGCCCATATGGCAAGCGACTGAAAAGCCTCCGTAGGGGTCCCCTCTCTAAGAATATCCGTAAGGGGATATTCTGCCTTCTTCTGGATAGGCTGCAGGGACATCCCCGTGGACTCAGAAATGAGCCGGAGGATGCCCTGGAAGGAGGAAGGCCCTTCTTCCAGGCCTGACACCGAAAGCCCATTGTGAGAATGAAGGCCAGTATTATCAGAATCGGAAGAGTCCCGATATATAAAGGCTGACCACCTAAGTCTCCCTCGATATGCCTAGGGCGATCAGGGGTGACCGTAATTGACAGTCTGTGAGGAAGACCCAAAGACTGTCGGTCCTCCTTGGAGGGAATCCCCCCAAGGGGCAGCTTAGGTGGAGGTTCCACCAATATTGGTGGGGAGCCTGAAACCGGCTGCGCCGGAAGGCGCACTGGAGCCTCCGAAGGGACCGGCACCGGAGAAATCGGTGTCGGAGGAGGCCGAAGAGGCTGAGGCCAAGAGATAGCCGGGACCGCCGAGGGAGCCGGCTTCTGACCTGCTAGCAGGAGTTGCTGCCACATAAGATCCTCGCAGCGTAGATGGATTTTTCGTCGAAGCCTCTCCTTGTCCGAGGAGGAAGAGGAACGGTGGCGGCGCCTCTTGCGGGAGTGTTTGTGTCCTTTTCTGGGTCGATTGACCAAAGAGGACTTACTCCTTGATCGAGACCGATGGTGTCGGCTTTGTCGATCGGGAGAAACCGGGCTCGGTGAAAACCGAGGATCCGGTTCTTGTCCCTCGATCGGGAGGCCCGCGGGACGGGTCTCCTCGTCGGGGGAAGGAGAGAATCAGCGTTCTCTCCAAGGAATCATCGACAGGTGTCGGAGATAATGGCTCGATAGGGTCGAGAATAATCTCGGCCAGATCAGCCGACTCCTCGGCTTCTAAGCCCGGTTCAGACGGAAGGTCTGAAAACCCAGCAGCCTAGGAGGCAATCTCGACCGAAGTCGCGACATCGGACCACTCCCGGTCCCAGGAGCATCTTCTTCGACCCGAAGAAGAAGTTTTAGGATCCTTTTTCTTAGAACGGGATGAGTGCGAGCCCGAGGGCGCCTCACCCTTGGTAGGGAGAGACTGGCACAAATCCCGAAAGGATCCTGAGAAGGAAGAGCCCAGGTTGAGCGGCACGAAGAAACCTCGGCTAGCCGAGGCTTGGGTGGCTTCTTCCTCGCGCCGCCATGCGCTGTTACCGGGATCCTGCAGGTCAAGGAAACCGCCCACCTGGCCTCCTTGATTTTACTGTGGCTTGGAGTTCGGGTTCACTCCAGCTTCAGGCGCGCCTGACGATCCTCCAAGACGGTCAGATGGAAGGAAGCGCAACTAGAGCATTGCGAGGTATCATGAATAGTACCGAGGCAGTAAACGCACGAGAGGTGGGGATTGGTGCGCGACATTTTCTGTCCGCAAGGACACCGGCGAAACCCGGGGGACGACTTATCATCCATGTCCGAATCAGAGTCATAAACTCTTACGAGTTTTAGAGCAAGAAGATGCGGTGAAAACCGTCGAAACGAATCCAAGGCCTCAACATTGCAGAAAGCACGAGGGAACCTGAATCTTCCAGCGGAAAGGAAGATCTGGCGTCATGGGGCGGAGCCGATGCATTTACCACCCGGGTGGGTGGGAGGAGCCAGCTTGAAGACTTCCGGCAAGATTTAAAGGGGAAAGGAACAATGCCAGACAGTGTGGATGAACAACATATCCACGCTCCTAGAACAGAGAATTACCCACCACTAGGAAATACATGGCCTTAGCCTAGGTGTCCTGTTAGAGGCTAGTACATCTGTGCCAAGCCATTCTCCGAAGAGCCACAGATGTAGCCATGACTCTTGATGACACATCACTGGAGTCCACAGCAGCATGAAATTGTACCTTAGATGCCTCAATCCCATCAGCAGCCACCTCCTCCAGCTCCTTGGCCAGCTAGAGGAGGCCTGTTTAGCCAGTGCCAGTACAGTATCCCACCTGGACTTCTGGTACCTGGCTGCATAGGCCATATAATTAGCCTGCCTGAGTCCCAAAGAGGATGCAATGTATTGTTTCTTTGCCAAGGCGTCCATCCTCCTGGAGTCTTTATCTGGGGGGTGTAAAGTCAAGGGAACATTAGCCCTGTCACAGGCTGCAGCCTGCACAACCCCAACATGGCTGCATTGCTGATAGAAAAACTCTGTGTCTGAGCTTGATAAGGTATACCTCTTGTCCATTCTTCTATCAACAGGAGGTACAGAATTAGGAGGCTTTAAAAATGTTTGTGTCTGTTTCCCAAATGATTTGTGCAGGGGAATAGACAGTCTCCTGGACTCTGGGATGTCCATCATTTCAACAAAATCAGACTCCTCCTGATACTCTGTAGCCTCCTCCATAGGGAGCTGGAGAGTTTCAGCCACTTTCCTGTAGAACAGATAGTGGGGAGGGGACTCAGAGAGCCTAGAAGGGGAAACACCAGAAGGTCTCTCTGGGGAGATGTCCGGTTCAATTGGCACATCCAGACTTTCTGCTCCATCACACTCATCATCTTGCTCATAATCCTCCTCCTCCTCAAATTCTGGTTCATAAAAATCTTCAGGGGCATAATCCTGAACTGGAGGAACCGACTGAACCGAACCCCTAGCTAATGGAGCCGGATCGGACGGAACCAGGCAAAGCGATTCAACAATCCAAATCGCTCGCCCAATCTCATCAGAGATCGGAACATGAACCTCCAGATCTGAACTGGCTGATTTTTCTTTACGTTTCCTTTACGTAGGAACCGATTCCTCAGGATCGGCTCTCCTCTAGCCCGAAGTATCGCCCTGGTCAGAGGGCACTCCTTCTGGTTCGGTCGGAACCGAACCGGGCTGGCCATCTGGGTCAGCGGACTTCTCGGCCTCCTTTTCCCTAAGTCTACCTAATCTTTTCTCCAGGGTAGAATTAAGAAAGTTTTTACAAATTTGGCAGTCTGTATCGAGGTGGTCAAACCCCAGACAATAAACACAGGTGGTGGAGAGATCGGCCTTAGCAAAGACCTCCCCACACTCACTGCAGTGTTGAAACCCAGTGGGACCATTTTTTTTCTTGGGTTTCTCAGACATGGCCACTCTAACCAAACTTACCCTTTTTTCGGCAACCGCGAGGCAAGACTCCCTTATCGGTTTCTAACCATTTTGCGGGTATTGGAAAAAATGTTAAAAACACTTTTTTTGTTTAAAACCGATAAGGACCGGTAACCACACACTAAAGAAAAAAACAAGAGTTCAATATATTGGATCGTTTCAGCCAAAATCGATCGAAAATACAAGTTTTACAATTTCCACAAATAAACAGAGAAACTATGTAAAATACTCACAGTAGCGCAGACAGAGCCTGAACCGACAATGCAGAAATAAATTCGGAATGAAACCGACAACTTTAACCGACTTTGAACTGAACAGAAGAAATCTCCAGAGCGACTGTTCAGTGAGGCGGAGCAAAAAATCTGATGGTTGGGTTTCAAAGTGCTGCAGACAGAGACCTCAGCCGAGCTCGAGCTCAACGTTCTATGCACTGCATAGAAAATTAACCCTCTACTCTCCGGGGCAGTTCAAAGGCTGAAGCTAACTGCAGACTGTCAGAATACAGCAAGACTTCATGTTGTTTGAAGCACAGGCAAACCGGGAGAAGTCATAAAATTCGCAAGTAGCGTTTTATTATAAGTAAATAATAAAATTACAAAAATAAAATTGTGCAGGATAGTTCTTATACTAGCACTTCAAACAAATCAAAATCCTTTCTCTGAGGGTATCTCTAAATCCAAATCTCAATCTCTCTCTACATAACATATGGGACAGGGTCTTATCCCGACCCTATTACACGAGAGCTTCTGCCAGAGAGCTGTGTTGGAAAGGGCTAGTATTGGAAAGCCTGTTTCTTAGGCTTCTTCTTTTTCTGGTCCTTCTGGGATGAAGTTACAGAATCCAATGTGGCACCAGACTTCTCAATTTGGGTGAGGTGTCCTTCTTCCCCAGGACCAAAAAGGTCAGTGCCCAGAAAAGGGACATCAGTCAGCTTGTGCTGGGTGTGCACTGTGAAGGTGGACAAGTGCAGCCAGGCACTGCGATGCACTGAGATAGCTGCAGTGACAGCACAGGTGCAAATACCTCATATCCAAAGCTGTCTGGAGCTGGTGTTTAGCCAGTGATTAACCCTGGTCTCTGATGAGCTTCACCGTCAACTGTTAATCGACAGGAAGGTGAAGGAGGACAACATCAAAGTCTCCCATTAGGGAGTGACCAAAGTTAACCATCATCACAGCACAGCTAGGTTGCCAGAGACCTGGAGACGCCACAGTGTAAACCATTTTAGTGGTGTGGTCAATCTTATTAGACTTCACATTGGGAGTTTTGTCCACATCCCCCTGGTGTCCCGATTTATGGAACACTGAATCAGTGACCAGTCCCTTCGCAGAGGGGTGGTCTGAAAATCCTGAAAAGGAGCCTGTGGGGACCACACACTTACAGACCATACAGGCAGAGGGTGCCAGGCAGGATGCTGGATGCTGCCAAAGCTCCATGGCCAGTCCAAAATGGCCTCAGCCACAGGGGAAGGCAACCCCTTGGGATATGTCCCTGTCCAGAATGTCCATGGAAAGGTACTTAGCCCTCTTCTGGACTGGCTCAAGTGGGATTGACGTGGATTTCAAAATAAGTCAGAGAAGCACCCCCAAAAGATACTGGGCCATGCTCGGTGGAAAGCTCCTCGACTAATCTGCGGTCAAAGAGTGGAGTCCCCGATGAGACAATGGATTCATTATCCAAGTCATCTGATGACTCCTCAAAAATGACCCTCGGCTGCTTCTTACCACCAACCACCGGGAATTCTCTCCCAGAGTGATCCTCACCGACAACAGGCCTAGCAAGCTGGTGACCAAGTGGCTGGCCTCCTTGGTCAGAGTGCCCATCTTCAACTGCATCAGTGGTGGCTCCACCTGAAGAGGTGGAGAAGCAGCTGTAGGCTGTAGCTGACTGGTGTGGACCGGCAGCAGTTTTACTGACAGCAGTCAGGAAACCAGAGGTCCAGGCGGTAGAGCCCTATCCTGCCCAGTAATGGCCCACTGTTAGCAGAGGAGCTCTTCATAGCACCAGCACATCTTGCAGCAGTGCCTCTCCTCACCTCACCTGAGGATAGTGCAACACCTGGAATCCATAGACGTACAGGATCCAAGACAGCATGGGTTTACAAAAGGAAGGTCCTGTCAAACTAATCTCATAGATTCCTTTGACTGGGTAACCAGAGTGGTGGACCAAGGGGGCGCAGTTGATGTCGCCTACCTTGACTTCAGCAAAGCTTTCGATACTGTTCCACATAGAAGATTGAATAATAAGCTGGGTAGGCTCGGGGTGGGTCAGAGTTGGTCATACTGGGTGGCAACCAGGTTGGCGGGCAGAAAACAGAGAGTGGTGGTAAACGGTATACAGTCAGAAGAGATGCAAGTCACAAGTGGGGTACCTCAGGGATCAGTCCTGGGGCCACTCCTCTTCAATATCTTCATCAATGACATTGCAGATGGACTGGAGGGTAAGGTTTGTCTGTTTGCAGATGACACCAAGATCTGCAACAGAGTGGATGATCCAGATGGGGTGGGCAGAATGAAGAGAGATCTGGATAAACTAGCAAACTGGCCGGAAGAGTGGCAACTGGGGTTTAATGCAAAGAAGTGCAAAATCATGCACATAGGGAAGAGAAACCCTGAAGCCACTTATAGGCTGTGAGGGGAGTTGCTGGCAGTCACAAGGGAAGAAAGAGACTTGGGCATCATCATCACCGATGACCTGAAATCATCCAAGCAGACCACTAAAGCAGTAGGTAATGCTAGGGGCGTTAGGGTGTATTAGTAGGGGTATCACAAGTTGGAAGAGGGAGGTAATAATCCCTCTTTACAAGACACTGGTTAGGCCCCATCTGGAGTACTCGTGCAGTACTGGAGGCCACACCTTCACAAGGACATTAACCAAACTGAGGCAGTCAGAGAAGGGCAACCAAAATGGTGCAGGGACTGCATCAGAAAACATATGAGGACAGATTAACTGAGCTCAATATGTATACCCTTGAGCAAAGGAGGGAGAGAGGTGATACGATTAAAACATTCAAACACCTTAAGGGCATTAACAAGGTGAAAGAGTAACATGTTTCAATATAAGAAAAATAGCAGGACAAGAGGACACAGCATGAGATTAGAGGGAGGCCGATTAAGGGGTAATATGAGGAAGTTCTTTTTCACTGAAAGGGTGGTGGATGCATGGAACGGCCTACCTCAGGAAGTGGTGGATATGAATGCAGTGCAGGGTTTCAAACAGGGATGGGATAGGCATAAGGGAGCAATACAGATGAGTATGAATAGATAGGCCATTGACAGAGCAAAGGCCGATGGCACATTTATAAGGTAGAAAAAGAAATAGGCAGACTGGATGGGCCTTGCGGTCCTTATCTGCCATCAACTTCTATGTTTCTATATGTTAAGGTACAGGAATGTTGACAATGATGCCATCTATTCCAGCAGAATAGAGAGTGAGTGCACCTTGACCACAACCTCTACTGGATGGCGAGAGGAATCTTCTGGCGGGCTGCTGTAGATCATATGCCTGCCAAACTAAGCAACACAGGTGCCGAAGACCTGACTCCAGGTGGAAGCTGATCCAGTGGTGGACCGGACAGAGACACCGACCAGGACCATGCCCTCCTGGGTGAGGACAGGGATCACTGGGGTCTGAAAGACTGAACCCTTGACCTCATCCGACAACTGGTTGACAGGCTCGAGAAGAACTTCGGCAGCCTGCTCAACTAAAGTCGACTGGCTCGATGAGGAAACCACAGAACCCTTGATCTGCCTGACCCACTTTTCAACAATTTGGTACTTGACAGCTGTTAAGCAGCCAGGCAAGTCGAAGGACCGGAGGACTTCGATTGCTCCCGGCCCCAACGGTGTTTGCTTTGGCACTTGGGGGGGGGGGGGCGCAGAGCTCTCCCTCAAGTAATGGAGGGCCAAACAAATTTCATGAAATTCTATGGTGAAAGACCCTCCGATTATGGCCCCAGGGAACAGCGCTGACACAGAGGAGGTGCCTGCTGAGGAGATGCCCACCGTGGCAGCCGACACTTCCGCCTCAAAGGTCTCAAGCTGTTCAGCTGGTCCAGCCATAGCCAAGGCCTTCTTGCAGCCCTTAGAGCAGTCCTTTGGATCCCGCTCCAAAGGCCAACCAAGCAAGACCTGGAGATTCCTGTTCTCGAGGGACTCAGGAAGCACACTTTTGCACAGACCGCACATGTCCACATCGTGTTGCCTACCCAGGCAGTACATGCACGTGTCTTGCAAATCAGTGACCAAAATCTTCTGTTGGCTCCTAATGTAGAATCTGAAAGCTGGTTCTTATTGGTCCATCCTTGGTCCAGAGACGGGAGTTGAGGGAACCGTGAAACAAGTACTTAGAAGTATTGAAAACTTCAACTTTACTAACGTTTGTCTATGGTGCGGAAAACCTAAGTAGGAGCTGTGAAGGAGAAAACTGGTTCTTCCAGCAGAAAGAAAGGTTTGACGTCACGGGGCAGAGTTGGGGGATATACTGCCCAGGTAGTGGGAGAAGCTTAGCTTAAAGACATCCAGCCAATAACATTACTCCTGTGGAACTGCCAGAGTGTATAAGTGAACCTTATCCACAATCCTAGAACATTAAGATTTTGCCCCTATCTAAATCCCTGGTAGTGGAGCAGAAGTGGGTGGTACAGTCAGGGTCCTGCTGTAGACTGCCTCTGTCACAGTCTTTCGGGGACTTGTAAGGGCACCAGTGTCCTGCTCCTGCTGGTAACCCTGGTCTCCACCAAGGAAGGAAAAGAAGGGACAGAAGCCCCTACAAAAGGAGCCCCCTCCTCACCTTTAGGTTGATGTGGACCAAGGGACTAGATAGACCACAGGGTCTGGCAGTATGCCCTCACCTCATTCAATATGGCCTCTACAGTGAGGCCAGTCTGTCACACCCAAAAGAGGAGGTTAGGACAGAGTGCTACATATTAGGGGCAAAACCAGCAACTTTGAGACAAGAAGAAAAAATTACTCACCTTAGTAATTATGTTTCTTCTAATGGAGTCTTGCTGTATTCTGACTATTGCAGTTAGCCCCAGCACCTGAACTGCCCCGGAGAGTAGAGGGTTAAATTCTATGCAGAGCATAGAACGTTGAGCTCGAGCTCGGTTCAAACCTCTGTCTGCTGCACTTTGAAGCGTAACCGTTAGATTCTTACAAGCTAATGTTAACAAACTACTATGCGGAAATTGTAAAATTCCTACTAGCCAAATGGCAACCAAATATTTTGGATCCCCAAAAACTCAAGTCAAGAAATCCAAAATCAAAAACAAGGTAGTGAACAACTTAAGACTATTAAATTAAGAAACATAACCCACTCCCCCTCTCCAAAAAGAGGGAGTGCCCAAATGCACCCCTTGGGTGCGACACTGTGCCTGCCCGCCCACTTCCCAAAAATAGGTGCTGAGAGGAGGCAGGGAGGGAAGGAGGGAGGTCAGAATACAGCAAGACTCCAGTAGAAGAAATATAATAACTAAGGTGAGTAATTTTTTTTTCAAACAACATGAAGTCTTGCTGCATTCTGACTATTGCAGACTACCAAGCAGTACCTCCATGGAGGAGGGATTCAAACCTATTTTGGGAATAGGCTCTGCAGTACTGCTGTACCAAACCGAGCATCACTCCTAGCCTGGATATCCAGGGAGTAATGCTTGGTGAACATATGGACTGTTTTCCAGGTGACTGCTTTGCATATCTCTAGTAAAGGCATGTCCTTGGCAGCAGCCAGGGAAGCAGCTGTACCTCTAGTCGAATGAGCCCTCAGGCCTGAGGATGGTATTTTGCCTAGCTTCTCATAGCAGAATTGTATACAACAGACAATCCACCTGGCAATGGTTCTCTTAGTGGCAAGTTTGCCTTTTCCCACCTCTCCATAAGTGAGGAACAACTGGAGGGAGTCAAAACTGTGTGCCTTAGTACGCTCAATGTAGTAGCCAAGGGCTCTTTTAACATCCAAATTGTGTAATCTTCTCTCTCCTGAAGAAGAATGATCAGTGAATAACACGGAGAGACATGGATTGGTTCAAATGAAAGTCTGAAACCACTTTAGGTAAGAACCTCCTATTGGTTCTAAGGACCACCTTATCTCTATGGAAAGAGATAAAATCAGGCTCCACTGACAGAGCCTGTAATTCACTGATACGTCTGGCAGAGGTAATAGCTACCAGGAACACAGTTTTCCAAGTCAAGTACTTAAGCTCTGCTGAAGACAAAGGTTCAAAGGGTGGTTGCATAAGTTGAGCAATGCAGATATTAAGGTCCCAAGCAGGAGTAGGCTCCCTAAAGGGGGAAAAATTTACAGAAAACAGGATGAGATGCCAGTGAGGAGGGCTTTCCCACTGACACAAAAGCAGAAACAGCTGACAAGTGTACCTTGAGAGTAGCTGGTCTGAGGCCTAGGCTATTAAGTTGAACCATGTAATCCAGAACTGTAGACAATTCAGCAGTGTCTGGGGATATATGCTTCTCGGAACACCAAATACCAAATCCTTTCCATTTGGAGTTATAAGTTTTTCTGGTGGCAGGTTTTCGAGAGGCTTTGAGAATATCCAGAACCCCTTGAGACAGATGCAAATTTGCATATTCTAACTCTTCAAGAGCCATGCCTTGAGATCGAGATTGAGAGACCGAAGGCTGGGATACCAAATCCTCCCCTGAGAGGAGGTTAACAGGTTGTAATTCCTGGGAAGAGACAGGGGAAGATGGACTGCTAGGGACAGCAACAGGGGATATCAAGGCTGCCTGGCCCAGTCTGGAGCAATCAGGATCACTTTGCAGGATTGTGACCTTATCTTGACCAGGACCTTGAACAGTAGAGGAAAAGGAGGGAAGGCATATAGAAATTTCCCTTCCCAATTCGGAATCAGGGCATCCAGAGGGACTGAGCCCAAGACTGGGGTCTGCAACAAAATAGGGGAAGTTGGTGATTGTCTGGGGCTGCAAAGAGATCGATCTCTAGAGTGCCCCACGTTGAAAAAATCACTTTTAACACTAGGGGATCCAGTGACCATTCGTGATGGCCCTGGGAAATCCTGCTCAATGCATCTGCTAGCACATTGTCCTTCCCTGGAAGGTGGACTGCTATCAGAGAGGTCTGTAAGAATAAGCCAGGGACCATAATCTCATGGCTTCCGTGCACAAGGCCATAGACCGAGTGCCTCCCTGCTTGATGACATACCACATGGTGGTGGTGTTGTCTGTCCTGACCTGAACCACCTTGTTCTGTACTGACTGAGAAAAAGCTTGCAGGGCCAGATAAACCTCCCTGAGCTCCAGGAGACTGATGTGGAGAAGAGACTCCTGAGAGGACCACACTCCCTGGGCTGTGAGAGTCTCCAGGTGGGCTCCCCAACCCAGGAGAGAAGCATCTGTGGTAAGAACCACAGAATGAGACTGAGTGATAAACGGGACTCCTTGCCTGAGGTTGTCCTGATCCTGCCACCACTGGAGAGCCTGGATCACAGTCTGAGTCACTGGAATTAGTTTGGTTAGAGGATATTTTTTCTGAGACCAAAAAGCCCTCAGAGGAAACTGAATGCCCCTCATCTGAAATCTGGCCCCTTGGCCACTGCAGTGGAAGCTGCCATGTGGCTCAGAAGCTGGAGGAAGTGTCTTGCTGATCGAGAAACCAGAAGGTGCAAGGAAGAAGCCAGCTCTATAATAGCCCTTACTCTTTCCAGAGGAAGAAAAGCTCTTGCTTTGACAGTATCCAGCTCTACCCCTATGAAAGTAAGGAGCTGTACAGGCTCGAGAACTCACTTGGGAAGATTGAGAAGAAACCCTAGAGACGTGAGCACTTGCTGGGTCACTTGCAGATCTGACTTGACTTGGTCTGGAGACTGACCCACAATGAGCCAGTCGTCCAGGTATGGGAATATGGAAATATTCTATCTTCTTAGAAAGGCCACTACTACTGCTAGGCATTTTGTAAACACCCTTGGAGCCGATGTTAGGCTGAAGGGCATTGCTTTGAACTGGTAATGGCCTGAAGGCAATTCGAACCTGAGGTACTTTCTGTGGGAGCACCTGATGGGAATGTGAAAGTAGGCATCTTTTAGGTCCAGGGAGGCTAGTCAGTCCCCTGGCCTTAGAGAGGGAATGATTATTCCCAGAGTCACCATTCTGAATTTTGGTTTTAAAAGATGTTTGTTCAGGTATCTTAAGTCTAGGATGGGTTGCCACTCCCGTCTTTTTTCCGGTAAGGAAGTACCTGGAGTACAGACCTTTGTCCCTGTGAACTGTAGGAACTCTCTGTATGGCCCTTAAGGCCAGTAGAGATGAAACCTCTGCCTCTAGGGCAATGGTTTCGGAGATGCTTGCAGGTGGAAAGGATCTGGCTCTTGTCACAAACTCTCTCAGCCGGTTAGCCCTCTACTCCCAAAGTGCCAACCCCTCTGAGTGTATGATTTGTGTACAGTGTAACAGACAAGGTAACCTTCTTGTCTGTTTTGTGAGTTCAAGTAACCTTAGTCTCAAGCTCTGGACGGATTCAAACTGATAACCTCTTGTTAGCGTACCCAATTATCAGGCTCAGATAATTCTGTCTTCGGGAGGCCAGATATCTTTGCCTACGAGAACCCAACCAGGTCTTACAAATGAACCCTTAGAACTCTATGCAAGACTTTGGAGAACTCTATCCATTTCCCAGCTTGGTATACAATAAACCCATACACAGTGCTTCTATAAGCTTTAAAAGCTCCACTTAAAATAAAAAGAATGTCAAGGCACTCCTGCAGTTTCGTTTGTAAAAAAAAAAATATATATATATATATATCTTTACTTTAAAAATATCAAAACAACAAAAATTACAGAACAAATATATATCCCAACACATACAGCCTTAAAACAAACAGGTCAAAAAAAGTACAGTTCCTACAATTTATAACTTTAGACTGGTATAATCTAATGCTTACTTTCTTTCAGTGCTTTGAGGATCTCCCTTCTCTCAGTCAGAAAAATTTTCTTGTGTCTCTTGTCAAGTTCTTTCAGCAATTAAGCACACTTCTGAGCCGGCCTTCTCATGAGGTCACTAACTCCGCCTTGGTGTATCAAACTCTATATTTTACAATACAGGGTCTCCAAATAAAATATTTAAAAAAACACATGAGATGACCTCACTGACTTTCCTCTCCACAGGTTAACTGGTCAGAACTGGTTTGTGCTCTGCTTCACATACATCTCAAAAGTTTCTTTGATTTAAGTCACTGTATTCAAAGCAAAAGTGTATTGGCCTCTTTAATCCCGTCTGGACCTTGGAATCTACACCTCAGGTCTTTCTGATGTAATTCAAGGGTTCCCCAGGAAATGTATTTTGGACCTCCCAAATCCATCTGGGTCCTCCCTGGCTCAGACATCAAACCTCTTCAATGTCCATTCTGGCCTCTCTCCGATGCCCCTTCCCACAAGTCCTTCCAGGTAACCATGCAAGTCAAAGGATCTCCCTAAGGGCATTATGAAAGGCTAATCTTATTTCCTGGGATGAAAGCAAATTGACAGGGTAATTGCACCCCAGATCTCTGCAGTTTAAAATACCTCCTGTCCTTTGAACTTATCCCTGGGTGGGTCTTGATGTGTCAGTTCCAGTAAGACAGCCTTTTCCTTGAACTGTCCTTCCCTTCACATATTTTATATGTAATAACAAAAATTAATATAGCACTCGAGCACTCAGAGCTGGCTGTCTACGTCACACTCCTCCTCACCTAGACTGAATTTGGGGGATCCATCCCCTACATGGGATGAGCTTCACAAATCAGTTCACTCCTCATACACCCTAGAAAGTCCATCTGAGTTCTTATTTTTGGCTCCGGCCCTATGTACGATTTTCAGATCATACCCTTGTAAAGCAAGACTCCATGTGAGCAGTCTGCCATTGTTCTTCCCCCATCTGTGACAAACAAACCAGGGGGTTGTGGTCAGTCTACACCACAAAAGGCTGCCCATACAAGTATGGCTCCAATTTCTTTAGGGCCCACACAAGGGCAAGGCACTCCTTTTCCACCGTGGAGTATGCTTGTTCCCTGGGGAGCAGCTTTCGGCTCAGGTGGGCTATCAGGTGGTCCCTCCCTTCGCTGGATGTCAGGCTTAGTACTGACCCAATACCCACGTCTGAGGCATCCGTCTGAACTACAAAAGTTTTGCTATTGTCCGGATTCTTGTCAAAACAGGAGCACTGCACAGTGCCTCCTTCAGTTTGGTAAAGGCTTCCTCACAGGTTGGACCCCAGGTAATTTTCTTGGGCATCCGTTTCTTTGTCAGGTCAGATAGGGGAGCAGCCAGGGCACTGTAATTTGGTACAAATTTTCGATAGTACCCTGCTGTCCCGAGAAAACTCCTGACCTGCTTCTGAGTTTCTGTTCTGGGCCATGCCTGTATTACTTCTATTTTTATCTGGTTAGGACGGAGCTGTCCCCAGCTTATCACATGCCTGAGGTATGCCACTTCTCCCATGGCCACCTGGCACTTCTCGGCTTTGACAGTGAACCCGACCCTCTGTATTCTGCCCAGCACTTCCCTAAGGTGTGACAGGTGTTCCTCCCAGCTGGTAGTGAAGATGGCAATCTCATCCAGGTACGCCACGGCATACTCCTCAGCACCATTAAACACCTTTTTCACCAACCTTTGGAAAGTGGCCGGGGCGTTCTTCATTCCGGAAGGCATTACTCTGAACTCAGATAAGCCTATCGGAGTAATGAAGGCGACCTTTCCCTAGCTCTGTCCGTCAACTCTACCTGCCAATACCCTTTTGTCAGGTCAATGGTCGTAAGGTAGGTCCGCCCCCCCCCCAACTTGTCCAGGAGTTCGTCCGTCCGGGGCATCGGGTGGGCGTCTGACTTCGTGACTGCATTCAGTCCACGATAGTCTACACAGAAACGAGTCGAGCCACCTGGCTTGGGTACAAGGACTACGGGTGAGGCCCAGGGACTGTGGGATCTCTGGATTATCCCTAAATCCAGTATCTCCTCCACTTCCCTCCTAATGTCCTTTTGGACAGTCTCCGACACCTGATATGCTGTCTGCCATATGGGCGTCTGTGTCCCTGTCTCCACATCGTGTGTTGCTAAGGGGGTTAGTGCAGGCTTGGCGCTAAACAAGGGGGCAAAGTCTGCTAAAACCTCCCTCACTTTCTGGATCTGGCCCGGGGTCAGCTGGGGAGACAATTTTACTGCCTCCACAGAAGACTCCTGTTAACTCTCTTCCAGCAAGTCCAGAAGGGAGTCTCCTTCGTCCTTCCCCTCCCCATGACTACACACTGCAAACACCATGTCAGCCCTATTTGCATATGGCTTCATCATGTTGACATGGTACATCCTTTCTGTCTGTCTATCTACGGTCAGGTAACTCCACAATGTAGTTTACGTCATTTACCTTCCTAACCACTTTGTACGGTCCTGCCCACTAGCTTGCAGCTTGTCTTTCCGGACCAGAATAAGGACCATGACTTCCTGACCCACCACGTACGAGCGAGCTCTGGCTCTGCGGTCGTACCATACTTTTTGTTTCTGTTGGGCAACTGCCGGGTTGCTCTGGGCTGTCCCCATAAGCTCCTTCAGCCTTTCCCTAAACCTTCGGATGTAATCCACAAAGGGAGTTCCCTGGGTGGCGTGCTTGCCTTCCCAGTCCTCCCAGATCAAGTCTGGGGGCCCGTGTACCCGGCGTCCATACAAGAGTTTGAAGGGGGAAAATCCTGTAGACTCTTGGGGCACCTCCCTGTATGCGAACAACAGGTGGGGAAGGTATTTCTCCCAGTCCCTCCCATGCTGTTCAGCAAACGCCTGAAGCATTGACTTTAGGGTACCACTGAAGCGTCCCACAAGCCCATTGGCTTGTGGGTGATAACGTGTCGTGCATCTCTGCACCACCCCACACTTCTTCCATAGACATTTCATTAGGTCCGACATGAAGAAACCCCCTCGATCGGTGATTACCTCCTGCGGAAACCCAACACTTGAGAAAATCCCAAGCAAGGCATCTGCCACTTTTTCTGTCCTCAGTGAGGAAAAGACGACTGCCTCTGGGTACCGGGTGGTATAATCCACCACAGTCAGGATGAACCTTTTCCCTGAGGAGCTGGGGGTATTTAAAGGCCCCACAATATCCATTCCCACCCTCTGGAATGGCTCCCCCAATATGGGCAAGGGGATCAAGGTGGCTTGGGTTTTCTGGCCCGCCTTCCCTATTTCTTGGCACCGGTGACAAGACCTGCAATACTCCTTCACCTGCTGGGTGAAGTTAGGCCAGCAGAAATTCTGGGCCAACAGCTGCATTGTGCGCGCGATTCCCAGATGACCAGACAAGGGAATATCATGGGCAACCTTGAGCAACTGCTCACGATATCCCTGGGGCACGACAAGCTGCCTGCCTAGCATCCCTCCCTCTGTCTGTACTGCCTGTGTATACATAAGTCCATTTTCCCAATAAACCTTATGTCTGCTGTCACCTCCCTGTGCACCGTCCGAGTCTGCCCAAGCCCTCAGCTTCTCTAAACTAGGGTCACTCCTCTGAGCAGCTGCGAATCCCTCACACCTTCCCAAGGCATGGGACAGGTCCCTTTCAGTCGCTAAACTAGGGTCCCTAGCACTAGCATCAGGGCCCTCAGGATCGCTGTCAATCCCTACCCTCTGACAAGGGGTCACCCCTCCCTCTTCGGAGTAACCCTCTGTAGCTGGGTGGTTACTTGCTCCTGGGGAAATTTCTAACCTCTTTTTATCAGTCTCCCCCTCTGGAGACACAGGCTGGGGAACCAGCCTCTCGGTATCTTCCCCAATGGCTTCTGGGGGGCTCAGGGAACTACAATTTTCCTTGGCCGCTTGACTTCGGGTAACTGCACATACCACTCCCTGCTGAAGATTGTTACCCAGGATCACATCCACTGCTAACGTGTTAGCTACGGCCACCTGTTGCACAGTTCCCCCTGTTTCACCCCAGTCCAGGAGAACACTGGCCACTGGCAATGTTTTCTCTACACCCGCAATGTCCTGTACAGTCACGTATTTATTGGGTATAAGCTGACCAGGCTGTACCAGATCCCCTTTTACCAATGTCAGGGATGCCCCTGTGTCCCTTAACCCCTGCGTCTGTACGCCATTTACCATGACTGGGTGCATGTGTTCCCTCACGTTCACTGGCATGCTTCCAGGGACACACAAACAACCCACTTCCTTTCTGGTACTACTCTGCATATTATTGCTTGTCCTTCTTGGACACTGTCTGGCAATGTGCCCAGTTTCATTACATAACCAATAAACATTTCTTACTTCAGAGAAATCTTTTCTTTGAAACCTGGGGCTAACTGGTTTCAGTGGAGGCAGTGAGGGTTTTACCTGCCCTGAAGGTGCGCTTTTCCCTTTCTGCGCTGCCATACTCGCCCCATTTGCTCTCAGAGCAGGTGTACTCTTGGCATAGCGGTCAGAGAGTTCAGCAGCCTCTTGCACTGTTTTTGGATCTCGGTCCTCTAGCCAGGTTTTAGCTCTGTTGGGCATGCCCAATAAAACTGTTCTAATAAAATCACATTTTCAATTTTATCAACAGTGTTTGCCTCAATTCCTTCCCACCTACGTTTTAAAAACTGATGTTTCGTAGCTAGCTCCTCATAGCTCATATCAGGGCTTCTCCTGAGCTCACGGAATTTAGCTCTGTATGATTCAGCAGCTAATTCAAACTTTTTTAGTAGTGCTGCTTTTAACTTGCTGTAATCATCACGGTCTTTATTGTCCATGTGACCCAATGCATCCCAAGCTTTTCCGGTAAGTAGTGCAGATAGCTGGAAGCTCCAGGACTCTTTAGAAATTTTAGCCCGAATACACACTTTTTCAAAAGAATTTAAAAACGTGTCTATATCCTCCCCGTCCTTAAACTCAGCTATTAATTTAGAGTTCAATTTGTAACCCAGTCCTGCAGTCCCTGTTAAACCCAAGCCACTTACCTGCCCTGGTGCCGCTGGTTGGAGTCGTAGCTTTTCCAGTTCGTGTTGCCACTGGCGCTCCTCTCCTCTGTAGCTCTGCGTTCTCGCGCTCTCTTCTCCTCTGCCTCTCGCTGGCGCTCACGTTCCTCACGGTCCACCTCCCTCTGTTCCCTTTCTTTCCTCTCCTGGGACTCCAGCTCCATCCTGCGCAACTCAAGTTGCAACCTGAGAACTTCCGGATTCAGGATACTGGTGACTTGTCCCTGCTGCTGTGGCCCTTCATGGACAGTGGCCCTGCTGTCCGCCTCATTGGCTTGGGACCCCTCACTGGCCGCTAGCCCTTCCAGACTTGAGGTTTGGTCCCTTTCAGTCACGGCTGGTGACTCGCTGCTCTGGGTATCTGCTACCATCAGGGCTTCTACGAGGTTCTGCTTACTGGCTTTCACCCCAAACGGGACTCCCCTGTCCCCGCACAACTGCTTTAAGAAATCTACAGTGTGCTTGCTGTAGTCGGGAGACATTTTCTTCTCTCACTACTAATAATACACTGACTGGCACTTCAGAAAAAAAAAATAAAATGGGTGGGAACTTAACTGTAAGTCAAGGGATATAGTTCTGTTTCCTTTTGAAATAAAACACTGCCTTTCTTTTTTTCCAAGTGAGCTAAACGGTTTCAAGCTAACACACTGAACAATGAAGCTTATACCACCAAACTTTTTATGCCACCGCTGCCAACCAATCTGTCACGATCTCACTCAGCCAGTCAGCCCTCTACTCCCAAAGTGCCAACCTCTGAGCGTATGATTTGTGTACAGTGTAACAGACAAGGTAACCCTCGTGTCTGTTTTGTGGGTTCAAGTCACCTTAGTCTCAAGCTCTGGAAGGATTCAAACTGATAACCTCTTGTTAGCATACCCAATTCTGTCTTCGGGGGGCCAGATATCTTTGCCTACGAGCACCCAACCAGGTCTTTCAAATGAACCCTTAGAACTCTATGCAAGACTTTAGAGAACTCTATCCATTTCCCAGTTTGGTATACAATAAGCCCATACACAGTGCTACTATAACCTTTAAAAGCTCCACTTAAAATAAAAAGAATGTCAAGGCACTCCCGCAGTTTCGTTTGTAAAAAAATATCTTTACTTTAAAAATATCAAAAAAGAACAATAATTACAGAACAAATATATATCCCAACACATACAGCCTTAAAACAAACAGGTAAAACACAGTGCAGTTCCTACAATTTATAACTTTAGACTGGTATAATCTAATGCTTACTTTCTTTCAGTGCTTTGAGGATCTCCCTTCTCTCAGTCAGAAATATTTTCTTGTGTCTCTGTCAGGTTCTTTCAGCAATTAAGCACACTTCTGAGCCGGCCTTCTCATGAGGTCACTAACTCCGCCTTGGTGCATCAAACTCTATATTTTTACAATACAGGGTCTCCAAATAAAATATTTAAAAAAACATATGAGATGACCTCACTGACTTTCCTCTCCACAGGTTAACTGGTCAGAACTGGTTTATGCTCTGCTACACATACATCTCAAAAGTTTCTTTGATCTAAGTCACTGTATTCAAAGCAAAAGTGTATTGGCCTCTTTAATCCCGTCTGGACCTTGGAATCTACACCTCAGGTCTTTCTGATGTAATTCAAGGGTTCCCCAGGAAATGTATTTTGGACCTTCCAAATCCATCTGGGTCCTCCCTGGCTCAGACATCAAACCTCTTCAATGTCCATTCTGGCCTCTCTCCAACGCCCCTCCCCACAGGTTCTTCCAAGTAACCATGCAAGTCAAAGGATCTCCCTAAGGGCATTATGAAAGGCTAATCTTACTTCTAGGGATGAAAGCAAATTGACAAGGTAATTGCACCCCAGATCTCTGCAGTTTAAAATACCTCCTGTCCTTTGAACTTATCCCTGAGGGGGTCTTGATGTGTCAGTTACAGTAAGACAGCATTTTCCTTGAACTGACCTGCCCTTCACATATTTTATATGTAATAACAAAAATTAATACAGCACTCGAGCACTCAGAACTGGCTGTCTACACAGTTACCATTCTGAATTTTGGTTTTAAAAGATGTTTGTTCAGGTATCTTAAGTCTAGGATGGGTCGCCACTCCCGTCTTTTTTGGGGTAAGGAAGTACTGGAGTACAGACCTTAGCCCCTGTGAATTGTAGGAACTCTCTCTATGGCCCTTAAGACCAGTAGAGATGAAACCTCTGCCTCTAGGGCAATGGTTTCAGAGATGCTTGCAGGTGGAAAGGATCTGGCTCTCAGCTTTGGGAACTTCATGAAGCCGAGAACCAGCCTCAGTCTTACTACCTCCAGGACCCACTTGTCTGAGATAACAGACTTCCAGTCCTGGAAGTAGTAAGTCAGCCTGCCTCCTACAGGGATGGGGGAGTCAACCCGGGCTGACACACCAGGGTGTCTGCTTGGCAGGAGCCTTAGGCTGAGGGGTGGATGCAGCCCTGCCCATCCCCCTTTTGCCTCTCCCTCTGACGAACCCCCTCTGAGAAAAGGGACAGGAGGCCTGTGCTTGGCAGAAAGACCTATGTAAAGGCCTGCTCCTGCCCCTAGCCTGTTGCCTTTGAGGAGTTGCCTGCCTTTCCTTGGCCTGAGCACTCCTGTAGGTGGTCCTATATTCGTCCATCTTTTTCATGTAATTCTCTGTCTGCTCCCCAAACAGAGAATTACCCACCACTGGGAAATCCATGGCCTTAGCCTGGGTATCCTGTGAAAGGCTAGTACATCTGAGCCAAGCCATTCTCCGAAGAGCCACAGATGTAGCCATAACTCATGATGACACATCATTGGAGTCCACAGCAGCATGAAATTGTACCTTTGATGCCTCAATCCCATCAGCAGCCAGCTCCTTGGCAAGCCGGGGGGAAGCCTGCTTAGCCAGTGCTAGTACAGTGTCCCAACTGGACTTCTGGTACCTGGCTGTATAGGCCATGTAATTAGCCTGCCTGACTCCCAAGAAGGATGCCATGTACTGTTTCTTTGCCATGGCATCCAGCTTCCTGGAGTCTTTATCTGGGGTGTGTGAAGCCAAGGGAATGTTAGCCTTATCACAGCCAGCAGCCTGCACAACCCCAACGTGGTTGCATTGCTGGTACAAATACTCCGTATCTGAGCCTGATAAAGTGTACCTCTTGTCCATCCTTCTGTCAACAGGAGGTAAAGAATTTGGAGCCTTTAACAGTTTTTGTATCCGTTTCCCGAAGGACTTATGAAGGGGAATAGACAGCCTCTTGGACTCTGGGATGTCAATCATCTCCACATAATCAGGCTCCTCTTGTTCCTCCACAGCTTCTTCCATGGGGAGTTGGAGGGTTTCTGCCACTTTTCTGTAAAACATAAAGTGGGAAGGGGACTCAGGAAGCCTAGAAGGGGAAACACCAGAAGGCCTGTCTGGGGAGATGTCTGGTTCAATGGGCTCATCCAGACCCTCCATTCCATCATCATCATCATCATCACCACCACCTTCGTAATCCTCATCCCAATCCAAATCCGGTTCATAAAAATCTTCAGAGGCATAATCCTGAACCGGAGGAAACGACTGAGCCGAACGCCTGTCAGAAGGAGCCGGATCGGTCAGAACCGGACAAAGTGATTCCACAATCCTAATCGCTCGGACAATCTCCTCAGCGGTTGGAACATGGGATTCTGGATCCGAACCAGCTGATTTATCTTTTTGTTCCCTTTTTGATGGAACCAAGCCCTCGGAATCGGCTCTCCTTTTGCCTGAAGGATCGCCCTGATCAGAGGGCACTCCTTCTGGTTCGGCCGAAACCGAACTGGGCTGGCCATCCGGGTCAGCAGACTTCTCAGCCTCCTTATCCCTAAGCATGCCCAATCTCTTATCTAGGGTGGATTTAGGGAAGTTCTTACATATATGGCAGTCTGAATCGAGGTGGTCAAACCCCAGACAGTAAACACAGATGGTGTGGGGATCAGCCTTAGCAAAGATTTCCCCACACACAGACAGCAGTGTTAAAACCCAGTGGGCCTGGTTTTTTCTTTTGGGTTTCTCAGACATAGAACATCCTAACCAACAACTTACCCTTTTTTCGGCAAAAGCCAGGCAAGACCCCCTTATCGGTTTCTAACCGTGTTATGGATATTTGAAAAAAAACGTAAGAAACACATTTTTTTTTTTTTAAACCAATAAGGACTGGTAACCACACTCTAAATCCTGAAATTAAGAAGCAAAAATAACACACACACAAGGAAACTGGTTCAGTCAAACCGGTTAAAAATACAAATTTACAATTTCCACGAGTTTTCCTAAGGCTAGTCCACTACCTAAGTATTCTACTGTACCACAGACAGAGATCTGAACTGAAAGAAAGAAATTAAAGGATCAGTAAAACCGACGACTTTAAATGACTGTTGAACCGTGAGCAGAGGAAAAATCTCCAGAGTGACTGTTCTATTAGGTGGAGTAAAGAATCTGACGGTTATGCTTCAAAGTGTAGCAGACAGAGGTTTGAACCGAGCTCGGGCTCAACGTTCTATGCTCTGCATAGAATTTAACCCTCTACTCTCCGGGGCAGTTCAAGTGCTGGGGCTAACTGCAATAGTCAGAATACAGCAAGACTTCATGTTGTTTGAATGTCTATATATGCAGTTTCCAGAGGCTGCTGCCCAGGCAGAGGCATCAGATGCATCGTAGGAAGAATGCAATACTGTAAATGATTGCCAGCTTCTAGGCCCTGGGCTACATATTGTTTAGCATCAATTCTAGCCGTACACTTAAGTTGTTATGGGACAATTTCATTGCAGCAGTGTGGCCGCCTGGAAAGGAAACAGAACCAGGAGGGTTCTGCTCCACAAACCCTCAGTACTCCCCATGCACAGTCAAGAAATTGACCTAATCAATGGCGTATATTTTAAGTCCTTATTTCCAAACAGATTTTGCCTACAGAAGCCTCACCTGAATGCACAGCCAATAGGTGAGCAGGGGACCATTAATCAGAAAACACCAGAGTTTTGAATAGTAAACAAAAAATGAGAAAGTACAGTTGCGTAAGAATTTACTTAACAGTAGATCTTCAGGAAAGGCTCTTGCAGTAGGCAATGACCATTAAGACTGAGTCGCCAGGCCCACCCGGTGTCACGTGACAGACGTTGGTCCGGCACTGTACAGTGGGCGGTCCCCACACCTGACCTCAAGTTCTCCCGCCGGAGACCTAAGAAAGGTGCAACAGGAGAAGGAGTGGGTTCCTGGAGCCAACAGAAAAGCTGAAAAGAAGTAGCAGCAGGGGGAAGGAGGAAAAAGCTTGCCTACTGCAAGAGCCTCACTCGAGGATCTACCGTTATGGTAAGTTCTTACTTACTTCGAGAGGGCTCTTGCAGTAGGCAATAACTGTTAGGACTGAATCCCAAGAAGTGTAAGTCAGGCAAAGACTGAACATGGGAGACAGGAGAAAGATCTGCAGAAAGGCAGGGAATTTAAGACAAAAAGCCCTGAAGGATAGCTAGTCCAAAGCCTGCCCTGCGTCTAGAGGCAATGTCCAGAGTGGAATGCTTAGTGAAAGTGTGGACAGAGCTCCAAGTAGCTACTACACAGATTTCTGTAACATTTCTGGAGCAAGCAGTAGATGCAGCCATGCTTCTGGCTGAATGCCCTTTAACTTCCCCCAGAAGTGGTTTGTTATACTTCTGATGACAAAACAGAATGCAGTTCGCCGACCACCAGGATAAACACTGTGTAGAAACTGCAGCGCCCTCTCTCTTGGGTGTAAAAGAAATGAAAAGCTGATCCATTTTTCGGAGTGACTTTGTCCGATTTGTACAGTAACGCAAAATTCTGTGTATGTCTAGCGTATGCAGGATTGCCTTCCCTGGACTGGAATGCTCAGAGTAATACACTGGAAAGTGTATGGTCTGATTCAAGGTAAACTCGGAATCCATCTTTGGTAAAAACTTAGGATTTGTACGCAGAGCCACCCGGTCTCAGTGGAAAACCAAACGGGGCTCCTTACACATAAGGGCCTGAAGCTCGGAAATCCTTCGAGCAGAAGGAATGGCAATGAAAAATAGTGCTTTCCAAGACAGATAGCACAGGTCGCAACTTGCAGTCGGTTCAAAGGGAGGCAATGTGAGTTTCTCAAGAATGAAGTTCAGATCCCATGGTGGAACAGGGTTCCTAACTGGAGGTTTCATGTGGAGTATCCCTTCAGGAAAGTACAGGAGACCTCCAATTGAGCCAAAGTCTTGGAATCTACCGGGACATGATAGGTGGAGACGGCAGACAAATGGACCTTCAGTGAAGAATAGCTGAGCCCCAGGTCAGAGAGATGCAGAAGGTATTCCATGACCTGAGGGACAGGGCACAAAAAAAGGGTCGAATAGGTTCTTGACCACTGACTGCCTCAGTTCCCACTCGTGTGCCCTTGCCTGAGTGCAGTTGAGACTGCACACTAGGACGTTTTGAGCGTCTCTAGGACATGTCCCGAGGTTGGAGGTGGTGCTAACCTGCCCAGTACCACACACAAATCACCTCCTTGTACAGGGGATACAATCGTGTGCCTCTCAGTTTGTTCAGGTACCAAACTACACACATTGTCCATCTGGAAAAGGAGTGGACCCGGGAGGAGAAGGGACTGGAACACCTGAAGGGCATACAGCACAGCACTGATCTCTAGCATGCTGATGTGCAAAGAGAGCTCCCGCTGAGACCAGGATCCCAGGGTTCTGTGATTCCCCCAAGTGAGCACCCCATCAGTGGCTGGAAGCATCTGTGGTCAGGGTCTAGACCGAGAGGGGAAGGGAGGCTGAAAGAGAACCCCTTGGCAGGCAGCGTGATCTGCATGTGGCGCCTAGCTAGAGGAACAGTGGGTATAGTCACCACCATAAGGCCCAGAAGGTGAAGAACAGACCTGGCTGTAGTCCAGCGGCTGGAAGCCACCTGTTTGGCCTGCAGCTGCAATGTTTCCACCCTGTCTAAAGGGAGGAAAGCTTGACCCTGGGCTGTATCCAGCACCACCCCAATAAACCGGAGGCGCTGAGAGAGAGTAAGGTGAGATTTGTGGTAGTTCACCGTAACCCCCACCTGATGGAACAGGTCCAGGATAGCTGACAGGGAAGCTTCTAAGCGGTCTCTCAATGGAGCCGACAGCAGCCAGTCATTGAGGTACAGGAACACATAATGGCCCCGGCGATGTAGAGCCTCTGCCACCACCGCTAGGCACTTGGTGAACACCCTGGGTGTCAATGAAAGGCCAAAGGTGAGAGCTTTGAACTGAAAATGTTCCCCCTGGATGGCGAACCTAAGAAAGTGGTGGTGGACAGGGATGTGTAGGTACACATCCTGCATATCCAGTGCACAGAGCCAGTGTCCCTGGTAAAGCAGCGGCAACACACCTGGGAGTGTCAGCATGTGGTATCTCTTGTACTCGACGTACAGATTGAGCGTGCTGAGGTCCAGTATAGGCTGAAGGTCTCCTGTCTTTTTTGGTATCAGGAAGAAGTGGGAGTAATGCCCCCTTCCCACCTGGCTTGGAGGGACGGACTCTATGGAAAACCTTCTGAGAAGAGCTCCGATTTCCTCCCTGATGAAGGGAATGTGACCTTGCGGGTAGCGAGAGAGACCTGAAGGGTTCTCTGGAGGTCTCTCTAAGAATTCCAGTGTGTGACCTTGAGCGACTAGCTGAAGAACCCATGAGTCTGATGTGATGCCTCCCACCCGAGTAGGTGGCTGGCAAATTGCTCTACCAGCTCCTCCATGACTAGAGGTGGGGGGGGCTAGTGAGTCTAGGAGGTGGAGGGGCTTTGGGAGCCCTGCCTGGAAGCCTCTGAGACATGGCCAGGGATGGGTGGGTGGGTGTCTGAGCTGGGGAAGCCAGATGTCTGCCCTGGCGCCTGGCGAGCTGTGGCTTGTCTCGATGCCGTTGTTGGCGGCGAAAGGACTGCCCTAGCCTTAGCATTGGTACGAATAAAAAAAATTGCCACCCCATGAAGGTCCTTGAAGTCCCCCATATAGAGCACTGAGCTTCGCAAAGGGCATCCAGGATGGAGGACTGAACATCCTGGGCAAAGCTGGGGGGGTGCTGTGGAGCTAGAGCAAGATGGCTGCCTTTCTGCAGAGCTCCACAATTCAGGTGGCATATATTTGATATAAATTGCTGATTTTAGGCAACCTAGCTGAAGGAAAAAAAAAAAAAAAAACAGTTGCCAATCCTGAGTAAAGGTTTACTGACCATAATGAGCAATCCTCGCAAGGACAAGACCTCCAGAGATGGAGCCAGATCAAAAACTCCAGCTGGCCCTCTTATCACGCGATCTCAGCAAGGCCCTGCTATAGAACTGGGAGAAGATTTCCCAGCAGACACTCTCCAGACGATCAGGGCAAAGCTGAATAAAATTATGGCCTCGGTCTGTGGTTTATCTGATAAATTCAAAACCCTAAACAACAGGGTGGCTGGGGTTCAGGCGACGATGGAAACTGTGTAAAGCGCATCGGCTGAAGCATCTAAAAGGGCCAGTGCAGCGATGGGGGCAGTGGCATCTGTAATTAAAGAGAACACCCACCTGAGGTCTCGTTTAGAGACCTTGGAAAACCAGGCAAGGGCAGCAAACATACAAATCCTTGGTCTTCCAGAGGGGTGTGAAGGGGATCACCTTCTCCTTTTTGTCTGGGAATGGTTAATTCGTCAGTTTGGGGAAGAGGCCTCTGATCAGGTGCATCAGATCCAAAAGGCCTATCATGTGTCTCCCCGAGGAAGACAGGACAACCCAGAGGCGCCAAGAGCTGTGGTAGCCGTTACCGACGGAAACAAATCCAGAGATTATTTCTTGGTGCTAGCTAAACAGCAATAGGTCCTTCTACAAGATGGGTCAGGACTGCAAAGGCAGCTAGGGAAAGGAAATTAGCACAGGGGATTAAAGAAGGAGAAAAGGATTTCTTCAGGTATATCAGGGAAAAGAGGAAGTGCAAGGAGCAAATAGTTAGGATCAGAAAAGGCAGTGGGTGGGTAGACAAGGGGGCTGAGAAGGCAGAAGTTCACAAGGCAGAGGGATGTGCTCATTCCTGCAGGGAAAGGGGGCACACGCATGGGGGTGAGACAAACACTGATGGGGTCATCACGGTGGAAAGAGTGCTGGAGGGCCTTAGGTCCCTATGGGTAAACAAGGCACCTGGGCCAAACGGGGTACATCCCAGGGTGCTGAAGGAGCTGGCAGAGGTCCTGGCACAGCCACTGGCAGATCTGTTCAATACCTCACTAAATACGGGATATGTGCCCAGAGATTGGAGGAAGACACACGTAGTACCTTTCCACAAAAGTGGGCCCAAGGATGAACAAGGGAACTATAGGCTGGTGAGCTTCACCGCAATTGTGGGGAAACTGATGGAATCTATCCTCAAAGAAAGGCTGGTGCAGTTTCTTGTGGATAATGATCTGCAAGATGACAGTCAGATCCTGCCAAACTAACTTGGTTGTTTTTTTTTTGACTCGGTCATGAGGGCCATGCAGTAGATGTAGTCTACCTGGATTTCAGCAAGGCCTTCGATTCAGTGCCACACAGAAGGTTGACATGCAAGTTGAGGAGTCTTGGTATAGGGTGGAAGCTAGCCAGATAGGTAGAAAACTGGCTGAGGGAACAGGCAACAGAGTTGTAGGGGGAGAAGCATCAGAGCCCAGGGCAGTGACAAGTGGTGTCCCACAGGGATCAGTACTGGGACCAGTCCTATTTAACATTTTCATCGCAGACCTAGCGGTTGGTATCAAGAATATGATCAGCCTCTTCGCCGATATCACCAAGATCTGTGCTGAGATGGATGGGGATGAGGGTGGAAAATTACTGCAGGAGGACTTGGCAAGACTTGAGTAGTGGTGGTCGCACACCTGGCAGCTTGGGTTTAACGCCAAGAAGTGCAAAGCGATGCATTTTGGAGCCAAAAACCCAGGATACAGCTACTGGATGGATGGTATCAAACTGTTCATGTCCAACGAGGAGAAGGATCTGGGGGTGCCGGTGACCGGGGAACTAAACCACTCAGCCCAGTGTAGGAAGGCAGCGGCTAAGGCTAACAGGATGCTAGGGTGCATAGCAAGGGGGATTACATCCAGATGTAGCGAAGTCATATTGCCCTGTACTAGGCCTCAGGAGGCCGCACTTGAGTGCTGTGTGTAGTTCTGGCACCCGTACTTTGAAAGGGATATCAAATTACTGGCGGCAGTGCAATGAAGAGCAACAAAGATGGTCCAGGGGCTGGGGGATAGAACTCATGAGGAAAGACTAAAAGAGCTCAACATGTATACCTTGGAGGATAGAAGAGAGAGAGGGGACATGATAGAGACCTTCAAGTACTTGAAGGGGATGAACAGAGTAGGCTTCCAGGGTGGGTTCGCTCTCCAGAATGGAAGAGATACTAGAGGGCACTCCCTGAAGTTAAAGGGGGGCAGATTCAGGAGGGAAAGGAGGAGGCACTACTTCACTGAAAGAGTGGTAATGAGGTGGAATGCACTGCCTGAGCAACTCGTTTCACTGCAGACTGTGGAATGCTTCAAGAGGGATGGGACAAATTCAAGGGGAAAGCACATACTGGAGGGGCAGTTAGGGGAGGGAAGAGTTAATGGGGGGGGTAGCTGCAGTCTAATGGACTGAAGTGCTGCACACTCGAGCAGACTGGATAGGCCATATGGCCTGTATCTGCTGGCAATTTTGTATGTTCGTATGGGGAGCATGTAAGAATGTATCTGAATATTGGGTATGCCATCCGACAAAGAAGAAAAAAGTTAGACGGGGTCAGAGCAGTTCTACGTGAGGCTGGTATCCCACATGGCCTTGTTTTCCCCGCCCGACTCCGAATTGCACACAAGGGAAAAGTCTACCTCTACACCGAGCCTTCGGAGGCCTTGAAGTGGGTACAGAGCAATGGAGCGAGAGGCATCCTCATCTGAAGACGACCCTTGAAATATTTTGGACACTGTCGGTCTCTTGCTAAGGTTAGTTGAAAGCGATAGTCATCTCAGAGCATAATTGGACTACAGACTTTGAACTGATTTGGATATTAGAATCTTTTGCCGAGAGATGGAGAATGTTGCCTCATTCAGGGTCTGTATTTTAAGTTGAAATGAGACGGGATAGCTGGATACTGATCTGCTTCCTAGTATGAGGGGGATTTGTTTTATAAAAAGTTATTTACGAAAGGCTACATTTGCTTTTAATAAAGTCATACCTAGTCTTTACAGCATAACTAGATGTAGATTTTGACCTGCAGCTATTATATGCCACAGAACAGCAATCATTATTAGTTTTCTTTTTTCTGGAGTTCACATGAAAGCAATTTTCTTTCTATGCTACGGCACATTTAGTGCTCTAACTGTTGAGATACACATGATGGATATCTCACTCCCTGGTGGAGGATGAAATTAGGTGATATATCTGTCTAACATCAGTAATTAATACCATGTAGCTCATGGACTCATTGTGCAGCTAACTATATTATTTTCTTTTTATTTCTATATTACTGGTTCCTCCCAATGATGTATCTTAAAGCATTTGACGGACTTACACGGGTGTACTGAGAGGGGTGGCGTCCTCATGGCTAATTATTATAATTATAGTAATTCAATGCTTGTGACTAAACTGTATGTTTGTTTTGCAAAACAATAAACATAAAATAATAATAAAAAAAGAACATCCTGGGCAAAGCCAGAGACCCACAGCCAGGAGTATATGCAGAGGCAAACTGCTGTTGCGGTGCTCCTACCAGAAGCGTCGACAGCATCATAAGTTGCGCGTAAAGTGTGAGGGCAAGTAATCTCTGCCGTCCAGACAGTCTGTTCAATCTTGGCCTCAAAGTCAGACAAGACTTCAAATTCAGACTTCCGCTGCCCCAAGATTGCCTTCTGGTAGCAGATCATGTGAGCAACATAGTTTAGAGCCCTCAATGCCAAAGTGGAGGACAAGTAAACCTTATGTCCGTGCTGGTCCAACTGCTTTGACTCCTTATCTGGAGGAAAGGTACTCGTGCTTGGGCGTAGTGGAGCTGTCATGTGCCACATTTACAACTACTGAATCAGCTTTAGAATGGGTGCTGAGGTGGTCCTTGCCCTCCAGGACATGATACAGTCTGTTGGCCTTTTAGAGACTGCAGCTACTGATGATGGCTGTTGCCATATTGTAGTGGTCAAATCGTTGTGAGGCCCAATCCACAGAGGAATACGGAGGGGAATCAGCTCTGGAAGATCAATGTGCTCTGCTAACCTTTTATGCTGAGGGTCCTGTTCCTCAGTCTTCCATCCGTTAACTTCCTGAATTTTCCGGAGGAGTTCCATGAAGGAAGGATCCCCCAGGGGAGACTTGGGAGTCTCCTTGGGCTTAGGGTCCTCAGGAGGAAGACAGTAATAGCCAGAGGCAGAGGAGGAGGAGGAGTCTGAAGAAGGGCTCTTATCCAGAATCAGTGCCATTCGAAGGGAAATCTCCTTTTGAGGTTCCGTCAGCCTGCTTCCTTGGCCCTCCACTGTGGAAGCACCCAACGTGTGACCCGACATGGAGGGGCACAATTCCACTGGCAAGGGAGACCGTGGAGTAGGGGTCAGGTGGACAGGCATAGAGGCCGCGACCGGCTGATGACGGTCCAGCTCCGAAACCAGCTGGATCTTGGTTTCTCCTCCACCAAGACTCAAAACAGTGCCTTGTAGTTCACCTGTGGGTGTGGAGGAGGTGGAGGTGGCAGAGGCTGATACACAGGCGGACAGTCCGGCATTGGGTAACCCAGCATCTGATAGCCTGGCGTTGTGTATCTCAGCATAGGATACCCAGACATTGGACAGCCTGGTGTATGATAAGTCAGCGTTAGGTACCCTGGCATCAGATACCCTGAAGTAAGGTAACCTAGCGTGGGACAGCCAGCTGTCTGGTAACCTGGTGAAGGACCTGACAGTGGTGCCACAGGACCCTGTGGTGGCCCCAAAGGAGCACTGGAGGGGCCCAGCCGGCAAGGGTCCAGCTGTAGGCCTACAGGAGGAAGACCCAGTGTCAGCCCGAAAGGGCCGGAGGATCCCTTTGGGATCTGGGGAGGAGCAATAGACCCAGACGGAGGGACCAGAGGCGTGGGTGCCAGAGGCTCTCTAGGGAGATCCGGCATTGGATGGTCCAGTGCTGGCTCCGGAGTTGGGTCAGCAGGCAGTCATTCCTTCTTCTCCTCCAGCTCCAAGTGAAAGGGGGAGGCCGGAGGTTCCACCGTAGGCAGAGAAGGAGTGTCCTGGGAGTGGGATTCCTCCTGGGGGGGGGGGCTGCAGCAAAAGAGGCAGTGGTCCAAAAGACTGATGTCAGACATCTAATTAGAGTCCGACGGCAAGCGCCATGGCTGGCAGTCGCCGGATGAACCGACGCCCAACTTATCAGCCGGGGCTGTGCGGTCGTTGGAGGACCTGGCTCGACTTACCAGCTGTACCACTGGACTTAGACCTGTGAGTTTTGAGGGGCCAAAGAGTGGTAGAAGCCTCCGAATCCCCGGAGGCACCCGCATGAACCGTGATTAGCTCAGGCGGAGGGGGGTGCACCAAAGACTGCTCCGTAGTGGGAGGAACAGGCTTGGTTGGAGGGGCACAATTCTTACTGGTGGAAGGCTGCTCATTGGCTGTGGTCCCAGGAGGAGGCTGCATCCTGGAAGGAGACCAATCCCAGTCCCAATTCTTCTCTTTGTCCTCTTTCTTCTTCTGCTTTTGGGAGCCAGAAGAACCCCCTGGAGATGAGGGAGAGCTCCTGGTCTGCTGCAGCTCCTTTTCCATGGAAGCGAGTTTTTGCTCCAAGAGGTGAGCTTTCAGAGTCTGCTGCCAGTGTTTCCGCGTGGCCTGGTTGAACTTCTGGCAGGCCACACAGGCCTCGGTGTTGTGGTCGGATCTGAGGCACAGAAGGCACGAAGTGTAGGTGTCCTTCTCCAGGAGCTGCTTGCCACAGGAGCACTTGTTCTGATGAGATTCTGAAGGAGTTGGGGAAGACATATAATCCAATGATGAAATACTTGTTTTTGTAAGAAACAAAGAAAATCTGAAAAATATAATTATCGAAAATAGTGGTTGACGGCAGCAGCAGCATTCGGCGAGGTCCGACGTGCACAGGTCGACAGTGGGAATGAACTGGAGGGCGGGCATGGGACTGCCCACTATATAGCGCCAGACCGGCATTGGTCACGTGACACCCGGTTGGCAGTCCCCTGCCAGATACTGCTAGCTAAAATTTTCCGAGTGGTCCTAGTGCCTGGTGGCTCAGCCCTAATGGTTACTGCCTACTGCAAGAGCCCTCTCAAAGTAAGATCTGGACTAACTCTGTGAAGCAGAAATTACAGGAGCAATTAAAAGAACTGCAAAAGGTTCCTCAAATATTCAAGAACTGTAAACAGAGGGTCCTATTACAGGGCATTTGAGTCCTGAAGCGGTCAGAGCACTATTAAAGACCGTCAAATGTCAATTGGTGTTTTAGATATGCCTTGTACAACGTGAAATATATTTCGAAATAAAAGAAACAAAATGTACACTGGTGAATTGGTCAGTTTCTCCACTGTACATGGTAGCCACAATCATGTACATGAATTTCCACAGACAATTCTGATATTTCACCAGGCATGCCTGGTAATCTGCAATTTGAATACCAAGTATGGCCGGAGCAAAAGCTCCTATAACCATAATATCCAGTTTTTGGAATCCTTACCTGTAAGTCAAGCTCATGTGTTGAGGCGTTCTGGACCTTTCATGAGCTGACATGACAAGAGAGTCTTTTTTGGACTGGGTAAAACAATGCCTCATCCCTCGGAGCCCAATACTGTTTGTCTGCTTTCCTGGTTACGGCTGCCAAGGTATTAGGCCTCTGCCATGCGGCACAGTGGCAAGTTTATTAAATGCAAGACAATACATACCAGTTTCCCCACCCTGCCATACAAAGAAGTAGGGGAAAGGGATAATAACTAAAAACAGTCAGGTAACGATTTTTAAACAGAACTGTAGTAATTTACGCAACAGTGCTATGAAAAATGCTTACCCAACGAGCTAGTTGCAGGTACAGTTAACAAAATTAAACACATCTGTTAAACCTGCTTTTCTAGGTATTTCCTATGTTTGCATGAGTTTTTATTTTTAAATTTTCTCACTCCTAACCCTTATCAGTTCTACAATGGTATTTCTAAACCAAATGTGGCGGGCCATCTTTTTTTTCCTTGAGAAAAAACTAAATTAAATGATTTACAAAATACTCAAGAGTTTGGTGGAACTAGAAAACGTTACTGCCAAATAAAACTGGATGATGCCTGGAATCTTTTAGAGTGAAAGAAAGTAGGGTCAAATTTTGACCTCATTTCACTGCACTCTGCTTTAAATGAGCAACAGCACCTATCAGTCAGTACCACGGTACACACGTAACAGGGTCTCGTACTGCTGTTTGCAAAAGTCTGTCCATGTCCAAGGCTGAAATAAAAACGTATATATCTTCACATGTGTCCAACAGCAGCATTGCAATTGTTTATGCAAGAAAAAATGTTATCAGTTTTAATACCAGCAGTAATCTTAAGAGGCGCTATCTCCCTCTGAAGCATCACTGGCGGGGTGTTCTCAAAGTGTATTGATGCAAATTTTTGTCTACTCAGTTGGACATCAGCTGTTATGCTTTCCACTGTTTCTATTTCTGTAACATTTTGCTGCCACTGGCCAATAGTGGCATCTTCTAATGGCAGAGAAATAGGAGGAATTCACACTGAAGAGGCAGATGGGACCTACCAAAAACAATCTCACAGGTTCATTAACTGGAAGAATCTTCCTCCTCTACAGTGATCTGTACAGTCCTGGAATAACCTTATTACAGTTTGAAAGGAAGCATCCTCAGGATGACAAATGGGAGTGCATTGCAACATACTGTGGTGTCACTGTCACAGGAAACACTGGATCCTGAAGAGTGGTCTTACTGGAAGCACCTCTTCCTCCTCTCACAGGTAGCATTCCTCTATGAAAACAGGACCATACTCCTACTCATCCCCTTCAGGGGATGCAGACAGGGGCTCCTGAACAGGAGTCAGATCATAACAGGGGCAGGGGCTGAACTGGCCTTGCCATGCCATGGTCTGTGGCATCACAGGTAGGTCTGGTCCAGCACTAGAGGTGGCTACTACAGTAAATGAGGCATCAGTCTCTATATCAACTCATAGTACTGGGCCCAAACAGTGACAAGACCTAGATCTATGCCAGTGGGCACAGCAATGGCAGATGCAGGTATTAGTGTCACTGGACTGGTTTCAGTGACAGTGAGTTCTGTGGTGCCACAGAACTCAGAGGCTGCTTCAACACCATGGACAATGACAAGCGTTACTCCAACCTGGGTTCCAGCCCTTCAGTGGCTAAATCAAGAGTCACTGTCAGATGCCTAGTGTGAGTCCAGTTTTCCCATAATGGTTCCAGGGACTGTGACTTAAGTCTTAATGAACTGTGGTGTCAACCGTGGCACAGAGTCAGACTGTGAGGCCACAGTGTCCCCTTTTCCAAAGGCATGGCACCAGGACTTAGCTGACAGCACAGTTTACGCTGCCGCTGACTTCTTCTGTGGGTACTAATCTAAAGTTGATTATACGAGCAGGTGTTTTACCAGCGATTGCACAGTGCTACTCCATAGTCTCCTAGAGAAATTACTCTTGTGACTCTTGTGACTTCTTCCTGCGTCTGAAAGTGGCCTGAGTGAACCCTTGGCAAACTGGGCAACACTGAACATCATGGCTGGTGTAAAGGCAGTTAACACAACAGTTGTGGTTGTCATTAGCAGACATTTTATAACCGGAACACCACTTACTAAAAAGCGATGCCTTGGCTCGGTGGCACTGAGGGTTGAGGCACTGGACGGCACACCTTGTGCCGCGCTGGTGACCCAGGTTCTGGAACGGATTCGTGCTGCTGGATGTCAGCAGGGGAGGGAAGGGATCAAGCATCCGGAGAACTGCTCTCCCTTTCCGGGGAGGGATCGGGGCCTTGCACCGCTCCTAGGCGGCTCCAGGATGGTATCACTGTATCGGGTAGCAGAAAATTAACCGAGATAACGAGGGAAAAAAATCTCTGTCAAAGAACAAATGATGATGAAGAACTACTCTCCACTTGTATGACGTGCACTCAGCAGCAGACAAAAAAAGAACTGAAGTGGACAGGGTCACCCATGTTATATAGAGGATACCAGGGTGTGCCATGTTGTATGGAGAGCATATGGGTAAAGGCCACGTTGGCAGCCCCAGCTTTAAAAAATGTCCTGGGAGGTCCTGGCATCATGGGCTTATACTTCAATGTGTGTGGCTCTGTAAAGGAGATATTCTTGTAGAAAATCTACAGAACTGTTCAATGGATATGGAGACTGCTATCTTTGTCGTCTTTCAATTCCATGGACTTGTGGAATGGGGGCAGAGGGCGCCAGCATACAATGATGCTTGTCAGCCAATAAGAAGGCAGGGAACCGATGGACAAGGCATTCACGCTGCCTGCATTCTGGTGAGTCCCTTAGCCATAAAAATGGGACCAATGAGTGTGTCCTCAGCAAATGTTTGGAACACTGAGACTGGGGATTGTGGGAGACAGCTGCAGAATGCCAAGACTGCCAGTTTGGCTAGATAGATGAGATCTGCCTGATCTGCAAGAGAGACAGACATGGTACAGCTCAGCCTCTGACATGATCTTCCAGGAATCAGTCTTCACCACTGATTCACACTGATGGGTCTGGGGCCGGAGCCACCAGGCCCACACAGTGCCAAATGTTTTTACAGGACAGAGCTGACATCGGCTACTCACAACACTTGTGCATCTCATGTGGAGCTGCATGCTCTAGCCTATAACTATCACTGGCTCCCTCATGCACCTCAGTTCTGTTCTTCCCACCATCAAATGCAGACTACTGGAGTGACACCTCCTCAGTCTATTCACTGTCGCAAAGTTTAAACAGCATCAGCACTTAGTTTTCATTTGCGGTACCATCTGTTATTTTTCATCTCCATGATGCTGAAACCTGAAAAAGAAAGGAAGGGGGCTAAGACGACAAAAAAAAGTCCTACAGCCTCCCATTATGCGTCACTGCCCCTATGGGAAGCCAACAGATGCGACGGACTGGAATCAATCCTGATGGATCTGCCTCGGTTTAAGTCACAATATGGATGAGTGCAGTGCCTGCTTCTCCATGGGACCCCGTACCCTCGAGATCCACGCAATGAAGTGGGGTTGGCAGATGCCTACCTTCAGAGGCAGGTGCCACACTCATGAGGCCAAGGTACTGTCTGTGGGCCTTTTCCCTGGGCCCCTTCCCGGCACCTGTGGTGTTATGGAAATACAAAATTCTCCTCTCTCACCCCGCTGAGGTGTTGGAGGTCCCGGTGGGTGGGTCTGGTAGACAACTAGCTTCTTCTGGGTGGCTGGCTGTGACCCCCAAAAGTCTGATTGTCCTGGACAGCAGATGTCCCCGGTGTTGAGGCCGAAGCTATACAGTGTCTCTCTCTCTCGGTGGACATCTTGGTGTTACGGCCTGGTGCCTTCTTGGCTCCTGATACCATTCGCAGTGTCAGTGAGTGGGGTGGTGCTGGCCACAATGTCAGCTGATCTCCTGATACCATCCACAGTGTTGCGAGAGGGACCTGCACTGGGGCAGTATGGCATCCAGTTGCCGAGGAGGTGGTAGTTCTTTCCCCTGGTGTCGCTAACAATACCAGTGGGAGGAGATGATGCCACCCCTGGTGGCAGACATGGCGACAGTCCTGGGCTCAGCACCAAGTATGATGCTTGTGCCATTCACGACACAGAGATGGTTCCCAGTGCCGCTAATGGCGCCAGGGGAAGGGAAGGTTCTGGGGTCAACGTCGGACCCGATGTCAGGCCCAGCACAAAGAATGGTGCCGGTGAATCTGTCTCCAGATCAGCTGCTGGTCCTAAACCTAGTGCAAGAGGTGGCACTGGCCCAAGGTCAGATGACCGTTAGGAGGTGGAGTTCTCCCTGAAGTCGTGTGCTGACACTGTCACTGGTGAGGATTAGGGCCATTCTAAGGAGACTTAAGCTCTGCTCTCCCCACCTGAGGTAATCCCCCCATGTGCAGTGACGGGGTAATTCCTCTGATGTATACTGACCCTGTTTGGGCAGTCCTGTCAGGCCCTTCCCTCAGGCGAGGTCCCCTGTGCATTCCCGCAGCCCAGGCAGAGGCTCTGGACTCCCAGACCCATTTCCCTCTTGGGACTCTGCCACCTTTGCCTCAGCTACTTGAAATTATGGGCCTTCTGGGGCCATTCACCTCTGCTCAATACAGAGGGACAGCTGGAGCCTTATTCCAGTACCATAAGTATGCTGACAGGTTTCAGTTTAAACCTATTCCCCCTGGTGCCATCCCAATCTGTTGACAACACCTCTTTTATGCCAATGTCCTCCTCAAAGGACACAGAATTTACCCTCCACATGCCCTTGGCCTCTGAGTACATCCTGTACAAGAGAGTTGGCGGACATGTTGGAGGTGCTGGAAGTGAGCCCTTTTTCCAGTCGCAGTCCCACATCCCTGCAGCTGGGACTCATGAGCTTTCAGTGATGGCTCCTCAGTCATCTCTCCATGGCCTACAGCCTTTGAGAAATCATCAGGGACAGTCTGGATGCATCCATTCTCATGCCCACCAGCTCCCAGGGACACTCCGCTGCGGAACTGGGGACCCACGGGGTCTGCAGGAGTAGCTCCTCACCCCACTTTGGGGCTGAGATCCTTCAGACTCCTACAGGGCCTAAATGCCCTGTGCATGACCAAACTATTGATGCTTACTCTGCTCATGCAGATGCTCTAGGAAGAAAAGTCATTACCTCAGCATGTGCTATGATGTGCATTGCGGCACATCGGGCAGCATGCAACAGGTGCCTGTGGGCGCAGCTAGGCCAACACATAACTGCCTTACCTTCTAGTGAGTTAGTCGGACGAGTCATCTGCCTTTCTGCCAAGGGCCTGGGGCTGGCAGGGCACCAATCAAGGGCACTGTACCACACCAGTGAGGTGGCCTCCAGGCTGTAAGGAACTGCAGTCTGCATAAGGTGGATGGGTTACATAGAAACATAGTTACTGGAGGGGGTGCAGCACAGAGCGACAAAGATGATCAAGGGGCTGGGGGACTTATCATACGAGAGGAGGTTGAAGGAGTTGAACATGTACTCACTGAAGGAGAGGAGAGACAGGGGTGACATGATTGAAACCTTTAAATACATGAAAGGAATAAACAAGACGGGTACAGAGGGGCTGTTCAAAGTAAGGGAGGGGAGGACCACCGGGGGCATGATATGAAACTGGAGCGAGGAAGGTTCAGGAGGGAGATGAGGAGAACTTTTTACAGAGAGGGTGGTGGCTGGGTGGAATGCGTTACCTGCTGAAGTGGTATGCAGTAGAACAGTGGACTGCTTCAAACGAGGATGGGACAGGACAAAGGGGAGGGTTAATGAAGGGGAAGGGAGGGGCAGCTGCAGAATAAGGGGTGCTAGCTGCACATTCGAGCAGACTTGATAGACCTCTAGGCCTTTATCTGCTGGCAAATTTCGTATGTTCGTAAACATAGAAGTTGACGGCAGATAAGGACCACAAGGCCTACCTAGTCTGACCATTTTTTCTACCTTGTGAATGTGCCACAAGCCTTTACTCTATCAATGGCCTATCTATTCATACTCATTTGTATTGCTCCCTTATGCCTATCCCACACCTGTTTGAAGCCCTGCACTGTATTCATATCCACCACTTCCAAAGGTAGGTTATTCCATGCATCCACCACCCTTTCTGAGAAAAAGAACTTTCTCACATTACCCCTTAATTGGCCTTCCTCTAATCTCATGTTGTGTCGTTTTGTCCTATTTTTCTTATATTGAAACATATTAGAGACTTTCATCTTGTTAATGCCCTTAAGATATTTGAATGTTTCAATCATATCACCTCTCTCCCTCCTTCACTCTAGGGTATACATATTGAGCCCTGTTAATCTGTCCTCATATGTTTTCTGATGCAGTCCCTGCACCATTTTGGTTGCCCTTCTCTGGACTGCCTCCATTTTGTTAATGTCCTAGTGCAGATGCAGCCTCCAGTACTGCACGCAGTACTCCAGATGGGGCCTAACCAGTGTCTTGTAATGAGGGATTATTATCTCCCTCTTATGACTTGTGATACCCCTACTAATACACCCCAACATCCCTCTAGTCTTACCTACTGCTCTAGTGGTTTGCTTGGATGATTTCAGGTCATCTGTGATGATGATGCCCAAGTGTCTTTCTTTCCTTGTGATTGGCTTTGCCTTTCCAGGCTGGCACCTTTGGCCCAACATAAGGTATTTAACTCACAGTTCCAAGGGGCTAATTTCTTATCCTGCAGAGTCAGACGAGAGCTGTTGGAGTGCCCTCCTACTCTTGTGCCAAAAGAGCCTCCTTCTGCCCCTGAACAGTCTCGGGTCCCACCAGATCAATAGGAAGCCCCTGCTCTCAGGTGTTCTCCGCAGGTGGAGGGCTGAGGGTATTTTCTTACCTTCAGAGTGAGTCAGCTCCTCCATAACACAAAGGGAAGCCTCATACTCAGACTCATAAGTGGTGAAGACTCATTCCTGGAATATATGAAAATGATGTACTTACCGTAACTGTTGATCTTCCAGAATATCTTCACCATTGATTCACATGCCAGCCCACCACCATCCCCAACTCAGTCAGAGCCGGGGTCTCTGGACAGCTCACTACATATTCCTAGATGGGCATCTCCTCTACCACAGCCCTCTTGCAGGGTTTCTTTTGTTTATTCCAAAAAAAATAAACATAAAAGAGATTGGACATGCTGGTACCCACTCTCACCCAAAAAGAAAAAAAAAGAGTTGAGGGTCCTTACTTGCCCTCTTGCCAACCAGCAAAAATATGGGATTTTCTGTGTGTAAGAAAGGCAGCCCTTCCTTCAACTCTTTTCTTTTTTATCCCTCTTCTCCTTACCCAGATATATCCCCTTTATGGGTATATCCCTATTAATTGCTAAATGTAACATGTGCCCTGAAAAAGAACAGTTACGTAAGAACTTACCGTAACAGCAGATCTTCGAGGGCATCTCAGTCATCAGGTAACAATAGGAACCTTCGCCGTCAGAGAAAGGGAATCTACATGGATGATTTTCAGCAGTACAACAGGGGCCGCCCACGCCATCGACATCCGTCGACATCACCAACCCTATATAGGTATGGGCAGCCCCATTCTCTCCTCAGTTCTTTCCCCCAGAGACTCTGGGAGCAAAGCTCTCGCCCTGGGGGACCAAGGAGAGAAAGAGGTACCCAGACCTAAGTAAAAAGTTGGATACACCAGATAGCTAGTTCCTAGACAGGAGCTCCAAGAAGGGGGATGGTGGGAAGGAAAATATACCCGATGACTGAGATCCCCTCAAAGATCTACTATTACGGTAAGTTCTTATGTAACTGTTCTATCTTCCTCAAGGGTATCTCAGTCATCAGGTAACATCGTAGGAATGAGTACCAAGCAGCGACAAATGTAAACAGACAGTCTGGGAGGCAGGATCTTCATAAACCTAAGACAGCAGTCCCTATAGCACAGCCCTGCCAAATCCTGCACGGGCTCTTGAGGCAATGTCCAGATTGTAATGCCTGGTAAAAGTGTGCCTGTACTCCAGGTGGCAGCCGCACAAATGTCAGCGGCTGAGACCCCTTTGAAACAAGCCACCGAGGTAGCCATGCCTCTGATGGAATGAGCTTTCACAGCACAAGGCAATTCTTTGCCATACTTGTAGCAGAAAAGAAAAAAAATATTCAACATAGTAACTCTGTTTCTTCCAAGGAGTCCTTTTGCATCAGTGACAATAGCAGTAAGCTGAGTAGGTTGAATGGCCTCGGAGGTGGAACCATGAATATTCATTAAAACAGAGTGGCCAATCAGAATCAAGCAGGAGGGTGTGCTGAGTGCAAAGAGCTCACAGGGCTTCAGAATTTTTTCGAAGATGAAAGGAGAACTATGACTAAAAGGACTGTGCCAACAGGCTTTAAAGCCATGCAATAGCATGAACTATAAAAAGGCTATAATTAACCATTAACATGCTCTAAAAGTCATCAAAAAATCTGAACAAATTTGGCAAAAAGATACAAAAGCAGAGTCCTCTTAATGTAGGTGCTTGGGGAGGCAGGGTGGGAGGTTACTAATGCTAAAGGACCCGTTGGAAGAAACAGAATTACTACGGTGAGTAATTTTTTCTTCTCACCCCAGGAGTCTTTTAGCATCAGTAACAATAGCAGACTACAAAGCAGTACAGTTGGGAGGCAAGTACATAGGGAAGAGGCTCTGCAGGACCGCCCTGCCAAATTTGACATCAGACCTTGACAGTACATTCAGGCAGTAATGATTTATGAATGTGTGTACTGTCTTCCAGGTAGCTGCTTTACAGACATCTAGCAAGGGGATATCCCTTGCAGCTGCCACAGAGGCTAATGTGGGCTGTGGCCATGGGCTCGAAGGGGGGCTCCATGAGCTTAGCAATGCAGAGGTCAAGGTCCCAAGGGGGAACAGGTTTGCTAATTTGAGGCTGTAAATGAAGGAGGCCCTTGAAGAACTTTTTGAAAATGGGCCTGGGAATGATAGACTTTTCTTTCACAGTGGAAAGGTAGGCTGAAATTGCAGCTAAGTGAAGCTTCAAGGATGAGACCTTGAGGCCTGATGAATGATTGCAGATGCTTAAATAGTCTAAAAGGGAAGGGACAGAGGCCTTCAAAGGGTCTATTCTTTTTCCTTTGCACCAGATGGAAAATCTGTTCCATTAAACTGCATAGGTTTTCTTTGTGCTCGACTTTTTAGCCATGCAAAACATCTTCAGAACTTGTTCTGAATCGTGTGTATCTGAGAATTCTAGCTCCTCAAGAACAAGGCTTTGAGGTGAAGGGATTCCAAGTCTGGATAATTCACCCCTACTTGTGGTAGGGCGAGGAGACAGTGAGTCAGAGGAAGTCGAATCGGCTTCTTGTGGGACATGGCCAGCATGAGAGGATACCAGACTTGCCTTGGCCAGTCTGGAGCTATGAGGATCATGGTTGCAAGCAGATCCCTGAGCTTCAGTAGCACTCTGTGTTACATGGAAAATGGAGGGAAGGCATACAGAAACTTCCCTGTCCAGTTCAAAACTAGTGCATCTGCTGGGAGAGTGCCCATTGCTGGGGGTCTGCTGCAGTACAGAGGAAACTGGTAGTTTAGGTGGGATGCAAACAGGTCCACTTTTGGTGTGCCCCACCTCCTGAAGACTGGCAAGGACTTGCCTGTTCAGAGTCCATTCATTGAGACCTTGGCTGATGTTGCTCAAAGTATCTGCCAGGGTATTGTCCTTGCCTGGGAGGTGTATGGCAGAGAGACTCACATCCAGGGGAATAGGCCAGGGACCAGATTCTCATAACCTCTGTGCACAGGACAATAGACCTCGTGCCACCCTGCTTGGTTATGTAAAATGTAGCAGTGGCGTTGTCTGTTCTGATGTGATCAGTGTGTCCCTTGACCTGAGGGGCGAAAGATTTCAGTGTCAGGTACACAGCTCTGAGTTCCAGAAAATTTATGTGGCTTTTGGACTCCTTTGGCGTCCAAGTGCCACTGACTGAAGAGCTGTCCAGATGAGCTCCCCAACCTAGTAATGAGGCATCTGCGGTAATGATTTTTGAGGGCGAGGATAGCTGGAAGGGGATGCCCACTGAGAGGTTTTCCTCTTCCTTCCACCAGTCGAGAGCTTGAAGCAGTGTTTTTGTCACTGGTACTAGCTTGGACAGAGAATTTTTCCTTTGTGACCAGTAGGCTTGCAAATGATATTGAATGTCCCTCATTTTTTTTTAGTTTTTTTGTTGACCGGGTTAAGTGCACTAGACAAATTCTGCCAGTTTTCAGGCACAACCCAGGGGAAGGGGATACAGATGAATGCCAACTGACCTTGAACCAGATTAAGCTGTTGGTGGTATTTTTAGTGACAGGGGGGAAATTTGGCCAGGACAATGGGGAAACTCCCCTACTCGGCCAGCAGGAGGAGTGTCGACTTGCTGAGCAATGGTCAGTCGGGCTCAGGAGCAGAGGGAGATGGATGTGCCAGTGGTTGAGGCCTTGGCCCCGCCCTTAGCCACAGTGATACCAGAGACGGCAGTGATTGTAGAGGAAATGTTCTATGATGCGACGGACCCAACAGAGGAGGATTTATGTATGCATAATTGGCTCCAGGGTGGGGTGGGAGATACCAAAGATCGGGCTGCTGGAAGTTGCGGTGGCCTACCAGAGGAATTATGAAGAAATTTCAGAAAGAAGAAGCTTTACATCGGGAGCGCTGTTTACATTTGCAACAGGAGTATGGGATTCCCGAGCAGGCTAGTCCTGTACAACGTTTGGATACGGATGGCTCACGGATGATCCTTGAAGCTGGTGGTGCTGCACCACAGGTCGAAATTTCACCACAAGGGCAAGTACCGTCTTCTATTTGTTATCAGTCTAACATTAACAATCAAGATGCCGCCACTGTATTTACATTTTCCAGTGCACTGTTTAACTGTGCGAAAGCAGCAGGGAAGGAGTAATCTTTTATTGCACTCCCGGGAGTATCCTTTGTGGCAACACCTTGGGCAGCAGGTCAAGGGACTGGTGGGCAACTATGTGGAGCAGATTGTGCATCAGTGGATGCTAGTGGGAGTGAGCCAGTAGGCCAGGCAAAGGATGTGGCACTTTCCTCTCCTGCTATCACCAGGGGGACTCGGGGAACACAGAATATGGATAATGGGATGGGTTTAGCCCCAAAAATGCAGACCCCTGATATGAAAAAACCTGAGTTACAGTCCAGAATGGCCACCACAGGGTTTTCTTCCCTCGGCCTAAATCAGAGACACAATGTTTTCAGCCTGGCAGGGGCGATTACACCTGAGAGGTCGGGGTCCAGTGGAGCTCGTGAAAGATCTGTCGGCTCCCAAACGGGAGCTTGGAGGCAGAGATACATTATCTGTACAAGGGGAGGATACAGGGCCCAAATGAAAGACAGATGAAAAAAAAAAAAAGCAGGAAGACAGTAGTTCTCCATAATTGGAATATCCAGGATAGAGAGATAACCACCAAGGCCCCTATGCATACTCCTTTCAATTTCTCGCTTCCCCTCTCCACAACCATGACTCTCAAACAGTTGTTTGGGTTAGCCTCCCTTGCCATCGGGGAAATTCCTTGGAGGGATTCGGCCCTGCAGGGCACAGGATGGATCCAAAATGTAAAAGGTCATTGGGTCGCTGACCCATCTTGGGATCCTACAGTTTTTTCCCAATCCTCGACCTCTCCGGAATGGAGACCTCTCACGAAAGATATAATAATTCCCCATGCCGACACTCTAAAATCTACTGAAGGGCACAACCTCCCGCAGGTCGGAGTAAATCCATCGGACAAATCCAACTACGTCTGGGCGTTTGAGCGACGGGAACCCCCTTCCCCATCACCAGATAATATACCACAGCACAGACATCCTACACAGGTGGCTCAGAAGTTGGAAACTACAGGACCTACAGATTTAGCTCCAGGACCTACCCCGGGGTAGTCCCACCTGACCCTGTTGACCCCCATGTTCTACCGAACAGACCACTGCTTTCAGATTTATTCAAAAATAATGCAACTGAACCGCTTCCTAGAAAACATGTAGTCCGTCTGAAATACAAAGGGGGATTAGATACTCATCCAGACCGTCAGTATGTGGGGAAGACCCTGATCAAGGAGTCTCAGATTCTATCCAGCGGATGTTTTCACGTTTATCCACATTTCTGGGGAGGACATCTTCAATATCAGCTTCAGATCAGCTGCTCTGCTGGAAGCTTTCTGGGGAAAGTATAACCAACTTAAAACTTCCCCATCACGGATACCATTCTCAGCTATCCCGTTTACCAAACCTCTGACCAAATCTGTGACAGTCATGTTCCGTAATGAAAGTGTCCATTTGGGGATATATATACCACTGGCTTCAACAGAAGTGACAGGTTCTGGGAAAACCGAAAGCAGTACTGGATGATGAGCAGTTTTGGACTGGGGGCTGGAAATTCCAGGTGAAATTACACCAAACGGAGGAAGGGATCATTCATATTCAGAACTGCTTCTTTCTGGGCTGAGACCAGGGGGTCTGTTACTACCCAGGACAGCCACAAGCTTGTTACCGCTGTGGAGCATGCACCCGTCTCAAGCGTGTGTGACAAACTGCGTTGTAGTTTTTGCTATGAAATGGGCCATATTAACTCTCAATGTACCAACCTTTCCAGATGCAATCTCTGCGAAGAATCGGACCATGTATATAAAACTGTCCATGGGCTGCGAAACACCCATTCTGGGCTAGACCCAGAAGATCTGATTAATCAGGCCCAGAGCTCTGAGAATTAGAACCTCCCCCAGTTAGGCATCCCGCTCCTGAGCCAAGGTACTTCCTACTGGGATCTGAACTAGGGACCATATGAGTATGACGACCCCCTACCCCAGAATTACTTTCTTCCCAACTACGGATGTGGGGACAGCGGTGTGTCTTCAGCCAGTTTGTTACATAGATCCCCTGGAATTCAGTCAACCCCCTGAGACCCCACAGGTACCATCAGCCTCTCCAGTTTGCGTCCCACTGGCTCAAAGGAGATCTACTAGGAGAATGCCAAAAAAGGAGCCCCCCCCAGTGGAATCGAAAACGCATTTGAGATCTTGGGCTCATCAGAGTGGGGAGATTCAGAGCGAGAGGAGGACTCGAAGGACTTAATGGACATGGAAGAAGTCCCCTCTTCTCTTCCAGACAAACTGTACACAGGTAAAAAGAAGAAAGAGAGGAAAAAGACCTGAGCTCTCTCTTTTTTCATATGGACACATCAAAAATGGTAGTGGCATCTTTGAATTACCACAGCTTGTGTAACTCAAAACAGAGACTGGCTATTTTTCAGCTGATTGCCGATTCCGATATTGACTGTCTGTTGGTACAAGAGACTTTGTTATCTTCAGGGTTTCAGGTTCAAGCTAGCAAATCAGAATGGCCCTGGTGACCGTCGTCTGAGACAGATCGAGCTGATGGGGTAGGTTTTTTGTTTAAGGGTTCCCATTTTTCTCTTTTTCGGCTGACTGATTTAATTCCAGTGAGGGTTCTGATTTTGGATGGGGAACCATGTAGATTTTTTTTTTAACATCTATGCTCCCCAGCTCAAGGCGGAAAGAACTAATTTATTCTCCCAGGTTCAGCCCTATCTTTCTACTACACGCATGATAGTGTTTGGGGGGGGGGGGACTTTAACTGTTCCCTGGATGTCCCAAGGGGATCGCAGTCAGGGGCAAAGATCTATTGTGACTCCCTAGCTTTTAAACAGTGTATTACTACTGCTGGTTTGGTTAATTGCAATTCACACATCACAATTCCTCATTACTTTACATATAGAAGGGCACAATATCATTCAGTGATGGACTACTTGTTTGTTTCCAAACATTTGACAATGACCTCTACTACCCTCTGCCCCGTCGAGTTTTCAGATCTTCAGATGACCATCTCGACATTATCCCTGGATACATCCTTCCCAGTTCTAAAATCTAGATGGAAGTTAAATGTCCAGACATTGGCAGCTCCACAGGCCCAAACACAGGTCAGGCAACTTCTGACTGCCCGGGCCTCAGTGTTTGAACTGTACAAGGACATTGGAGACTGGTGGCAGCAAACAAAAGAGAACATTGCAGTACTGTTTCAACAATATGGAAAGTACACCTCTACAACCCAGTATTTTAAATATCTGACTCTGCGAAGGAAACTTCAACATCTGTTTTCTCTTCCTGCAACAAAGGGGACTGATCTCTTCTATATGATGCCATTAAGGATCAGATGAAAACACTTCAATATGATACGGCAAGTACGATTAGAGCCGAATTAACGTATGGAACACATATAAACCCCCCTTTTTTGATCCTAGTGTGGCATGTAAATCTAGGAGACTGGCTTCATCCATCTCTAGTTTACAATATAGTACTGGTAAATTAGTCTCTTCCCTCCAAGGGCTCTTTGATATTATCACTGCCCCTACGGCTCCTGGGGGGTTTCAGACACAGGGGCAGTGCCCGTACATTTCATCTCTTGAGAAATATCCTTTTTCAAAACATGAATTGACTTTACTCACACAGGACATTACTTATCAAGAAATACTTGAATCCATTCATACCAGAGTTTCTGGTACTGTCTCTGGCCTGGATGGTCTCCCCTTCGACTTTTATAAATCCTTCGCCCTGGAATTGGCTTTGTGCCTTGAAAACACATTTGCCTATTTTCCCCACAAATCTGGTGCCCACCCATTTTTCTAAAGTCTTATTATTTATTTATTTAAATCAGGGGACATGTCCTTATTTCATAATTGGAGACCTATAAGCTTACTGAATAGTGATTTTAAGATTCTGACCAGTATTTTACTTTTCCGCCTGCAGTCACTGGCTAAATATATCATACACCCTTTTCAGTTTTGCAGTTTACCTGACCGATCCATTCACCACCCTTTGATAATTTTAAGAGAACTATGGGAATGGTATTCAAAACTGGGAAAGGAGGGTTGGATCATCTCCCGAGATCAGAAAAAGGCATTTGATGCAGTAAACCACTAATTTCTGTCTCAAACTCTAGAATCTTATAGACTTCCCCCCCTCATTTGTCGCTAAAATAAAAATGTTGTACCAAGGAGCCTGTTGGAGTCCGTATGTTCGGGGAGTAGTAGGGCCTGAGGTGGCGGTACAAACAGGGGTCCGTCAGGGCTGCCCTTAAGTCCGCTGTTGTATATTGTGACACTGAGCCCCTTTACTCAACACCTATTGGACAATACAAGGATCCGTGGGCTGACTGGTCGGGGAGGGGGGAGATGAGGTTAAAATATTAGCATATGCTGACGATATTTGTTTATTGCTTCAGGACACGGCCAGTGTTCTGGAAGCAAGCAGGGAACTGGAGGATTACTCAGCTGCTTCAGGGGCAAGTGTGAACCTGGGGAAGTGTAGGGTGGTCTGGCTGGGCTCAGATACCAACCCTCCAGCGATGACAGGACAACTAAACGGTGACTTCAGGTCCGGTTACAATATTAGGGATTACTTTTGGACCATGGATTTGGCACTCACCAATTGGCAAACGGTCCTAACAGCTTGTGACACAAAGGTACAGGTCTGGAAGAGTTGGAAATTATCAAAACTGAAAAGAATTTCAATAATTAAAAAATTTCTCCTTCCTAGAACGACCTACATCACCTCTATTTTTCCAGTATCTCTTTCCTTGGAGACATGGGTGTACGGCATCTTTTTTAGTATGCTGGAGGGAGTTGGCTTAACCCTGTGAAAAGGGGACTGACTTACTTGTTTAGGGGAAGGGGGGGGGTTGGGGATGGTAGAGCCGATTGTTTTTTTTTTCATACGCTTTTTTGGGTACACTTCATTAAAGGCCAGTGGACCATGACTGATACCCTGGTCCACAAATGGTTTTTGAACAACTGGTCAGCATACACCTCTAAATGGACTGATTTCCTCCAAAATGTTCCTGTCTTTGTCCATTCCTAACTCTATGAAATCCGCCATTCAGAAATTACATAGATGGAAGATTACTAAAGTCTTTTTAATTGAGCACTCTAGAGTGCAGTTGTATCAATTTGTATTGGATACCATGGGTCCAACAGCCCCTGAATTCAAACACTGCCTACCTAGGGATACTGATAAAGTCTTGAAAATGTTGAATGAAGCCAGGATCCCAGACCACATGTGGGAAACAGTGTGGCTGAGTGCATATGGGAGACTGTACATGTGGGGTAATTACAAACACAAGCCAGTGGAAGAACATACGTTCCCATACCTGGGATGTGGCTCCTCTGTGGAGTCCATGGATCATTCTGTCCTTCACTGTGTCTATTCGAGGAACTTATGGCTATTCTTGGCTAAGGCTTGGAATCTCTCTGGATGCAGAATCTCACTTATGGTGCTTTGGGGTTGGGTAATTACAGTTTGGGGTTGTTGAAATTTGATGGGGGTACTTTAACGGTGGTATTTGCAGTGTTGAAATTTCATCTTTGGAATGCCCGGGTACAATGGGTGTTGAGACAGCAGCAAATGCCTTTCCCAGTTGTCCAAGTTTTATGCGAAAATGCACTGCGACATATTAAAGCACAAGAGATGATTTTATATGGACCATCCGTTACCAATCTAAAACGGAAAGGGCTTTCCTTCTTTATTAAGTTTAAATGATTACATATTGGCTATGTATTTTTATCTTAGAAGGTTTTCTGAGTTTTTGTATTTGTTGAGTTTCTTTGTTTTCCCTTTAATTATCGTATAACACTTTTTTTTTGGCTTGATTTAATTTATGCTCATGGGTTTTTTTCTCTCTAGTAATATTTATTCTGGGTGGTCCACTACTTAACGAATGCAGTAATTCTGTTTAGAATTTTTTTTTTTTCCCATACTGTATTTTACATGATATGATTTGCATTTCCCTTTGTATATTGTATTGTTTACTTTAATAAAAAAAAAAAACTCTCCAGTAGGGGGATCTATGCAGGACTGACAATTGCTGTGTCAGTGTTATTGCGGGAGTGAGTGAGGAAGGACGTGTGGAGACTGGGGAGAGGGCCTCCTCCCCGGTCTTTATTTTACTAGAGGCCATGGAGTGAGAGAAACACGGAAACATGAGTGAAGGACAGAAGCAACAACGAGAGAGTGAAGAGCTGAAAACAAGACCAGAAGGACAGCGATCTTCCCAGGAGACAGAGGATGCTGAAAATGTGAGTACAGTGGTTTCTATACCTGCGGATGCTAAGCAAAAAGGCACTAATAAAGCGAATAAGGATGGTGGCAAGATAAATAAAAAAACAGACACAGCGAGCGCTAGATGACGAGACTGACAGGCCTGAAGCCTGTCAAAATCAGCTGCAATGGCATGATGCAGCAGCATCAAAAGGTGCCGCACCCATAAGCTCTGAGGAAAATATGAATGACAGGGAAACCAAAAAGGGAAAGGCCAAAAGTCAGAAATGGCTCGGCCTAAGGAGGAAAAATTGCAGTTACATAAGAACTTACCATAACAGTAGATCTTTGAGAGAGGTTCCTGCAGTAGGTCTTCACATATAGGACTGCGCCCCCTGGTGTCAGGTCCAAGCGGCAAACTTAGCAGATAGCAATCATCAGTGAGGACTGCCCCAGTCAGGCGGCATTATGTCAGCCTGACTATAAAAGGGGCGGTCCCACGCCCGCTCTCCAGTTCTTTTCCACCGGAGACCTAAAGAAAGGTAAGTAAAACCTAGGAGTAAAAAATTCCTAGGACTCTGCTTCCTCTCTAGACCCATTGACTAGGTAGGATGGAAAATAAAGGAAAAAACATCCAGGAGCTGGGGGAAGGTGGGAGGGAAACTAGAACTACTGCCGGAATCTCTCGTGAAGATCTACTGTTACGGTAAGTTCTTACGTAACTGCAATATCTTACTTCGAGAGGGTTCCTGCAGTAGGTCTTCACATATAGGACTGAGTACCAAGCAGTCCCCAAAATAACTCATGCTGAGGTGCATCCGGGAGGAGAAGAAGTTGCCATTGGGAATCATGACAGGAGGCCTTGCAAAACTGCCAGACCAAAGCCTGTTCTGCACCTAGAGGCAATGTCCAGACTGTAATGCTTAGTGAAAGTGTGAACAGAGGACCACGTGGCCGCTGCACAGATCTCTGCAGTGGACACATTCCTAAAAAAGGCAGTAGAGGTAGCCACGCTGCGGGTGGAGTGGCCTTTAACTGCCCCCAGAAGGGACTTCCCATATTTCGTGTAAGAAAAATGGATGCAGTTGGCTAACCATCTAGAGATGATTTGTTTGGAGATAGCCTTGCCCTGGCACTGTGGCACAAAGGCTACGAAGAGATGGTTGGATTTGCAAACCTCTTTAGTCCGGTTTGTGTAGTACCTCAGAATCCAGTGCACATCTAGGGTGTGCAGAAGGTATTCCCCACCTGTTGGAACACTGGGGATAGTATACTGGTAATTCCACACTCTGATTCAGAGTGGTTTCTGAGACCACTTTGGGGAGAAAGGAAGGGTTAGTCTGAAGGACTACTCTGTCCCAATGAAAAATTAAGTAGGGTTCTTAAAAACAAAAGCCTGGAGCTCAGAGACCCTTCTGGCAGAAGTCACTGCGAGTAAAAATAAAGTCTTCCAGGAGAGGAAGCATAAGTCGCAAGTAGAAGCTGGTTCAAACGGGGGTAAAGTCAGCTTCTCGAGCATGAAATTCAGGTCCCGGGGGGGGACAGGGATTCCGGATCGGAGGTTTCAAGTGAAGGATGCCTTTTAAAAAGGTTTTGGCAACCTCCAACTGAGCCAAGGTTTTGCCCTCCACCGGGAGGTGGTTGTCCGACATCGCAGAGAGATGGACCTTAATGGAGGAGTAGCTAAGGCCCGTCTCAGATAAATGTGTGAGGTACTCTAACACCTGTGCCGCAGAGCACAAAAAGGGATCCCAGTGCCTTGCTAGGGCTCAGATCAAAAATCTTTTCCACTTCATGGCGCAAGTGGATCTAGTAGAGGGTTTTCTGGTCTCTACTAAGATATGTGCAACCTACGAAGAGACACCACAGTGGGAAACCACTATGTCCACAGGTGCCACACATGAAGGTGGAGAGACTGGAGACTCGAGTGCACCAGGGTGCCCTGCTCCAGTGTCAGAAGGTCGTGGGAAAACGGCAGAGGGACCGGAGGTTCCAGTGCCAGTTGCTGCAAAAGAGGATACCAAATCTGGTGTGGCCAGAGAGACGCGATAAGAATCATATGAGCTCCCTCTTGCTGAAGTTTCACCAGAACCTTCTGAATGACAGGAAAGGGAGGAAATGCGTAGAGAAACCTCCCTGTCCAAGAGAGAGACAGTGAGTCTCGCCAAAAAGCACCATGCCCGGGAACGAGCGAGCAAAAGTTGGGTAGTTTTGAGTTGAATGGGGAGGCCAACAGATCTAAGTCTGGACGACCCCATCGAAGAAAGAGTTCTTTGACCACCCCTGACTTTAGCTCCCACTCATGGGCCCTGGCCACTGATCGACTGAGACTGTCTGCCAGGACGTTGCTTATGCCTGGGACGTGGACTTTGGTCAAATAAAGGCTGTGCTGGATCGCCCTGTACCAGACCCTCACTGCTTCTCTGCAGAGAAGGTACGACCGGGTTCCTCCATTTGTTGATGTACCAGATTGTGGACATATTGTCCATCTGGACCAGAAGTGATCCCGGTACCAGAAGGGACTGGAATGCCTGGAGAGTGTAAAGAACTGCCCTGGTCTCCAGAACGTTGATGTGGAGCATAAGCTCCTGGTCGGACCAAGACCCTTGTGTCTTGTGTACCCCAGATGGGCTCCCCAGCCCAAGTCTGAGGCGTCTGTGGTAAGGATTTGGGTTGGGTCAGGGGAATGAAAAGGTGTTCCCCTCGAAAGGTTGGAGAGATCCTGCCACCGGCAAAGATCTCTCTGAAGGCTGTGGAGATCATGACTTTTTGGTTCATGTCGTCCGTCCTCTGATCCCATTGGACTCGGAGAGACCACTGGGTGACCCTCATGTGAAGTCTGGCCAGGGGTACTGTAGAAATGGCCCTGCCATCAGTCCCAAAAGACGGAGCACAGCATGTGCTGGGATCCATCAAGCCTGGGCCACGAGAGTAGCCTGAGCAACTTAAGTCTTGGCTCGATCCAAAGGCAGAAAAGCCCTGCTCTGAACTGTATCTAGTACGGCTCCAATGAATTGGAGTCATTGTGATCGCTGTTCTATCGCATGCTGAACGTACTCAGGTGACGGTGGGAAAGAACTGGAAAGCGGGTGCGGGACCGCCCCTTTTATAGTCAGGCTGACGTCATGTCGCCCGACGTCGGGGGCGGTCCCTGCTGATGATTGCTATCTACAAGTTTGCCGTTCAGACCTGATGTCAGGGGGCACAGTCCTATATGTGAAAACCTACTGCAGGAACCCTCTCAAAGTAAGATCAGAAGTTATATCAGAAAGCAAAGGAAAAAAAGTAGAAACTGTAAAAATAAAACAGAAGATGACAAACAGAACAGGAAAGCCCCCAAATTAGGGAAAAAGGAAACAAAGGCAAAATAAAGAAACAGAGAACAACTCAGATGATAACACATTTAAAAACTATAAGGACAATCCTAAATGGGTTACAGAGGCCCTAATAGGGGCAGGCTGGAAACTTAAAGAAGATGAGTCAGGTTGGGATCCAAATGGGCCTAGCACATCGGAAGAGGGGCAAAAGGTGCTAGAAAGTAAAAAGGAAGGGAAAAAGGAGAAAACACAAGAAAAGGCTGAGGAACTGGAGAAAGGGAAACAAACAGAAGCAGATGACACAAAAGAAATCCTAATATTAGATGGAGTGATAGAAAGTGAGGATACCTCAATGGAGATCGAACAAAAAACAATCAACGGATGAAGAAAATAAAAACAAAGGGGAAGAAAGACAGAAAACCGTGAGGGGGTGACACAAAAGAGGAGTTGTTCCCAAATGAAAACAAACCACAGCGGGCCAAAAGGAGGAATGCTGCATGACTATAGAGGATCTTCAGCAGATGCACCAGACAGGATTTTTGTGGGCAGACGATTTTTAAAAGAAAGCATGAAATAGTACCCCTATGAAATATATGCCCTTATTCATGTCCTGGGGAGTACAGAATACGATATCAGTTTTAAACATCCTGGTGGCCTAGACAGGTTCTGGAAGCTTTACCAGCAGTTAAAACATACGGAACTATGGAGGAATCTTATTGTAATACCCCTGACAAAGCCAGTCTTCAAAATAGTAACTCTTTCTTTTTCATAATGAGGGGGTTAATGTGTTAGACATTAATTTCTGGATAAAGCAATGATGTACAGTGCTTGGCCCACCAGAACCAATACTAGATGAGGAATGTATATGGACTGGAAATTGGAAGTATAAGATAACACTGAAACAGGTCGAGGGAAAAATGCAACACTTTCCAAATAGTTTTTATCTAGGACAAGATCATGGGATAGTGTTTTATGCGGGACAGCCCACAGTGCGGGGAGAAAGGGCATCTAAGTAATGCACGCGAAAAAGTAAAATGTGGCTTATTTGGAACATTGGGACACTATGGTGCTGAATGCAAAAATAAAGTAAAATGCAGCTTGTGTGAGGAAGAAGGTCACATATTTTCAAGATGTCCCTGGGCATCAAATAACAGCCCAGATGTTGGAGAAACAGCAGAACAGGATATTTACTTGACTGTGGCACAAAAAGAAAAAGGCAAGCAGAACAAAGTGGTACTGGATGCATTAAATGAAGATGAACTGCAGCAACAAAGAAAAGAAGAGGAAGCAGGGAGTCTGGCCCACAATGCTAAAGAGAAAGAGAAGAAGGATAAGACTCAGAGACAGGAAGAAGGCACAGTACAGAAGGAGGTAGAGAAAAAGGAAATGGGACAAGCTCAAAACAAATTTACCATGGTAACCAGATCCAGAAATAAGGATCAAAGCCAACCGAAGTAAAACATATAGGTGGAAAAGGATAGAGAGGGGGTGGAGTTAATGAACAGATATACTCCTTTGCAAGACATGGAAGGAACAACGATGGGTGAAGATTAAGAGAATTCCAGTACTGACTCATCACTCAGGGAAGATGGAACAGACGTGGGTACATCAGATACCCAGGAATCAAAAAAAAGGAAAAAAGCATGGGACACAGGATAACAGTGGTATCAAAAACATGCAAATGGAAAACTTAAAATGCATAACAAATAATGTTAATAGTATAAAAACAGAAAAAGACTACCTTTAAAATTTAAAGTGATATTGTAGTCATAATACAGGACACAAGACTACATACAATAGAAGAATTGCAGCAGGCACAGAAGGACTGGACTTGGGACCTTCACTATGGTCTACTAGGTGAAGAAATATGTTCGGGGTGGGGTAGTATTTATGTCTCAAGAAGTTAAGGTTCTTAAAATAATAGAGCCAGTACCAGGAACAGCATTTATTGTGGATTGTATACTAAAAAATATTATAATAAGGATAATAGTGATTTACAATCCACAAATTAAAACAGAAAGGAACAAATTGATGGGAATAATAGAGCTGTATGTCACACCTCAAAATTGGTGTTTTGGTGGGGTGGGGGTGGGATTTAAATTGCAGACTAACCAAAGCTGATTGGGGGAGGGTAACAGGGAAAGTATTTTGCGACACAAATCTTCTAAAGAAAATTATGGTCAATGCGGGGTTGGAAGATGCGTTTAAAATTAAAGGGAAAAGAGGTGAACATACATATTTTAAAGGCATAAGATTTTTCGATGATTCCTAAGGGCACAGTTTTGGAGCAAGTACAGAGTATCCCAATTGAAACAACAGACCACGTGGCAGTTAAAATAAACAAATTTGGGAAAGAAAATACAGGTTACTCACCTGTAACAGGAGTTCTAGGAATGGTATATGTTGTTCATCCACACTGTCTGGCAGGTATCCTTGCCGCTTTAAATCTTGCCAGAAGGTCTTCAAGCTGGCTCCTCCCACACCCACCGGTGGTAAAACTCTGCTCCGCCCCTTGGCGCCAGATCTGGCCCGCTGGAAGCTCAGGTTGTGAGTCGCCGAGGTCGGTGGTCAGGATGAACAACATATACCATTCCTAGAACTCCCTGTTACAGGTGAGTAACCTGTATTTTAGGGACATGGATATGTTGTTCATCCACACTGTCTGGCAGACTCTAGCAGTTCTCTGGGAGGGAGCAAGGCGACACCCCTACTTAGGGAATAGAGATTGAGAACCGAGTACCCCAAAACCAGCATCCCGGGTGACTCAAGGTCGATGTGGTAATGGGTGATGAAGGTGTATGCTGACTTCCAGGTAGCAGCCCCTGCAGATTTCCTGGATAGGGACGTCCCTGGAAGCAGCCACCGATGCAGCAATATGGCGGGTAGAATGAGCTCTTATCCCTCTGGGAGGCTCCATGCCCACCAATTTATAGCAGAGATCTATGCAGGAGGTGACCCACCTGCCTATCGTCTGCTTGGCTACACCAGGTGCGGCTTCAGCATAGGTGACAAACAGCTGGCGAACCTCTCCCTGAATTTCAGCCGTGCACTCCTTATAGTAAGCGAGCGCCTTCTAGGTCCAGAGTATGGAGCCTATATTCAGCCTCCGAGGTGTGATTGGGGTAGAACACCGCAGAGTCAACACCTGGTTAAGGGGAACCTCGACACCAACCTTCGGAAGGAATTTCGGTGGGGGCGAGGACAACCTTTGTCCCTGTGGAAGACCAGGTAAGGAGACTCGATGCAGAGCGCCTGGAGCTCTCCCATCCTTCTGGCTGACGTGATAGCCACCAAGAAGGCAGTCTTCCACGACAGGTGAGAGAGTTCACACCTGCGCACTGGTTCGAATGGCTTGCCCATGAGCTTTGCCAGTACCAGCTGTAGATCCCACAGAGGTGGAGGTTCTCGCACCGGAGCGGAAATGTGATCAAGGCCTTTGAAAAAGCGCCAGACCACCTTCTCCTGCGCCACCGACTGCTTCCCGGCCCGTGCCCGGTAAGCAGAGATGACTGCCAGGTGCACCTTAAGGGTCGTCGACCTAAGCCCTTGCTGAGAAAGGGACCACAGGTAGTCCAATATGCTTGCAAGGAACAGGAGGAAGGGTCCAGGCCCTTGCCCTGACACCAAATGGAAAATCTTTTCCATTTGAAGGCGTAGCATTTTCTGGTCGACTCCTTACGGGACGCCTCTAACTACATTGAGGACCTCGTCGGAAAGACCCAAGGCCTGGAACTCTAGCCGCTCAGGAACCAGGCCGTCAGGTGCAGGGATTGAAGGTCCGGATAGAATACCTTCCCCTGATTGACTGAGAGCAGGTCCGGGCGAGCTGGAAGCTGCCTCAGGAGCCTGGAGCTGAGGCTGAGGAGATCTGGGTACCAGTACTGGCGGGGCCAGTCTGGGGCTATCAGAATCACCTGTGCCTTGTCCCTCCTTGCTTTGAGAAGCACCTGTGCATCAAGGGGAATGGGGGAAAGGCGTAGAAGAGGCCCGGGGTCCACGGCCTCGAGAAGGCATCCTCCTGCAGCGAGCCCTGCTGGGGGCATGAAACAGTCTCAGCTTCGCATTCTCCCTGGAGGCAAACAGGTCCACCTGAAGTGTGCCCCAATGGGAGAATAGATCTTGTACTACCTCCGGCAGGATAGACCACTTGTGGGACGCAGCCCCTATCCGGCTTAGGGCATCGGCCAGGGTGTTGTAGGCTCCTGCCACATGAATGGCTAGGAGATCCACCTCCAGGCTGCGCACGAGTGACCAGATGCGGAGAGCTTCCTTGCATAGAAGCATGGAGCGCGTCCCGCCCTGGCGGTTTAGACAGTACATGGTCGTGGTATTGTCCGTCTGGACCCAGACCACTGACCCGAAGAAATGGAACAAAGGCGGTGAGAGCTAGGCGGACCACTCTCAGGCTCCAGCAGGTTGATGTGGCATCGACTCCAGCAGGGGACCAGAGGCCGTGGCGCCGGTGTTCCCCAGATGGGCACCCCAACCCATCAGAGAGGCATCGTCGACAGAGAACCCGCTGGCTCGGGCGGACAAACAGGATGCCCTCCTGCAGATGAACTGGAACGGTCCACCACTGGAGGCGTTCCACATCCCCTGGGTCACCGTCACTAGCTGGTCCAATGGATCGCAGCGTTGGGACCACTGGCTGGCCAGCCCCCACTGAAGGGGGCGCATGTTCCAGCGGGCCCAACGGACCACGCTGGTACAGGCCGCCATGAGACCCAGGAGGCGCAGGAAGTCCCGGGCACGCGCAATTGCCCAACCAGAAATGACTGGGCAAAGGAGGAAAGAACCTCGGCCCTGTCCCCGGGAGCCATGCTCTGGCTCGAAGAGAGTCGAGCTCTGCCCCGATGAAAGAATCACCTGCTTCGGCTCGAGTTCCGACTTGGCCTCGTTGATGAGGAGGCCGACCTGAGAGCAAACCTGGAGGCCAGATCTCTGACCGCCTCCACCTCCTGTCTGGAGGGCTGTTATCAGCCAATCGTCCAGGTAAGGGTAAACCCGGACCCCTCGTGCCGCAGGAATGCTGTCACCACTGCCATGTATTTGGTGAAGACCCAGGAGCTGGAGATAAGCCGAAGGGGCATGGCTTGGAACTCGAAGGGATCCCTCCGCTCGGCGAAGGAACCTCCTGATGGGACGGATGGATAGGGATGTGAAAGAAACTGGCGTCCTGTAGGTCCAGAGAGCAGAACCACACGCCGTGTTCCAAGGATGGTATTATCTGAGCCAGAGTGACCATCCTGAAGGTTCGAGACCTTAGGAACTTGTTTAAGTCGTGTGGGTCGAGAATGGGGCGCCAACCCCGTCCGTTGGAACCAGGAAGACCTGGACACGAACCCGGGTTTGAGGAAGGTCCGCCACCTCTGTTATCACCTCCTTCTCGAGGAGAGGCGATGTCGGCTCGGCAAGCTGACAGCGAGCCTGGACCCCAGTCGCGGCGGCTCTAAAGGTGGGGCCTGCTCGGAACTCCGAGGCAGGCCCTTTCCTACCACTTCCAACACCCACCGGTCTGTGGTAATAGCAGACCAGGTGGAAAGGAAGTACCGGAGCCGTCCCCCCATGGGGGGAACCTGGGGTGAGGTGACGAGGTTGGGGGCGACACCCCTCAACCCGTCACTGTGCAGGCTTGGAGGAGGGACCGGCCGAGGGACCACCTGGGCCTTTACCTCCCTGCTTCCTGGAGGAGGAAGCTGCGGGCTTGGGTTTGGGACGCCAAGCGCGAGCCTGCTGGCCCTGGTGTTGCTGGGCCAGACGTGCTGGGGCGCAGACGGACGAAAGGGCTTGGGTTGCGGTCTGCGGCCCTTGTCCCTCTGAGCGGATGAGACCGAGTCCAAGGTGGCATTGGACTTTTCAATCCTCTGGAGGTGGCCTTCCACTCCAGGGTTGAAGAGGTCGGTCCCCAGGAAGGGGACATCCGCCAATTTGTGCTGGGTATCCGCTGTGAAGGTGGATATCCTCAGCCATGCCCGACGGCGCATAGCAACTGCGGCCGCGACTGACCTGGCGCATGAGTCTCCGATGTCCAGAGCAGTCTGAAGTTGCTGCTTGGCCACTGCCCTGCCCTGGTCCCGCAACTGCCTAACCGTGGTCTGCAGGTCAGCCGGGAGATGAGGGACTACCTCGTCCAGGGAGCCCAACAGGGCATGGAAGAAATGAGCCATAAACACGGCGAGCTTGCCTGGCGAAGGCCAAGGGAGGGCATAGCGTGAGACTTTTCGCCCGGCATAGTCAATTTCTTGGACTCCTTGTCGGAGGTTTGTCCATGTCCTAAGCGCTTCTGTGCATGAAAACGCGCTCGGTAACAACCCCTCGGCTGAGGGATGTTCCGAAACCGGACAGGAACCGTAGGACCGCATACTTCCTGGCCATCCTGGCAGGCGCAGGGCAGGAAGCAGGCGCTGCCAGAGCTCAAGGCCGGGCCCAAATGGCCTCGGCCACAGGAAGGCCTCCGTGGAGGATCCCTCGGGTCCAATATCTCCGTGAGGATACTTGGCCCGCTGGATCGGAACTCGGGCTGCATCCCGGTGGACTCGAGATGAGCCTGGAGCAAACCCAGGAAGGACGAAGGCTGTCGTCCAGCGACTGACCTCCAGAAGACTCCAAGTCCACTCGCTTGGAGAAAAGGGAGGAATCGTCGTCGGACTCAGAAGAGTCCGCAAAGAGCTGCCTCGGGCCTTAGCCACCCTCCACCTGCTGAGGGCGATCGGGAGTGAGGGTGACCGACAGCCTATGGGGCAGACCCTGAGCCGACCGATTTCTTGGTCGGAACCCCAAACAGCGGCTGTGGAGGCGGAGGTTCCACCAGAATCGGTGGAACAGCTGGTTTTGGCCAAACAACCGGCCTGGGAACAGGCTCCTCGGGTAAAAAGAGGGGTTGTTTCGGCCACTCCAGTGACAGCCATAATGGCGGGGGCGGCGTCAGCTTGTTCCCAGTCAGAAGGAGCTGTTGCACATGAGGTCCTCGACGTCGACGAATCCTACGTCGAAGCCTCCCCTCATCCGAGGAGGAGGACGAGGATGAGCGGCGGCGCCGCTTACCACGGTGCCGAGACCGAGACCGCCTATGATGGCAAGATCAGCTGGACCGCGAAGAAGTCCGAGACTGAGAACCTCGGCCTTTCCGAGGACGGTGCGGGGAGGGGACGGGTGGAACCGGCTCCTCCCTCGGCTCGGAGGGTTCACCCGAGGACTCCGGAACCAGAGGCACTGGCAAGCCCGTGGGATCCTCAACTCCCACCGGGGGAACCGGGGAGAGAGGATTTTCAGCTTCGCCGGTCGACAACCCATCCAACGGGTCGAGAAAGATCTTGACTGCGTCGACGGGAGTCTCAGTCAACTGACCTGATGGGGACACCGTGAGACCAGTGGCCGAAGCCGAGCAATCGACCGAAGTCGATGGCCGACAACTCTGGGAGAGGGACCTTTCCCGCTCCCAAGAGCGTCGACGGAGGGACTTACCCTTGTCTTTCTTTTGGACCGAGAAGAAGGTCCAGCAGACGTTGGTCCTTCTCCTCTAGTGGAGAGGGACAGACAAAGCCCCTTAAAGGAAGCTGTGTAAGAGGAACCCAGGGAGAGCGGGATAAATGCCGCGGTCGAGGAAGATGCGCCCGCTGCCTCCTCTTCGAGGGCGATCATCTACTTTAGCTGATCCGTCGAGCCCGCCCTTGGAACCGCCGACCGGGGCCTCTTTTGACTTTACGGAGGAAGCGTTCTCGGGGCGCCCCAGTTGTAAGCGGGCAGCATGGTCTTCGAGGATGTAGGCTGAAAGGAAGGCACAGTCACAAGCCTGTGGGTGGTGCTCAAGGCCTAAACAATAGAGCACATGGAATGCGGATCCGTCGAGACAACTTCTGCCCGCCATGACACCGCCCGAAAACCGAGTCGTTGTCCATCGCAGCTGCGAGGACAGAAGACGAAGTCTATAATGCAAAAACTTTTAAATTCGGAAAACCGAGAATTAGGAACCAGTCTTATCGCGAGAGCGTTAAGGAGGGAACCTGAGCTTCAGCGGTAAGGAAGATCTGGCGTCATGGGGTGAAGCCAAGAGTTTTACCACCCGGGTGGGTGGGAGCCAGCTTGAAGACCTTCCGGCAAGATTTAAAGCGGCAAGGATACCTGCCAGACAGTGTGGATGAACAACATATCCATGTCCCTAGAAATGATATTTGGCAAAGGGTACTGGAGGATGAATGTAGCAAAACTGGAGGATGAGAAGTGTAAGAAGCATATAAAAGAATTATTAGAAGCAAGGGACACGGTAAGAACAGGTTACTCATCTGTAACAGTAGTTCTAGGAGTGGTATATGTTGTTCATCCACACTCTCTGGCATGTCCCTTTCCCCTTTAAATCTGGTCGGAAGTCTTCAAGCCGGCTCTTCCCACCCACCCGGGGGGTAAATACCTCGGCTCCGCCCCATGACGCCAGATCTTAGCCTGCTGGAAGCAAGGTAGTGCGCCTAAAGCCAGGGAGGTCGGGTGGGTGCGTGTGGATGAACAACATATACCACTCCTAGAACTACTGTTACAGGTGAGTAGCCTGTTCTTCTAGGAGCGTGGCTATGTTGTTCATCCACACTCTTTGGCAGACTCTAAGCAGTTCTCTGGGAGGAGGGAGGCAAGGCGCACACCCCCTACTTGGGAAATAGAGATTGGAGAACCCGAGGCCCCCAAACCAGCATCCCGGCGTGACTCAAGGTCGATGTGGTAGTGGGTAATAAACGTGTTAGCTGACTTCCATGTAGCAGCCCGACAGATTTCCTGGATAGGAACGTCCCTGGAAGCAGCCACCGATGCAGCAGTATGACGGGTAGAATGAGCTCTTATCCCTCTGGGAGGCTCCTTGCCTGCCAACTCATAACACAGACCTATGCATGATGTAATCCACCTTGCAATGGTCCGTTTGGCTGCAGGTCTGCCAGAAGCAGCTTCAGCGTAGGTGACAAACAGCTGGTGAACCTCTCCACGAATTTCCGCCGTTCTCTCCTTATAATAGGAGAGAGCACGTCTCAGGTCCAGGGTATAGAGCCTGTACTCGGTGTCTGAGGTGTAATTCGGGTAGTGTACCGGCACAGTCAACACCTGGTTAAGGTGAAACTCTGACACCACCTTCGGAAGGAATTTCAGGTGGGGGCACAGGACAACTTTGTCCCTGTGGAAAACCAGATAAGGGGAGTCCACTGAAAGCGCCTGGAGTTCCCCTGTCCTTCTGGCTGACGTAGTAGCCACCAGGAAGGCAGTCTTCCACAACAAGTGTGACAGCTCACACTTGTGCATGGGTTTGAATGGCTTGCCCATGAGCTTTGCCAAAACCAGCAAGAGATCCCACGGAGGTGGAGGTTCACGCACCGGAGGGGATATGTGATCCAGGCTTTTGAAGAAGTGCCCGACCACTGTCTCCTGTGCCAAAGTCGGCTGACCGGCCCATGCCTGGTAAGCAGAAATGGCTGCCAGATGCACCCTAAGGGTCTATGACCGTAGATCCCCTTTGGGGAGAGACCAAAGGTAGTCTAGAATGTTAGCCACAGAACAGGATAAGGGGTCCAGACTCTTACCCTGACACCAAATGGAAAATCTTTTCCATCTGAAGGCATAACATTTCCTGGTCGATTTATTATGAGATGCCTCCACCACGGTGCAGACATCCTTGGAACAACCCAGAGCCTGGAACTCTAGCCACTCAGGTACCAGGCTGTGAGGTGCAGGGATTGAAGGTCCGGATGGAAGACCTTCCCCTGGTTGAGTGATATCAGGTCCGGGCGTGTACAAAGCCGCTTCGGGGCCCTGCAGCTGAGGAGATCTGGAAACCAGAACTGGCGTGGCTAATCTGGGGCTACCAAGACCACCTTCGCCTTGTCCCACCTCACCTTTAATAACACCTTGTGGATGAAGGGAAATGGAGGAAAGGCGTAGAGGAGGCCTGGGGTCCACGGCCTCGAGAAGGCATCCCCCTGCAGCGAGCCCTGCTGAGGGGGGCAGGCATGGTACAGCCTCAGCTTGGTGTTTTCCCTGGAGACAAACAGGTCCACCAACGGTTTTCCCCGACGGGAGAACAGACTGTAAGCTACCTCTGGATGGAGAGATCACTCGTGGGACGTCTGGCCTATGCGGCTGACAGCATCTGCCAGTTGGTTCGAGACTTCTGCCACATGGATGGCTAGGAGATCCACCTCCAACTGGCTTACGAGGGTCCAGCTGCGGAGCACCTCCTGGCACAGCAGATGGGAGTGCATGCCACCCTGTTTGTTGAGGTAGTACATGGTCATGGTATTGTCCATCTGGACTTGAACCACTTGACCCCGGAGCTGAGGAGCGAATGCTGACAGTGCCAGACTGCTCTGAGCTCCAACAGGTTGACGTGGCATCGGGACTCCTCGGGGGTCCAGAACTCGTGGGCTCTGTTGTCCCCAGCCCATGAGAGAAGCATCGGTCGTGAGAACGACCGTCGGCTCAGGGCGGACAAACGGGATCCCTTCCTGCAACTGGTCTGGGACGGTCCACCATTGGAGAGCGTCCCACATCCTCTGGGTCACAGTGATCAGCTGGTCAAAATGACCGAGGTACTGAGTGGCCAGCTCCCACTGGAGGGGGCGCATGTGCCACTTGGCCCAACGGACCACTGAGGTGCACGCCACCATGTAACCCAGAAGGCACAGGAAGTCCCAGGCAGGGTTTCAAATGCCCAGCCAGAAATGATTGGGCAAAGGAGGAAAGAACCTCCGCCCTGTCCGCCGGGAGCCGAGCTCTGGCTTGAAGAGAGTCGAGCTCTGCCCCAATGAAGCCCATCACCTGAGAGAGCACAAGTTCCGACTTGGCCTTGTTGATAAGAAGGCCTAGTTGGGAGCAGGTTTGAAGAGCCAGATCCCTGGATCTCTCCACCTCCTGGAGGGAGGAACCTGCCAAGAGCCAGTCACTGAGATAAGGGTAAATTCGAACTCCTCAATGCCGGAGATGGGCTGCCACCACTGCGATGCACTTGGTGAAGACCCTTGGTGCCGATGACAGACCAAATGGCATGACTCGGAACTCGTACAGGGTCCCCTCGACCCTGAAGCGGAGGAACCACTGATGGGACAGATGGATTGGGATGTGAAAGAATGCGTCCTGTAGATCCAGTGAACATAACCACATGTTTCGCTCCAGGGATGGTATAATCTGGTTTAGAGTTACCATCCGGAAGGTGCGAGACCTGAGATACTGATTCAGGTCGTGGAGATCTAGGATGGGGCGCCAACCCCCTGTCCGCTTGGGCACCAGGAAGTACCTGGACACGAACCCTGGATCTGCAGGAAGATCTGGCACTGAAGCTACCACCTCCTTACGGAGAAGCTGAGCTATGTCGTCTCGAAGAGCCGACTTAGTGCAAGCTGAGATCCTTTCCTTCCGAGGGGCACGGGCTCAGCTGGGAGGGTACTGCTCGAATTCCAGAGGCAGTCCGTGGCCGACCACTTCTAGAACCCACCTGTCCGAGGTGATATCGGACCAGGCGGAAAGAAAGTGGCGGAGCCGGCCCCCCAAAGGAGGACCCAGAGTTGGCGTGACGGGTGTAGGGGTGGCAACCCCTGACCAGTCATTAAGCAGGCTTAGAGGAGGAGGAGGCTCCTGGACTAGCACCTCAGCCTCCTTTTCGGGGCTGTTGAGGACCCTGCTTGGGCCTGGGGTGCCAAGCTTGAGCCTGCTGTTGCTGCTGTCCTCCTTGATAGGAGGGCTGCCTAACCGCAGGGGAAGAGTGCCGAAAAGGCTTATTTTTGCGTTTCTGCTGGTTCTTGCCTGAAGAACCTTTGCAGAGGTAGCATCCAAGGTGGCATTAGACTGCTCTATGCGCTGAATGTGACCAGCCACTCCTGGACCGAAGAGATCGGTACCTAGGAAGGGCATGTCAGCTAACTTGTGCTGGGTATCCTCCGGGAAGGAGGACAGCCTCAGCCAAGCCCTGCGGCGAGTGGCCACTGCAGCTGCCAAAGAGCAGGCACAGGAATCTCCAATGTCCAGGGCCGTCTAGAGCTGCTGTTTGGCAACGGCATGGCCCTGATCCTGGACTTGCTTCACTGTGGTCTGCATGTCCACCAGGAGATGAGGGAGGACTTCATCTAATGACCCGAGGCGAGCATGACAGAAGTGTGCCATAATGACAGCCAAACTGGCCTGACGAAGGCCTAAGGAAGAGGCCGCATAGACCTTGCGGGCAGAGTGGTCCATATTTTTGGACACCTTGTCCGGAGGTCGGTCTGTGTCAGCCAAGCTACCAGTACATCTAAACACAAAAGCAGTCACCAGGCTCTCGGCCGAGGGATGCTCTGTGAACCCTGCCAAGGACCCCAAGGGTACCGTGTACTTGTGGGCCATACGGGCAGACGGTGCTGAGCAGGAAGCAGGGCGCTGCCAAAGCTCAAGGGCCGGGCCAGTGATGATTTCGGCCACTGGAAAGGCCTCTGTCGGGGTATCCCCCCTTTTGAGGATATCCGTGAGGGGGTACTCCGCCTTTTTCTGGATGGGCTCCAGGGGCATTCCGGTGGACTCTGAGATCAGGCAGAGAATGCCCTGGAAAGAGGAAGTGCCTTCCTCTAATCTGGCCACGGATGACTCATCATCTCCTGGATGAGAGTGTAACCCCGTGTCATCGGAGTCCGAAGAGTCAAGGTACAATGGCCTACCGCCTAGGTCCCCTTCGATCCACCGGGGGCGGTCGGGGGTGACCGTAATGGACAGACGTCGGGGAAGCCCGGTGTCCGTATGGTCCTCCTTCGAGGGAGCCCCTCCCTGAGGCTGCTTAGGCGGTGGCTCCACCAAAATCAGTGGAGAAACTGGAATAGGCCGAGCCGGGATACGCGCTGGCCCCACGGGAGGTGGAACCGAGGCCTTCGGTTCTGGAGGGGTCGGTGTTGGCTTAGGAGACGGGAGCCAAGTAATGGCCGGGGCAGCCAGCAGGGCCGGCTTCTGCCCAGTCAGAATCAGCTATTGCCATATCAAGTCCTCATAGCGTCGACGGAGTTTCTGTTAAAGCCTCGCCTTGTCCGAGGAGGATGAGGACCGGTGGCGCCGCCTCTTCTTTGAATGTTTATGGCACTTTTTGGCCGTTCGACCGAAGGGGTCCTGGTCCTCGATCTTGACCGACGGGGTCGGTTTGTTCAATCAGGGGACACTGGAGTCAGTGAAAACCGAGGTTCCGGTACCTCTTCCTCAATGGGGACACCCGAGGGCAGTGTCTCCTCGTCGGGAAAGGAAAGGACAGGCGTCCTTTCTAAGGAGTCATTGACCGGAGTCAGCGACAAAGGCTCGACTGGGTCGAGAGTAATCTCAGCCGGTTCAGCCATTTCCTCGGTCTCGGTGCCTTGGCCAGACGGAAGGTCCATGAAGCCGGCGGCCGAGGAAGCGATCTCAACTGAAGTCGAGACCGCATGTTCCTGGGACTCGGACCTCTCTCTGTCCCAGGAGCGTCTTCTTTGAGAAGAAGACTTGAGGTCCTTATCCCTCTTCCGAGGGTGGGAAGAGTGCGAGCCCGAGGGCGCCTCACCCCTGGTGTGGAGAGACTGGCACAACTCCCTAAACGAGCCCAAAAAGATCGAGCCAAGGTTTAGAGGAACGAAAAACCTGTGACTGGCCGAAGCCTGAGCCGCTTCCTCCTCAAAAGCAGCCATCTGCTCTAACTGCTCGGCAGATCCCGCGGCCGCGGAAACCGTCCACCTTGCCTCCTTAGATTTCATTGGCGGGTTTCTGAGCTCCGGTCTCCCCAATTTTAGGTGTGCCTTGCGGTCGTCCAGAACGTTGGGATGGAAGGCCAAACAGAAGGTGCAAGACGTGATGTCACGACTGACACCTAGGCAATACACACACGAGCGGTGGGGATCGGTGCGCGACATTTTCTGGCTGCAGGGACACCGGTGAAATCCGGGGGACAATTTGTCCTCCATGTCCAATGCGCTGAGATCGGAATTGTGAACTCTGATGAGTTTCAGGGTAATTTGCGGTGAAGACCGACGTCGAGAATCCAGGGCCTGCGAATTTGCTAAAGTAGCACGAGGGAACCTGAATCTTCCAGCAGAAAGGAAGATCTGGCATCATGGGGCAGAACCGAGGTATTTACCACCCAAGTGGGTGGGAGGATCCAGCTTGAAGACTTCCGGCCAGATTTAAAGGGGAAAGGGACATGCCAGAGAGTGTGGATGAACAACATATCCACGCTCCTAGAAAATAAATTTATGATAATAAAAAAGACTGGTGGGAAGACACCAAAAATTACATTAAAGCATTATTGACAGAGGAAGGGAAAGAAAAGAAGCACAAAATTATGGAAAATACTTGGGTTTAAGAGCTAAGTTATATAAATTAATCACAAGACAGGCAAAAGATAAATGAAGAACAACAAATAAGAGATGTGAAACAAGAAATGGGGAAGTATCAGTACAGTAGAATAAAATCTCTGATAATGGAAGAAAAAAGTGTGACACAGGGGACAAAACAACAAATCCCTTTCATAGTAACAAAGATAGAATTAAGGAAAGGCTAATGTATGAATTACAAGACAAACAAGGTAAGGTACAGACGGATATAAGACAGATGAAATGGATAGTACAAGAATTTCTGAAGGAAAAAATATCAAAGGGGAAACATGATTTTTTTTTTTTAATAATTTGAACATCCTGAAATTAAAAACAAGGGAAGCTGATTTGTTACATAAAGAAATTAAGGAACAGAAAATAAAAGAAGCAATCAAATCGTTATCAAATAACACCTCACCAGGAATAGACGGGATATCAAATATGTTTTATAAGATTTTTGAAGAACAACTGGTACCTATGCTAGGTCAACTTTACAATTAAATTTTTAAGAGAGGTGAAGTGCCTGGCAGTATGAAGCTGGGAATAACTATATTCCTGTTCAAAACAGGAAACAGAACACAAATACAAAACTGGAGACCAATAAGTCTATTAACTACGGACTATAAAATACTGGCCAAAATAATAGACTAAGAATATTTGCAGAACAATTAGTGTTACAGATGCAGATGTGCCATACCGGGAGGAAAATACAACAAAACTTAGCTTACATTAGAGAGATTATACAGAAAGGACAAGAAAAAGAAATAGAGGGATACCTGGACACATGCACTGGACCAAGAGACAGCTTTTGATGTAATAAAACATGCATATATATGGGATGCATTAAAGGAATATAATGTACCAGAGAAATTAATTTGATTAAGACCCTGTATAAGGAGGCCTAAATATGCCCAATGGTCACTTAGGGATACCTATGTTTATTAAGAATGGAGTGAGACAATGCTGCCCATTAAGCCCCTTGTTAAGGAAAATAGAAGAGGAAAGAGACATCCAGAATATAATGTGGCAAGGAAAATGTCTGGACAAAACGAGTGCACATGCAGATGATTACATAATATTGGTTAACGATCAGATGGCAGGGGACAAGATGCTGGATTTGGTGGAAAGGAATAGTCAATACACGGGGATAAAGATAAATAAAAATAAAAGTAAAATATACCCATTGGGGATGTGAAAACAGATAAATCAGGTGAATTGGAAGTTGTACAAGGGAAAATAAGAATTCTGCAGGTATTATATGGAAATCCAAAAACAATCCAACAAAATTGGGAGGAGAAATTTACAATAGCACAAAGGAAAGTTAATAATCGGAAAAAATAGAATATAACTAAAGAAAAAAAGAATAAAATCCTTTATTTTGCCAATCTTTTTTATACCTAGCATATGTATACCCTTGTACCACAACAAATGCAGACTCGGATATTAGCTCTGTTTTTTCAGATGTTATGGGGTAGCGAATTGAACCCAATTAAGAGAGGCCATAACATACAGAGAAGTAAAGGATGGTGGTTTAAATATGATGCGGCCAACTGTATTCTTAGTGGATATATTTACCACATTTAATATAGTACCTGTAATAAAAGGGGAAACGTTTGGATGGTTGCTGTTCACACAGGGGTTGGGGGCTCTGATTAAAAAATATAGGCAAAAAAGGGAATTTAAAAGGTGGGAAAATATGGCCAGGATATACGGAAACTTGTAGGAGTTATCTTACCCAATGGGGGGTTAAAATAGACTCCCTAATTAGGAAAAACAGGAAACAAGTATACAAAGAAATAATGGAAAAGAGTTTCTATGAAGAAAAAGTATTTAAAGTTAAAGAAGGTATAGTAATAAAAGAATTGCTTGCTGCAACCCTGGAGAAAAGGATCCCCCCAAAAATGAAAGAGACGGTCTGGATGTGTAGACTGAATGTGAGAAACAGCCATAAACATAAAATAACGGATGAGAGAATATGCAGGGAAGTCAATTGTGGTTTACAAGAAGAAACTATGATGCACATGTTTTTTGATTGCTCTTATATTAAACCTTTTTGGGGTATGCTGTCCAATTTTGGGGGGATGAAATGCTTTAGCTACATGATTTATGATATATTGATTTATGGGCAATTATCTAAAAGATGGGATAAGTTTAACAAAAGTAGAATACATGTGATTCTGGCAGTCTTAAAATGGGTGGTATGACAAAATAGGTGTCAAAGACTACTGCAGAAAAAGTTAGTTACTCTACAGGATCTTTTGTTCAAAGTGCAGGTGACAGTAGATAAAGTTTATTGAGATGAATGAAGGGTGTTTGGGGAAGACAGAGCAAGGAAAATGTGGAAAAACATTACCGAATTGGTTAAAAAGAAGTAAATGGATGTCCATATGAGAATGTAAATACGTTTGTACAAAATGAGTATGTTTGTTTTAATAAAACATTCCCCTACTCTTTTTGAGAAATGCCATGGGATCTTTAACATCCACCTGAACTACCACCAGAACAGGCAGATGTGACCTCGGTTTAACGTCTCATCTGAAAGACGGCACCTCGGGAGTGCAGCACCCCCCTCATGCTGCACTACACTGTCAGTACTGGGATTTAACTCAAGTGCCTGGTGCGGGGATAGAATCCACAACCTTCTGATCTCCCAGCCCCAGAGGCAAGTGTGCTACCTGCTGAGCCACTGACACTACACTGAAACCTAACCCCTGGGACTACAGCTGTCATGGAAGCCATGTGGCCCAGGAGCTGTAGAAAATGCCTAGCAGGCCTTGGCTGGCCTAACAGAAAAGAATTTGCTACAGTCAGAAGGTTTTGAATTCTGTCCTGAGGAACAAAGGCTTCTGCCTGCTGAGTATCCATGTCTGCTCCTATGAAGTTGAGGAGCTGAGAGGGTTCCAAGTGGGATTATATTTTCGTTGATTAGAAACCCCAGAGAGGACAGAGTTTGTCTTGTGCAGTTTAGAGCCTCTCTGACTTGCTGAGGGGTCTTGCCCATTATGAGTCAGTTGTCCAGGTATGGAAAGACTGAGATGCCCTGCTTTCTCAAGTGAGCTGCCACTACAGACAGGCACTTCATGAACACTCTGGGAGCAGAGGTGAGACCAAAGGGCATGGCTGCAAATGGGTAATGGCCTGAATGCAGCCTGAACCCCAGAAACTTTCTGTGGGACTGCCTTATTGGTATGTGAAAATGGACATCCTTGAGATCCAGGGAGGCTAACCTGTCTCCCTACTGCAGAGAACGTATCACCACTTGAAGGGTTACCATCTTGAATTTTGGTTTGTGTACATGCCTGTTTAAGTACCCGAGGTCTAAAATAGGTCGCCACTCCCCACTTTTCTTTAATGCCAGGACATATCTGGAGTACAGACCTTTTCCATGCTGTGAAAGGGGAACTCTCTCCACCACTCTGGCTGGCTAGAAAGTCTTTATCTCCAGCTCCAACAGGTATCTTTCTGTTGGGGATAGGGGTTTTGACACAGCTGGACCCCGAAGAGCAGGAAACTGCTTGAACTGTAGGGGTAGACCATTTTCCACTACCTCCAAGACCCATTTGTCTGGGGAGATGTAGGTCCAAGCTTGGAGGTAGTAGGAGAGCCTGCCCCCTACTGGAGGAGGGGAGGTGGGTTGATTACAGGATTCAGGACTTGAACTGTGTGCCAGGGGCAGGAGTGGTGGCAGCTCTCCTCTGACCCCTCCTACCTCTTTCCCTGAAAAAAACTCTCATCTGAGAGAAATCTAAAGGCATGGACATAGGATAGAATGCCCTGGGAAAGCAGACCCTGCCTCTGTTACCCCTAGGTTGAGACTTCTGGGATGTAGAGGCTTTCTGCTTGGCTGCGTTACTTTCATAGGTGGACTTGTACTCCTCCACCTTTTTCATGTATGCTTCAGTTTTGTCCCCAAATAGGGAATTATTTTCACAGGGGAAGTCCATAGCTTTGGACTGGGTGTCCCGTGATAAAGTAGTTATTCGTAGACAGGCAAAACGTCTAAGAGAGACAGCCTGAACCATGACCCTTGTTGCTGTGTCATTAGTGTCTGCAGACATGTTGAACTGGTATTTGGTGGCTTCCAGACCAGATTCCACGGTTTCAGCAATGTCCCGGACCATCTTGTCAGATTTGTGCAACAGAATGGTCTGGACAGAACTCCAAAGAACCTTCTGGTACTTAGCAGAGTATGCTACGTAAGAGGACCGGTATAAAAGCAAAGAGGCTGTGGTATTAGATTTTTTTGCCATAGCATTAATTTTCGTAACTCCTTTTCAGGAGGTATAGAGGTAAGAGGGACTTTAGCCTTATCACAGGCTACGGCCTAAACCATCTCTTCATGGCTGGGATGAGTATAAAGAAAATCAGCTTCATTTTTAGCCGGAGGATATTTTCTATCTACTTTCTTGTCCACTCCTGACAGGGAAGTAGTTGTCCGCAGGAGCTTCATAGTGGATTTCTCGAAGGATCTGTATATAGGAAGCACAATCTTTTTTGTAGGAGGAAGTCTCATCATATTTTTCTAGTCTTCATCATCCTCAGTGGTCTCCTGAGTGGGGAGGTCCAGGGTGTCCACCATGTTCTATAAGAAGGTCAGGAGAAAGGAAAGGTCCTCCTGGCCATCTGAAGATGTACCAAAGCATGCGTCAGGTGAAATGTCTGGCTCCAGAGGCTGGTCCCCATTGTTATCTTCATCATCACCATCATCATCCCCCTGAATGTAGTAGCAGGATGTCCCACAGGTTGGGACAGAGCTGCTAGGGTTAACAGGAGTAGAGGGAGCAGAGAAAAAGCCTCCCATACTCTGTAAAGTTTGATATAGGTGCCATGCCTTTGCCATTGATTCTACAGGGGGTAAATTTTTATTAGGGTCAGAGACCTCACTGGGTGACTGACACTCTTTATTTTTTTCTTTGTCTTTATGCTTTTCTGCCACTGGCTTCTCCCCTTGCCTTGATGCAGGAGGGGCAGTGGACCTCTCTTTAATAGGAGAAGTATGTTTAGATGCCATCTCTTCTAGTCTTTTGGACCCCTTTTTAATAGTTTTTAACGGAATTTAGAGCAAATTGAGCAAAAATATTCGGGACCCAAGCACTGTAAACACAGGTCGTGGCTATCTGCTTTAGCTAATATTTTGCCACACTTAATACAATTTTTAAAACCTGTGGGTCCAGTCCTCTTTTTTTGGCTTTTTTCACATAATGTGTCAGAAAGCTGAAAAGCATTAGTTCCCAAAAGGGAAAAACTATAAATGCAGTCGGTTCCCTAGAGGCATAGAACTGCAATTTAAAATAACAAAATTCAGTAGAAATACAGAAAAAATAGCGGTTCCCGGTAAAATAAGGGACTCGCTATTAAAAAGACCTTCAAACCGCAGAAATACTCAAAACGTGGAATATTTTTACCTCAGAAAAGCTAAAAGGAATCGAGGAAAAAAGGGGAAAGTGTGGTTCTCGGAAACCAGCAGGGAACCACTAAAAACCCCTTAAAATGATAAAATGTAAAATACTCACAAACTCAGTACAAAAATAAAGATTTTGGCACAAAAAGTTGATTTCTCAAGAATAAGAAAGATCACCTCAGACGCAGTGTTTCTCAGTCAGACAGAGAAAAAATTCTGAAGCCCTGTGAGCTCTTTGCACTCAACAAACCCTCCTGCTTGATTCTGATTGGCCACTCTGTTTTAATGAATATTCATGACTCCACCGCTGAGGCAGTTCATGCTGGTCAGCCTATTGCTATTGTTACTGATGCTAAAGGACACCTGGGGTGAGAACAATGCAATTTGCCAACCATCTGGATAAACACTGCTTAGAAACTGAAATGCCCTCTCTACCAAAGGAAACAACTGCTTTAACTTTCTGGACTCTTTAGTCATCAGTGTCAGTGGCTCAGTAGGTAGCACGCTCGCCTCTGAGGCCGGGAGATCAGAGGGCTGTGGGTTCAGTTCCCATATCTGGCACTTATATCCCGGTACTGACACTGTAGTGCAGCATGAGAGGGGTGCTGCATTTCTGAGGTGCCGTCCTTCGGATGGATTGGTGGTAGTTCAGGTGGATGTTAAAGATCCCATGGCACTTATCGAAAAGAGTAGGGTGAATTTTTTATTGAAACCATAACAAATCGTATACAATGCAGTATCACATCATACAAAATCATGAAATAAAAGAAAAATCAAGAACATAAATAAGTATTACTTCATACAGTAACCCCAAACATAAGAAAACCGTTAGAACCAACCCTCCTCCCCCACCCCATTGAAGGAGTAGGGGAACTTGTTTTATAACTAAACAAAACCAAATCAAAGCAGTGTTTCTTATATAAAATCATAAAAGGGGCAAAAACAAGAACATAAAGAAAAATTATTGCATACGACAACCCCAGAAGCAAGGAAAGAACCAAATGTGAAACAAACCCCTTCCGCTCACCCCTTTAAATAAATAATCCTCATCTAATGGCCTACAAAGGCAAGGTGTTTCCAAAGGCTGGACCACTGAAGAAAGGAAAAATGCGCTTGTCCCTCCAATTTCCATTTGCATAAATCAGTGTTAATGATATGAAAAAGTTCCCATGGAGTAATAACCTGTTGTTGGAAAATAAACCTGCAACGACCTATCCATATCCAGTATAGAACATGAGCAAAAATAATATGATAAGTACCATAATGCAACCCACTTGGTAAAGATGGAGTTATCCCAAAAAATAGCAACTCTGGTGCTGGTGGAATAGAGCCAATCCTTTTCCACCGATTTTCAACTATATCCTAAAAGTCTAAAATATATGGACAATGTAAATATAAATGATCCATAGTTTCAATTTTCATGGAACAAGAAACACAGGGACAGTACCGTTCCGACAAGGCCTTATGTTTCTGATTCCCTTTAACATTTATCCTACCATGCAACCCCAACCAGACAGTATCCCATAAATGAACCGGAAGTCTAGAATCTGAAATATAGTCAGAAATCTGTTTTTGTTCCAATAAAGTAAAATTAGAAAGGTAGTGCGGTAAAATATCGGAAATAATTTGCCCATAGATTGCTTTTCTGGACAGATTAACTACAGCATCAACCGTACACCCATTTCTTAATAGCATCAATGACGCCATCCCATCTATAAGGGAGAGGAGATCTTTATTTTTATGAAAAAGGCATTGTTAGACCATTCCAAAAACACGCCATGTAAGGCTTCACTACCCCACCTACACCACAACTGTCCAGAACCTGTGACTAAAGGAACAATATTAACATAAAGAAAAATCGTGAAAAAAAACACCACCGGATGAACCATGTTTAAACCCCCAGATTTAATAGAAGTATATAAAACCTCCTTTTTTATAGCATTTAATCTACTACCCCAGACACAAGAAAAAAAACAACCCATCAATGAAGTAACCAAACATGCCGGTATAAAAAATATCGAACTAACAAACAAAAATTCAGGGATCAAAAAGGATTTTAGGAGAAAGATTCGGAGTTTCTTAGATAATTTCCACTGGTTCCATAATTTAACCTTGGAATGCCCTGCGTCCAATACCCGTGACCAATTGGTACGTGCCATATCGTCCCCACCAAAATAAATACCGAGAATGCGACAAGGCACCCGTGAGATGGGAATATCACCTAAAAAATCCTCTTGATCATTAAACCCTTTAACATTCAAACAACACGATTTGGTCACATTTAGCCAGGCACCGGAAATTCTGCCCAATTCTTGAAGTAAAGCACAGGCTAAACGTACCGAATTTGCATCATGAACCAATAAACAAATATCATCCGCATAAGCAAGTACTTTAGTTTGAAACGTAATACCCATACCCAGGGGATGAATGTTCGGGAAATTTTGAAGAATACGCAATAAAGGGCCTAATGTAAATACATATAGAATAGGGCTCAAGGGACAACCTTGTCTAAATCCTTTTTGTATCAAAATAGTCTTCCCCATCCATCCATTCTCATAAGGTGTAACACAAGCTAGAGCATAACACGGTTTAATCCTCTGGATAAATAAATCCGGAAAACCGTAGGATGCCAAACAATCCCAAAGAAAAGCATGAGAAACCCCGTCAAAGGCCTTAGCCTGGTCCACGCTAACAATATACCCAGCGCCAACCAATGCCATCAATGAAGTCCCACTGTCCAAGATTTCTCTAAGTAGTAGTAAGGCCTCAGTAATACGGCGTCCAGGCACAGAGCAAAACTGAGTAGGAAAAATAAGTTGAGCCATCACCGACATTATTCTATTACCAAGCAATTTAGCCAACATTTTAAAATCAACATTATGCAAAGTAATAGGACGCCAATTCGTGAGCTCAGCCCGGTCACCTGATTTATACAAAAAAATCATTAAGCCCTTATACATAGAAAAAGGTACATACAAATCAGACCACATAAAATTAAACACCTCCAAAAATTCAGTCGGAATAATGCGCCAGAGTACTTTATAAAGTTCAGCAGTCAAACCATCCGATCCGGGAGCCGTATCACCTTTCAAGGAATGAATAACCGTTTCCATTTCTAAAGAAGTAAATGGTAGGAGCAATTCATCCTGCAAAAAAGAGGTTAAGCGCAGTAAATCAGCAGAGGTCAAAATTTGGGTACTATAACCTTCATCAGGGACTCGAGTCGCAAACACAAGGTCAATGTATTCTTCCAGGGTAGACATAATACCCTTGTTAACCGAAACCAAAACTCCTTGTAACGAAATTAAATTTTGGAACAATCTCTTCTCTGTTCTTTTATGACAATTCAGAAAGGGGCTACCTTGATCCAATTTCCCTTGGGTACCAAATCTCTGTTCATGTTGTAAAGACAACATCCTATTATACTGAAATAACTCCATCTGAAAATGAACTTCTTGAATATCGAATGATACATCCTCCCTTCCCAAATAATGTTTTGTAAGTAAAACTCCCAAATATCGTCTTAATCGGAGATAACTAGAATATTTAGACAGTTGTTGATCTTTTCCGACTGCCAGAAAAAAATCACGTAAGCAGGCCTTTAGGTCTTCCCACCACAAACCCATATTCTCATAAAAAAACTTTGTTGATAATTTGTCATTGAGAATCTCGGTTAAGGAAGACAAAACCATAGAATTCTATAAAAGAATGGAATTCAATTTCCAATATCCCGGGCCTGCTATCCTACTAGAAGGAGAGTCCATGCAGACTCCAATCAAAACATGGTCAGAGGATTCAATGGGGATGGAAACCAAATTCTCATATGAGAGAGATTTGGTAAGAAAAATCATGTCAATACAGGAGGCCAACCTACCCCTATAATAAGTAGGCTTAGTCGACTGAGAAGACCTGACAGATACTTGCTTCAACCCAGTGTGAGATATTAAGTCCCGTAGGAATGCCCTATCACAATACACTTTGTTGAGAGGCCCATCCTTCAGGACGTTAATATTAAAATCCCCAGCAAAAAAACAAGCCTGCTAGTATATAAAAAGGGTTGGATTTTTTTCAATAACGAAATCCTCTGGGCTTTAGATTGAGGACCATAAATATTAATCAGTCTGCACAACACTGTATTAATAACAACGCCCAACAAGAAAGCACGGCCAGGTTCAATATCCACCAACCGAAACAAGTAACATTAGTCTTAAACAAAACCCTACCCCGCTACAAGGATCTAAACTCACCACCAAAAGGACAAACCTTCCTTCCAATCTCTTGTAATTTGGTCAATGTCCAGTGACGAGTGAATCCTTGTATCCTGGAGAAAAAAACATCAAAGGGTAGCTGAGAAAGAATCCCAAATGTAATAAGACGTCTTTTACCAGATAGCACACTATTGACATTTAAACTGGCAATTCTTAAACCTAACCCATCAGGGAGGGACAGCTGCTAGTTTACCACTAGAACTGGTAACTCATTTTGTTTGGGCTTTTGACTGATGTTTCTTAGATGGGGCAGTACTGGTAGCAAGAGGTGGAAACGGGTCAGGATCAATGCCTGACATTGGTAGATCCGAATCCACCTGCTCACTCCAAGAGAAAACTGAAAATCGATTTGACGGGCAAAGGAGAAAGAGGAGCCATCTCCTCAGTCCGAGGCCGATTTTGAGACTGCAAATGGAATACAAATTCATGTTCAGTAGCCGAAATATCAGGTCTGGGTTCAGTAATCCAGCCAGGGGGAACCACAACAGCAACTGCAGTCACCCCAGAAGGACTCTGGGAAGGTAAAACTGAACGGGCTGGAAGTTGGTGCGCCTGAAAATCAGCTAAGGACACTGTCCGGACAGGGGAGCCCTGTGGAGTAACCGATGGAGTGACATGATCCACCGAGTTGAAGTGGGATGGACCTTGTGGCATATGGGAAAAAGAAGAAGGAATCCCTAAAACACCCAAATCTGCATGGGAAAAGGGGGGAACTGAACCACCACACCGAGGCACAGGCCGTGAAAGGCTACCTAATTTAATTGCACCACAGAAATAAGTCCTTCAACAGGCTGCATAGGTGCAGAAAAACATTGTTTGGCCTTATCCAGTAAATAATCATGGTCAGAGTCCCCTTCCAAATTATGTGCAGCCCAAGGGCACTCATGAAAGGAATGTTCTTCTTCCCCGCACAAATTACAAAAGGGGCGGGCAGTACACTGAGGAGCAGTATGCCCAAGCATCCCGCAGTGAAAACACCGGATCTGATCACAATCCACGTTAAGGTGATCGAGGGCCCCACATTTATAACAGCTCTTGGGTTGACCAGCATAAAACAGGACCCCCGATCTCTACCCAAAAAAAAAAGATCTAGGCAAATGGGAAATCCCAACTTCGGATTGGTTCAACTGAACCCGAAACAACCACCCCCCATTCCAAAACCCATTTTCATCAATAATAGGTTTAGGCTTTTCCATGACAGTACATTTTTTCTCCAACCAAAACGAAATATCATTTATACAAACCCCCTCATTCCGAAACAAAATAGTAACAGTTTTAATGGTCGGATTCGTTACTGGGATGGCTATAAAATCATGCCATGCTCCAAATTCTTTAACAGAATAATACATCTTCCAAAATTTGTCCAGTAAGTGCACTGAGCAGAAACTTAGGTCATAAATCCGATCACCCGGTGCATGTATAAAGGCATACACCTCAGAGGGTGCAAAGCCCAGAGAGTCTTTAATTAATGTTTTACCCACCCATATCCTATCAGGGAAAACAGGAGCAGTCCCGATATACTTTAACCGTACCAAAAAACGTCTCTTCGCCGCTTCTGCAGGCTTGTGAAACAGTCCTGCAAATGTTTTGGGCTGGTTCTGGGGTGCAGCTTGAGACACAGCATCCGCACCATCATGTCCCAAAGAAGAAATAGGCGCCTTACCTTCCACAGCAGGGGTGATATCTGGAAGGACAGCTACCAATGGTTCAGTAGAGCTCTGCTGGCTATCTAAACAGTGGTAGTTTGTCTCACACACCGGGACTGCAGACACCGTTTTAGGCGAAAATCGTGCAGCAGGCATTGGAGTCCCTTGCTGTCGAGCCAGGGACTCAGGAAAAACAGCCATAACCGGAGTAGGCAGCAACGTTGGAGAACCCAGTAACGGAACAACTGGGTCAGGTATCCATCGATCCCCCTCACGAATCCAACCGACGTTCTGTAAAGCCAGCCCCGGTGTCCAGTCTGCAACAGGACCTGGCGCTGAAATGATGACGTCATCGATCAGGGCTTGATCTGCCATGGAAGGCAATTCAGTGCCCAAGGAATCAGCAGCAACCTCCAAGGGCAGTTGTTTACTACCCCCAGGTAAAGGGCTTTGCCCAGATCTTTTTCCTTTCCGTTCCTCCAAAGTCAATTTCCGTGCCAAAAAGTCCCTTTCAGCAGCCGAAATTAAATTGAATAATTGCTGTTTGCGAGTTTCCAAGTCTTGTTTGAGGGTCTCTTCTTCCGGGTCTAACAACTCTAAACAGGAGTCCACAGCAGGAGAAATCACAGCAGCTATAGGGATCTCAGGCTCAGAAATCGGAAGCTCCACCGAGTCAGCCTGACAGTCTTGCTCCAAACGGGAGCGCTCCTCAAGGCAACCCACACCATCCATAGTCAGAGGCACACTATCCTCCATTCGACTCTCCTGCAGCGCGACGTTCAGCGAGAGCAAGGGAATTTCCCCGGTGTCCTGGCAAAATTTCCCTCATTCACTAAAAAATACCACCAACAGCTTAATCTGGTTCAAGGTCATTTGGCATTCATCTGTATCCCCCTCCTCCGGGTCGTGCCTAAAAATAGGCAGGATTTGTCTAGTGCACTTACCCGGTCAACAAAAGCTAAATAAATAAAAAAATTAAAAGCAGGTAGTACTTCAAAGTTCTGTGCACATCTAATGTACGGAGCAGTGCTTCCCCTGGATTAGCACACTCAGGAAAGTAAACAGGAAGGTAGATAGACTGATTTAGTGTGAACTCGCAAACCACCTTAGCCAGAAACTTAGGATTTGTACGCAAAGACACCTTGTTTTTGTGAAAAATCAAATCAGGCTCCTTGCACCAGAGGGTCTGAAGCGCTGAAATTCTTTGAGCAGAAGTAATTGCAAATAAAAATAGCACTTTCCAAGACAGAAAGGGCAAATCACAATTCCCGATTGGCTCAAAAGGAGACAGGGTAAATTTCTCCAAAACAAAATTCAAGTTCCAAGCCGGGACAGGGGAACGGATTGGAGGTTTCAGATGCAGGATGCCCATAAGAAATGTACGGGAGACATCCAGCTGAGCAATCGTGAGGTCACCCACAGGCTTATGAAAAGTAGAAACAGCTGAAAGATGGACAATGAGTGAGGAATACTGGAGGTCTGAGTCGGACAATGAGATCAGGTAGTCCAGGATATGATTTACTGAACAGGTGAAAGGGTCCAGGTCATGTTCGGCAGCCCAGATGGCAAACCACTTCCACCTTATGGAGTATGTGGCTCGAGTGGAAGGCTTGCCTTCCGGGCGGCCACCATGATGTTCGCTACAGTGTTAGAGACCCCAAACCTGGTGATGGCTACGTTCTCAGGAGCCAAGCATGCAGAAGAAGGGACCTGAGGCTGGGATGGACCAGGGTTCCTTGATCTTGGGTCAGCAGATTCCTCCAGAGAGGAAGAGGGACTGGAGGTTCCTCTGCCAACTGCTGAAGTAGAGGGAACCATATCTTGCGAGGTTAGAATGAAGCCACCAGAATCATGCGGGCCCCCTCCATCTGCAACTTGATTAGCACCCTCTGTATCAGAGAAAACAGAGGGACTGCGTAAAGAAACCTCCCGCTCCAAGAGAGGGACATCCCGTCTCACCAGAAAACTCCAGGCCCTGGATCTAGCAAGCAGAAATTGAGCAGTTTTGCGTTGAGTGGGTACGCAAAAAAGGTCCAGTTCTGGATGACCCCATCTGTCGAACAAGTCTTCTGCGATGGACGAGAGAAGCTCCCATTCGTGCAAGCTGGACTGAGTCCTGCCGAGGCTGTCCACCAGAGTGTTTAGGATGCCTGGTACGTGGACTGCATAGAGTGTCAGACTGTGATCCGGTGCCCAGTATCACACTCTCATGGCCTCACGGCAAAGGGGGTAGGAGTGAATGCCGTCCTGCTTGTTGATGTAGTACACTACACTCAAATTGTCCAACTGCAACAGCAGCTGACTCGGAGCAACGTGCTCCTGAAAAGCCTGCATGGCGTACAGCACCAATCATCTCCATGACACTGATATGCTGGGAGGCTTCTCACTGGGACCAGGAGCCCTGGGTTTGGGAAGGGACCCAGGTGTGCTCCTCAGCCCAGCCCTGATACATCTGTGGTTAGGATCTGATGTGGGAAAGAGATCTGGAATGGAATGCCTTGAAGCAGGTTCAAGGGGTCCATCCACCACTGCAGTACCCTGCGGACTGGGGAAGAGACCAAGACTGGATGGTCCAACTCATCCATGCGCTGGTCCCACTGTACCCGGAGGGTCCACTGGAGGGTACACATATGAAGCCTAGCTAGCGGAACGGTGGGTAAGCCCACTGTCATTAGGCCCAACAGTCTGAGGTACACCCTGGCAGGAATGTACTGACTCTGAGCGACTTCCTGAGCTTAGGCGAGGAGGCACTCTGCCCTGTTCTGGGGCAGGAAGGCCTTCCCTTGCGTCGAGTCCAGAACTGCTCCTATATACTGCAGTCTTTGGGATGGTATTAGAACCAACTTGGGCAGGTTGACGGTAATGCTCAGGGAGTAGAAACGCTGGAGAGTGCGCTCCAGAGTCAGCAGAAGCTGCTCCCTAGTGTGACAGGGTTGAATAGGACCCTGTCCCAGTTGTTAGGGAGAGTTTGAATGTAGGGACATGTTCTTTTCTTTCCTTTCTTGTCTGTTCTCTGGTTGCGCTACTAAATTTTTCTTGCGAGACCTAGGACTTGATCATCCAGATAGTCTCGCAATTCTCTGCCTCCCACTGTCTCTCAGTCCTCCCTTGCTGTTTCTGTCTTTTTCCTTGCTTGCATATTTGCTGGTATAAAAATATATGTAAATCCTTATGTGGAAATGAACCTGATATTGGGATCCCTTTGTTTAGAAATTATATAGTGTTACTGTTGAAATGTATATAACTATAGTTTGAGATGATTGCAAAAAGCTATTGGGAACTCAAGAGGTTAACCTGAAATGCAATTTTTAAGCCTTTTGCAGAAGCTGTGGAAAAGGGGCCTCAGTTCTGGGACATTGTTTTCTAGCTGCACCTGCCTGATATTTACAAGAACATTTTAGAAAAAAACAGGATGCTTGTTAAGAAGGGGGGTTGCAAAGACTTACAAAAACAAAGCTGCAATTTCTTGCAAGACACACAGAGACTGAAGGAAAACTCAGATGGATGTTCTCTGTTTATTCTGCCATTGTAAATAGTTATTCTGAACAATTTTATTTTTTTATGTTACTGCTAGTTCTAACAAACATTTTTTGAGAATTTTACAACTGCTCCTGGTTTTTCCTATGCTTCCTGACCTGTGCCTCAACGACACCTAGACGGGTCTTTTAGGAGCCAATCATCCAGGTAAGGGAAGACATACCGTCTCTCTCTTGTGAGCTGCTGCAACCGCTGCCATGCACTTGGTAAAGACTCACGGGTGCAGAGGATAAGCCAAAGGGCAGCACTTTGAACTGGTAGTACTCGCCCTGAAAGGCAAAATGAAGAAACTTCCTGTGCGGAGGATAGACTGAGATGTGCAGGCAGGCATCCTGCATGTCCAGTGAATAGAGTCAGTCCCCAGCCTTGAGGAGCATCAGGCCTGGCAAAGTTACCATTTGGAACTTTTTGTACTGGACAAACAGATTGAGGTCCTTTAGATCCAAGATGTGCCTCAGATCTCTGGTCTTTTTGGGGACCAGGAAAAACCTGGAATAAAACCCCTAGTTTCTCTGGCACCTGGACACTGGGTCGATGGTCTGCTTGCGCAGAAGAAACTGTACCTCCTCCCAGAGAAAAGACAAGTGAGCCGGGGGGGGGGATTGAGGGTGGAGGCGGGGGTGTCTGGAAGCTGCTATATGAGCTCCAAAGGTGTGACTCGTTCTATGATCTGCAGCATCCATGCATCTGAAGAAAAAATTACTCACCTTGGTAATGTTGTTTTTTCTAATGGAGTCTTGCTATATTATGACATATGCAGTGAGTCCCAACTTTCAAACTGCTTCGGAGGTGAAAGAGTTAACTTTCCCTGCCAGGCATGGAATGCTGAGCTCGAGCTCGGCTGAAACTCTGTCTGTTGTTCTTCAAACTCAAACCGTCAGATCTTTACGAGCTAAACTCACTGAGGTCCTGTGTGGAAGCTGTCAACCTACACTAGCCAACTGGCTACTAAAACATAAGAACACATTTTTTGGTCCCAAAACAAAGACTCAAGTCAGGAGACCCAAAAAATGAAAAACACAACACCAAGTCACCCCAAAAAAGGAGGGGTGAAACAACAAGGTGGGCATCTACTAAGTGCCAACACTGCACTGCCCACCCACATCCCAAAAACAGAGGTTCTGAGAGGGGCAGGCAGGTGGGAGGTCATAATATAGCAAGACTCCATTAGAAAAAACAACATTACTAAGGTGAGTAATTTTTTCTTCAAACAACATGAAGTCTTGCTATATTATGACATATGCAGACTACATAACAGTACCTCCATGGAGGAGGGACAGAACCTACTTAGGAAATAGGCTCTGAAGCACAGCTGTGCCAAACCGAGCATCACTCCTAGCCTGGATGTCCAGTGAGTAATGCTTGGTAAAAGTGTGAACTGTTTTCCAGATAGCTGCTTGACATATCTCTAGAATAGGGATGTCCCTGGCAGCAGCCAGGAAGCAGCTGTACCCTCTAGAGTGAGCCTCAGGCCTGAGGGAGGAACCTTACCCAGCTTTTCATAACAAAATTGGATACAAGAGACAATCCACCTGGCAATAGATCTTTCAGTGGCAGGTTTCCCTCTGCCAACCTCACCATAAGTGAGGAACAGTTGGAGGGAGTCAAACCTGTGACCCTTGGTACGCTCTATGTAGCAGCTAAGGGCTCTCTTCACATCTAAGCTGTGCAGCCTCCTCTCGCCAGAGGAGGAATGGTCAGTGAAATACACTGGAAGAGACATAGATTGATTAAGGTGGAAATCTGAAACCACCTTAGGCAAGAACTTCCTGTTAGTCCTGAGGACCACCTTATCTCTATGAAAGGAGATAAAATCAGGCTCCACTGACAAAGCTTGTAATTCACTTAGGCGTCTGGCAGACGTGATGGCTACCAGAAACACAGTCTTCCAAGTCAAGAACTTAAGCTCTGCTGAAGACAAAGGCTCAAAGGGGGGTTGCATAAGCTGAGCAATGCAAATATTAAGATCCCAGGCAGGGGCAGGGTCCCTGAATGGAGGGTTGGTGTGAAGCAATCCCTTAAAAAACTTGGAGAATACAGGATGAGCTGAAAGAGAAGAGGGTTTACCTGCTGAAACAAAAGCAGACACAGCTGCCAAATGTACTTTTAGGGTAGCTGGTCTCAGCCTCAAGGTATTTAAATGGACCATATAATCCAGGACTGTGGGTAAATCAGCAGATTCCGGGGAAATATGCTTCCTAGAGCACCATATGGAAAACCTCTTCCATTTGGAGTTATAGGTAGCCCTGGTGGAAGGTTTCCTAGAAGCCTTCAGTATATCCATTATACCTTGGGAGAGGTGTAGGTCAGCAAACTAACTCTTCAAGAGCCAGGCCTTGAGATTGAGAGATTTGAGGTTCAGGTTCCAAACCCTTCCCTGGGCACAGGTTAACAGGTTTTGATTCCTGGGAAGACACAGGGGAAGATGGACTGCTAAGGACAGTAGGAGTGGATACCAGGGCTGTCTGGCCCAATCTGGAGCAATCAGGATCATCTTGCAGGGTTGAGATCTGATTTTGTCTAGCACTTTGAACAGGAGAGGGAAGGGGGGAAAAGCATAGAGAAACTTCCCTTCCCAATTGAGAACTAAGGCATCCAGAGGGACTGAGCCCAACACTGGGTGCCTGCAGCAAAAAAGGGGAAGTTGGTGATTGTCTGGGGCTGCAAAAAGATCTATCTGCGGGGTGCCCCATCTGGCAAATATCACCTCCAAGACCAGGGGGTCCAGTGACCATTCGTGATGGCCCTGGGAAATCCTGCTGAGAGCATCTGCCAGGACATTGTCCTTGCCTGGGAGGTGACCTGCCATAAGGGAGGTGTTCAGGGAGTAAGCCAGAGATCACAACTTCATTGCTTCGGTGCACAAGGCCGTAGACCGAGTGCCCCCTTGCTTGTTGATGTACCACACTGTGGTGGTGGTGGTGTCTGTTCTGACCTGTACTACTTTGTTCTGAACAGATTTGGAAAAAACTTGAAGTGCTAGAAAAACTGATCTGAGTTCCAACAGATTGATGTGGAGCAGAGATTCCTGAGGGGACCACAATCCCTGGGTAGTGAGGTCGCCCATGTGAGCTCCCCACCCCAAGAGGGATGCATCTGTAGTAAGGATTAAGGAGTGAGACTGAGTGACAAAGGGAACCCCTTGTCTCAGATTGCTCTGATCCTGCCACCACTGTAGGGCCTGGATCAGGGTTCGACTTACTGGGATCAATTTGGTTAGAGGGTCTTTGCTTTGAGACCAAAAGGCTCTCAAATGGAACTGAATGTCCCTCATCTGAAATCTTGCTCCCTGCACGACTGCTGTAGAGGCAGCCATGTGCCCCAGGAGCTGTAGAAAATGCCTTGCTGGTCGAGAGACCTGCAGGGGTGAAAGAGGAGGCCAGAGAGACCAGGGTCCTCGCCCTGTCCAAAGGAAGAAAGGCTCTGGCTTTCTCTGTGTTCAGCTCTGCGCCTATGACGGTGAGGAGCTGGACAGGCTCTAGAACTGACTTTGAAAGATTCAGAAGGAAACCTATGGAGGTTAGCAGTTGCTGAGTTATCTGTAGATGTAACTTGACTTGGTCTGGAGACTGGCCTACTATGAGCCAGTCGTCCAGGTAAGGGAAGATGGCAATTTTTTGCCTTCTTAGGGAAGCAACTACTACTGCCAGGCATTTTGTGAATACCCTTGGAGCAAAGGTGAGGCCAAAGGGCATTGCTCTGAACTGGTAATGGCCTGAGGGCAGCTCGAACCTGAGGTACTTTCGATGGGAGCTTCTGATGAGAATATGGAAGTAGGCATCCTTGAGGTCCAGGGACGCTAGCCAGTCCCCTGGCCTTAGATAGGGTAGAATAATTCCCAGAGCCACCATTTTGAATTTTGGTTTTAAAAGGTGCTTGTTTAAATATCTGAGATACAGGATGGGCCGCCATTCTCCTGTCTTTTTGGGGTAAGGAAGTACCTGGAGTACAACCCTTTGCCCTGGTGTAGGGGTGGAACCCTTTCCACAGCTCTGAGAGCCAGAATGGAAGAGACCTCTGCCTCTAGGGCAAGTGCCTCTGGTGGATTTGCAGGTGGAAAGGATCTGGTTCTCATCTTTGGAAATTTTTTGAAGCTGAGAACCAGTCCCTGGCTTACTACTTCAAGGACCCACTTGTCTGATGTCAGAGACTTCCAGTCCTGGACAAAGTAAGCCAGCCTGCCCCCTACAGGTAGCTGAGAATCGGCCCTGGCAACCCCATCAGGGTGCCTGCTTGGCAGGGGCTTTGGGCTGAGGGGTGGAAGCAGGCCTGCTTGTAGCCCGTCTGCCTCTCCCTCTAAAGAACCCCCTCTGGGCATAAGCAGAAGAGGAGGCCTGGGCTTGGTAAAAAGGCCTATGAAAATGCCTGCCCCTGCCCCTGGAAAACTGCCTTTGAGGAGTGGCCTGCCTTTCCTTGGCCTGTGCACTCCTATAGGTGGTCCTATACTCATCCATTTTCTTCATGTAATTCTCTGTCTGCTCCCCAAACAGAGAATTACCCACAAAACAGGAAAATCCATGGCCTTAGTCTGGGTATCCTGTGACAGGCTAGTACATCTGAGCCAAGCCATTCTGCGAAGTGCCACAGATGCAGCCATGACTCTTGATGACACATCATTAGAGTCCACTGCAGCATGGAATTGCACCTTGGATGCCTCAATACCATCAGCAGCCACCTGCTCCAGCTCCTTGGCAAGCTGGCCAGGGACCTGTTTTGCTAGAGCCATAACAGTATCCCATCTGGATTTCTGATATCTAGCAACATAAGCCATATAATTTGCCTGTCTGAGTCCCAAGGATGCTGCCATGTACTGTTTCTTTGCCATGGCATCAATCCTACTGGAGTCCTTGTCAGGGGGGTGTGAAGCCAAGGGAATATTTGCCTTGTCACAGGCTGCAGCCTGCACTACCCCAACATGGCTTCATTGTTGTGTAAGGAACCCCGTATCAGAGCCTGACAATGTGTACCTCTTGTCCATTCTCTTATCAACAGGAGGTATAGTGTGAGGAGTTTTTAGAATTTTAACTGTCTGTTTCCCAAAAGATTTATGCAAAGGAATAGACAGCCTCCTTGACTCTGGGATATCCATCATTTCCACACAGTCAGGCTCCTCTTGATCATCCACAGCTTCCTCCATAGGGAGCTGGAGGGTTTCAGCCACTTTCTTTTAAAACATAAAATGAGAAGGGGATTCAGAAAGCCTAGGAGGAGACACTCCTGAAGGTCTGTCTGGGGAGATGTCCGGGTCAATGGGCACATCCAGACTTTCAAATCCACATTCACTCTCCTCATACTCCTCTTCCCCCTCCTCCGGTTTATAATATTCCTCTACATCATACTCTTGAACCGGTGGAACCGGCCAAACTGGACACTTACCTGATGGTGCCGGTTCGGTCGGAACCGGGGAAAGTGACTGGACAATTTTAATCGCTTTGGTTATTTCTTCAGCGGTTGGAGAGGAAAGTTTTGGCTCCACACCAGCTGATTTCCTAGTCCTTTTTGCTGGAACCGACTCCTCAGAGTCGGATCTCCTTTTGCCCGAGGAAGTCTCGCCCTGGTCAGAGGGCACTGCCTCCGGTTCGGTTGGAACCGAACTGGGCTGGCCATCTGGTTCAGTGGACTTTTTGGCCTCCCTTTCCCCGAGCCTACCAACTCTCTTTTCCAGGGTAGCTGCAGGAAAATTTTTACAAATCTGGCAGTCTGCATTGAGGTGGTCAAACCCCAGACAATAAACACAGGTGGTGTGGGGGTCAACCTTGGCAAAGACTTCCCCACAGACACTGCAGTGTTGAAACCCAGTAGGCCCGGTTTTTCTTTTGGGTTTCTCAGACATAGTGCCAGTCCTAACCAAACTTACCCGTTTATGGCAATCCACCAGGTAAGTCCCTCTTATCGGTTCCAACCGTCTCACGGGTCGTGGAAAAAACCGTAATAAAATCCGTTTTTTTTAGAACCAATAAGAACCGGTAACCACACTCTAAATGATAGATTAATATATTTTAAACAACCTGATCGGTTCAAACCGAACCGATAAACTGTTTACAAGTTCCACACAGAACAGAAATCAATGTAAAACCTATCTAGTACTCACAAATACCACAGACGGAGTCTGAACTGACCGGTTGCGGTTTAATTTCGGTTGAAAACCGTGAAAAACAATACTTTAACCGATAAAATGAACCGAGCAGAAGGAGAAATCTCCGGAGCGACTGTTCAGTGAGGCGGAGTAAAGAATCTGACTGTTTGAGTTTGAAGAACAACAGACAGAGTTTCAACCGAGCTCGAGCTCAGCGTCCCATGCCTGGCATGGAAAGTTAACTCTTTCACCTCCGGAGCAGTTCGAAGGTTGGGACTCACTGCATATGTCATAATATAGCAAGACTTCATGTTGTTTGAAGTTATGATTCTCCACTGATTCAGATGGAGAGAGAACCGATCTCTGAACACCACCTTTTGGGTCTCGACCGGAGGAGGTTTTAGCAAGGAGTCAAGCTGAGGTGAAGCCAGTCACAGAGGATGGTCCCTCACTTCTGGGGCACTTGGCTGCCACTCCAGCACCTGCAGGGGTAGGCAAGGGAGCCTGGGAGGAGCTGTTCCAGGCCTACTGTTCTGTTGACAAAAAGTAGGCCACCCTCTGCCCCTTGCCTGAGTGTGGTAGAGGGAAAGGACCGATTTGATAGCTGTGCCCGAGGCCTGCAGATCATTTATGAGGTCCTGGACATTAGGGCCAAACAGCTTAGTGCCACTGAAAGGGGCATTAAGCACTCTATGCTGCACATCAGCAGCAAATCCAGAAACTCTAAGCTGCAAGAGTGCCTACGAAGGCATATGCCAATGGCAGCTGCTCTGGCAGCAGTATCAGCCATGTCATACAGAGCTCTGAGGAGATGTTTGCTAACATACTCAGCCGATGGAAACACTGAAGCAATTCCTGCTTTTGTGAGCCATCAGAAAGGGCCTAAGCTGTAACTTTGTCCTTCTTCCAGCTGGCATTTTAGTATTTGACCATTTGTGACAGATAGTTTGCAATCTTCAATCCGAAGGTGGAGGAGACATAAACCCTTTTCCCCCCAGAGGTCAATCCTACGAGATTCCTTGTCTGGGGGAAGGGGACTAAGGTGTTTAGGAACCTTAGCTCTGTCATGAGATGCCATAATGACTACTGAATCAGTTTCAGCCTGGGCAGCATAACAGGGAAGACTCTGAGGGGCATGATAAAGTTTGTCCACCCTGCGTGGCATAGCTGGCACCATGTCTAGTCTGTGTCAGGCTGCCGTGGTTGCATTCTTCAATGCTGGGAGCACTGGAGGAATGATCTTTGGGGGGAGATTCTGAAATCTCCAGGAAATCCACCACGTCCTTTCAGGTGGCATCCTCTTCCTCAGTGTGGAAGCCCATGGTAGAGGACAGCTGCTTCATCACATTAAAAAATGTGGGGTCCTCAGGAGGGGACCTGGGAGTATGCTTCACAGAGTCCTCACTGACAGAAGAGGCTGTGGACTAATCAGACAGCAGGAGTTCCTCCTCTTTTTCCTCCACATCATCAGGAAAAATGAGGTCAGGGTGATACTCCTCCTTGACGTCGGCCTCTTCAATCTCTGGGTGTGGCATCAGGTTTGCCGGTGGAGCTTCCCAGGGTCGACAAACAGGCATTGACAACGAAGCATCAGCGAAGGGGGCTGATTCAAGGTGCCCAGTTGCTGAACAAGCACATTAGTGAACTTGATCAGTACTTCATTCAGGTCGGCGGTGGATGTCAACCGGGGGGGGGGAGGGGTGATGGCTCAAGGGGTCGACAACCCACCCCTGCCTGCTGTGTCCTGAGAACCTGATGAGCCTGTAGCCCTGGTGGAAGAAGAATAATAATCAGCATTTATATAGTGCTTTTCATACACAGTGTATCCCAAAGCACTTTATAAGCAATGCTAGACTGGTAGTGAAGTGACTGAATGTGTGGTGGCGGCCATATCGCACAGAAGGGGAAGTCTTGATGGGACAGTCATCGATGACGGAGGAGCCGATGACCCAGAGGCCGACAGCTGGGCACCCTGTGGATGGGGCGGATGTGCTGTTGGTATGAGTCTGGTAGGCACAAAGACCTGGTACAGCCGACGAAGATTCCCCAGAAGAAGAAGAGGCTGACGGGAGGCGAGATCGACACTGGGAGGAGCGGTCGCGATCTCAGTCTTTTTTGTGACTCCTCCCACCCCCACACGAGGACTTGCATCAGGCCTTGGAGGCCTGGGAACTCGAAGATCCAGTCGGCGACTGGGAGGCCCTGGAGGACCCCTGCCCAGAGCTGGCTACCTGTTGCTCCATCAGGAATTATTTTAAGAGCTGTTTTGTGTCACCAAAGGGTTATTTGGTTAAACTTCTGGCAGAGCTCACAGTCAGAAACTTCGTGGTCAGACCCAAGACAGCAGACACAAACTGAATGTTCGTCTGTAGAGGCAATTTTCTTTCCACAGTGACGGAAAAGAAAGGAGGAAGGATTAACTCTCGACATAAGCAAAAGGAAAAATCTCTTGAAAAAGAGATTTTTACAAAGTAAGTGAAAAAAGCCATAGGCTAAAAAAAGGCATGAATACTGCGATGGAGCTTCTGAGGAGACCCATGCAAGCGAGTCGACAGCAGGAAATAACTGAGGAGGGAGCGGGGCCACCCACACCTATATAGGGTTGGTGACATCAACAAATGTCAACAATGTGGGTAGCCCCAGTTGTACTGCTGAAAATCTTCCGTGTGGATTCCCCTTCAGCGATGGCAAAGGATCCTACGATGTTACCTGATGACTGAGATACCCCCAAAGAAGATATATCCAATCTATCTCCACTGAGCAGATGTTCCGAGTGTGGAGAGGTGCACTGCACCTGTTTGGATCAATGCACCAGCTTCACTCAGGGCATATCCTTGTGGTTGCAAGGAGAAGCAGCTCATGTTTCTAATCCCTTCTCATGCCATGTAGCTTTTTTGGTTGCTATACCTCTCGTTTTTCTTCTTTCTGTGCTCTGGGACTCAGCTCACTATCCTTGGAGGATGCCAGAGGAGGCAAACACATCCTGACTCACCTGGACTGCCCATCACTCCTGCAAATCCAGTGCTCCTATGGCTCACTTTTCTTTCTATCACAAGGAAAAGAGGAATATGGCATTGCTCTCGAATTTATTTTATTCTTTATTGGGTAGCATGGAGTTGCCCCCTTTTAGGAATCCAACTCTCACTTTTCAAATTTTTTGGCAAGCTGAGCTATTTCATTTGCATGGGAGTCCCATTGTTGGACTTCCCTCACCTTGCACCTGCCAGGGCACCTGCTCAGGACTGCTGCCCTGTCTTTTTCCCTTACCACTACTCACCTGCTGTCTGGCTAGTGGTACAATACTTCGGCTCTTTACAGTTAATCTCTTTATTTGTATACATCTTTTAGCAACAGATACATACAATAACAGCAGCATAAATCAATTATAGGCGTAAGTTGCATTCATGGTACATGCAGTGAAACCTTGTCATAACAGCACTTATATATAATGAATTACATTACCGTATAAATGCTGTGAGTAGAACTATGGCCCTACCTGGGACTGTAACCAACTGAAAAACAATAAGTATACTTAACTAAAACAGGCTGTGGCTCTTTAGACACAGCTACCCTTGTGCCACCTGGTAGACCCAACCCTTAGGCATGAAGATCGTAGTTGGGTTTTATTTTGTTATTGGTTTCCTATATTTTCTCCCTATTCCTTTGGGTTGTTCTCTCTGCCTCTCTCTATGTCTCTCCATTTTGTTTCTCTACTGGCGAACAGAACTGAGGTGTGTGAGAGAGCTATCGGTTGGCACGTGTGGCACATGTGAAGTGTGCAGGCGCTGTTATTAGCTGATGTCGGACCCCTTCTACAAAAAAATCTGCTCTCATGGGGTCCTAGTGCATCTGACACCAGACCCATGCGAATCATTGGTGAAGAAATTCTGGAAGATCATAAAATATGGTACGTATGTAATTTTTATTTTTTTTCAACAAGGGTTCCATTCCTAGGAACTTGAAACACAGATTCTGAGCCTAGTGAAGGGCCCAATAAGGACTCCATTCATCACAGCAGGGGCTGCCTTGCACTGTTCTATAGTATATGGTTAGGGCTTACTACGTATGGAGGTTACTCAAAAGTTGTTGTGCATGTTCTAAAAGCTGTTGTGCACATTCTATCATCAATTGCATCTGTGTCCCCGTTTGTGCTGACACCCCCAAAGCAGCTGCTTTAATTTTCACTGAGCATCAATTGTGCAGGCCACAGCCTGCTTCGTGACTGCACTAGCGGTTCACAATCCCCGCCCTCAGGGTGTGTGAATGGATTCCCCTCAGTATGCAGCAGCGTTTATTAGGCAGAGCTACTTTTTAGTTAGCTCACTCTGTACTGGCATTCATTCACTGTCTTTGTACTGGTTTTCAGATTTTTTGATATAAATTAAAATATGTACTGGAAACAATAAGCAGAGCCACTCCTTGGTGCTCTCTTTCTGTACTGGTGCTTGGCGCCACTCTAGTCCCCTCAACAGAACCATATACTTTAAAAAATAAAATATGGGTGACCGAAAAGAACTCGCCTTGTGTTTCCATTCAGAGTCGAGATAACATCATGGACCTCTCAAGCTTCATTCTTGAGGTCCATATGCTGTTATCTCAAGCCTCGATGGAAACACAGGCTTGCTGTGTACGGTCACCGATACATTATTCCTTATACAGTGCTCCCTCTCTACAGCGAACAAAATGGGAGCCATAACCTGCATTTGTTATAGCTCCCTGTCCCTTACATCAAGGGACAGTAAAATAGCCAGTACCGCACTACATCTTTTCTTCTCCCGCCTGCATACCCCTGACAGTGTGTAATGAAGTACATTTGCAGACCACTTTTATAATGTTATCGCGTTTTATAATTTAATAATTCTCTTTGCTTATCTAAATCTAAGTACAGTACACTGCCACACCTCACCCCCCCACTGCTTGCTCTCTAAACTCCCTCTCCCATGCCTATCCACATCTCAGGACTAGATAAAGCTACGTACACTGTTGCACTCACCCCCAAAAGCTTGCCTTTCTCAGCTCCACGCCTCTGGCTACATTTTGTAAGTTTGACAGTTTTTGTGTTATATCTGGCTTTACCAATTTAGACAGCTTGCATTAGAAAGAGCGCACGAACAGGAAGAAACAAACAGTTGTCTCAGTGCGTGCGGTGTCAGCATGGGGAGTAGGACACAATGGAATTGTGTGGTATCAAATTTCACTTATGGTAACTGCAGCTTGCATTAGAGAGAGTAGCAGTAGGAGGACACAAACAGCAGTCTCAGTTCTGTCTCAGAGTGCAGAGTCAGCACAGGGAGTAGGCTACAGGATTGTGTGGTTTTAACAGCAGCTTGGTAGCAGACTCCAGTTAGGAAGCTGGACATCAAACAAGACACCGGCATAGACTACTGTACAGGTTAGGAAGCCAATCAGTTTAGTTTACACAAACTACTAGTACATTATATTATCATGTATTAGCACACAACTCACTTTCTTAGGTAGTTTGTATGCAATTTGGTGTGCTTGTTGTGTTGAGAGGAACAGCTGATGCAGTCCGAAGCCACGTGGCTTATTCGTAATGACTGAGATTTCGTTATAGTGGGGTTCAGTACAGCAAGAGAGCACTGTATCTCTGAAGAAGTAACAACAATCCTGCCTTTCTCAAGAAAATTCCTAATGCAACAATTTGCAATAATAAAGAGATTAGCTAACCACAGCCCTGTATAACTTCTGCCTTTGCAGAAGTGAAGAATAGACCCCCGTCGCGTGAAGAGGACTGACCAGATGTTTGCTAGGATTCAACATGGCCTGCACCTTCTGTGACTAAAGGAAGTACGAGGTAACCCGTGCCTTTAGACCAGCCAGTTTGCAACACCGGAGTGGAAGATCCCAAAATTTGCTGTACAGCTGCCACTTGGTATCCATGGATAATGACCTGGACATTGTCTCCACAACATGGAAAGACAGTTAGGGATAGCCAGATAGTTTGGCCTGGACTGTGCAATTCACAGGCGTGTCAGTAGAGAAAGATTACATCTTCTCATAGAGATAATGTTTTGTGCACCTGCCTCGTATTTGTGTACATCATTTTACCATGAGAGACTTTTAAATGGGATTACTGCTACCTCAGTTTCCACCAACTGGTACAGAATCGTCTTGCTTTCAGGTCTACAACTCAATATCTGAAAGACTGTGGGAGCTCCCACAGGGACTGTGGAAACTGGTGCACCAGTGTGCGAAGGGCTGTGGGACTTTTGGTGGGGGAGGGACTGTATTGTGCTTGGTGGGTTGGTCGAGTTGCATACTTGGCTTACCCTCTTTTACCTTTCCACAGCCTTGGTTCATGAGCTCTTCCCCTCCTAATAAACCTTATCTTGTGTTTGTATTACATTTCTTGACTCCTGGGTTGCTCTTTGTGTAAAGTATTATTAACCTGTTTTATTGCTATTGGCTACCGGGGTACTGAAGTGTAAGGTACTAGGTCCACTGACACTGCGGAGCTGAAACTACATATGATGCACCCTGGCAGCTTATTGTTAGAAGGATCTCCATGAGTGCAGGTACTAGGCCCATATCCAAACCCTAGTACACAAACCTGAACCCGAGAACCATTCACTAAGCCACTCCCTGTCTCTGCTCAGCTGTGACATGTGTCTTGCAGGTGGAGGTGATTTATACCTGGATTTTATTTTAAAACATGAATAAAGACTTCAAGTAGCAAATACTTTTCCCCTCATCTTAAGTGTTGAAGCATAAATAATTTTTTAACCAGAGAAACTTTTTTTACTGACCTTGTGATTCCTTGTTCTTCTCCTTAGTAGAGTCCATATCTTGTATTTCCTTTTTGGAAACATCCCTTTCACCATACAACAGGGTCTGAACTGTAGAGTCAGATGGATGTCCATAACTAGTTATCTGGTGAGGGGCTGGATCACACTCTGCACTGGGTGCCCATTCTCCTACTGACGTGCTTGACTGAGACACATGGTCAAAGGCACTCCTGTGAGGATCTGAAAGTTCAGCATCTGAAACCATCTCTCCAATTTTAATATGAGACTGAGAAGCATGACCATGAATGTTCCATCTAGGTCTAGCTGGCTGTTCATTTGAGCTATATTCCCCAATTTTGATGTTAGCTTGTGATGCATGTCCATGTATATTCCATCGAGGTCTTGCAGTCTCAATCTCAGATACATACTCACCAATCTTGATGTTGGCTTGTGATGCATGTCCATGGATATTCCACCTAGGTCTTGAAGGTGCTACATCTGAGGTGTAATCACCAACTTTAATGTGAGCACTGGACACATGCCCATGAACATTCCATCGAGGCCTACCTGGCATGACGTCAGAGACATATTCTCCAACCTTTATATGTGAATCTGAAGAATGACCATGAATATTTAAACCTGGAAGAGGTGCTTCAATACTTGATGTATATTCTCCTATTCTGATGCTGGAATCAGAAGAATGTCCATGAGTATTCCAGCGAGGCCTCCTAGACCTCACCTGTGAAACATTTTCACCAATTTGGATATGTCCTTGTGATACATGTGGACGAACAGTTGGCCTCAGAACAGTATTAAAATCGTATTCATCCTGTCCTGTTAAGGGGAGCTGCTTTTCTTTTGCTTGTGTACTCTGAAGCAAGTCTGAACCAATTTCCAGCAAAGCTTCATCTACTACAGATGGATGTTCACTGCTTCTGGATGTCCCAGCTTGTGGCAGTTTGGGCAGAAAATCTGCAAGATCCACATCAAGCAATGATAAGATGGAGTGTGGTAACAAGCTACTACTGTTTGGTATATGCTGCAGTTTATCTGTGGTGCTCAATACTGGGGATGCTCCACTGGGTACAAAGTCCTTGGGTATCATGTTATTTTCAAAATGCAACAAATTTATTGATTCATCAGCTGTTGATAAGGTGCTTAATACTGGGGATGCTCTACTGTGTTCAGAGTCCTTGGGCACCGTGTTATTTTCAAATTGCAACAAATTTATTGATTCATCAGCTGTTGACATGGTGCTCAATACTGGGGATGCTCTACTGGATTCAGAGTCCTTGGGCAACATGTTGTCAAAATGCAAAAAATTTATTGATTCATGAGCTGTTGTGACATTCTTCATGCCACGTCCAGAATTTTCTTCGTCAGTCATATCAGCAGTTTGATTTTCTCCAGATGTTAACTGAAACCAAAAAAAAAATATATATTGATTTATATATATCTAGGAGGATCCTTGAGCAGCATATGACCATGTTTAAGGGTGATCCAATGTATAGTGTCCAATATTTAGAAGGAGCAAAGCACAGCTCAAATGTGTTTGTGCTGCACTTTGACATTGCCCAGGTGTCCCAGGATGCTATATTCAATCAGGCACTACCCGACTGAATATAGGGCCAGGTTGGCGCAGCTCTAAGTCAGGTAGTGCTGCCCTGACATTGGTCCCGAAGTTGGCCTGAGGAGTTGATGGCATTAGATCACTACTAGCAATTTTTAAAGGGACCCATACAAATGAGCACATTGGGCATGCAAAGAGATAAGGGGCGATTTACATGCCCATTGTGGGTCTATTGGCATGGGTAGCAGAGGCAGGAAGCACGGCGCCACCCCCCCCTCGCCATCCATGACTGCTGTAGCAATACCTGGTGCTAGTGGTCCCCCCGATCACAAGCCCCATGATAAGAAGTAACCCTGGTGCTAGTGATCCCTCCATCCCTCCGATCACAGCCCCATAAAAATAATTAAAATCTCTGGTGCTAGTGGTCCCCTCCCTCCCTCCAATCCCAGCCCCATAAGAATAATTAAAATCCCTGGTGCTGGGCCAGCCCGGTGGCACTGAGGCGCTGGATGCCACACTTTGTGCCACGCCAGCGACCCGCTTTTGGGAACGAGCGCGGATTGCTGGGGGTCGGCAGTGAGGAGATGGATCGAGAATCCAACGGACTGCTCTCCATCCCCGGAAAAGGGGGAAGGAGTGATTCGCAGCCAGCGCACACCTGACCCCTAGTGGAGGCTGGGGCTCGGCAAGAACGTGGGGTGGAAGCACAGCAGGGATGTGTGCGGGTGCATGCCCGGCGCAGGCGTCATTGCATGCTGAGCTCCTGCAAGGGGAGTAAACAAGGAAAAAAGACCCTGGTGGATGGTCATTGCGGCTTGATGGCTGTCTCCAGCACTGGCTCTCAGAGGTAACACCCCCAAACTGGATTCGAATCGGCGGGTGGTAGGGGCTACCGCTGCCCTGCCCGCAGGGAGCCATGGGGTTAAAGGGTGGCGCCTGAAGGAGTAGCGATGGGATGGCAGCTGGATGAGGGGGACATCAGGCCAGCGGGAGCAGAAAGAAGTAGCAAAAAAAAATCCCTGGTGCTAGTGGTCCTCTCTCTCCATCCCAGGCCAGACATAAAGTTTTGACTGTTATAGTGATCCCCCCAAACGACAGCCTAGCATAAAACAACCCTCCCTGGCATCTAGCCGCCTCCCCCGCAGCACCGGACCACCCCAATATACACTGACCACCCAGATCCACAGTGCCACGGGTGCATACGGTGATCAGCACAGCCTTCCTCACACCTCCTCAACCAGACGCCATATCCCTGCAGGGAGCACGCCTCTTATTTATAGGAGAGGGCCCTGTCCTATAAATAAGAGGTGCGCTCCCTGCAAGGACATACAGCGGCCAGCCAAGGAGGTGTGAGGGCAGCTGTGTCAGTCGCCGTATGCACCCACGGCATTGTGGTTATCCATCAAGTCCGGGAGTGGGGGCAATGCACACCAGGGAGAGGTAGTTTTTACTTTCCAGCTGGCGGGGATGGGAGAGGGGAATCACTACCACCAGGGATAAAAACTTTTACATTAGGGCTGGGAATGGAGGGAGGGAGGGGACCACTAGCACCAGGGATTTTAAAGTGAAGTTGTGACTTACTTAAACCTAGCTTTGGGCTTCATAGCACGTTACCTTGTGTGAGTGATAGTCCCTCTCTACCAAAATTATAAAATTTATCCTGTCTTGAAAGGGAGGAAAGGGATCGTAACTGTGGCTGAAGTGCTGGCCAGCTGATCCCTTTTTACTTCCCGATCTACTTGCTCCACCCCCGTGCTCCCACATTTAGTGACATTTCACCAAGCAGAGCACAGGGACACGCCCCATACAAGTCTATGGGGCTCGTTTTCAAAACATTTTTACAGCACTTTAAGCAACATTTGATAAAAAATTAAAGCCACTGCTCAACAAATTGTGTGCTTTTAGGAGCTTTGTAAAGGCTGAGGTGGTAAGGGGTTTTCTAATATGTGGGGGACGGGAATCTCAGATAGATGCAGCACAGTAGCTAAATGAGCGCTGTCCTATGTTGGTTCAAAACATGGGAACTACAAGGTTGTTTGCAGCTGAATGGGATGGGGGGAGATCCACGAACATGAGTTGGGTTTTTTTGGTAGGCAGGTGTGCTAGATTGCATAGTTTTCTTGACAAAAGTGGAGCGTATCAGATTAGCTTTTTAGTTTAGGAGGAAGCCATTTTAGGGAATCAAGGATTAGACAGTAGTGCATATCAGATCTGTTCACAGAGGAAAATTTACCGATTTTGTAGTGAAGGGCATGCTTTTTTTGTACAGAAGATTTGTTAGCGGCATCGGCAACAACCAAGCCATAATCGAGGGAGGGGACATGGTTTGCCACTGCAATCCGGATTCTAGCAATAAGTGTTAAGAACTGGCAGATTCTGTAAAAGCAACCTAATTTCTGGTGAAGGAGTGATGTAGTGTGCTGGATATGGGACTCGAAAGACAATGTGGAATAAAGGTGAATGCCAAAGTACTTGAAGGACATGGTCTTTACTAAGGGAGAGCCGTTTGCTGTGAGGATAGAGAACATAGGGGATAGCTTGTTTAGGCTATGCCTTGTCTCAAATAACATGGACTGGGTTTTGGGAAGATTAAGGACCATTTTTTTTTTCCCTGGAAAACCAGTCCTGAAGCCTGGCAAGGCAGGAGCTGAGCGACTGATTGATGGCGTCGTTATCATTGCTGTGGGTAAAGAGAACTGCATCATCCACATGCAGAAGGGACCGTATGGGTTTGCAGATTGCAGGCAGGATGTTTATAAAGATGGTAAAGAGGAGAGGGCCTAAAATGGAGCCCTGGGGGAAACCACTGGTGATACTCTTAACTCTGGATAGGTTGTTACCTATTGTTACCGCCTGAATTCTGTGGTTCAGGTAGTCTGCAAACCAGATGAGTGCAGATGATTCGTGGCCCAGGTCAAATAATCTGTCTGTTAGCAGCTTGTGTCCGACCAAGTCGAAAGCCTTGGTCAGGTCCACAAATACAGATTCAGTAGCAAGACCCTTGTCCATAGAGTGGTAAATGGTATTGGTGAATTCGATCCAGGCGGTGTCGGTGCTATGCCCTTTGCGAAAACCATGCTGCTCAGGGCATATTAGGTTGTATTGCTGCATATAATCCACAAATTGGCTGTGGACTATCTTTTCTTGCATCTTAGCAAGAGCGGAGAGAAGTGAGATAGGGCAATAGTTCTCAAGGGATGTCTTTTTGCCCTTTTTATGTAATGAAATGACTCGGGGTTTTATTTAACTCTAAAAATTGATTAGCGTTTTACTCATAAAAGTTCTAAAACATTGTGACAATGCATAGCACTTGCCCCACTGTGTTTAACAAACATAACACTTCTAGAAAACCTATATAAATGTTTTCTGTACAGTTAGTATTGTCCCAAGAAAAAAACTACTAATCAATTATTTAAAACCCTGTGACTACAGATGATTTCCAAAGGGCAGGCACAGTGCCAGTAGAGAAGGACACATTAAAGATCTTAGTTACAGGAAGAGCAATTTGGGGTGCAGTGAGTTTAAGGAATTTGGGTAAGAGACTATCAGGGCCAGCGGATTTGTCCACTTTTAGTGCAGCAAGTAGTTTGAGAATGTTGCGACAAGTAACCCTTTTTAAGTAGAAGTGTGTGTGTGTGTGTGTGTGTGTGTGTGTGTGTGTGTGGCTTTTAGGACTGATGGGTCTAGGTTTGGGGTAGCACTGGTTCTGTATTTATACAGGTGACAGAAAAAGTAGCTAAAGAGGGTGGTGATTTTTGATGGGTAGGTGCAGCTAACTTCATTGAGGTCAGTGGTGAGAGGAGGGAGTTGGGAGTGGTTTAGAGAGTTTACCGACTGCCAGAACTTTTTGGGGTCGTCTAGGTTTGATAGCTGTAGGTTTTTTAAGTACCGAGTCTTGGCCCTGATGATTTCTCTCTTACATTCGCTCATCTGGGTCCTGTAATCATTCCAATCAGTGGCAAGGTGGGATCAAACATTTACTTTAATTATTCTTATGGGGTTGGATCGGGGGAAGTGGGGACCAGCAGCACTAGGGATTTTAATTATTGTTACGGGCTGGGATGGTGGGAGGAGGGAGGGAACCACTAGCATCATGGAAGTTTATTTATAATACGGGGCTAGGGTCGGAGGAAGGGGGGGACACTAGCACCAGGAAATTATATTTATAAAATGGGGCTGGGGACCAGAGGGAGGGAGGGGACCACTAGCACAAGGGAATTCTCTTTATAAAATGGGGCTAGGATCAGGTGGGGTGGAGAGGGCCAATAGCACCAGGGATTTTAATTATTCCACAGTAGGCTGGGTACTGGAGGGAGGGTGGGACCACTAGCACCAGGAAGTTTATTTACACACGGGCTGGGGACTGAAGGGGGAGGGACACTAGCACCAGAGAATTATATTTATAATACAGGGATGGGGATCGGCAGGAAGGGGGGACCACTAGCACCAGGGAAGTTTATTTATAATATGGGGCTTGTGATCGGAAGGGGGGGTGCCATGGACAACAGGAGCGGGTTAATCCCCCAGCGGCCAACCAGCTGGTTGACTGCATTACCTCCAACAGCCACTAGAGTTGCACAGACTATGAGGAGGTTTTTATTGGCGGTATTTGTGTGGTGCGAAAGGACCAAGCAAACCTTCTTGCACCACGCAAATCCACTGAATAACAGCTTGCACTGATATTCCTATCCCCACCCCACTATCTGCATACTCCCCCATTTGGTTTGTGCTGGTGCTACCCTTGTTTGCCCGTGCAACAGAGTTCTTTGAATACTGGGCTCCAGCGTAAAGCCCAGTTAGCGCCGACGCAAACTTCTGAATATCAAGTCCATAATTAGCATATGTGATACCAGGTTCAGACCGCATCCTTTCCTACAGACAGATACTGACTACTATTCTGCAGTTTTCATTCACATTCTATGATGCTAGGAATTCAATGTCACTAAACAAAAAAGTATATTATGTAATTAGCTGCAAGAGACATAAATATACCAACCCGAAGACTAGGGTCTCTTTCAGTCATTCTTGTGCTTAATCGTTTCTGTTGATACTTTTCCGAATGAGGAATAATATCCAATTTTTTTCGGTGTTCTCCTATTGGGAACTTCTCAAGCAATTCCTGTAGCATAAAGCGTGAACCAAAAAAAAATTAAAGAGCAAATTTTGAAAAATGTCAATGTCGCAGGGCAAAACTTTTGATACAATGTATAACTTAGCTGAAAATTACCTGAATTTCTTTTTCATCATTCATTAGAAACTTGTTGCGGGCCGTCTCAAGTCTGTGCCTTTGAATTTTCCACAAAGCCTTCTGCTCCCTCCGAGCTGCCTCTTCTGACAATTTGCTGTAATGTTCAATTAGTTCTTGCCTAAATCAAAGTAACATGGAAATCATATATTTGTCATTGAAATTTCTATCATGTGTATGATGCTCAATGCAATGCAGTACGAGTTGTTTTTATGCTTGGTTTTATATCTAGAACTTTAACTCCAGCTACACATTACATTGGAAGAACTAAATTGATGTGACAAGCTGATCCAAACCAGTCCAGATTACTAAATTTATACTTTGCATCTTCTAAGCTACCCCCCAAAATACATTACCTAAAATCCGTTCTCTGACTTACATTATTTTACTACTTCTCCACTTTCAAAAACAAAAAAAAATATAATGGAAATTTCTGAGTTCTATTAAGAGCAGCACAACTGTTGCCAAAACAACAGTGGAATCCAAAAAATAACATTCTATTCTTTTCCTGGACTTACTTAAGGATTATACCGTGGACATAAGTGTACAGCCAATGAAATCGTCAAACTGGCAGTTTACCACCGTTCTAAATCCTCTGATAACCAATAGCTGTTGATGAGTATATAATCTATAATATCTGCAGCACAGCAATAAACACAATAAAAATAAAATTAAAAAAAAAAATCAACCTTTTTAATAATTGTATTTTATTACAGTAAAAAAAATGAACCTTGGTATAATCACAATAAGCCACCAGGAGGATGTAGGTTATCGGGGGATTTACCATGGTTGGCGAGGATTTATCCACTCGGTTGTGCCTCGTGGGCAAACTACTCCAGCCGTGGTAAATCTCTTGATAACCCACACTCCCTTGTGGCTTATTGCTTAAATAATCCACAACAGGGTGTGGGATGAGATGGGATGGGATTTACCCATGACTTCTGTAGTTCAGTCACAAGGCCACAGGCCGAGTGACCAATTGTGACAGGCGTCGGTAAATCCCAGCTCAGACTACATCCTGTCACGGATTATTCCAATTATACAATTAGGAAACATGACAAAAAAAGTGAGTACACAGCTGTTTTATTTATTTATTTATTTTTTATGCTTTAGAATGAAATATTAACACACAAAATAAAAAAGTTAAGACACTGGAGGTTGAGCTGAGAGACCGATCGCTGAGGTGACAGCAGTAAGTCTGAACTGGACTCACGGTAACAGTAGCTGCTTTGTTGAAGTCTGATTCCTGAGCCATAATTTAGTTGCATATAGTTTGTAGTCCCCTGATATCAACAAGATCAAGTTTTCCAGAATCTGTTAGCTGGAGTAAAGATGGTAGCTTTGCGAGACTGATTCAGAACATTACACAGTATGGAGTAATTTTGTTTACTTTTACTTGCCATGTGCGGTCAGCTGGTTCTATATGCGGTGGTTATGCAGAAATTACACCATGGCATTAAAGTTTCAGCCAACCAATCAGGAAAGTAAATTTTTGGACCTCACTGTATAATATGCATTATTTTTGTTTTGGAACTATTGGCCAAAAAGGCCCACTGAGCCAAAGCTTGCTTCCAGGTGCGACCTGGGAGAAAACAGAAAAATTACTCACCGTAGTAATGTTGTTTCTTCTCAGGAAATCTAGCACTGAGCTTTACAAATGGCAACAGTCGACATGTGTGTGCTGCCCTAGGTATGGAACTTCTATATTACAAGTTCAAACTCTGCATTGTGATCATGCTCCCCCTGCTGTTCTAATGTCTGATTCATTTCTACAGCCAGGGAAGCAGTAACCACTAAATCTATTTAAATGGCTACTAAATATTTCTAAAAATCTTTCTTTAAAATTTCTGAACAATTCAACCAAACTGAAGCCGACAAATATGAAACCTTAAAAAGATCACAATATAACAATTGTTGAGAAAGTGCAATAAATAAATGCTCAAGCAATGATAAGAACTGATCCTTGTGTGAAATCTATTTTCAGATTCTAAAAGGGGATGCAGGGTCAAGGTTTGTAAGGCTCATTGATGGATCCCTGAGAAGAAACAACATTAGAACTGACATTTTTCTTCAAACAACAGGAATCCATCAATGAGATGCCTTAAAAATGGCAGATACAAAAACAGTACCTTGGTAGAATGGGTCTAGGACCTATTTAGGAAAAGGGTTTCACAAGACAGCAGTTGCGAAACTGGCATCCCTCCTGGACTGTATATCCTAACAGTAGTGTTTTATGAAAGTGTGCACTGTTTTCCAGGTAGCTGCTTTACAAATTTCTTAAAGGAGAATTCCCCTTGTGCCTGCCACAGAAGTAGAGGTGCCCCTTGTGGAACATGCTCACAGGCCTCGGGGCGGGGATACCTGCCACCTTTTCCATAACAGAACTGTATTCAGGAAACTAACCAATGAGATATAGTTTTTCTAGCTGCTGGCTTACCTTTGCTAATTTTTCTATAGGTCACAAAAAGCTGTGTACTCTGGGACCTGACATCATGTGTCCAGTCTACATAGTGACTTAGTGGCCTTTTTACATCCAGACAGTACAATTTGTGTACACCTGTACTGGAATGTTCAGGATAGCATACAGGAAGGCTAACTGACTGGTTCAAGAGGAATTCTTACACCACCTTAGCTACGAACTTCCTATTGGCTCGAAGGACTACCTTATCCCAGTGGAAGATTATGTAGTTTGGATTTATACAGAGGGCCTGCAGTTTGCGTACCCTCCTGACAGATGTCATGTCTATCAGGAAAACTGTTTTCCATGTGATATGTTTTAAGTCAGCTGTGACCACAGGCTCAAAAGGAACCTGCATCAGCTGGGCAAGACAGATGTTTAGGTCCCAAGGAGGAATTAACTAACTACCCTTGGTAATTGCTTTTTATTCACATATTTATTTAGTGTTTAACCAAGAAGGGGCTTGCAAACTCTGTTTATTTTGTTAGTAACTTCAGAAGGATTTAAATACTGCATTTGGGTAGGTCCTTGGAGGTAGCTAGATTGTCTACTACGATTTTCTGACAGTTAAACTATTTTTAAATGAATTACAGGTGGCTGAGGAGTTGAAAAAGAAACTTGCAAACTCTGCTTATCTTGGAAGTAACTTCATAAGTGTTTGAATACTGCATCTTGGTTGTCCCTTGGGAGTAGCTGGATTGACTACTAGGATTTTGGGACAGAAACTATTTTAAATAATTTACTGGTGGTAGGAGTTTGTGATAGTTAAACTATTTTAACAAAGTTACTGTGGTTAAGGAGTGGTCATAGAAAAACCTGCAGTGAAACAGGAAAAGACAGTCTTTCAAGCAACAGAGGGAGGTGGATCTAGGTTTATGTTTGTTTGTTACAATTCTTAACATTTTCAGTGCAGGAAGAGTTTAAAGCACAGCTGACTTATTTTGGGCTGACAGCTAGAGCACAAACCACCAGGCCTGTTTTGGGGCTGGGGAGGTTTACCTGTGTCTGACTTGGATGTCTGGATTTTTCTCTGTTTGATTAGCAGAGTATTTTCCTGTCAAATTGTTGTGTAGGGCATCTTGCTGACAGGAAGGCACTCATTGCAGCAGTGGGTCAGAGCTTTTAGCTGACTGTTTTGTGAGGGCACAGTTTAGGCCCAACCCTTCCCACCCTCACCCCACCCACCCCTGGAAATAGTTCCTTTATACCTGGGGTTCTGACATCATTTCCTCAAGAGCGCAAGGTGCATATCACTGTCATATCCTCTCTAACACACTGCACTGACAATATAAGCATACACATTGTATAATATAAATATATATATATATATATATTCTATATTACAAACCAATCACACACACACAAAAAAAATGTGGGGAGTAGTGCAATGTAATGGCTGTGGGGCAGCAGTCTTCCGGGAGTCTTTCTGGAGGCTGAGATGCTGCCCTATTTGCAGACAACTCTCTGCCCTGAGGGAGGAAGTTGCCCATCTTCAGGCCACACTGGACAGTAGTAAGGGGACCTTCCCCCAGGCCACACTGGACGGTAGGAAGGGAACCTCCCCCATCCAGGGAGCACCAGAGCCACCACCACTACCCCGGAGGTTGCAAAGAAAGCACAGAAGTTGGACCACAGTGGGCTCAGGGACAGTGAGGATGGTGGAACAGAGGCACACCCAGTCAGTTGTTCCACACCACAATCCATACACCATTCTGGGGGAGCATAGCTCCCCTATGGATGCACCTGCAGAGGAGATCAAGGAGGCTGAGGACAACTGTCACAAGGGAGGCCCACAGGAAGGAGGCAGAGAACACCACAAGGAAAGGAAGCAGCTCCTGGTAGGGGACTCAATTATTAGGGGGATAGAACTGGGGGGAGCAGGGAAAACTGAAGTAAGGTGCCTGCCTGGTGCCATGGCTTGGAGAGACAGGAAGCGATCCTCAGGATCACAGAACAGTTGCACAGGAATCTGAGCTGGGCGTCATTGTCCACCTAGGGACAAATGACTTGGCTAATCATGAGATTAGAGCAGTGCAGAAGGACTTTGCAGAATTGGGAGGGGTCCTAAGACAAGTAGCACACACAACTCTCCTCTGAGGGCTGCCTGTCAATGGCATGAGTGAGGCGTAGGTACTTGCACCATGCAGTTTAATGAAAGGTTGAAAAATGGTGTGGAAGCACAGGGTTTGCTTCACTGGGGACTGGGGTTCCACCTGGAGGGACACCAGCCTATACTGGCAGGATGGTCTGCATCTTTCCAGGAAGGAACAAGTCTTTTGAGCAATCGGTTTAAATGCTTCATTGGCAAGCTTTTAAACTAGTCAAGGGGAGGCACTGATAAACAGCAGGAAAATCCCAGCCTCTCCTACAAAACAGGGTACTAAATGAGAAAAGACCAGGTAGACAGGTCAGTGGGGATGCTGCAAAAGAAGGTAAAGCCATCAAAAAATGGAGAGCAATGAGTACCAATGCCCGTAGTCTGAGTAACAAGCTTCCTGAATTAGTGGTCTTGATGGAAGAGGAACATCTGGATATCGTGGCAGTCACAGAAACATGGTACACACAAAACCATGACTGGGACATAAACATACCAGGATACACTATCTACAGGAGTGACAGGGAGGATAAAAGAGGAGGAGGAGGAGTAGCTCTTTACATAAGGGAAGGAATCAAGGCAACAGAACAAAAGGGAAAACAGGGAGGAGAAGAAGCACTGTGGGTAAATTTGGAGACCGGCAATGGCACCATAATCCGCACAGGGGTTGTATACAGACACCCTTCTCAGGGGGAGGAAATGGACAAGGAAATGAAAGAAAGAATACTTAGAATGGCAGAAAAAGGGGAGATATTGCTGATGGGTGATCTGAATATGCCAGATGTTAACTGGAATGCAGTTGCAGCAGCCACTTCAAAGAGTGGGGTTATTCTAGATGCCCTACAAGGGGCATGCCTTAGACAACTAGTATTGGAGCCCACTCGAGAGGGAGCAATCTTAGACCTGGTTCTCTCAAATGGAGATGAAAAGAGGATCACAGATGTAGAGTGGGTAGCCATCTGGGAACTAGCGACCATCGAACAGTATGGTTCACAATAAACACAGCAATAGAGTCAAGCCATACAAAGGCAAAAGTACTGGACTTTAGGAGGGCTGACTTTGCCAAAATGGGTGAGTGCCTAAGGAATGCACTAGCAAATGGGCAGGAAGGAGGGGTGGAAGAACAATGGGGAATAATAAAAACTGCCATCACAGAGATAACAAGCCTTTGTGTGAAGCAAATTAACAAAACGAAATGATGTAAGAAACCACTATGGTTCTCAAAGGAAGTGGCAGTGAAGGTTCAAGAGAAAAAGAAAGCATTCAGGAAGTACAAGGAATCACAGAAGGAGCAGGACAGTGAACTGCATCAGTTAAAGCAAAGGAAGCTGGGAAGGCAGTCAGAACAGCAAAGGCCCAAACCGAGGAAAAGATAGCCAACTCTGTTAAGAAGGGGATAAAACCTTTAGAGGTACATCAGGAGCAAAGGAAGACCAAGGAGGGATAGTGAGGCTTAATAAAGAGGAGGGAGGGAGGGTGGTGGGCAGATGGTGACTGTGAAAAGGCAGAGATACTAAACAAATACTTTTGCTCAGTATTTACAAAGGAAGTGGGGAGGTACCTAAAACAAACAGTAGAAACACTCTGGATACAGAAGTTGATACCAGCCCATTTACAGAAGAAAGGGTTCTGAAATAACTCTTAAAACTGAAGGTGGACAAAGCAATGGGGCCTGATGGGATTCATCCCAGAATTCTAAAAAGAACTAAGGTAGAACTAGTGACACCACTGACTACCCTCTTTAACAAATCATGGGAGGATGGGGTGGTACCGTGGACTGGAGAGAGGCAGATGTGATTCCCTTCACAAAAGTGGAGCAAGGCAGAAGCAGAAAACTACAGACCTGTTAGTTTAACCTCAGTGGTAGGGAAAATGATGGAATCACTTGAAGGAGAGAATTGTTGAGTATCTAGAGGCCAGAGGGCTCAGGACCCAAGGCAGCATGGATTCACAGCGGAAGGTCATGCCAGACAAATCTGATAGAGTTCTTTGACTGGGTGACCAAAGTAGTAGATCAAGGAGGGGCTGTGGACATGGCCTACCTAGACTTTAGCAAGGCATTTGACACAGTCCCACACAAAAGATTAATATACAGGTTAGCCAGCCTGGGAGTGGGTCCCAAGATGACAGCCTGGGTAAAGAATTGGCTGGAGAATAGGACACAGAGTGTAATAGTAAGTGGAGTCCACTCTGAAGAAAGGGGGGTTACTAGTGGGGTACCACAGGGTTCAGTATTAGGACCGGTCCTCTTCAATGTCTTTATAAGCGATATTGCAGAGGGACTGGAAGGAAAAGTATGTCTCTTTGCAGATGACACAAAGATCTGCAACAGAGTTGATGCACAAGGTGGGGTGGAAAGGATGAGAAGGGACTTGGCAAGGTTAGAGGAATGGTCAAATGTATGGCAGCTTAGATTCAATGCTAAGAAGTGCAAGGTAATGCACCTGGAAACAAAACCCAGGGAAGAGTACACAATGGGGGTGAGATACTAACAACAACAAAATGGAAAGGACCTGGGGTAGTCATATCAGATGACCTAAGGTGGGCAAACAATGTGAGAGGGCAGCAAGGAGGCTGGGGGATACTGGGATGCATAGGAGAGGCATCACCACCAGAAAACAGGAAGTTATTATCCCTCTGTACAGACAGTTGGTGAGACCCCATCTGGAGTACTGCGTGCAGTTCTGGAGACCCAATCTCCATGAGGATATAGACAGGATGGAGGCTGTCCAGAGGAGGGCAATCTAAAATGGTGCAGGGCCTGCACCGAAGACATATGAAGAGAGACTTAAGGAGCTGAATATGTATAGCCTCGAGGAAAGGAGAGAGAGGGGACATGATAGAAACTTTCAAGTATCTCAAGGAATCAACAAAGTCCAAGAGGGTAGCATCTTTCAAAAAAAGAGGTGTGCAAGAACAAGGGGCACAATTTGAAGATAGAAGGGGGTGGCTCAGAGGTAATTTAAGGAAGTATTTTTTCACAGAGAGGGTTGTGGATGCATGGAATGGCCTTCCGGAGGAGGTTGTGGAGTCAAAAACAGTGGTGGAATTCAAGCATGCATGGGACAGTCATAAGGCAATTCTAGGGGGTGGGGGTAGGAAGAAGTAGGCTGCTGGTTAACTAGGATCTGCAGCTTATCCAATAGGTAGGAGAATGGGCAGCCTGGGTGGGCCAAGCGGTCCTTATCTGCCGTCAAAATCTATGTTAAACTGGTTCCCTTATAGGGGGAGACAGGGGACTGAGGCCCTTAATAAAAAAAAGTTGAAAAACAGGTTGCAAGACCAAGGACTTGTGTTTGCCTACTGATGTGTAGGCTGACACAGCTGTCAGGTGTACCTTCAAGGTTGAGGGTCTCGGACCTAAGCACTGTAAGTGTACCAGGTAGTCCAGGACTGTAGGTAGCCCTGCCTGCATTTGGATTATCTTTTTGGGGGTACACCAGTATGAGCATTCCTTCCATTAAGAGGAGCATGCCTTCCTTTTTTTAACTTCAAGTTTATTAATAAAGGAAGCAGTGTACATACATATAGTTTGTAATATGCATTTGATTGTGTACATAGGATCTGAATTAAGTGCATGTTATTTATAATTCTCTTTATCTACAGTAAGTCAGTACTTGCCTGTTACTTGGTCAGCTTCCTATAGTACATGCTGTATTCATGAAACACTTCATCTAGGGTGTAAACAATTACCCAAACAATAAACTTATTAACAAATAAACAACACCGCTGCATCTGTGTTGTTCAAAGATTGATCGGAGTGTATGGTCCGATCACTGCATGGTGCGGTTCATGTTTGAGGCTCCCACTGGATGCCCTTCCTCTACAGAGATGATGAGCTGTCGTCCTTTGCAGGGATTGACCCCTGAGGGCTTTTTAGCAGTAGCTGATCTATCTGGTGTGGGTATTGCATGCAATGGAGGCGTTGGTGCTGTGGTGGGCTCTTATAATAGAGTACTATCCGATGCCACCGACTTCCTTGCACCTGTCCGTGTATGACCCAAATCTTCCTACCTGAGATCCCCATGGTTTGATGGGGACCTCGGGAGATGAAGAGAAAGGGTCAGAGGTTGGAGCGCTGCCTGGAGGAGGACAAACTGGCCCTGCGTGTGCATTATAATGCATACCAGGGGGCAATCAACCATAAGAAGGCAGTGTTCCTGTCCAAGGAGATTGCTGCTGGGAAGAACCGACCAGCTATACTCTTTCAGACTGTGGACAGGCTACTTCATCCAGCTTGTCTACAGCTGAAGAAGGTTTTTTCTAATGCTGAATGCGAAGAGTTTGCTGGGTTCTTCTCAGACAGAGTGTGCGGTATCCAGCAGGGAGTTCCCCCAGTCGACAATGCTATAGCTAGCAGTGGTCGCCCGAAGTGTTCTGAGTGCACTCTGCCTGGTTGTGGAGAATTTAGACCAGTGGAGGTAAGTGAGGTCATTGGGGTGGCGACCAATCTGAAGCACACTTTTTGTGAACTGGATCTGGTGCAGACGCATTTCTTGATGAGATGCATCGACACCATTGGCCCGGTGTTTGCTCCAATTGTCCGGTGTTCTCCATCTGAGGGGGTCTTCCCTGATGCCTTGAAGGAGGCATTGGTGAGACCACTCCTAAAGAAACCATCTTTGGACCTGGAGGTTTGGGCAAATTACCGACCTATCTCCAACCTTCCCTTTTTGACAAAGATCGTGGGGAAGATAGTGGCACTTCTGTTGGAGGAGCACCTTGTGACCCATGAGTTCTACGAACACTTCCAGTCGGGGTTTTGGGCGAGGCATAGCACAGAAACCATCCTTGTCTGGGTGCAGAATGATGTCCTCAGGGCTAGAGATCGAGGAGAAAGGAAAATTCTTGTTTTCCTTGATCTCTCTTCAGCATCTGAAACTGTGGACCACTGTGTGTTGCTTGACCACCTCAGGAAACTCTGCGGACTCATCGGCATGGTCATCTGCAGGTTTGAGTCTTTTTTAACCAACAGGAGGCAATGGGTTGTGATGGAGAATTTCTCCTCCACCCCTAGCCCCCTATCTTGCGGAGTACCTCAGGGGTCGGTGCTAGCTCCAATGTTGTTCACAGTGTACATGCTACCCTGGGAGGGATCATTAGGAAGTATGGCTTGGGTTTTCATTGCTATGCTGATATGATACCCAGCTATACTTATCCTTTGCCCCAGGAACATCCAACACGGTAGATGTACTAAACAGCTGCCTTGCTGAGATCAACGACTGGAAGGCCTCTAGCAGCTTGCGAGTGAACCTCGATAAGATGGAGGTATTGGTGGTGGAGTGTGTGATAGGATGGCCTCTGGATCAGAGACTGGACTTGTTCTAGGATCTGTTCCATTGAAGGCTTCCTCTAGGGTGCAAAATCTTGGTGTCATTCTGGATAGGAGTTTGATGATGGAGGCGCAGATATCTTCCGCCGTCCACTCCCAATTTTTCCATCTCAGAAATGTCGTCAGGATAAAGCCCTTTGTTCCACCTATGGACCTGCCCACTTTGATGCATGCCTTAGTTACATCAAGGCTTGACTACTGTAATGCGCTGTACCTCGGGGTCACAGGAGGATCTCGCCGCAGACTGTAGCTAGTGCAGAACGCAGTGGCCCAGTTACTTACTGGGCAGCCAAAATTTTGCCACATTACACCAGTGTTGTGTGAGCTGCACTGGCTGCTGGTCAGGTGGAGGATCCTCTTTAAGGTGGGTCTTCTCACCTATAAGACCCTACATGGTCAGGGCCCTGGTTATCTGTTAGATTTTCTTGTACCTGCTCTCTCAGTTCGCCCCTTCCGTTCCTCCTGTGGAGGTCCCCTGGCGATTCCCAGGACAAGGTTAAAATCGGCTGGTGACAGGACCTTCAGTGTTGCCGCTCCCATCCTGTGGAATTCGCTGCCCCTTGGGCCTGCCTTAAGGCCCTCCTATTCACCCAGGCCTTTTTGGATTAAGCTGTCAGTTCATAGTTTTGGTTATAGTAGTTGGCAACCTGATGTTTAGTTTATTATTTATGGGAACTGTTTTTATGAGGAGTTAATTATTTACCACAGGGATCAATTCTTGGACCGCTCCTCTTTAGCCTGTTCCTTAACTCCCTCCCAGATATCTGCCAGGAGAAAATAATCTTATACGCTGATGATGCTGTAATTCTCTCTTCCCACAAGGATCCAAACTCCCTACGAAAAAGCCTGCAACTTGCTTTCTCTAGTGTTGAAAGGTGGTTCCTGGATAGTAAACTTGTGCTAAACCACAATAAAACAAAAGCCATGCTCTTCTCCAATCACCAAAACAAAAATAGGCATACTCCACTCACCATACAAACCTCTCGGAATTACACTGGACCAAGTAAATACTTTCAAATACCTTGGCATCACTTTTGACCAAGGGCTCACCTTTGCAACCCACATTGACAACACTGTGAAAACAGTGAACCAACGCTCGGAATACTATTCCAGAATCACAATTTCTAAATCAAACGGCATTGAGAATAGCTATACAGAGTTCCATAATCTCAATCATTGACTATAGCCTTATTATTTATGGCTCAGCTACCTCCGCTGCTCTAAGGCGATCTCAATCACTCTAAATAAGGCCTGCCAGCTCCTCACGGGGGCTTAAAGACTGACTCACACGTGTAGATCTGTACTATGAATCAGGCTGGTTGAACCTATCAAATCGTCTTATTTATCTCACCTGCACAATGGCAAAAATCTATCTTGGGACTGACTCATTATGTATTCAAACCTACTCCGACTGAATCCTGGCTCACGACCCTCCACCAGATCTGAACGCCAACCTTTCCTGGTTCCGAGATGCCGGACTGCACAGGGACAAAGATCTTTCTGATAGGGCCCGACATGGTTCAATGCGCTTAGTCCACCTACTCTATCCTCAACCTCGCTTGAAGCTTTCAACCATGCTCTATGCCCACCTCACCACCACTAGCAACTGTGATTGCGCTTAGATAAATACTACTCCTCATGTCCATCCTCACATCTGAGGCCTCTTCCTCCCTGACTAATGAACCCTCTGGTACCTCTACTACTTCCTGTCTCCCACCCAAACTCACTCCCCTTTTTTCCTGTCCCCTCTCACTTACTCTCCCGCTCACCACCTTTCCTCCTCTCTAGCCTCCTTTTGCTCTAATGATCACCCTCTCCTGGAAGTTCCGTAACTCAAATTGTCTACTCGCTTGAACCTGTTATAGCTTGTTTTTCTATGAAACTTAAAAACGTTACTGCCTTAAACTGTTAATAGCAAATTTATGATGTAACTTTCCTGTCTGGTTTTACCTGTAATGCGTATCGTGCTTTGTTAAATGTTCTTTGTGACATGGAACCTTTGTAAAAGAGCCCTGGCTCAAAGGTATTAATTCCTAGACTAATAAACTAAACTATATGCTCATATTTATTTTTCTTTCTTTCTTTCTTTTTGCTTTATTGATCTGTTTTGAAATATGTGTTTACTTATCTGTACAACGCCCAGAGCCTCCGGGATTGAGCGTGCCTTAAATAAACTTTGCCATACTTTGATTAGCTGTTTGCCTGATGGGGATTGAACAAGTGATAGAGGAGGGGTCAGATGGGAGAGGGATGGTCTGATGCCTGCCTGGACCGTCAGCCATCTGGGATTTAGACAGAATAGGGAGGATGGTGGAGAGGGAGCTGGGGGTGCTGGTACACTTGGGTACCAATGATCTGGCAAACCAGTCAGTGGAGATGGTGAAGTGAAACTTCTGTAGACTGGGGGCAGACTGGTGACACACATAGCCACCCTGGCCTTTTCCAAAGTCCTCCCTGTGTGGGGCAGGGAAGGGAGGCAGGACATAATAAGGAGAGCTGAAACAGAGGAGTTTAATAGTTGACTTAAGAGTTGGTGTTGAGACATGGGGTACCACTTTGTAGGGGACTGGGGGGACTTCTGGGACAGAAGACTCAGGGGTGATGGTCTTCACCTGAGGAGAGAGGGGGTCAGCGCGGCGGGGCAGAAGTTTGACGTCTGTATCAGACATTGAATCTGACTGTGGGGGAGTCTGGGGTAACCATAGTAAATGGTGAGCAGAAGGGAATCCTAGATCCTAGGGATAGAGGTAATGTGTAAAGGGGAGGGCAAGGGCAGACTCGATAGGCCATAGCATCCTTTTCTGCCGACAAGATTCAGTGATTCTGTGATTCTAGATAGTACTCCCCCACATCCAGGGGACTCTAGCAACAAAGAGAGTACAAAGATAGCAGTAGTGTTTATAGGACCAAGGGAATGGGCAGTAGTGATGGATAAAACAAATGGCAAAAGCCCCAACAATGGTGGAAGAAAAACATGGAAACAGAAGCACAGTGGCAAAGTAAGAGCAGGGGTCAGATGGAAGGGGGTATGCCTTGACACCAGGAGCCTAGGTAACAAACTCAGTGAGTTCCAGGCACTGATAGCAGAAACTGAGGTGCACCTTGTGGCCATCATGGAAACATGGGCCACAATAATAATAATGACTGGGAGATGACAGTCCCTGGGTATTCACTGTTCAGGAGGGATAGAGGACCTGGTAGAGGGGGAGGAGTTGCCCTTTCTGTCAAGGAAGGCATTGAGGTGGTAGAAAATGGGTGCATTAGGGGTAGCAGCGTTGAGGCCAAGTCAGTATGGCTGCAACTCACGGCAGCCTCAGGCAGGAAAGTATGCTTGGGGGATGATATATAGGCCTCCCAGGGCAAGGGGAGGAAAGGGACAGAGAACTCATAGAGGAACATGAAAGAGAGGTAGCAAAGTAGGAAGCAGTGGTGGTAGGAGACCTGAACCTGCCATACATCAACTGGGAGGTCCCAGTGGCCAAAACCGCCAGGAGTCAGGCCTTGCTGATTACCTTCCAAAACTGTCTACTGGTGCAGCTAGTTAAGGAACCCACCAGGCACATACCTCTCAACTGTACCACATTACGAGGAACGTTCCTCATTTTACTTTCACAAAAGCTCCCTGATCCACATTGTGAGGACTTGTCCCAAATTCAGTGTTAACATTTTAAAGCAAAAATCTAAGTAAATGATGCAAAAAATATATTATTCAATTAATAACAGACTTTCCGAACATAAATGCAAACATTTTAAGTGTTCTGAGCTTCTTAGGTAAAGATCTGATTAAGTGTTCCACATTTTGATCATTTGTTCCACATTCTGAGAGGCAATGTTCCACATCTGGGGGACAAAAGGTTCAGAGGTATGACCAAGCAGACTGCAGTCCCTGATGTGGCACCCACCAACTCAGAGATGGTGGGAAAGGTGGGAGCCACTGGGGAACAGCGACAATAACTGTTTGGTTTAAATTGGCCCTTGGGGTCAGCAAGCTACAATCGAGAACTGAAGTCACTGACTTTAGAAGGGCTGACTTTGATAGGATGAGGGAACTGGTCAGGAATAAGTTAGTTGGGTGCACAACATGGGGGGGGTGGAGAGATGGAGGGTAATTAAGGGAGGCATCTAAAGTATGCATAAGAACAGTAACAATGAAAAACAGGTATAAGAAACCACTATAGTTCTCAGCAAGGGTCAGGGAAGTGGTAAGGGCCAAAAAGAAGGCCTTCTATAAACACAAGAAAAAACAGCGGGAGGTAGAATGGGAGGATTATCTACAGAACAATAGGGAGGCAGATGGCTGTTAATGAGGCCAAAGCAAACACAGAGCTGTGTATCGCAGAGGGGGTCAGGAATGGAGAAAAACAGTTTTTCAGATATATTAGTAAAAAAAGGAAAAAAGGTGGGGGAATCTTAAGACTAGCTGAGGGAAGTAAGGTGATAAAAGAGGATGGGCAAAAGACCGCCATCCTAAATTACTAATTTTGCTCAGTTTTCACTAAGGAGGACAGTGGGTCCATGCTAGGGAGCAGCATCAAGGTGGCCACTAAGGGAGTCCTGGAAATGAAACAGCTATTGCTTACTAGTGAGAGGGTCCTGAAAGGGCTGGCAGCCCTTAAGACAGGTAAGGCCCCGGGACCAGATGGATTGCATCCAAGGATACTCGGAATTAGCAGTGGAGCTGGCTGAACAACTGGTAAGTCTGTTCAACAGCTCACTTAAGTCCGCGGAAGTTCCAAAGGATTGGAAGGTGGCAGACGTTGTACAGCTTCATTGGGGGGGGGGGACAGGGAGCAACCAGGGAACTACAGGCCTGTCAGTCTGACCTCTATCGTAGGGAAGCTGATGGAGTCACTGATCAAAGAGTACCTCATGGACTACCTGGACAGGAACAAGCTCCTGGACAGTAAACAGCACAGTTTTGTGGCAGGAAGATCTTGTCAGACTAACCTGATAGTTTTCTTTAACTGGGTGACAAAGGAATTAGACAAGGGCCATGCTGTGGATCTGCTCTACTTTAACTTCAGCAAGGCTTGTTTTGACTCAGTACTTCACAAACAATTGCTCAAGAAGATGGAAGACCTGGGTGGAGCTAAACCCATAGTGAATTGCATGGGTAACTGGCTAGAGTGGAGGCAGCAGAGGGTAGTGGTCAATGGGGTTAAATCCGAAGAGAGGGAGTTTATGAGTGGGGTTCCACAGGATTAGTCCTGGGTTCAGTCCTCTTCAACATGTTCGTAAGTGACATTGGAGAAGGAATCCAGGCAGGTTGTATCTCTTCGCAGATGACACAAAACTATGTGGGAGGGTGGACAGTGATGACGGAATAAGGGAAATGCAGAGAGATCTACAAAAGCTAGAGTGGTGGTCAAAAGTCTGGCAGATAAAATTCAATACTAAAAAGTGTAAGGTAATGCACCTAGAGAAAAAGAACCCCAAGACAGAGCACTGCATGGGAGGAGAGACACTTAGCACTACAGATGAGAACAGGATCTGGGCATTATCATTAGCAACTCATTTAAGCAATCAAGTCAGTGCAACAAGGCCTATAGCAGGGAGGCCTCAGCAAGAGTACTGCACCTAGTTCTAGAGTCCTCACCTCAGAAAGGATGAGGATAGACTGCAGACTGTGCAGAGTAACAAAAATGATTCAGGGCCAGCAGGGCAGATCCTATGAGAAACGCCTCAAGGCACTAAATACATACTCACTGGAGACCAGAAAAGTAAGGGGAGATATGACAGAGACCTTCAAGTTCCTTAAAAGAGTTAAAGTGAACTGTGGGGAACTATTTAGCCTAAATACCAATTTGCAGTCACGGGGACACAAATGCTAATTAACAGGAGGTAGGTTCAGAAGGGATGTGAGGAAAGAAAAAATTACTCACCTTAGTAATTGTTTTTCTTCTCATGGAGTCTTGCTATATTATAACAATAGCAGTCAGCCACTGCAGCTGAACTGCCCCGGAGAGGAAGGAGTTAACTCCAGAGGATCTGGAGTTCTACAGCGCGAGGGCGCTGTGCCAAAGCTCTATCTGGCCAGTTTCAAATGAAACTGTCAGATCTTTACGAAGCTAACACTAAGCAACAAGTCTGTGTGGAAAGCTCTACACTAGCCAAATGGCTACCTACTAGTAGTAATAACAACAATAGAAACACCAATAACCATAATAACAATGAATAATGGTATCATTATTATTAGTTTTCCCCCCTTGACAAGCACCATTAGGACCCCCCCTTCCCCCAAAGACTCAAGTCCAGGAAGGGGGCCAATATATTACCTAAACGAACAACCTAGTTCCCTAACCCTAGGGTAAAGGGAAAAAAACTACAATGGCATGACACAGTGCTTGCACTAATTTGCCACCCCTACCCAAGTAGAAGTTCTGAGAGGGGCAGGAGGGAGGGTGGTTATAATATAGCAAGACCCCATGAGAAGAAAAGCAATTACTAAGGTGAGTAATTTTTTCTTCAAACACCATGAAGTCTTGCTATATTATAACAATAGCAGATTACACAGCAGTACCTCCATGGAGGAGGGTCAGAACCTACTTAGGAAATAGGCTCTGAAGCACAGCTGTACCAAAACGAGCATCTCTCCTGGACTGGACATCCAGGGAATAATGCTTGGTAAAGTGAACTGTCTTCCAGGTAGCAGCTTGACAAATTTCCAGAATGGAATAGTCTCTAGCAGCCGCTAGAGATGCGGCTGTACCCCTGGTGGAGGGCCCTCAGTCCTGAGGGGGTTCCTACCTAGTTTTTGTAACAAAATTGGATACAAGAGACAATCCACCTTGCAATTGTCCTCTTAGTGGCAGGTTTCCCTGCCAACCTTGCCATAAGTAAGGAAGAGTTGAGGATTCAACCGGTGACCCTTGGTGCTCAAATAGTAGCTTAAGGCTCTTTGACGCCCAAGCTGTGCAGTCTCCTCTCACCTGAGGAAGAATGCTCAGTGAAAATACTGGGAGAGAGATGGATTGGTTCAGGTGGAAATCTGAAACCACCTTAGGCACAAACTTTCTATTAGTCCTGAGGACTACCTTATCTCTGTGGAAAGAAATAAAATCTTCTTCCACTGACAGGGCCTGTAATTCACTTATGTCTGGCAGAAGTGATAGCCACTAGGAAAACAGTTTTCCAGTTAGATACTTGAGCTCTGCTGAGGACAGAGGCTCAAAGGAGGTTGCATTAACTGAGCAATGCAAACATTCAGGTCCCAGGCAGGAGCTGGTTCCGAAAAGGGGTTAGTATGAAGTAACTCTTTAAAAAACTTGGAAAACACAGGGTGAGAAGAAAGGGAGGCAGGCTTCCCTGCTGACACAAAAGCAGAGACAGCTGCCAGATGAACCTTCAAGGTGGCTGGCCTAAGGCCTAGGGAATTTAAATGGACCAAATAGTCCAATAAAATGGGAAGGTCAGCGGATTCTGGAATAATCTGCCTCTCAGAGCACCAGATGGAAAACCTCTTCCACTTAGAATTGTAAGTGGCCCTAGTGGAAGGCTTCCTTGAAGCCCTTAAAATATCCAGAACACCTTGAGAAAGGTGTAAATCAGCAAATTCTAACTCAAGAGCCAGGCCTTGAGATGGAGGGATTTGAGGTCCGGATACCACACTCTCCCCTGTGCACAGGCCAGCAAGTCGTGGACTCTGGGCAGGCTCAGGGCAGGGTGGACTGTCAAGGACAGAAGCAGAGGGACCAGGGCTGTCTGGCCCAATCTGGGGCAATCAGAATCACTTGCAGGGTTGAGATCTGATTTTCACTAGTACCCTGAAAAGAAGAGGAAAGGGGAAAGGCATACAGGAACTTCCTTCCAGTCCAACAGAAAAGGTGTCCAGGGACTGAGCCCAGCACTGGAGGCCTGCAACAAAATAGAGGAAGTTGGTGTTGTCTGGGGCTGCAAAGATCTCATCTGAGGGTGCCCCATCTGGCAAAGACGGACCCCAGCACCTGTGGATTCAGAGCCCATCTGGATGGCCCTGAGAAATTCTGCTGAGGGCATCCGCCAGGACATTGTCCTTCCCTGGGAGGTGAACTGCTATCAGGAGATGTTCAGGAGTAGGCCAGAGACCACAACTTCATTGCTTCGGTGCACAAGGCTGATGACCGAAAGTGCCCCTTGCTTATTGATGTACCACATTGTGGTGGTGTTGTCTGTCCTGACTTGAACCACTTTGTTCTGGACAGAAACTGAAAATACCTGAAGAGCTAAAAGACAGCTCTGAGTTCCAAAAGATTGATGTGAGCAGAGATTCCTGAGGAGACCACACTCCCTGAGTGGACAGGTCGCCTATGGAGCTCCCCACCCAACAGGGAGGCATCCGTGGTGAGGGTGAGGGAGTGGAAATGGGAATGAAGGAACCCCTTGTTTTAGATTGCTTCGGTCCTGCCACCAGTGGAGGGCCAGGATCAGAGTTTGAGTCACTGGGACCAATTTGGAAAGGGGGTCCTTCCTTTGAGACCAATAGGCCCTCAAATGGAACTGAATGTCCCTCATCTGGAATCTTGCTCCCTGCACTACAGCTGTGGAAGCAGCCATGTGCCCCAGGAGTTGCAGAAAATGCCTTGTTGGTCGAGAGACTCGCAGGGTAAAGGAGGATGCCAGGGCAACGAGTCTGTCTACCCTTTCCGAGGGAAGAAATGCCCACTTTGTGTTCAATTCTGCACCTATGAAAGTTAGGACCCGAACTGGTTCCAGAACTGACTTTGGTAAATTTAGCAGGAATCCCAGGGAAGTGAGAAGCTGCTGGGTGACTTGCAAGTGGGATTTCACCTGATCTGGAGACTGACCCACAATGAGCCAGTCGTCCAGGTAGGAAACACGGCAACCCCTTGCCTTCTTAAGTGAGCCACTACCACAGCTAGACATTTTGTGAATACCCTTGGCGCAGGTAAGGCCAAAGGCATTGCCCTGAACTGGTAGTGGCCTGAGGCAGTTCGAACCTGAGGTACTTTCGGTGAGAAGGCCTGATCAGAACATGAAAATAGGCATCCTTGAGGTCCAGGGAAGCTAGCCAGTCCCCTGGCCTTAGAGAAGGCAATATCATTGCCAGAGTCAACATTTTGAACTTTGGTTTCAAAAGATGCTTGTCAGGTACCTTAAATCTAGAATGGGCCGCCATTCTTCTGTCTTTTTTGGGGTAAGAAAGTATCTTGAATATAGCCCCTTGCCCTGATGGCAAGGAGGGACCCTTTCCACTGCTTTGCAGTCCAGAAGAGAAGAAACCTCTGCTTCCAAAGCAAGGGCTTCAAGGATTTGTAGGGAAAATGTCTGGCTCTCATCTTTGGAAACTGTTTGAAGCTGAGAACTAGACCCTGGCTTATTACCTCCAGAACCCATCTGTCCGAAGTTTAGGACAGCCAGTTCTGGCTGAAATAAGCCAATCTGCCCCACACTGGTACAGGAGAATCAGCCCTGGGCACCCCATCAGGGTGCCTGCTTGGCAGCAGCCTTAGGCTGAGGGGAAGGGGACGGTTTACTTGTGCCTCGTCTGCCCCTGCCTCTGAAGAAACCCCTCTGCGCAAAAGCAGAGGAGGCTTGAAATTGGTAAAAAGGCCTGTGGAAAGGCCAGCCCCTACCTCTGGGAGCGTGCCTTTGTGGAGTGGCATGCCTCCTTAGCCTGGGCACTTTTGTAGGTAGTTCTGTATTCATCCATCTTTTCAATAGTTTTCTGTTTGTTCCTCAAACAGAGAATTTCCCACACAGGAAAATCCATAGCCTTTGACTGAGTATCCTGGGACAGATTAGTGCATCTGAGCCATGCCAACCTATGGAAAGCTACAGAAGTGGCCATGACCCTAGAGGAGACATCATTAACATCAACAGCAGTATGAAATTGAACTTTAGAGGCTTCAATGCCATCAGCAGCCACCTGTTCCAACTTCACTAGCCAGCTGGCCATGGGCCTGCTTGGCTAACTGCAATATTGTGTCCCATCTAGATTTCTGATATCTAGCTACATAAGCCATATAATTTGCCCTGCCTGAGTCCCAAAGAAGCTGCTATACATTGTTTTTTTGCCATGGCATCAATCTTCCTGGAATCCTTATCAGGAGGATGTGAGGCCAGGGGAATATTAGCCTTGTCACAGGCTGCAGCTTGTACCACACCTACATGACTACACTGTTCAGAGAGGAAGTCTGTATCAGAGCCTGACAAAGTATACCTTCTGTCCATTTTTTTATCTACAGGAGGAACAGAATGAGGATTTTTTAAAGTCTTTGTTGTTTGCTTCCTAAATGACTTATGCAAAGGAATAGACAACCTCCTAGACTCTGGTATATCCATCATTTCTACATAATCAGGCTCCTCTTGTTCATCCACAGCCTCCTCTAAAGGAAGCTGGAGGGTTTCTGCAACCTTTTGTAAAACATAAAATGAGAAGGGACTCAGACAGAATAGGAGGAGATTCTAAAGGTCTGTCTGGAAAATGTCCGTTCAATGGGCACGCCCAGACCCTCCCAGCCACATATATTGATCAAATTCTCCTCCCTCCTGTGGTTCATAAATTCTCAACATCATACTCCTGAACCACTGAACTGAACGAACCAACCTTTACCAACTGTTGGTGGTCTCGACAGGTCCCTGAGACAGTGACTGGACAATCTGAATGGCTTTAGCTATCTCTGCAGCAGTTGGAGAGACAATTTTGGACTCCAAACCTACTGATTTCTTTGTCTTTTAACTGGGACTGGTTCATCTGAACCAGCCTTTCTTTGCCCGAGAAGTCTTGCCCTGGTCAGAGGGCACTCCTCTGGTCCAGTGGGTGATGGACCGGGCTGGCCATCCGGTCAGCGGACTTTTGGCTTCTCGCCCCTGAGCCGCCCAATCTCTTTCCAGGGTGGCTGCAGGAAATTTTTACACACCTGGCAGTCTGACAGGAGGTGGTCAGCCCCAGACAATAGACACAAGTGGTGTGGGTCAGCCTGGCAAAGGCTTCCCCACAGACATCACAGTGTTGAAACCCAGGGCCCGGTTTTTCTTTGGGTTTCTCAGACATAATGCCAGCCTATCCAAAAACTTGCCCTTTGATGGCAGTGCCAGGCAAGACACCCTTATCGGCTCCTAACCGTGTCACAGGTATTTGAAAAAACCTATTTAAAAAACAGGTTTTTTTTAGAACCGATAAGAACCGGGAACTGCACTCTAAAAGCCCAACCAAACACTTCAAAACGTTAAAATCAGCAAACCGATCGGTTCAAAACCGAACCGATAATTGAATTTCCACACAGACTTTAAATTTGTACTTACGGTTTACCAGATAGAGCTTTTAACCGAAATGCGGTAAAATAAATACTTTTTGCCGGTTCAAATGAACCGAAAAATACTCGCTTGAACCGAGAATGAACCGAGCTGATCTCCGGAGCGACTGTTCAGTGAAGCGGAGTAAAGAATCTGACAGTTTCATTTGAAACTGGCCAGCTAGAGCTTTGGCACAGCGCCCTCGCACTGTAGAACTCCAGATCCTCTGGAGTTAACTCCTTCCTCTCCAGGGCAGTTCAGCTGCAGTGGCTGACTGCTATTGTTATAATATAGCAAGACTTCATGGTGTTTGAATACTACTTTACGGAAAGGGTGGTGGAATCCTGGAACAGTCTGTTGGCTGAGGTGATGGGTGTGAAAATCAGGTGATTCAAGCAGGACTGGGACATAATGAAGGGCAGGGAGGAGAAAAGAGATGACTGGGAGGGTTAGTACCCTGAAAGAACAGTAGGTTCCAGGGATTATAGGGACCTTGGGCAGACTAGATGGACCTCTGGTCTTTCTGTGTATTTGTTTATTTAAATCTAGGATTTCAATTACCTTTGAGCCATGGCTCTTTTACAAAGGTTCTACGTCAGGAGAGTACATACATGTTAAACAAGAGCATATAAAATTGAGAAAGAGCATACAACAATATTCATCAGTTCAGGTACGACAACACAGTAATAATACACATGAGTAACACATATAGGGGTCATTTCATAAACCTAAAGGGAATCTAGGGGAAAGGGTGAGAGGATAAGCGAGTGGCAACTGAAAAAGCCTAGAGCAGCTCATGGCTTTGTCAAAGAGGTCAGAGAGGGGTGGTTGAGCTAGATGGGGAAGGGGGAGTTAGGGGAGGCAGTCACAAGAGCTGGAGGCTATGAGATGAAGATGGAGGCTTGATCTGAATAGTCCCAGTGAGGAGGTGGAGCTGATGTGAGTGCTGAGGGCATTCATCCAGCTGGGTGCACAGTGTGCAAAGGATCTTTGGCCCGGAGTGATGCGGCAACGGGGGACCTGTAGTAGCTGGCGTTCAGACCCTCTAGTATTATGAGGATTAGTGTATGGGCACAGGAGGGCTTGGACACTAGGTGGAGTAAGGCCCAAGGTAGTTTTTATCGCCATCAGGCAGGTAAGGAACTTTATGCGGTTGGCGAGTTGAAGCCATACCGTTTAAGCGTAAAGCTCACATGTATGTGTGAGTCGGTGGGCTCCAGTAAGCAGTCAACAGGCCTTGTTTAGGGAGGTCGTCATGCATCTGAGGGCGGTAGTAGAGGCAGAGCCATAGATTATGAGGCCGTAGTCTATGACAGAGACGAAAGAGCTTTGGATAGCAATCTTCAGTGCTGTCTGGGTAAGGTGCTGTCTATTTCGGTAGAGAATTCCAATGCGTGAGTTCACAACTCTGGCAACACAATCAATGTGGGTCCCAAAAGATAGGGAAGGGTCGAGTGAGATTCCAAGGTATTTAAAACATGACACTTGTTCAAGGGTATTTCCAGCGCTTGTATTGATATCAAAGGGATATCGCCTATGCTTGTTTTGCGAGCTGGAGAAGAGCACAGATTTAGTTTTTTGTGGTTAAGAACCAGTTTATGTTTTGCGAACCAGTTTTCAACAGCGGAGAAAGCACGCTGCAGGTTGTGAAGTAAGGGTTGTGGGTCCTTATGGGGGGTGAGAAGAACGGCGTCGACTGCATAGAGGGTAATTTGTTCTGGGCAGGACTGCAGAAAGGAGTTCAGGAATCGGCTGAAAAGTAGTGGGCCCAGTATGGATCCCTGAGGGACGCCCTGAGCCGACAAGTTTGGAGTCAGAGAGTACTCCTGAGATTTTTACTCTTTGTGAGTGATGGTCCAGGTAACTATTAAACCATGCAATAGAGTCCTGTGAGAGCCCGATATTCAGCAGCTGTTTGGCAAGCAGGCCATGGTGAACAGTGTCAAATGCCTTAGTCAAGTTGATAAATACAGCTCCAGTTAGATGACCTTTGTCCAATGAGTTGTGAATGACTCCAGTGAATTCCAGGAGGGCGGTAGATGTGCTGTGCCCTTTCCTGAACCCATGTTGCTGTGTACATAGGATGTTATATTTGACCAGGTAGTAAGTAAGTTGGTCAGCAACAATGCGTTCAAGGGCTGGGGGAGAGGGGTAATATCGAGATTGGCTGGTAGTTCCCCTGGATGGACTTGTCGTCGCTTTTAAAGACCGGAGTGACAATAGCAGATTTCCACTTGCTTGGGAACTGACTAAGGTTGAGGGAGAGGTTGAAGATTCTGGTGAGTGGGCGTAATACCTCTTTGAGGGCGAGGGATAGCAGCTTAAGGTCCAGTGAGTCACCACTGGCTCTGGACTTGGAGATAGTCTTTGTTACATATTTGCGGGCATCACTTGCCTTGACTTTTGGAAAGGCGGATGATTTGTAGCGGTAGGGAGGGAAGCTGGATCAGGGGAGTCAGTTTCCGAGAAAAAGTCTGGGGGGAGGACACCACTGAGGTCGGTGAAGGCTGCATTGAAAGTACTGGCAATGGCCATCGGGTCAAGGGAGGTGGCTCCATCAGCAGTCAGTAGGGTTGGGGAGGATTTGGACTGCTTCCCTGTGACTTCCTTGATATTGTCCCAAAAAGCTCTCCCATCTCCCCAGGTGTTGGTAAGGGCTTCCTTGTAGTATGTACTCTTCATCATTCATATTTGTTTAGTGCAGTTGTTGCGAGACTGTTTGTATTTCTGAATGTCCGGTTGGGCGCCTGTGGCCCTAGCTATTGCCCAGAGGTGGTCCCTTGATTTTAGCAGAGCCAGTAGCTCAGCAGTGAGCCAGGGATTGGAGAGTGCCTTGACTTTACGCTTTTTTTCTGGGTCGTAGGAGTCACAGGCAGCATTGAATGGGGTGATGAAATAATCAAGGGCCGAGTCAACATCCAGTGCATTGCATATGGGTGACCAGTCTTGCTGACTAAGATAGGATTTGAGATGGGTCAGAACTCTGCTGGAGGCCGTCACTGTCTACATTTTTATGTTTGCTTATTTCCAGTGGTGTTTAAATACTCAAAGGTCCCCCAAACAACTTCGCATTCTCCAGCTTCTCTAGTGGCTGGCACCTGGTTTCTTCAAGGGAGAGAGATGCCACCCTTGCCCTGGCCTCCCTCTCTCCTGTGGCCTCTTCTGGGAGCTCGGGAAGGGGGCTGATACCTTTCCCATTTTTCAACAAATTTCTCCTGCGTGAGTCACAGTGTGGCCGTGACAAACTCCATACCTAGTACAACATTAATTCTTTCCCTTAACTCGGCTACTGTTGGTAGGGTGGGGGACAACCAGTGCAAGATAATGCCCTTTAGAGCCATTGGGCACATTATATAAAAGACCTCTCCATGTCCTCTCAAACTTACAGGGGAGGCCCTCATACACATGCTTTAAAATTCACCGGCACTCCTGGGCCCCAGACTATGCTCAGCTCGGTTTGGAACTGGATCCAGTATTCTTAAATTTTGGCACATCCCCAGAAAATGTTAGAATGGTCGCCTTTCTCAGTAGTGGTCCTCCAGCACACTGATGTCCCCCCCCTTCCAAAAGTGCACGGTGATGGAGGGTGTATGGAAAAATCTGACTAGTATCTTCAACTGATACTCACACCGTGTTGGAGATGCTGTTAGCTGCCATCTGTCAGTTATAATGAAATATTTTGGCCCATTCCTGGTCTGGGATCTGTTCCCCCATTTCCATTTCTGGGTGTAGTCGCTTCTAATAGTAGTTTATAGACCACTGAGATATACTTGTCCTGTACATTAAATCTAGTAGACCAGAACATGAAACCCTCCCATTTTGCTAACTGTCTAGACACCTTTCCAAGTGTTGATCTGTGCTCAGTGTCTAACCTGTATATATATCAAAACAGGCCCCCGTTTGGGCTACCATACAGGTGGTAAAAGGACACAAATATTCCCATATTTACTTGTTGGTTTTATCTGGTAAGCTTAGATCTACTCCAACGAACAAATACTGGGTGTCTGTACATTGAGGAGAAGTCAGGGTCCCTATAGAAACAAGCAATATATCACTGTATGTTATGCAGCACTGTAATGAATTTTATGGTTCTGAACCTTTAAAGTTTGTCTGCAATTATTAACTATACTGTATTTTATCTGATACTTATATACCTGTTTTAGAGTTGTAAATCCAAGGGGCTTGTCCCAGTGAGGAAGTTTTCATTTGATTGTACTTTTATCCTATGTTTTTAATTGTCTTAAACTCAATAAAATATTTAATTACAAAAAAAAAATAAAAGTAGTAGTCAAGATTTCCTATGATGGGTATTAAGGGGACAGTCTCATTAGGAATTTGGGTAAGTTGCCTAATTTTGGCCACTATTTATAGGGAGTGGGAGGTCCACGGGTACTGGACCTCTCAGCACATGTGGAGTGAGCTCGGCAACTGGCAGTGTGAACAAAGAAGCAGGCAAGGTGGATCTACTCTCTAAAATATACAACCCTGGATCAAGTCTCAGCTTTAACATCAGCCTACCCCAAAAGATTTTAGGTATTGTAATTGGGAGGGCTTGGAATAAAAACATTAAGCTTAGCAAGACATTCATCTTTTTTGGGGGGGGCATTATTTCTTTATCCTCCTATGTGCCCCATATCTGCCACTTCCTTCAGGCAGCCATGATCCCTGACATCCACCTACTGTCCTCCCTTGGAACCCCCTACCCCAAATCGCAGCCAACCCTGGGGTAGCTCGGCATAACGCTTTGCCGAGTGGGTCCCTCTCCTCCGAGGGGGAAGGCACTGGTAGGGCAGCAAGCACACTCTTTCTCTCGGCCCCAGGGCACTGCTGAGGCGGTCAGGCTCCTCGAGAGTTCTTCGGTGGTGTTGGCAGATCGTCTGCCGTCATCCTGGGCAATCCGGGACGTGTTTCCGTTTTTCTGGTTCCCCTGACGTCGCGCCACATCTTGTAGTGCTCCCGGTCTCCAACGGGGGGGGGCTACAGAGTGAGGCATCACCCTAACCCACCCTGGGGAGGACAGCAGTCCTTCAGACACTCAATCCTCTCCCGCCCCAACCCTGAGCGACCAGAGTCGGTTCCTGAACCTGGGTCGCCGGCGTGGTTTGAGGTAAGGTGCCAGCACCTCAGCCCTCTGCGCCACCAGGCCGACAAGACATTCATCTTTAATACCTCAATTCTCCCCCGGGGACAGAAGCAGCAGTATACATGTCTGCATATCTTTTACAACATTCTCCAGTGGTGTTAAGTACTTCAATGTATAAAGCTTTGCTGACTTCAAAGTAACTTATCTTTTTTTTTTTTTTGTTAAATATAAATACTCTGTTTTTGCATGATCCTTCGAGGAACACTCTTCAGCATCCCTCACCACCTCCAGGTTCTACCTCCCACCAGAGACACCTTCTACTCCTTGCACCAGCCCGACGGACCCCCCCAGGCGGGGCCGCCCTATCCGCCCAGGGCACTCTATCTACAATCTGGAGTACCGGGCTGGGCGATACCCCTGGAGAGGAGAGTGCCCGGTATCAGGAGTGTGGCCTGGAGGGGCAGGGTGCCTTCGCCTATCCCCTCTGAGGATGGGGATTTTTCTCATATAGTTTCCCCTGCAGTGCGTATGTGCAAAGAAGTCCGCGCGATCCATGTCGCTGATGTCTGCCGCCACTCTGCCCCTTTGCACGGCTCAGTGCTAATGGTACCTCTGGTCTCCACCAGAGGTCCCTGCTGCACTGAGTATTCCCCGGATCCCACCCTGGGAGAGGAGAGCAGTCCATTGGATGCTCAATCCTCTCCCTCCCCTGCCAACCCCCAATGACCCGGGCTCATTCTCAAACCCGGGTCGCCGGCGTGGCTCAAGGTGGTGTCCAGTGCCTCAACCCTCAGCGCTACCGGGCCCGAGTTACTTATCTTATAAGGTATTGAAAAGCACTGTGGGTCACCCACTTGAGGGGGAAATTTATTCTAAATTCCGGGGAAGGGGAATAGTTGCCTGATATGACAACGTTTGGAGAGGGAGAAGGAGCCTTTAGTTGGTGGCTGTGAGTGTAAGTAGATCTGAAATATTTTTCTTAGCTGGTATTTCTAGGTGTTTGTACTTGTATTTGAGGGCTGGTCTTAACTGCCATTTATTGTGCTTTTACATTTAGTTTGGGCAGGAGTAAGGGATTCTAGCAGACAAGTTGGTGATTGTGTGAAGTGTCACTGCCAGAGGACTCTTTGGCTGACTGTGTTTTGACCCAGCCTGTGGTGTACTTTCCACCGCCCACCCTGCAACCCACTCCGCCCCAAGGCTCACCCTACATTTATTGGGTGAGTCCCATAAGCCTTGCAATATCCTAATCCTATTAGGGTGACGCTTGGGTAGTGCTGGCTACTGTATTTTGCGTACTGTTTGTATCGATTGCTCGGGCATATGCTGGCTTCTGCTGGGAAAAGGGTAGATTGACTGAGTGTGTACGGATTGGAGTTACTTTTATTGCCGAGGTGGGCCCATATTGCCCGCACCTAACAGTGAGGATGGGATTGAATGATGCAAAAAACAGTATCTTCGGGAGGGTGATTGGGTGTACGGGGTGCTGGGCGCCATACATATTGAATTGGGCATGGAGGTTTGCGGGTGCCCAGTGTGTTACCAGTTGGCAGGCCTCAGGTGGGAGATCAAGGGGATCAGGAAGCAGTTGGAGGGAGGGGGGCTGGGTTGAGAGGAAGGGGAAGGAACCATATGATGATGAGCGAGACAAAATGACATACCTGGTGTATAGGGGCGTGAGTGAGAGGACTAGGACAACATGGTGCTCTGGGAAAGACATGAAAATACCAGTGTACTGTCTTCACTGGAAAGCAGGGTGGCCAGAGAGAGCCAAGGGAGGGGGAAGGGAGTGGGCAAGCTTGGGGCAGGCATCACACTTACAAATCACTTCACCCTGCTGTACCTGGATAATAAAGTGGAAGAGGCTGGCTGGCAGGGGGTGCAGGATGACGGGAGGAATTGGTCAGGTGTCGGGGGAGGGGATGGGAGGGCCTGATCCAAAGGAGGGAGGCATGGGGAACATAAGACCAGGGCACCAAGGCAGGCGCGGAGGGCAAGCCCAGGTCTGAGGAGGTAAGGCAGAGGGGATGCACAGAACAGAGTCAGGGTGGACGAGGCCAGGATCCAGGACAGGGCAGAGTTGAGGAAGGGAAAAGCGGACAAGGAGGGGTGAGAGGAGGGGAGCACTCTGTAGGCTAGCTCCTAGACTGGAATTTCCAGAAGAGGGGTGTAGAGAGCACTAGGGCACAAGAGTACATTACTGCAGAACCTGGGGGAGGGAGGGAGAAGGAAAGCAGGAATAGGAGGCCTAGGTGGAGAAGTCAATGGCAACAGACCAACCGGGAAAGAGTTAAGGGGGGCAACTAGTGATATTCAAGCTGTGAGGGGTGCGAGGAACAAGCTGGGAGAGGAAGACAGAAGAGGGAGCCTGGAAGGGAACAATCAAACTAGTGATGCCGAGGCTGTGGGAGGGGCGAGAAGCAAGCAGGGGGCCACAGTCAGGAGAAAGAGTCTAGAAGGGCACATACAGAACTGTGACCCCCAAGTTGCAGGGGGTGAGAGGAGAAAACTGGGGGACATAGGCAGAAGAGGGAGCCTGGAAGGACACACACAAAACAGACACCCCCAGGCTGTGGGGGGTGCAAGGAGCAAGCCGGGGGATGAAGACAGAAGGAGGAATATGGAAGGGAACAAATGGGCTAGTAACTTCCGGGGAAGAGGTGAAGGTGCTCCTGCTGGGTGACTCCATCATTAGAGGTATCCAGTGGGAGGGGGTTGGGGAGGGGAAAGCTGGCCCAGTCAAGGTTAAATGTATCCCAAGCCTATCAGTACATAAGGCCAAATTCCAGCTATACTCAATGGCAAGGGAATGCGGAGGATCCCCAGACTTTCTAGTTCACCTGGGAACAAACGATTTAGAAGGGAACAGTGAACTGGAGATACAGACAAGATTCAGGGAATTGGCCAGGGTTTGCCACTCTATAGGATGCTCAGTCTCCTTTTCTGAGATACTGCCAATACCAAGGGCAAGTGGGGAAAATAAGCAAAAACTTGGGGGGGTGAACCAGTGGATCAGGGAGTGGTGCAAGTCAGAAGGGTATGGATTGATGGACTGGGGTGATACATGGGAAGACAAGGGGCTATATGCCAGGGATAGGCTTCATCTCAATCTGGAGGGGTGGGAAATCCTTAAACTAAAACTTTTTGGATTCATTGTTGATAGGTGGGGTTTAAACTTGTAAAGGGAGGAGGAATAGAAAGACTGAAAGCCCCAGCGAGGAAGCTTGAGGGTTCAGGACTAGATCATGCAAAGCGAGCTCCGGGTAGCGTTAGAAGACCAGGGGGAAGAGAGACGGGGGATTGCGCTGGGCTGAGAAGACTGGAGAGGGAGAGGGTGGAGGACAGTCCTGATCAATGCCAGGAGCATAGGCAATAAAATGCCAGAGCTCCAGACAATGCTAGTCGAGGGTGCAGCAGACTTGGCGGCAATTACTGAGACATGGGCCACCCAGAGGCATGATTGGGACCTAAATTTAGAGGGATACAAAATGTTTAGGAAGGATAGGGGTGGGAAGGGGGTGGCACTGACAGTCAAAATGACATAGTAGTTGGTGGAATTGAGGAGGCAGAAGGAGATGGAGGTAATTTGGGTAACCCTACAAACAAGGGGGGGGGGTTAAAGATTAAAAATAGGGGTTGTGTACAAACCTCCCACAATGGAAGCAGAACTGGAGGATGATCTGGCTGAGAACATCAGGGGGTCAGTGTGGCCTCGGAAAGGTCAGGGTGGTGATCATGGGTGACCTGAACATGCCGGGGGCAGACTGGGGCACTATGACATCCTCGGTGGCCAGGGAGCAGAGGTTGATGGATGTCTTCCAGGATGCCTTCCTAGTCCAACATGTGGGGGAGCCTACTAGGCAGGATCAGATCCTGGACATTGTCCTAGCAGATAGTGACCAGATAAGGGGCCTGGAGGTGAGCAGCCCATTGTCAGGCAGTGACCATGCCACGGTCTGGTTTCCTATGTTCCTAGGGGAAAGGAAATTTGCACTAACACAGAAGTACTAGATTTCAGGGGGGCGGACTTTGAGAGCATGGGAAGGATTCTTAAAGGGTGTTCGGATGAGATAAGGCCAGACATGAATGCTGGTAGCTTGTGGGAGACCATTAAGAAGTGGCTGCAGGAAGGAGGCCATTGAATATAAGTAAAGGTAAGGCACAAAAGCAATAGAGAGAGGGCCAGTAAGCCATGTTGGTGGACCTGGGAGGTGCAGGAGGCAGTGAGGGAGAAAAAGGCTACCCATGCGCGCTTAAAGCACTCAAGGGGGGCTAGGGAGAGGGGAGAGTATGATTTCCTGGCTAAGAGGGTCACCAGGGTGGTAAGGGGGGGCCAAAGAGAAGATGGAGCTTAACCTGACCAGGGATATCCACGGGCGGGGGAAGGGGTTCTACAGATACATAAGGGAGAGAGAAAAGTGAGGGCACAGATCAGCAGGATTAGAACTGGGGGGGGTGGGCGCAGGAAGCTGGGGAACAAGCAGAGGTGCTAAATGAGTACCTTTGCCTCTGTCTTTACTGGGGGAGGTGGGGGATCTTTCCAACCTGATGGGAGGGTAGAGGAGCCCACTGAACCAGGAGGTCAGTTGGAGACTGAAGGACTGTATAAGACTAGGGCAGGGGATGGGTCATATCTTGAAGGGGAAGAGAGGTGAAATCACAGCGGATAGGGTGAGAGAGGCCCTCCAGTCACTAAAGACTGAGAAGGCGCCGGGGCCAGATGGGCTGCATCCAAGGGTGCTGAAGGAACTGGCAGATGTGCTGGCAGCTCCACCGGCCTCACTCTTCAACACCTCCCTGATGACAGGGTGGTTGCCTCAAGATTAGAAGGTGGCTCATGTGTTGCCTATCCACAAGGGGGGGTCCAGAGAGGAGATGGGGAATTATAGGCCCGTTAGCCTAAATAAAGTCTGTGGTAGGCAAGGTTATGGAGGGCATTATCAAGGAGAGGCGGAGGGGGGTAGCTGGAAAGGTTGGGGCACCTGGATGACAGGCAGTATGGTTTTGTTCCAGGGAGGTCGTGCCAGACTAACCTGGTGTAGTTTTATGACTGAGTGGCGGGTGCCCTGGACCAACATAGGCGGTGGGCGTCCTCTATCTGGATTTCAGTAGGTGTTCGATTCCGGACAAAGCTGGGGGGGTTGGGGCAGTTGCTCAGGTGGGTGGAAATGGCTTACTGGGTGAATACAGCGATTGGTGGTTGGAGGGATAGTCTCCCCCCCCAGGAGGGTCATCAATGGGGTCCCCCAAGGGCCACTCCTGTTCAATTCCTATGTCTCGGACACAGGGTGGGGTGTTAGGAGTAGGCTGAGTCTCTTTGCGGATGACTCAAAACTGGGCAGATGGGCAGGAGGGGAAAGAGGCCCTGCAGGGGGATCTGGACACCCTGGGGGTGGGCAAAGAAGTGGGGGTTGAAGTTCATTGCAGGGAAATGTAGGTTGCTGCATCTGGGGGTCAGAAACCCGGGACATGCATACACCCTGCCGGGGGGACCACACTGCAAGTCACATCGGGCAAGAGGGACTTAGGGATAGTGGTGGACAGCAAAATGAATAACACAAAGAATTGCTTGAAGAGCTGCAGCAAAAGCAAACAGGATACTGGGTTGCATAACCAAGGGGATTAATTCCAGAAGGAGGGAGGTGATCCTCCCTCTGTATAATGCCCTGGTTAGGCCGCATCTTGAGTACTGTGTGCAGTTCTGGAGACCCCATCTTAAGAGGGACATAGCGTTGCTGGAGACGGTCCAGAGGAGGGCGACCAGGATGATTCAGGGCATGGAGGGTAGGACCTATGAGGAGAGACTGGATGAACTCAATCTGTACGCATTGGAGGAGAGGAGAGGAGGGACAGAGGGAACATGATAGAGACTTTCAAGTATGTAAAGGGAATAAATAAGGGCAGAGCCAGGGAAGTGTTCAGGTTTAGGGGGAACTACCAGGGGGCATGAGTAGAAGCTGGAAGTGGGGGGAGCACGGATGGAGCGCAGGGAGACACTTCTTCAGAGAGGTGGTGGAACCATGGAACGACTGCTCAGGAGTCTGGTGGAAGAGACCACAGTGGAAGGATTCAAGAAGGGTTGGGACAGGTACGGGGGAAGCTGAGGCCAGGGAGGGCCACCTCTGGGGCTGCCGGGGGGGGTGGAGGAGCAAGCTCCCAGTAGGGGGCTAGCTTCCGAGCAGACACGATATACCATGGGACCTATTCTGCTAGCTTTTACTATGATACTAGGATGACCATTGCCTTTGACGTGGTGTAATTAAATTTATAGCCTCAGATACTGCCAAAGGTCTGTAATTCTGTAATCAATGCTGGGACAGATTGGGTGGGTTCCTTGATAAAAATAGTGAGTCATCAGCGTACAGTGATATTTCCTGTTTGGATTCGCCTGTCTTACCACTTTCACATTCTCATTAGATCACACTACCACTGCGAGAGACTCTATACACACTGTGAAGAAGAAAGGGGACACCCCTGTCCTGTACCTCTGGAAAGCTGAAATCTAGAAGATAACACTCTGTTTACCCTTACCATTGCCTTAGGTGTCAAATACAGCTTCACCAAACAGAGGACCCATTGTTGTGTAAATCCCAAGGTCTCCACAGTTCAGAGGAGGTAGGCTCAGTCAACCGGGTCAAACGTTTTTTTAAGTATTCATTGATATAGCCAGCTGGAAGGCCATGGTCAACTGCTGTGCTATAAGGATATTAAGGGGGTGCCATATATTATCATGAAGGTTCTGACCCTTAATGAATCCTGCTCAATGTGAGTTAACCAGGTGTCCCACCACCCCTATACCCCAACAGCCAAGACACAGGTAAAGATTTTTAAATCAACGGGGAGTAGTGTAACCGGATTGTAGGATGCACAGGTTGTAGGGTCTTTCACTGGCTTTTTTTTTTTTTGTAAATATCATTTTTATTAGAGAAGATTTGACAGTTTTTACAGACATTGACAGTCATTCCATTATTCAGACTAAAAAGAAAATGTTAAAGAGCATATTAAACAGCATATTACATTCACCTTCAAAGGTTACCAATCCATAGACAGAGATGTCCCACGGTTATCACAATAAACTATCCCACTTCAGCATCGTCAGTCCCAAAGAAATTTCTGTCTCCCATCCCTTGGTAATTCGTATCTCATTCTCATTTTCATTTCCCAGACCCCCACCCTCCTCGGGTCCCCAGTCGCCCTCTCCAAGCTTCAATTCCAGATATGAGTGTACCTAACTAAGACTAAGCTGGGATGACAGTCCCTCACCATGGATTGAGCAGTCAAGCAGGGAAGGAACCCTTTCAAGGCACAAAATAAGGGTCCTTATAATATAGATGATCCATCTTCTCCATTTTAAGGAGAAGAGTTCTGCCTGATTGTTTAGATTATGAGTTATTATTTCGGATCTGTATACATCATGCACTATCTCCCTCCAGCCCGAAGGAGTAGGTGGTTCAACCTTGAGCCAACATTTAGTAATAGCTTTCTTCGCTGCATGGAGAAGAATGTTTAGAAGATAGCGACTATGGGAGTCCCTCAGCGCCGGGGGGAAACAGTGCAAGAGAAAAACATTACCATCATAGGGAAGTCCGATCCCTAAGAGATCCTCCAGCTCCCCAAATAAGGCCCGCAAAAAGGGCTGTAATTTTGGGCAAAACCAAAAAATGTGGGAGTGGTGAGCTGCAGTCTCCCCACACAGATGCCAGCATGCCGCAGAGCGGGTGGCCCCATAGTGCGAGGTTATTACCGGGGTTCGGAAGTATCTTATCAGCAGCTGCCATGAGAATAGCTTCCAAGAATAGGAACATATCGTTTTTGGATACCAGAGTCAGAGCGCCCTCCACTGTTGGGGGGTGATTTGAGAGCCCAATTCCTCGTTCCATTTTTCCTTTACCCCAGATGTATCCCCCCTGCTGTTTCAAGCAAGGACTTGTATAATACTGAGACCATATGTGGTATTCCCCATGCATTTATTATTTGCTGGCAGACTTGAATCACCCGGGGGTGCGCATCAGGGGTTTGGACATTGGGGGGCAAGGACTCAAAGTAATGCCTCAATTGCAACTATCGAAAAAAATCTGATTGTCTTAAATGAAATTCCCGACTAATAGCCCGGAATTCCTTAAAATTAGGGCCTATCTGCAACTGCGGGAGACGTTGGAGATGAGTATATTTCCAATTCCGGAAGGTCTGGTCAAAGAGGGCCGGGGGAAAATCCTCCAGTACATCTAACAGACAGAGGGTAACCAGATAAGGAATAATCCCCAGGGACCTCCTCATCACCCACCAGACCCGAGTCTGGTATGTAACCCATGGGTCCCAGGTGTGTCGGCCCATCAAGGGAGTGCTTTTATATAAAATCACCTTTTGGTATTCCCGGTCAGGGAGTATACTTTCCTCGATCTCCCTCCACAGGGCTGGGGTCACCCCGATCAAACATTGTAATATAAAGGAAAGATGAGTGGCCCAGTAGTAAAACTTTAGATTGGGAAAAGCTAGACCCCCCTCCACCTTAGGGAGATGAAGAATCCCCATCTTGATTCTCGGACGCCTGCCCGCCCATAGGAACCGCATCAGAGCCTTATTCCAAACTTTAAACAAACTGTTCGGTAGTTTAGAGGGTACATTCTGGAACAAATAAAGAGCTCTCGGGAGGATTACCATTTGGACTACTTCAATGCGCTGCAGCATATTTAGTGGGAGCAAACCCCATCTCTCCAAATCGTGTTTCATCTGAGATGTAAAAGGGTGGTAGTTATTATTCAGGGCCTCCTCTGCCTGGTGGGAGAGAGAAATCCCCAGATATTTCATCTTGGTGAGGCCCCAGCGAAAAGGATATTTCGCCTTAAATGTATGAGAGGGGATAAAATGAAAGGTGAGAGCTTCTGTTTTATTCGTATTCAACTTATAACCTGAATGTGTACCAAATTCTTCCAAAAGAGAGAAAATGGAGGGTATTGATCGCCGGGTTTAGTGAGGAAGAGGAGGACATCGCTCATGAGAGTGCTACCCAGTGTTCTGTCTCATCTATATACACCTCGAAATCCTCGGAAACTCCTGCAGATCCTCTGTAATTGCTTGGGCTAGGGATCAATAAATATGGCGAAAAGTCTCGGGGATAAGGGGCAGCCTTGACGTGTACCCCTGTATAGGGGAAAATATTCTGAGAGGTGTCCGGATGTTTTAACACATGCCTTTGGTAAAGCATAGATCCTCCTCGGGGCAGCTATGAAGGGCCCCGGAAATCCCATACTAGTCATTGTGGCAAACAAAAATGACCACGAAACCCGATCAAAGGCCTTCTCAGCGTCTAAGCTGAGAAGGACCGATGGGTCCAGTCATAATTGCATCGCATGAGCCAGATATAGAGATCTCCGAGTGTTATCCGAAGTGGACCTGGAGCTAATAAATCCTGTTTGGTCCAGACCAATCAGGGTTGGCAGTATGAGGTCCATCCGTCTTGCCAGTATGGACATGAAGAATTTGTAGTCCGAATTAAGGACCGATATCGGTCTATATGAGCTACATTGTAGGGGGTCTCTACCTGGTTTGGGAATAACGGAGATTGTAGCATAATCCCAGCTGGGGGGAGGTGATTCTCCCGAGAGGACCTCATTAAACGCTGCCATAAGTAGCTTGCTCAAAGACTGAATCGAGTGTTTGTAAAACTCAGATCCGTATCCATCAGGACCAGGAGCTTTCTGGGTCTTAGAACTCGAAACGGCCTGCATCAGTTCCTCCAGTGTTATGGGTCTCATCAGGAGGTTCTGCTGCTCAGGGTCGAGTGAGGGCAGCCTTAAGGCCACCAGGAAGGCCTCAGTGCCCGCCGGATTCACCTCGTGGTCTGGTGTATAGAGGGTTTTGTAATATTGGCAAAAGGCTTGAGACATATTTTTAAATTTAGTATGGCAAACCCCAGTTTCTGGATCCCTTATCATTGCAATTGTAGATAATTTACGGTGTTGGCGGAGACGGTAAGCCAGCAGCCAGGAGGCCCGCAGGCCCACCTCTCCATATTTCTGTCACAGATATGCAAGGGCCGTCTCCGTTTGCTGCAGACACAAGGAGTCTAAGCTGTTCCTAGTCTGCTTTATCTGGGGGAGAACCGTATCACCTTGCTGGTGGGTCAGCCGAAGGAACTGGAGCGTTTGTTCTAGTTGTAGCTGCTTTTCTTTCCGAGCCTTCGCTAGCTCAGGCGTATGTTTTATTAAGTGACCTCTTAAAACAACTTTCAGAGTGTCCCACAGAATGGTTGATGGGATCTCCTGATTAGAGTTGTCCCGTATAATTTCTACTATTTTATCACTGAGAAACTCTTTAAATTGTTCACTTTTTAAATGTATCGGATTAAATCTCCAGCCCATATTTCGCCTCTCCAAACCCAAATCTCACTGAGTGATGAGTGGCGCATGATCCAAGTGAGCTATGGGGCCAAATGTAGCCTCAACCAGGGAGTCGAGCCGCTCTTTCCGAGTGTAACAATGATCAATTCTCGTATACGTCACATGGGCTGCAGAGTAAAATGAGTATCCCCTGTCCCTAGGGTGCAAAGTGCACCAGGTATCAAGCCATCCCACTCCCTCTACAAATCGCTTGAAGAATTTATGCGGGGCCTGTTGAGCTTTGGGCAGAGAGCTAGAAGTGTAGAAGTGTCCAGGGAAGGATTTGGGGCAATGTTAAAATCACCCGCCAGTATCAGTGTCCTTCTCGTCATCTCCATAACTTTACCCAGCAAAAGTCGTCTCACCTGGGAACCTGAGGCCGGGGGGAGATAAACATTAGCCAAGGTTATCTCCTGCTCAAATAGATTCCCCTGGACTACTATCAACCTACCGGCTGGGTTGCTCCATTCTTTAACTGCCCGAAATTGAAGGAGAGAGGAGACCAGTATGGCAACTCCCCTCTTCCTCTTCTCTGGCATTGCTGAGGCAAAAACCTGAGAGTAGCCCCTGCCACGGAGCTTTTCATGCTCCGCTGAGGATAGGTGGGTTTCCTGCCAGTAGACTATATCAGCTTTTGCCTTCCTGGTTAGCGTTATCATTCTGGCCCTCTTTACTGAACTGCTCAGACCATTTACATTCAGCGAATACACTTTTAAATGCTTATGAGCCATTTATCTTTGTAGTAGATCTCTACCGCTGAACATAACCATAAAATCTTCTGGTGAAGTAATTTTATTACTATTATTTTTGCCAAGATATTTTTACTGTCAGTCTTCTTTTGAAGCTTGTTTTTCTCTATTATACCTAATAATAATTGTATAACATAACAAATGCCCTTATCTAAACCATGCGGGCTGAACCGTATTAAGTAAACTATGTTAACTTCAAACACAGCTGGCCTCATACCAGCTAGAATCCCCTTTGGGCATTTCCACCTCGCACTACAGTCCCGGGATACCAGGAATCCCAAACTCAGCCTGTATTACACAGGTTTCCCGTAGGCCCCGGGACAGTGCAGAAGCCCTGGGGGGATATATATCCCCAACTGTACAAACTCAGAAGGAGATACTTGGGGTGATACCAAGATTTGTGTAGTACTCTGCAAAATTTCAAGTAGAACTATAGCTATGTACACTGCCCTGAACCATGTCAGGGTGCGCCAATGCGCTATGGAGGGGAGCATCCGGATCCTATGAGCCGGGTGCTCCTCTCCCTTAATAAGAGATTTGATATGACTCCCAAGGGTTGCTGATGATGGTCCTTCAGCAACGAGGCTACTGCACAAACGCAGTATGGAGAGGATCCCTCACTATTAATGTGAGGGGGAACTCACCCGCTCTAGGGAAATGTCCCTGTATCAAGCTTGCCTCAGTGTCAGCGGGTGGTTATCTAGGCTATTCCGCCCCGCTGCCTCCCGCCTGGTCAGTTTAAAATGTCATGCAAAATGGAATTGCCCGTTTGATATAAGGTGTGCAGTCCTGGCATGGGGGAATACCATTGGGCTAATCAACCGGAAATCTGCCCACGGGGGGGTGGGGGGCCCGCCGTGGGAGAGACCCCCGCCCCGAGCACTTTTCAGCCATTACCAGGTTATCAATATAGCATTATATACGCCCAGTAGGTCCGGGGTCCTCCCCCCGAAAGAACACGCCCAATCCACGTGCCAGGGAAAAGTCTCCCGAACCCAATCAGACCGATAATAGTATCCATGCTTCGCTCAGTGCAGTTGCTCAGACAGACCTCACAATAACACTTAGATGTAAGGCCCAGACCAGAGGGGTCACAGTCGAACTGCAATTCCTATTCCCCACCACACCCCCACCACAAGTAACCTTAAAACAGAGCATTAAACTGGCCCCCAAATTGCCTGATATCGGCCAGAGGTCCCCCCCCCACTAGGCCCCGCATCCCTTCCTCAAAGAGAACACAAATCCCCTCCCTTTCTCTTCAATGCGAGGGGGAGCACCCGCCTCGCGCGACCCAAGAGCACTCCGTATGCCCATGCCAATAAAGAAATTAACCTAAATGAATACAGGCTCACTCTTCCGCACCTGGAGGGCATGAAGCATCAGCCCAGGGAAGGGGCGGTCAGGAGTCGTGAGGCAAAGGGGATCCCTCCGATCCCCATTAAAGGTATCTGCCATCGGGTAGAATATATTAAAAAGTAAAGGAGCCTTAGGGTTAGTCTGAGCGTGGGCTGGGTCCAGCTCTCCCACTGATTGGAAATCCATGAGCCCACTACGGGTCCGTGCCCCCCCTCATATATTCCGCCAGCAACATTTACTAACCATTATTCCCTCCCTCTACTCAGCTGAAGTGAGCACCACATCCCTCCCCCCTCCCCCCGGAACCACTCGTAGACTTTACTCACGGCTTATATTGATATGGACAAGTAGTAATACTGCTTGCAAAGTTCTCCTTGCTTATCTACAAGGTTGTTAGTCCAGTACTTCTTACAGTCTCAAGTGAGCCAGATGGGGGAGGTAACATCTGAATGGGGGGGGGCAGAGGGGGGAAGAGAGGGGAAGGCCCTCCGCATAAGCAATCAGTTAAATTCGTAACTCAGAGGTCCGTTATAAGGTCATGTATTCCCCGCTTCTTGTTGCAGGTCTTCCTGAGCAGCTCCCTGGGTATCCATCAGCAAGTGCGCCGCCTTCATATCCATCCTGGTGAGGTTGCCGTATCTCCTCAGAACGGCTGAAACGTCTGCTCGGAGGTTTGTGTGCGGTGATCTCCATGATGACGTACCCGGCCCCGAGGCTCCTTTCTGCGACACCGACCAAGCCGAAACCAGTAGGTCCTTCTCCAACTTTTCCTTAGCGGGGGGGGCACAATCCCCCGTGAACTCAGGAACGAAGAGGCTGCCAATAGATCAGGAAACACTTTAGGTCCTGTGTCTGTAGAAACCTTCAGCCTTGCAGGAAATAATATCTGAGCCTTGATATCTTTAGCCCGTAGTTGTTTGACGAACAGTCAGAGGACCTTCCTAGCCTCCTGAACTGCCGCGGTGTGGTCGTTGTCCAGGGGAGATCCGGGAACCGGAATAGCTCAGTTGGCCCTTCTGCCATGCTTTCCGCAGTAAGTCCTCCTTAACCCTGTATGAAACTAGCTTAGCAACGATCGAGCGAGGTTTTGCATCTGGGCTGGTGGGTTTGGGTAAAAGAGCTCTATGCGCTCGCTCCATATCTATTTCGAATCCTGCGGGCAGCTCCAAGATATCTCGCAGGAGGGCCTGAAGAAAGGTGATCATGTTGGGGTACTTATCTTCCAGGCCCTCCGGAACCCCGTAGACCTGGAGATTCTGCCGCCGACTTCTTCCCTCCAGGTCATCCAGGCGGTGGGTGAGCTCGCGGTCCCGCGCCAGCAAGTAAAGAATCAAGCGATCCTGGCGGTCTGACTGCTCGGAGACTTGAACGGTGCATAATTCAAGCTGATCGGTTTTGTGGCTAATCTTGTTTATATCTGCCTTGAGTTCCGCCAAGGACTGGTCAATTTTGTTGACTGTATGGGCCGTTTGCTTGATGGTGGCCACCAGGTCTGCGTGCAGGGCCTCTTCACGTAGGTCGGCCTGAGGTGGATCAAGAGGGGCCTCAGACGAATCCGAAGCATTGCCCTGTTCCTCGCGGATCCGAGCTCAAAGTTTTTGGGCCTGAGTCAGCTGGGACCTCTCCGATCGATTTTTCTTACTTTTTGCCAGTAAAGACATCTTGATTGCGGCGATTTAACTAGTTTTAAACCGGCTGGGAGACGGAGCTCTGGGGTTAGGCAGCCATTGCCACGCTGATGTCACCGGAAGTCCCTTTCACTGGCTTTAATTATCACTGAAATTTGTGCTGTATGTCCCCCACCTTTTTTTTTTTTGCTATAAAACGTTTTGCTCCCTTGCTGCCATCTCCCCCATGTTTTGGGCCCCTTGCCGATCACCCTCAGTCCCGACTGCCAACACTTATTTTCTGATCTTATCTGTGTCAATCTTCACCATTCATCACCAGTGGGTATAGCCCTCTGGAGATAGGACCCTGCAGGAGACTTTTTTTTTCCTCTGGGGCGGAGTCGACATGGCGGCGCCGCCCTCGAGGCCGACGTATTACGTGGCACTCGTGGGTTGGCCGTTAACTGTCGACTCTACCCCAACCTCAGTTCTTCTTCTCCTGCCATAGAGAAAGGACCTTGTGAGAAGCTGCAAGCAAGTTTGTGTAGCGTGTTGCGGCCTAGTATTGCGCACTTAGTTATCTTGGTTCTGTTTCGCCCTGCTTGACGCCGCTGCTGGTTACTGGTAAGAGAGTTCTTTTCTTTCCTTATCAGCTAAGTCGAGTACTGTTTTTGATTTGTTTACTGTCTGGTCATGTCTCGTCCTGGGGCCAAAAAGTCGTCTAAGGCGGGGCAGCCTCCTATGCGTTGATGTCCCTGTGGCTGCCAATACTCCATCACAGACAACATGACTGCAGTCCCTCCTGCCTCAGCCCGGCCCATGATAAACAACTGCGATGCCTGTTTCTCGATGAACCACTGTGTTCTCGAGTTGCGTACGTTGAAAGTCGGACATGCGCCGCCGACTTTTGGGTGACGAGTTTGCAGTCGGCGGGCCAAGGCTAGGACTCTCGACCCTTCCTCCGGGTCCCCTCCCAGTCCTATACAGCCCATGAAGGAGGGGGCCTCCACCTCATCTAGCCTTGTCATGGTGGGGGCTTCCTCCGCGGTGCAGGAGGTCCAGTCTGTCCCTCTCGGGGGTCGGGCGGGAGGCACCAACTTGGCGGGTGCCTCTTTGGAGGTGAGGGCTCCCCTAGTGTTGTGTCCTGGGTCCTGAAGGCCCAGGTCGGCACCGTCCTCAATGCCGTCTGTCGGCGCCACTCTTGGTTCAGGTGCAGCTTGAGGCACCGGGGCCCAGGCGGCACTGCCGGGCCACCCTTGGTACTGTGCCTGGCCCCGGCACTGGCAAAGCAGTGGGATGGTAGCGCCGGTTGTGGGAGGTGTTGGACACCATTCTTGGGGCCATTCCTGGTCTTGGTGCCGCCCACGGCACCACGGCTGGGGCCTGAACCACTTCTGACTCTGGTGCGATTCCTGGTGCCAGAGAGTAGAGCAGTGCCACGGTCGGCGCTGCCTCTGGCTCCGGCGCCATTTGTACGGCACCGGGGAGGGAGGTGGTGCAGAGTTGGTGCCGACCTAGACTCTGGTGCTGTTCGTGGCACCCGGGATGGGTGCGGTGCCACGGCCAGTGCCGCTTCCATCTTTGGCACCGTGCGTGGTGCCGAGGGAGAGCCTGGCACCGGGTGTAGTGCCACGCCTGGCTCCAGTGCCACTCCCGGTGCTGGGGATGGAGCCACTCGCGGTCCAGGAACTGGTAGGGATCGGGAAGCGGTCTGGCATCGGGCCTCTTTGTCCACTACTTCGGAGGAGGACTCAGGGTCTGATCCGGATTGGCTCTCGGAGTCCTCAGAATCTTCCAACCCCTCCGAGTCCACCACTTTGGCCTCCCTCTGTGGGTAGGACAGTTCCGGCTGATTCTGGGGTCAGTGGCGCTGACCAGCCAGAAGTGGTCCAGGTGGCTGTTGCTGTGCAGCCCGGAATCATCGGGTTGTCTGCCCCTTCAGCTGAGGCACCCCCTTCCTTGATGTGCCTGGACAGTCCAAGTTTGGGACAGTCCAGGGCACTCCAAGAGGGGGAGGTCACTACCTCCTGGGTGGTTTCTTTGGAGTCCACCTGGCATTGTCAGCTGCCTAGTCTAGTGGTATGGAGGAAGAGGGCTCTTTTGGAGTCCAAGGGGCCTGGGTTTGGTGCAGCGGCCTCTCCCTGGGACCCGCCCGGATTCGGGGAGGAGCCATAGTGTGGATCCTCACCTTTCCCCTTCTATCTCCTTGAGAGGGACCTCTGCTTTGGAAGTCAGGGACCATCCTTCTGGGTTCACATGGTCCCAGTCACCTCATAGAGGAGATTCATCTCTCGGGCATAGCTCCAGCTGTTCTGACCCGGTTGAACGGTTGCTGGCTGCTGAGGTCTCCCTTGCATACCTCTCAACTGCTATGAATTTCGCATAGCACTATGATTTTCATACTCAAATTTACCCCTGCTCCTCAATGGTTTACTGATGTTCCTCATAATGTTACAGCTATTTCTGGACACACAAACTATTAAATAATTGAACTAAGTTAATAGAAACATTCCTTATCACTAACTATATGGGGCCTGCTCTCTGTAGACATAGTATTGTTTAAAATAAGAAAGTGCTACACATTCTGGCCCTTTGCTATGATTTTTAGTGTTGAGAAGTTGAGAGGTATGCTTGCTGTTGGGAGCCTCCGCTAGGTCCCCCTGCCCAGGCAGAGGACGCACTCCTCCCACTAGGAGTTTGGCCCCGTACGTGTCTCCATCTTCTTCTCCCCCAGGTATTCCCGGCCCTAGGGGACCTCTGACCTGGAAGCAATTCAGGGGTTCAGCTCAGCATTTCCCTCCTACCTTAGGGCCATTAACGAGCAGGTGTTCCACCGCACTCCCGAGCAGCCTGACCCTGAATCACCGGACTCGTCTGCCTCCTCATCCCCCTCCTCAGGGGGAGAGGAATCTTCTGTCCACATCCCCTCAGCGGCTGATCTCACAGTGTATCATCACTTCCTCGCGAGAATGCTAGACGAGCTCCATCTTATCCCATCCTCTGAAGGCAATCTCGACCAAATGACGTGCACCTTCCTAGGTGAATACAGTGCGGCCAACCTGGTGGTTCCCGCCTGACCTGTCCTCTTCTGGAAAGCATCACTTCAGCTCTGGCAGCATCCCTTCTCCACCGGTCCAGCCTCAAGGGATCTGCGCCAGCGGTACTGCACTCCCCTGGAGTCTCCAGGGTACATGCCTCACCCACTTTTGGGTGTGACGCAGCTGGACACTCCCTCTGGGCTTCGCACCCCTCACCATGACTGGCCCCCAGACTCAGACTCTGCGGATTTTAACTTCTGGGGGAGGAGGACCTTCTACAAGGCACAGCTTCTGCTTTCCATTGCTTCTCATCACGCCCACTATGCTTCTTATGATAGGTTCTTGTGGTCGAGGCTGGGATAACTCCTAGCCTCAATGCCCGATATGGAGAAAACCAGGCAGGCCATCATCGCCCTCTCTGCTCAGGGCCTGGAGGTAGCAAGGTACCATGCTAGGGCATCTTATGAAACCAGCGAGGTAACTTCCAGGATTGTAGGGACATCGATCTGCACTAGGCGGACGGCGCGGCTTTGCCTATCCCGGATGTCACCCCTGGCCAGACACAGGGTGATTTCCTCCACCTTACGGAGAATCCACCTCTTCTCCCATAGGGTGAAACGGCAGCTTTCGGAACGCCTTCCCTCTCTCACTGGGTGTTCTCCGTCTCACCCAGACCAATCTCGGGCCTCTCCAGGCCAGTAAGTGTTCTTCCCTCTGGTGTCTCCCCCACTGGAGGCTAAGGGACTTAGTCCCTTAGGGAAGTATTGGGTCCCCTTTGGGGGGCTCGGTACTCACCCACTAGTGATGAATAGTGAAGACTGACACAGATAAGATATGAAAATTACGTACCTACCGTAATTCTTGATCTTTCTGTTTATCTTCATTCATCACCAAATCCAGCCCTTCTCCCTTGGACCTCAGTCTCTGGGCTTCCCCCTTCCCCTGTGTGTCTCCCTGTTGTTTCAGCTCTCCAGTCTCCTTCCCTTGCGGCCAGGAGGGCTGAGACCCTGGAGGCACATGGGGAGGAGTGTCTCCTTAAGGTCTTGGATGGAGGAGTTCTCTTCTCCCTCACTTTTAGCAGCCTTCCCACTCCCTTGTTTGGGGGTGGGATTGGGGGGACTGAGACCTTCCCCCTCCTCTGCTCCAGACTTCTAGTGTGCTTGTTTTCATATGCCCCTTGGGACTAATCCCTTTTATATTTATATTTTAGGGTTTGCTCCCTGGAGTTCTCCCTTTTGCTTTTTTTTTGGGGGGGGGGCAGGACACACTCTTGGCTCCTGGACTTCTTCCTTCTCAGCTGCTGACCCTGTGAGAGTCTTGCTGCTGCTTTTTCCGGGCTTGCCTCTTGTATGCCTGGATCTCTTATCCTAAGATTGTTTACTCCTTAACAGTCTTGTTGTTGCCTTGGCCAGGTTGCCTCCTTGCCTATCTTCTCCCTCTCTAAATGGGCAGACTATTTTGGACCAGGCGGTCCTGCTTTCTCCCTCCCTCCCTTAAGGATTTAGGGTCCAGGCCCATAGTCAGGGAGCGTAGGCCTCTTCTCCACCAAATTGTTTTTTCTTTCTTCCCTCCTCCTTTCCACAGACTGGGGCCCTCCCAATCCCTAAATTTAGTCATTTTTTTCTTTCTGTCATCTCTGTTGTTTATTTCTCCTTTTTGATTCTTATATCCTTTCCTTTTCTCTATTCCTTGGGCTCTCTTGCCCCACTCCTCCACCCCTTTCTTCTTCTCTTTCCAGTGTTGCAGAACTGAGGCTGGGGTGGAGTCGACGACAGTTAACGGCCAACCCACAAGCGCCACGTAGTGCGTCGGCTTCAAGGACAGCTCCGCCCCTGCATTGACTCTGCCCCAGGGGAGAAAAAGTCTTCTGCAGGGTTCTAGCGCTGGAGGGCAATACCCACTAGTGATGAATACTGAAGACACACAGAAAGATCAAGAATTACGGTAGGTATGTAATTTTCATTTTTTCTCCCTCTCCTTTCTCTGGCGGATGACGCAGGCTCTGAGTCCCCACACACAGATACTCGCATGCATGTAGCGACACCCTGCAAGGGAAATGAGCTCCCGCGGCCCACAGCAGGAGTCTCTGTGGTGGGGGAACCAGGACACTTCAATCCCCTGTCAGGGAGCACTGTCATGCAGCAGCACTACCCCAACCCCCACCACCTGACCCGACTTCCCGAGTTCGCTCCCGAACCCAGGTCATCAGTCATCAGAGAGTCCCTGCTCTCCACCATGTTTGAGGATCCCCTCAACCCTTAGAACAGATTTCAACAGAGGTAGCAGTTCATATAGTAACTGCTCCTAGAATCTTTTATAAAATTCAGGGCTGAGCCCGTCTGTATCAGGGGTGGTCCCATTCTTGAGTTTCTGCATGGTCACTGTGATCTCTGTTGCGGAGATAGGGGCCTCCAGAGCAAGTTGTTGCTCTGCTGTAAGGGTGAGAGGTGGAGTTTCCTCAAGTAATCCTCAACCTGGGCTACCCATGTGGGAGATCTCTTTGCTGAACACAAGGCTTTGTAACAATCTGCAAATGTATCCACTATTTCCAGTGGGGCTGCTGTCTGAATTATATTTCCAGTATCATTTTTTAGTTAGAGTACCGCTCTACTTACTGCTCGCATTAGAATCTGCCAAGCAAGGACTCTCCCCGTCCAGACCCCTTCACAGAACTTCTGACGAGAACAGTAAAACTGTTCCTCAATTTTTTGCTCTAAGTATGCTTGTAACTCATCTCTGCATAGAATCATAGAATCGTGCTGACAGAAAAGGATCATTTGACCCATCAAGTCTGCCCAAGATAGCCCCCCCTCCCCATTTTATCTCCTACCCTGCCTCCCTCCCCCACCTCCCCTTCCTAGTCCCATGTAGCTATCCCATGCTCTTTTGAAATTCTCCACCGTATCCACCTCCACCACCCACTCTGACAACCTTTTCCATGGTTGTACAACCCTCTCTGAGAAGTAACAGCCGCTCATGTTCCCCTTAAATCTGCCCCCCTCCAGTTTAAATGCATCATTTAATCTAGGGTAGCAGTGTTTCGTAAAAAGTTATTTTGTGGGTAGCCTCCAGATCAAGCAGCTCTCATTCTAATCCAATTTGATGGGCAGCATCTCTTCTCTTTTGTTTCTGTGAGGCATACTGAATTATAGCCCCTGTGGCCATGGCCTTTGGTGCATCCCACGGTTTAACAGCCTAGATAGTCTGTTCCACCAACAGAATAGGGACAGCCTAATGTTTTACTGTATTTACAAAACAAATAGTCAAGGGTGCAAGTTCCAGACCCAACATAGGTAGGAGTTGCCAGAGAAATACAGGGTAGCCCCTGCAGTGATAAAAAGACAAGATTCAACATTCATTATTATACCACAGTAGAGAACAGCAGTTTAAAATAAGTTTGACTATAAAATACACTGTCAGCATATCACTAATTACAGACAGTGGGATGCAGCACAGGGGTGAAGAGGAAAGGACTCCTGACCCTGCTGTTTTCTCACACACATGCAGTTTTACATAGAATATTGTCATTAGCATCATTTGTGTGGTAAAAAAAAAACAGTATTTTAATGGTGAAATAGTTTATAGGAAGTATTATTTCACAGAGAGGGTAGTGGATGCATGGAACAGCCTTCCTGAGGAAGTTGGGGGGTCTAAAACTGTGGGAGAATTCAAGAATGCATGGGACAGACATAAGGCAATTCTTGTGGGGGGCAGGAAGATATAGGCTGTTGGTTAACTAGGATCTGCGGCCTATCCTGTAGGTATGGAAATGGGCAGATTAGATGGGCCTAGCGGTCCTTATCTGCCGTCAAAGTCTATGTTTCTATGTTTCTATGAAACATGGGTGGCCAGTGGGCTATTAACTGAGTGCCCTAACTTAGTTGTACAAACGCTGGTAGCCAGTGTAGGATTCGGACTGCCTGAGTTGCCTGTGGAGATTTCTTTTAATACTTGCAATCACTTCTGAAGTATAGCTGCTCTGTGGTAAAATTTTAAGATGTATAGTGGCAGCTGCGGGCGCTTCAAGTGCCAAATACTTGCGTGAGAAGGAGAGTGACTGACTGGGAGTCAGTCCCACAGCGACATCGCTAGGAGCTCAGTAATGGAATCCTTGCATCTGCCTAGGGCGGCCGCCCCACTCGACAGCCGTACGGAAATTATTCTTCAGCCTAGCCAGGTTTCCTGCTACACGCAGTGCTGAGAGGCAGCAGCACGATGTGCTCCTCTCGAGGCAGGATCAAGCAGATAATTTATTCCCACTTCTTTAGTTGGCAGGTAAAAAGTGCCAGGGACTATGACTAAGGACTGACTCCCACTGAAAACAAATAAATACAATGGGGGCACAGTCTCGAAATCAGGGTACAGGAAGCCCACATACAGTAAAGGAGTGCACACGCTGTAAAGAGAGCTCACAGGAGCCATTTTGTGCATTCAAGGGTATGACTGTGGCATAGAGGCTCATAGCTACACACACGGAAAACACACTGAAAACAAATAAACAAATATATAAAAGGTCGTGTCGGGTCTTGTGGAGTCCTGGGCACAAAATAATAATATTTATTAATTACAAAAGTGCACAGAAGCTAAAATGGAACACTTTAAAGCAGACACTAACAGAATACAAAGCCAGTCATGCTGCAACAGTATTGTCAAGTTCAGAATCATGTTGCCAAGCCGATTTTTGCTAGAATTAACCCAAATTTGGCACACACATTATTTGGAGTGTCCTACACAAGGGAAAATAGTTTCAGATGCCTAAAGTATGAAATAGAGAAGTCGTTAACCTTAATGGCGAGAGCAGGTCCTGAATGAAGTTTATCCATGCATGCAGTTACCCTGGAGGTGGAGCTTAGCATGGGAAAATAAATATTTAATGTCTAAGAGAGAAAACTGCTGAACTAAGCACAATTAAAGGGTAAACAACTGTTCTGACCCGAAAAAAGATAGGAAAGTGTTCAGAATTGATTAAGTGCTTTAATGATAAAAGGATAGTAGCCTTAGCGACTCAGCTTTCCTAGGGGCTACTGTTTACAGAAAACATTTAGCAGAAAGCTTGGGAAGTCAGCTGTCTAGCCAATATATTGAAATAGTGCTTAACCCTTGGGAAAATGTTCATTTTAAGTGACAATGAAAATGTATTTTAAAATGGCCAAAAGTTTAAAAAAAAACGGGAAACCTTAGAATGTTCAGAGGGGCAGCTGAGCTTCAAAATTGAGAATTCCACTGTGGCTTATGCTGCTGCAGAGAGAAATGTGATTGGTGCTGAGCTGCTGGATAGGTCAGTATCCACTCAGTGACCACAAATTTGAATATGCTAATGAGATTTTGGCTATAAAAAGAGCAGCACAGCCAGTGTGCAGTCTGTCTGAGCAGGGAGAGTGACCAAGAATGAAGGTGCCCAAGCCAAGGGGTGTCCATCTGAAAAGGCCTTGTGAAGCAGGAAAAGCCTGACAGAACCAGTTTAATTTAAACACAGTGTAGGAACAGAGGATCACCTGTATCCCAGAGTAGGATCAGATAGGACAGTAAGTGAGAAAGAAAGAAAGCCTGTTGCTTTAAGTATCTGATGATCCCGTGTAACCAGTCTTCCTCACAAAAGAAGAAAAGCTGCAAATCTGAAGAAATCATCGCGTCTCCTCACAATATCATCATCCTGCTGACTCAAAGGGGGCCCTCGAACTCCATCAAGGTGCAACATCTTTACACAGAATTTCTTCAGTAACTCCTAAGGAGTGTGGTATAGTAAAAACCTTGTTAGTATAGTTTGGGGACTATTTTAAAAGCCACAGTGACAGTTTTACAGAGAATTTACCTCAGTCCTTCCGAATTTAAGAGACCACTGTCAAAGTGAAGGACTGAACCTGAAGGGACTGAGGGGGGATTCTGTCACAACTTATAATGTACTAGTATGCAACATTGTGTAATGCCACTGCTCAGTTTAAATGTTTGACAGTGATGATTTTGTGAAATGTCAACTGATTTTGAATGATTTTAGAGTATAAGAAGTACAGTATAGTGAATGTGTAATTGGATACCTGGGTGGGTATCTGGCAGAAGGGGTCAGTGGGCTGACTGAGGTAGATAAGGCCTAGTAGTCACTGTACGCCCTTAAGGCAAGTGAAATTAGATACCAGAAGGTATCTGGCAGAAGTGGTCAGTGGACTGACTGCTTGGAGGTATGGCCCAGTAGTCACTGCATTCCTTAGTTCTATATAGCGAGTACACAGTAACTGGATACCAGGGAGGGTATCTGGTAGAAGGGGTCACTGGACTGACTGCTCAGAGGTGGACCCAGTAGTCACTGATTTCCTTAGTTCTACAGTGAATAAAGCACAGGGATTCTCGGGGATTAAGGCCTAGGTGGGCGCTTATCCTTGGAAAGTGAGACATCTGGAGGGCTGGTGGGTGGTGAGTGCCTGCAGTCTCCAGGGGTGATTACAAGGTGATTAGTAGGGTGGAAGTGCCCTGCTGGGATATACAGTATACAGTAGTTCTAGTTTATGCGTTTGAAGTGTTATTTTTGCCTGAATTTAAACTGTGCCATTTGTGGCTGTTCATAGGTCATTACGAGTTTGAGGGGTGAACCCAAACTGAACTCGTCACCATCAGCCTTTAATGGTGGAAACTACATTTTTTATTGACCATATACTGATCAAGACTGCTTTTAAACTGTACCAAAGTTTCACTTGTAACCACAGACATGGGTAGAGCATTCCAAACTGGAGGCAGCCTCTGCGTAATGAAGTTACATCTTTTAACTGATTTGTTAAGACCAGCTTTAAGTTTTAATTCATGTGACCTAGTATTATTACTGGAAGTTTGTCTCTCAAGGCAGATAATTTACAGCAAGGCAAGATCTTGAAGGGTCCTGAATGCCAGACACAGATCCCCTCAAAGAGCTCTATATTCAAGAGAATAGAGCCCCAAGGATTCTAGTCTATCTTGATATTCAATATTTTTTAAGTTTTTATGGTAAAGCCATCAAAAATTGGAGAGCAATGAGTACCAATGCCCGTAGTCTGAGTAACAAGCTTCCTGAATTAGTGGCCTTGATGGAGGAGGAACATCTGGATATTGTGGCAGTCACAGAAACATGGTACACACAAAACCATGACTGGGACATAAACATACCAGGATACACTATCTACAGGAGGGACAGGGAGGGTAAAAGAGGAGGAGGAGGAGCTCTTTACATAAGGGAAGGAATCAAAGCAACAGAACAAAAGGGAAAACAGGCAGGAGAAGAAGCACTGTGGGTAAATTTGGAGACCGCAATGGCACCACAATCCGCATAGGGTTAGAATATAGACTCTTCTCAGGGGAGGAAATGGACAAGGAAATGATAGAAAGTATACTTAGAATGGCAGAAAAGGGAGATATTGCTGATGGGTGATCTGAATATGCCAGATGTTAACTGGAGTGCAGTTGCAGCAGCCACTTCAAAGAGTGGGGTTATTCTAGATGCCCTACAGGGGGCATGCCTTAGACAACTAGTATTGGAGCCCACTCGAGAGGGAGCAATCTTAGACCTGGTTTCTCTCAAATGGAAATGAGAGGATCACAGATGTAGAAGTGGGTAGCCATCTGGGAACTAGTGACCATCGAATAGTATGGTTCACAATAAACACAGCGATAGAGTCAAGCCATACAAAGGCAAAAGTACTGGACTTTAGAAGGGCTGACTTTGCAAAATGGGTGAGTGCCTAAGGAATGCACTAGCAAATGGGCAGGAAGGAGGGTGGAAGAACAATGGGGAATAATAAAACTGCCATCACAGAGGTAACAAGCCTTTGTGTGAAGCAATAACAAACAAAACGATGTAAGAAACCACTATGGTTCTCAAAGGCAGTGGCAGTGAAGGTTCAAGAGAAAAGAAAGCATCTGAGGAAGTACAAGGAATCACAGGAGGAGCAGGACAGAGAACTGCATCAGTTAAAGCAAAAGGAAGCTGGGAAGGCAGTCAGAACAGCAAAGGCCCAAACCGAGGAAAAGACAGCCAACTCAGTTAAGAAGGGGGGATAAAACCTTTTATAGGTACCATCAGGGAGCGAAGGAAGACCAAGGGAGGGATAGTGAGGCTTAATAAAGGTGAGGGAGGGTGGGCAGAGGGTGACTGTGAAAAGGCAGAGATACTAAACAAATATTTTTGCTCAGTATTTACAAAGGAAGAGAGAGAGGTATCTAAAACAAACAGTAGAAACACTCTGGATACAGAAGTTGATACCAGCCCATTTACAGAAGAAAGGGTTCTGAAAGAACTCTTAAAACTGAAGGTGGACAAAGCAATGGGGCCTGATGGGATTCATCCCAGAATTCTAAAAGAACTAAGGGTAGAACTAGTGACACCATTGACTACCTTCTTTAACAAATCATGGGAGGATGGGGTGGTACCTGAGGACTGGAGGAGGGCAGATGTGATTCCCCTTCACAAAAGTGGGAGCAAGGCAGAAGCAGGAAACTACAGACCTGTTAGTTTAACCTCAGTGGTAGGGAAAATGATGGAATCACTTCTGAAGGAAAGAACTGTCGAGTATCTAGAGGCCAGAGGGGCACAGGACCCAAGGCAGCATGGATTCACAGCGGGAAGGTCATGCCAGACAAATCTGATAGATTTCTTTGACTGGGTGACCAAAGTAGTAGATCAGGAGGGGCTGTGGACATGGCCTACCTAGACTTTAGCAAGGCATTTGACACAGTCCCACACAAAAGATTAATATACAAGTTAGCTGCCTGGGAGTGGGTCCCAAGATGACAGCCTGGGTAAAGAATTGGCTGGAGAATAGGACACAGAGAGTAATAGTAAATGGAGTCCACTCTGAAGAAAGGGGGGTTACTAGTGGGGTACCGCGAGGGTTCAGTATTAGGACTCAGTCCTCTTCAATGTCTTTATGTTTACATTGCAGAGGGACTGAAGGAAAAGTATGTCTCTTTACAGATGACACAAAGATCTGCAACAGAGTTGATGCACAAGGTGGGGTGGAAAGGATGAGAAGGGACTTGGCAAGGTTAGAGGAATGGTCAAATGTATGGCAGCTTAGATTGAATGCTAAAAAGTGCAAGGTAATGCAATTGGGAAACAAAAACCCAGGGGAAGAGTACACAATGGGGGGGGTGAGATACTAACAACAACAAAAATGGAAAGGGACCTGGGGGTAGTCATATCAGATGACCTAAAGGTGGGCAAGCAATGTGAGGGCAGTAAGGAGGGTTGGGGATACTGGGATGCATAGGGAGAGGCATCACCAGTAGAAAACAGGAAGTTATTATCCTCTGTACAGACAGCTGGTCAGACCCCATCTGAGTACTACTCTGCAGTTCTGGAGACCCAGTCTCTGAAGACATAGACAGCATGGAAGCTGTCCAGAGGAGGGCAACGTAAATGGTGCACGGTCTGCACCGAAGACATATGAAGAGAGACTTAAGGAGCTTAATATGTATAGCCTCGAGGAAAGGAGAGAGAGGGGGGACATGATAGAAACTTTCAAGTACCTCAAGGGAATCAACAAAGTCCAAGAGGGTAGCATCTTCAAAAAAAAGAAGTGTGCAAGAACAAGGGGGCACAATTTGAAGATGGGGGCGGCTCAGAGGTAATTTAAGGAAGTATTTTTTTCACAGAGAGGGTTGTGGATGCATGGAACGGCCTTCCGGAGGAGGTTGTGGAGTCAAAAACAGTGGTGGAATTCAAGCATGCATGGGACAGTCATAAGACAATTCTAGGGGGTTGGGGTAGGAAGAAGTAGGCTGCTGGTTAACTAGGATCTGCAGCTTATCCATTAGGTAGGGAAATGGGCAGACTGTGTGGGCCAAGCGGTCTTATCTGCCGTCAAATTCTATGTTTCTATGTCAAATTCTATGTTTCTAGTGATCTTCCACTGCACTTTTTTGACAATGGCTTTTCCTCCTATTGATGTAGGTGCACAGAAGGGAGCACAATACTCTGATTACAAAGATTTCTTTCATAATTTCAGTAAACTTTTATCTTTTTGCTCAACTACCCAAGTATCAGGCTCCACCCAGGAGCAAGCCAGCTTTTTGTGTTCCTGTGGGGTGAGGTGGGTTTTCTGTAATAGGGCCACTACTGCTTTTCATCTGTTTAATTCCTACAGGAGCCTCGTTCTGATAATGGGATTAATTCCCTTTGCATCACAAGAAAATGAAAATGATATACTTACTGTAATTCTTGATCTTCCCAAGAATCTTCACCGTTCATCACAACTGGGTCTCAGCTGGAGGCACTGGCCCACTGTGGGAGCTTTAGCTTTAAGAATCTTGCAGTGGGGGAGCCTACGTCAGAGATGACATCGCTCACGAGGCAGACGTGATACGTGGAGGTCACAGACTGGCCAGTAACTGATGCCGGCCCCCCTCCTCCTCAGTTCTGTCTGCCTTAAGGATAGAGAAGATGGAACAAAGGAGCCCAAGGGATAGGAATAGGAGAAAGATTAACTGAAAAAGACATAAGGCCGACTGAGAAGAGATAAAGAACTGAAGATGATATGAGGGACTTGAGGTTGGCCAAGGATGACCAGAACCACAGGGCAGGCCCAAAGAAAAAGGGGTGGGGGGGAGAGAAAGCACCCGCAGAGTGGTCTCTCCCACTCCTAGGTCAATTTCCTAAGAGTCACCAAAAAGTGACCTGGAATAGGCGAAACCTCACCAAAAGACAGCACACAACTGAAGATGGAAGCTCTTCTGTTATACCTAAAAGAGGTGGCGGCTGCTGTAAGCCTTCCATCCCATAGAGAATGTGATTCCTCTGGATTTGGACTAATTGAAAATTTTTCCGGACAAAGGAGGTGAAACCCAGAAGTGGAGAGTCATCCTGAACTCAGGGAGGTGAAGGAGGGTCTGGGGCTGCTGAGGCAGGCATATAACCCCTTGCCAAAAATGTCCCCCCCCCCAACCTTTTTTTGAGGATGATGCTATGAAAAGAAGAGCCTTCCCTGAGGAGAATGGTGAGGTTAAGTAGTGAGAAAACAGAGTCTATCAAATCTCAACTGGACGATGCATGACCTCTTCTAAGAGTATATTCTCTCTCCCCCCACCCCACACAAGGGAGCAGGAAGGCCCTGTGCAGAACTAAAGCCTGTCAGAAAGGGATAAGACTAGGGAGGGCTTCAGACTTGCTCACTGTTTCCCCCCCATTTTTTTGAGGAGGGGGTAGAGAAAGCCCCTCCCAGCAGGGAGGGAGGCCCTGAACCAGGAAGCAAGCCAAGCTTACTCTGTACCCTCTCCCTATGTACTCCAAAAGGGCGGGGCTAGATGACAGGGTTTGCCAATTGGGCCCCCCCCCACAGGTTTCAATGGTTCCCTTTTTTCCAGAACCAAACAAGCAGAAAGGACGGGGGGGGGAGAGACAACGGAAGGAAGCACTGCCCAGGACCTGGCCACGAGGGGATGGTGAGCGAAGATGATGAATGGTGAAGATACTTGGGAAGATCAAGAATTACAAGTCAATCTTCACCATTCATCACAACTGGGTCAGAGTGCCAAGCCACCACCATTGGTGTTGATGGCAAACCCTGAAGGAACACGCTCCCTCAGCCTCTTCTGGGGGAGGCACAAGAGGCAGAGGCCCCTTACGGATCTTGCGAGGCACGAGAATGGTCAGAGGAAGGTGGAGGCTCCCGAGACCTCAGAGATGGAAGGTGCCTCTGCAACTCACACCTGGTCCTGCGTGAGAAAACATGGGCCCCCCTGGTATGGTGAGGCTATCACCCTATGCCGGGCCAAGGGCAACAACTGGGAGAGATGAAGCCACGCCATCCGCCTGATGCAGACCGAAGTTCCTACATGCCTGAAGCTACCTCATTAATGTTGTAAGACACCCTGGATAGGTGTCTCGCTAGCTCTAGGCCATGTGCAGAAAGGCTAAGGGCTTCCCAGGTTTGCTCACTGTCAGGCACTGATGCTAGGAGCTATCCTAGTATCGTTCATAGGTGCCTGACATAGGCTATCTGGTGTGCCTGGTGCACTGCTATGCACAGTAAAAGGCACGCCACCGAGAACACCCTTCTACCCCAGTGGTCAAACTCAGCCGAGTCGGACTCTGGAGGGTGATCACACCATGTGCGACAATGCCCTGAAGGGGTGTCCAAGAGCTCCAGTCCTGATGTGGGGTGGGGCATGGCACCAGGGGACCTGAGAGGAGCACGGTACCCATGCAAGCAGTCCCTAGGGGCTGGAGCAGGGCAGCGGGACATTGCCAGATGCTGTGCGAAGCCTCCGCAAATGGCCAAGGAGGTATTACTGTGAAGTCAGCGCTGTAGTCCCCTAGGAATTACAGCGTCGCACATGAAGGGTTGTGTCCAGCAAAACAAGAGATGTGCAGCTTCTCCAACATCTCAGATAGGAAGCACTGATAAGCTCTGAGATCTGCATCCAATGAACAGTGAATGGAGGAGTCCTTTTCCTCAGTGGAGGAAGTCGAAGATTCAGAGGAGCTGGATTCAGGCAGCGGTGCAGGGGTTCGAGGTCTGAGGTCTGAAAGTGACATTGTCTAGTGCCCTCATATATCTGGGGAATGCAGCTGCAAAAGCCCAGAATTATTCCCAGGTTAGGGGCCCTGTAGGACCACAAAGACCTGGGGAGTCGAATCAAATATAAAAAAGGAGGTGCTCAACCAGAAGTTCTTTTAAAAGTGTGCCTCAATCAATCAATATGTTTATTTATAAAAAGCATTATTCGCAAATTGATCAGAGCGCTTGTACAGTCATTATAAAACGTAACATTAAAATATCCAATAATATTAAATTACATATCAACATCAGTTCACATAATCAAGACTCAGGAAAAGCAAGGTTGAAGAGGTGGGTCTTGAGAGCAGATTTAAAACTCTCCACAGTCAGGCATTCTCTTATTCAGCGAGGTAGAGAGTCCCACAGGGTCGAGGCCACAAACACAAATGCTCGGGCACCCAAGGTCTTCAAATGGACCCAGGGAACCTCTAGCAATCCCTCTTCAGCAAAACGGAGTGAGCGGAAGGGGCAGTAGGGGCAAAGAACATCTTGCAAATAACACGGTCCCTGTCCTTGTAGGGCCTTATAGGCAGGGCCCCTAGTGCTCTGCAGCAGAACTTTCGATTTCTGTGGCAGGGCTCCTTGGTTTCTGCAGCAGCATTTTCTGACTTCTGCGGCATGATTTATTAATTTCTCTGGCAGAACACAGTTCTGCCATTGGTTAAATATGATGTGATGTCATCAATGACATCATATGCCGAGCATAGAGGAGGGGCTTCAGGATAAACAAGATGGGAAAGAAAGCCTGGCACTATGGAAGAACAGTATATTTGAATAAAATTCACCAAAAATAGTGAATTCTGCGGCATCATATACATTCTGTGGCATGATGCAAATTCTGGGGAAAATTCCGCAACCGCAAAATCGCAGAATTCCAAGGGCCCTGCTTATAGGTCAGCAAACCAACCTTGAAGGTGATCCACCACTGAATAGGCAGCCAGTGCAGTCCGCGTGACACAGGCCTGACATGGCATGATTGAGGTAAACCAGTCAACAGCCTGGCCGCCGCATTCTGCACCAGCTACAAGTGGCAGATATCAACCCCTGGTAACCCTAGGTATAGGGCATTGCAGTAGTCAAGGCGGGAGGTCACAAAGATGTGGACCAACGCTGGAAGGTCACCAGGCGGAACAAGGTGTTTGATCTAGGCGATATTCCTCAGATGGTAAAATTAAGTCTTGACGATGGACGACACCTGAGATTTAAGTGTCAATCCCTCGTCAAACAAAATGCCCAGATTTTGCACTCACTTAGAGGTCACCAGCTGGTTGCCTCCAGCCAAAGCCCAGAAGGCTGCCCAGCCAAGAACCCCGCTACCCAACGACCCGGATCCACAACCAACACCTCAGTCTTGGATCTCGGTGAGGCAGTTGTTAAAAGTCGAGACAGCTCCACCCATCTCGGGTACAAAGGACATGTATAGCAGAGTATCATCTGCACAGCAGTGAAAACTCTGCCCATACCACCTTATAATGTCCCCTAACGGCAGCATATACACTGCAAACAACATGGGTGATAAAACGGAGCCCTGTGGTACCCCACAAGACAGGGAGAACGGGTCTGAGGAATAAACCCAACACTACACTCTGAGACCTGCCAGTGGCGAAAGAATGGAACCACTTGAGAACCGTTCCAGACAAACCACAGATCAGCCGCAGGCACTCCAATAACACTCCATAGTCCATGGTGTCTAATGCTGCAGAGAGATCAAGGAGAACTAATGGAACGGGTCTTCCAATCTCTCAATATCAGGAGATTAAGTACTCGAAGTAAGGCCGTCTCGGTACTATGTTTTTTCTGAAATCCAGACTGGAGAGGATCAAAGACATCATGGATGGTAAGATGATCCTCCAGTTGCAGCACGACCACCTTCTCAATAACGTTACCCAAAACTGGAAGGTTAGAGACAGGTCTGTAGTTAGCAAGACACTCCGGGTCGAGGGAGGATTTCTTAAGGAGAGGTGTCACCACCGCCTCCTTCAGTGTGTCAGGAAACACCTGTCTCCAGTGAACACCAGACTATCTCAGCTAGGACCAGATTGATGACAGCAACACACCCCACAAGGAGGCGAGTCGGGCCCAGGTCCAAACTACAGCAGGTCGGCTGCATACTCTGGATGATCTTCACAATATCAATGATCAACAACCGGTCAAAGACAGACCAGACAAACCAAGGGGTTGCAACCTTCCACCGACCACCACCGTGCCCATTAGAGCGAGCTGTGCAGATCTCAGACCTGATGCAGGCAACCTTATTTGCAAAGAATCGAGCAAACTCGTCACACTTATTCTGTGGCAACGCTCTCAGAGACTGCAGACAAGCTGGACTGCACAGCCTGTTGATGGGTCAGAAGAGCTGGACCAGTCTATTCTGTGCAGCGATGATCTCCCAGGACAGGAACTCTGCCTTCTTACAGGAGACAGTCAAGTGATAGTCCGTATAATGGGCCATCAGTCTAAGTCTGTTCGCATCAAGGCCCGATTTCCACCGGCACCGCTCACCCCTTCACTCCACTCACCTCAGCTCCCTGAATGTCCCATCAGACCAGGGGGACAGAGGGTGAGGGGGTGAGCTCAGACAGAAGCTATGGAATCCAGAGCCAGATCATGGTCTTATTATAGGCCTGTAACAGATTGTCTGGATCCATGCTTGCACTCAGAAAACCCAATAGGTCAAGCACCACCGTCAGACCATCGGGGTCAAACCTGAAAAAGGGCTGTACCGGACCATCTCTGTAGGGGCAAGCCTATGGGGAGGGGGTGAGCCTGGAAATTGAACCTTATAGTGTGGTGGTCAGATCATCCGACCACCACCAGGACAGAGGTCTCAATACCCAGAAGGAAGACCAAATCCAATGAGTAACCATGACTGTGGGTCACAGAGGTAATCAATGTGTGAAGCCCAATGAATTGTCCACTACCCCCCTTCTTGCTGATATGACAAAGTCCATTTCTGACTGCTCTCTAAACTCCTTCGCTACTGAATGATTTCTCTTTGCCTACTATAGTACCTGGTGAATATGTCTGTAATTTACAAACTGTTTTTTACTCAATTTATGTTACTATGTTATGTTATTCCGTACTGAAATCTAACTAATTTGTTCTATCTCAACCTGTCTGTAACCATTTATTTTCTGACGTGGAGCCTTTGTAAAGAAGTCTCTGACTCAAAGGTTTGTAATTCCGAGAATTCAAGAAAGAAATCATAAGCTGGAGGAAGCCCTGACCAAATTGGGAGAGTTCATCATCGACCCAGGCATTGACGTCCCCCAGAACCATCCATCTGGGGGACTCCAACATCATATCGACGACGAAGTCTGCGACTTCCTGCAGGAATTGCTTCTAGCCCCTGGGTGGATGGCAGACAAACACAGGTTACTCACTTTTAACAGTAGTTCTAGGAGCGGTATATGTTGTTCATCCACACTATCTGGCAATGTCCTTTCCCTTTAAGAGATGCTGGAAAGTCTTCAAGTTGGCTCCTTCCACCAACCTGGGTGGTATAACCCTCAGCTCCACCCCATGACGCCAGATCTTGCCCACTGGAAGCAGTGTTGTGCGCTAGAGCCAGGGAGGTTGGGTGGGTCTGTGTGGGTGAACATATACCACTCCCAGAAATGGAAATTATGTACTTACCTTAATTCTTGATCTTCTTGGACGAAGTCTCCACCACTCGTTCACACTAATGGGACTACGTCAAAGGCACTAGGACCCCGTGGGAGCCAAAAATCTTCAGGGGAGCCGGCGCCAGGATAGGCACGTATGCGCAGCACTGCAAGACTAGCTCATGCCATATAGGCTATCTCAGTGTTGATCCTCCAACCGCCTCAGTAGCTTTTCGACCAAGGAGGTGCAGCGTAAACTAATGAAAGAAAACCCAACCCTAACTTCCGGGCATATGAAGGCCCGGATGACCCATGTAAGAAGGGTCAATTCAACAATATCTTCACAGCCTGAACAACAAGGAAGTGAAGACCAAAACAGAACAAGTGAGCTTGGGGGATGGTGGGAGGGCATGTGAATGAGTGGTGGGGACTTCATCCAAGAAGATCAACAATTATGGTAAGTATGTAATTTCTATATCTTCCTGGACTAAAAGTTTCCACCACTCATTCACACTAATGAGAGAGTATCGAGCTGAAAATCAAACCCCCAAGTAGGGCGGTAGGAGACAGAGTTCACTCAGGACAGAAGTCCATAAGGACTGTCCTGCCGAAGAAAGTGAACTGTCTGGCAAGGATATCCAGAACATAGTGCTTTTACAAAGGTATGCACTGAGCCAACTCGCCGCCTTGCGGAAGTCTGCAATGGGTACATTACGAATCTCCACTCGGAAAGCTGCAACCACTCCAGTAGAGTGGTGTAAACCCAGCCTTCCAACTTGACCTGTGCCATGGATTGGTAGTGTCGAAGACATGCTAATAATCAAGCCGAAATACATCTTGTGGCAACAGGCTGACCCAGACGAGGTATGCTGCAAGACACAATAGCTGCTCAGATGCGTATCTCTTCATTCTGTCAAAGTAGAATCAAAGAACCCTCATAACCTCCAGAGAAATGAAGGGAGCGTTCTCCTTCATTCTGGAGTTAAAGTAAGTATTTATTTTTTATTTATTAAGTCTCGGATTACATATACCTTTGAGCTATGAGCTCTTTTACAAAGGTTCCATGTCAGTAGAAAGGACAGATTAAACAGGACAGTAAAGACCGTGGACTCTGTGGTCCCCCAGATGGGCACCCCAGCCCATAAGACAGGCATCAGTCATCAGGATGACCGTCGGCTCGGGGCGGACAAACGGGATCCCTTCCTGCAGATGTTCTGGGACTAACCACCACTAGAGGGCATCCCACATCTTCTGGGTCAGTCACAGTGACCACCTGGTTGAAGTAACCTTTGCAATGGGACCACTGGTTGGTCAGCTCCCACTGCAGGGAGCACATATTCCAGCTGGCCCATCAAACCACGCTGGTGCAGGCCATCATGTAACCCAGAAGGTGCAGGAAGTCCCAGGCAGGGCGCAATTGCCCAACCCGAAATGATTGGGCAAAGGAAGAGAGAACCTCTGCCCAGTGAGCCGGGCTCTGCCCCGATGAAGCTGATCACCTGTGAGGTCATGAGTTATGACTTGGTGTCGTTGACCAGGCAGCCAAGAGAGCCAGATCCATGGACCACTCCACCTCCTGTCTGGAGGGACCCACGATCAGCCAGTTATCCAGGTAGGGGTACACCCGGAACCCTCGGCGCCTCAGGTAAACTGCCACAACTGCAATACATTTGGTTAAGACCCTGGGAGCCAAGGAGAGGCCGAAAGGCATGGCCTTGAATTCGTAGAGGGTTCTCATGGCTCGAAAGCGGAGGAACCATCAGTGAGATGGGTGGATCGGGACATGAAAGAACATGTCCTGAAGATCCAGGGAGAAAAATCACATGTCTTGCTTGAGAGATGGCATGATCTGGGACAGAGTTACCATACTGAAGGTGCGTAGCCTTAGAAACTTGTTCAGGTCGTGCAGATCTAGAATGGGGCATCAGCTTCCCCTATCCGCTTTGGCACCAGGAATTACCCGGTGACAACCCCTAGGTGTTCCAGAGGATCCGCTACTCCGACCACGACCTCCTTGCGGAGGAGCTGGGCTATGTCGTCTTGAAGAGCCGACCGTCTATAGAAACCAGGTCCTCCCGTGGGGTGCGGGCTCGGCTTGGAGGGTACTGCTTGAATTCCAGAGGCAGACCCTGACCGACGACTTGCAGAACCCACCTGCTCGTGGTCACAGTGGACCAGGCAGAAAGGAAATGGCAGAGCTGGACCCCCACAGGAAGACCCAGGGGAAGCGTGATGGGCATGAGGGTGGCAGCCTCCATCCCATCACATCACTGAGCAGGCTTGGAGGAGGAGGGGGACCCGGCCGAGGAACCACCAGGTCCCTTCCCTCTAGCCTTACGGATCACAGAGGCCACTGACTTGGGCCTAGGTCACCAAGACTGAGCCTGCTGGCCCTGCTGGTGCTGGGCTGGTTTTACTGCAGGATTGGAGGACCGAAAGCGCTTGCGCATTCTGCTGCCTGGAGCCCTTGGGATCTTTCTGTGTGGATGTCACAGAGTCCGAGGTGGCACTGGACTTTTCAATACGTTAGAGGTGACCCTCCACACCAGGCCCGAACAGGTCGGTGCCCAGGAACGGAACATCTGCCATATTGTGCTGAGTGTCTTTCACGATGGTCGAGATCCACTGCCAAGCCCTACAGAGCATGGCAACTACAGCCACCACCGAGCGGGCAAAGGAATACCCCAGGTCCAGAGCCATCTGAAGTTGCTGCTTGGCCACAACCTGACCCTGGTACCAGACTTGCTTGACCGTGGTCTAGAGGTCCACAGGAAGATTAGGAATCACCTCATCCAAAGAGCCCAAGCGGTCATGGGAGAAGTGTGCCATCATGACGGTCGAGCTCACCTGGCGGAGTCCGAGGAAGAAGGCAACATAGACCTTCTTAGCCGCATGGTCCAATTTCTTGGACTCCTTGTCCGGCGGTTTGCCAGTGTCCCCGGTATTGCCCGAGCACCGAAACATGGAGACAGCCACCAACCTGTCGGCCGAGGGGTGCTCCATGAAACCCGAGAGGATACCGGTGGGCACTGCATACTTGCAGGCCATCCGGGTTGAGAGCGCAGGGCAGGATGCGGGGAGCTGCCAAAGCTCCAGGGCTGGGCTAACAATGGCCTTGGCCACTGGGAAAGCCTCCTTTGGAGAGTCACCTCTGTCCAGAATCTCTGTGAGGGGAAAGTGAGCCCAATTCTGGACGGACTCAGTTTTATCCCCGTGGACTCGGAGATGAGGTGGAGGATGCCCATGAAGGAGGTGGGCTCTTCCTCCATTAAGAGGTCCCCTACGGACTCCATATCAACCAGTCAGGAGTGCAGTGAGGAATCCTCGGACTGAGGAGTCCGCATAAAGCGGCCGACAACCCGAGTCTCCCTCGACCCGCTGGGGGCAGTCTGATGTGAGAGTGACCAACAGTCAATGGGAAAGCCCCCTGGCTGGCCAAGACTCCCTGGTCAGAGTGCCGGTCAGCAGCTGCTTGAGTGGTGGCTCTACCACTATCGGTGGAGAGGCAAGTTTCAGCCGAACAGAGATTGTCGAGACCAGCTATGCTGAGGGAGGAACGGCATTGACCGGCCCTATCAGGGGCATCGGTGATGGCCTGTCGGGCAACAGCCAAGTGATGGCCTGTGTGGGAGCCAGAGTTGGCTTCGGACCAGCCAACACCAACTGTTATCATATGAGGTCTTCGTAGCATCGAAGCAACTTGTGCCAAAGCCTCTCCTCACCCAAGGAGGACGAAGACGAATAGGGGTGGCTCCACTTCTCGTGGTGTAGAGAGTGTAACCGCCGGTGATGGAGGGACCTGTTCGGCCCACTAGATGAAAAAGACAGAGACCTCTACCTCAGCCGCCAGGGGTACCGACGGGGGATCCTGGAGGGAGCCGGGGAGAGCCGCAGCTATTCCTGGTCTGGGTCGGTGATGGAGGGTCAGGTTCAGCAGGCTAAGACGTCCCTTCAGAGGTCACAGGCAGGACCGGAGTCCTAAACAGAAAGTTGTCGGCCTCTACTAACAACCAGTCGACAGGGTCGAGAAAAATCTCAGCCGCATCGGCCAGCGTCTTGACCAACTGGCCTGACGGGGTTTCCGTGAAGCCAGAGGCTAGGGCCACGGTTTCTACCAAAGTCAAAACCTGGGAGTCCTGAGACCGAGAAAGGTCCCAGTCCCAGGACTCTCGACAGTGAGTCTTCTCTTTTTTCTTCTTCAACTCCTTCTTGTGTGAGTGGGAGCTGTGCAGCCTGGAAGGGCTCTGCCCCTTAGTCAGGAGGGACTGGCACAGTTCCTTTAAGGAGCCCAAATAAGTAGAGCCTAATTTGAGTGGAACAAAGGCCAAAAGCCAAAGAGGACTGCGCGGTGGCCCAATCTGCATCCTCCTTGAAGGCCGTAAGTTGCTCCAACTGCTCGGTGGACCCAGCAGCCACGAAGACCACCCAATAGGCATCACTGGATTTGACCGGTGGATGTCATTTTTCCGGGCGGCCCAACTTCAGGCAGGTGAGGCGGTCCTCAAGGACCATCGCATGAAACAACTGGCAAATATCGCAGGCCTAGGTATCGTGATCATGGACTAGGCAATAAACGCACATGGCGTGAGGGTCAGTACGTGACATCTGCCTGCATGGGCACTGGCGAAATCCAGGCAAAGACTTTTTGTCCATAGCGGTCGCAATTGATGATCGACTGAAGACGAAACTCGTTAGAAAGATTTTAGCGTTAGGGCCTACTCAACGCGGGAGCGGTAAGGCGAGAACCCGCTTCTTCCAGCGGAAAGGAAGATCTGGCATCATGGGGTGGAATCGAGGGTTATACCACCTGAGTGGGTGGGAGGAGCCAGCTTGAAGACTTTCCAGCATCTCTTAAAGGGGAAGGACACTGCCAGATAGTGTGGATAGAACAACATATCAATGTCCTTAGAATCAAATAAGCCACATCAAAATTATAAAACCAGAACAGGCACTACTGAGCAACTCACTTACAGTTTTCTATAAATATAAATGGCTATAAATTGCCATAAAAAAAGTATTTATTTAATCTTGCACAATAGAAAATTTAAAACAGAAAAATGGTAAAAAAAAAAAAAAAAAAGACCAACAGTTTTGCACTAACAAGTGCTTTCTCAAGAGGACTGTTAAGTGGTGCCTGTTCTGGTTTTATAATTTAGAAGGGGAGTGGAGGCAGAGGAGCAAAGGGAGAAGAGTCCTGACAAAATGAAGGTCCTTTACAAAGGCTGCAGGAATGAGCAAAGGACCCCTTCCAAAGTGGGGGGCTGCCTAACGTGCCCACCACAGAACCCTAACCACCAAGTGGCGAACAGAGTAGTGCCCTTGGAGGGAACCCCCAGGTGAGGTGAACAGAGCCCATGGGGTGGCCCCTGTCCCCAACTGCAGACCCCTCTCTGTGGGGATGGGAAAACAGGCTAGAGTCTGCACTATGACTCCTCCCCAAGCCAGGGGCTGTAGAGATATGCCATGACACCGACTCCAACCTGCGAACCCTCATCCCGACCTGCCAACCCCCACCGCCAGAAAGGGATCTGCCCCTCGGAAGAGGTCTTGAACACATATTGGGACTAGCAGGGGAGATGGAGGCCTGTCTATCGACACAGGTGACAGCAGGCTGCCCCTTGATGCCATCCAAGGCACCAGAATCCACCACCGCACCAGCAGAAGCAGCAGAGGTGGCCCAGGAGCAAGAATCGGCACCAGCCCCCAACTTGGCATTGAGACCGGCACCACCATCCCCACTGGTGTCAAGTTCTACACCAGAAGAATCCCTGGTGCCAGAAGTGGCACCGAGGGACTCAGGGGAGATGGCGCCGAGAAGGGGGTCCATAAACTGCAACACAGCGGAAGGCCTCACACTGGACCAGGAAGAGTCCAGGGGCTCTTTGGAGCTGGGGAGTCAGTCGGGATCATCCCGATCCTTGGCTTCTGAGCCGGAGGATGAGATCAGAGAGATCTCCAGGCCAGCAACCCCCTTTACCCTACCACGTCTGGTACTGCAAGTGGCGTTGGGACGAGGACCCAGACACACAGATGACGACAGTCCACTCTCCGGCACCAGAGCCAGTACCAGGAACTGTAGCAGCACCAAACTGCAGTGCCGAGGGAACCATCAGTGTGGGCCGAGTGCATAGCTGCGACACCGAGTCCGGGGCTGTCTGGAACCTGAGGGGGCACTGGACTGCGAGGGGTGCTTAGCCAGCCCTCCAGAAGAGGCCAACTCTCCTGCAAACCCCTTGTCTCAGCGAGACAAAGTACAGAGGGGGTCTGCTCTCCCTCGGTCCATATAGAACCAGGGAAGGGCTCAGTCTCGGGGAAGAGCCCAAGGACCTGACTTTAGCATCCTGGGTGTGACAACACCTTCACAAGATGGAGGGTCCCTACCAAAAAAGATGGGGGTCGCCCCAACCCACCACCTTCTCAGTTGGCTGCATGGATTTGGAGAGTGCAGCAGTCCATCGAGAAGCAAGCACTGCACGCATGCATATCATGGTGGGGACCCAAATAAGTGAAACAACATTCATGCCAGTCCATAACAGTCATGGAATTGCCACAGGGGCACCAATGCATGGGGGCAATTACCACTTTTTTGCTAGTCTTCTTAGGCCCCGAACTGGAAATCGTTGCTGTTTGAAAATAAGAAAATGAAGATCTCGATGCTGCACACTCTAGAACTTATGAAAATACAGTAATAAAATATTAAAGATCTGTGATGCAGAAACATTGCTGGAAACATATGGTGTCAAAAAACTATATGTCATTGAGCGAGGAAAGATGGCAAATGGTACTATGCAGATGAAATGCTGTGCTGCTCCCTGTCCCAGTTGTTATGGAGAGTTTGAATGCAAGGATCTGTTCTGTTCTATTCCTTTCCTCTCTCTTCTCTGCCTGGTTGTACAACCAGGTTTTCCTGTGAGACCTAGGATCTGATCACCCTGACAGTCTCACAGTTCTTTGCCTCTCACTGTCTCTCAGTTTTCCCTTGCTTGTCTGTCTTTTTCTCCCTTACGTATCTGCTGATATAAAAATATATGCAAATCATTATGTGGAAATGTAATTGATACTGGGATCCCGTTGTGCAGAAACTGTATAGTGTTAATTTTTGAAATGTATATAATTATAGGTTAAGATGATTGCAAAAAGCTATTAGAAACTCAAGGGGTTACCCGAGTGCAATTTTTAAGCCTTTTGCAGGAGAGCTGCAGAAAAGGGTCCTCGGCTCAGGCACATTGTGTTCCTGCCAGCATCTGCCTAAAAGCTACAAGAACACTTTGGAAGATGCTTGTAAAGGAATGGGGGGGTTGGAAGGACTTATAAGACAGAGCTACAATTGCTTGCAGAGATGGACACACACACAGACTGAAGGAAAACTCTGATGACTCTGGCATTTATTCTTCGTTTGTAAATAGTTATTCTGAACAAGTTTATTGTTTTATGTTACTGCTAGTGTAAATATTTTTTGTGAATCTTTGCAACTGCTCCTGGTTTTTCCTATGCTTCCCAATCTGTGCCTCGACGACACTCCTACGATGAGATGTTGCCTTGGTGGCAGAAAAAACAGAATTGAAGAGGAGGGATGGCTGGCATCAGTTACTGACCAGTACATGAGCACCACGTAGTATGCCTGTCTCATGGGCGGTGCCATCTCCAATGTCTGCTCCCCCACTCCAAAATTCCTAAAGCTCCTGCAGTGCACCTGTGCCTCCAGCTGAGACCCAACTGTGATGAATGGTGAAGACTGACTTGGATAAGATCTGTTGCTATATCTCCAGCTATGAGGGTCAATTATGTCTCCCCACCCTCCCAATATGTACCACGCACAACCAGACATTTCTGAAAAACAGCAAGTGCACACTAACAATGAAAACAGTATTTATACTGTTCCAATTGTGATGCATGGGGATAGGATCCTTCCTCGGTCTCCTCCCTGTGAAGACACTGTGCCTTGTGCACCCTCTTGGTAGGTGCTGTGGTGGTAGTCTCCTCAGGCCCCTTTCCTGGACTATCCTGCTCTCCCGCCGTCTCCCTGGGATGCAGTAGCAGTAGCCATAGTTCACTCACTCAGGCTTCAGTTGTGAAATTCCACAGTTCGTCCACATGGGGGTGTTATGTTCGGTCAAGGGACCTTCAGGCCCAGAGACACACCACAGTTAAATCCACAGAGAAAAAAAGGAAGGGACCTGTGTCCCCCCCCCAAACTATCCATTTGGTGCTGTTGTCCTACTAGCTATTGGCCGCCATGTGAATGAAGTTTACGAAAAGATCATTCAAATTCCAGCCAATTGGCTAAGGTGAAGGGCTTAGTGTCAAGGAGCCATTTGGCAGCGCTTGCCTAGAAGGCTGAGCAGTGTAAGGGACTGTGGTGTGGTTCAAGCTCGGAGGATGGTCACTGTCCTACTCCAACCCACCAGAGAGAACCCCCTTCCATTTCTAATGAATCAGACATGGCTCTCTCTGTTTTACATGGCAAAGTGATAACCTCGGCGAGGTAGTATCACATCTTGTGGCAGCGAGGCCATGGACAACAGGACTCTGTATGTGTAAGTGCTGCTGAACTGCCATGCCCCAGAGCTCCATCAACCCACAGGAACAGGCCTACCCACCAGTTGACTTCTACATCAGGGACAAGCAAATGCTCTTTACCTGGGATGATCCCACGGAAGACTCCAATAGGCATATATCTGCATTAACAATCGAACAAGTAACAAATTTGACAATGGGTAGCTTGAAAAGTCAGTGGGGAAAAAAAAATTTCCACTGTTACAATTATTCTCAGTTCACCATTTGCAGTTCAAACATGTAGGTGTGGACTGTAAGAATTCCCACTGCTAACAAATTGGACTCACCCACCAGCAGGGAGAGGAAGAAAAGCCAGAAACTGTCCGCCAGAGTTTGGGTTCACACACTACTACTGTATTGAAGACAGCCTCCCCCCCCCCAAAAAAAAAAAAACATACCGGATGTGTTAGCTCTCCCTTCCCTGCTTGGTTACTGGACTATAGCCCGAATGGAAATATCTCTACTGTGGGGTAATCAGAAATAAGATTCTTACTGGAAGCGAACTTACTATTCTTGCCTAAACGTCTACAAATTTCCCCTAGGCCCTCTCTTTTAGGTAACCAGACGGCCTTTGAAACTTGGAAATGGGGTACAGGTAGGGAAGCTACAGTGCAGTCCTTATGGAGATATAGATGGTGGATTAGGGATACATACATAGATACATAGACAGTGTCGGCAGATAAGGGCCTATGGCCCACCCAGTCTGCCCATTTGAGCTTGTAAGTTCAGTTTGTTTTCCTAGAAGTCTGTTGCCCCTTACCCCTGACCTCCAGAATTCCTTCATGTCTATCCCATGCATTCTTAAATCCCGTGATTGTTTCAGCCCCCACCACTTCCTCTGGCAGGGTGTTCCACTTGTCCACCACCGTTCTGTGAAGAAATTCTTTCTCATGTTTCCTCTGAATCGTCCCCCTCCAACTTCATCCCATGCCCTCTAGTCCTGGAACATCTTTTTCGCTTAAAAATAGTGTTTTCCTGCACCCTGTTCCTCCCTGTAAGATACTTGTATGTCTCTATCATATCCCTCTCTCCCTCCTCTCCTCCAGGGAGTACATGTTCAGTTCCTTCAACCTGTCTTCATAGGACTTGTGATGCAATCCATGCACCATCTTTGTTGCTCTCCTCTGAACCTTCTCTACCCTGTTTATGTCCTTACGTAGGTATGGTCTCCAGAACTGTACACTGTACTCCAGGTGGGGCCTCACTAGTGTCTTTTCTCCCCACTACGATAGACCCATGGTTTACACGTCAGACACAACTGGGACTGCATTCTCTGTGGCAACTTCTACAAGCAAAAACAGTAATCTCTTTTTACATTGGGTGCCCAAAGATAAAATTTGGAGTAAACTGTATCACCTGAGAGATTGTATTAACACTCAGATGCATAAAGTTAATACTTCAACTGAGGGGCTTCCTTCTCCTCCTCCTCCTCCATTTGAATCAATCTGCAGCACTGCAAATGGTAAAGGAGCAATAATTTTACTCTATGCAAACTATACGAGAGATCAGGGAGCATCCACAGATAAGACTAAAGCTAGACAGGATGCGGAATTTGACCTCAGATTAGACCCAAAAGATTGGACCAAGGTGTGGGGCTGCTATGTGCCATACCTCCTCATCCCCTAATTGGCGAGAATTCACCTGGAAATTGCATATAAGGTAATTTTTGGAACCAAGGATACAGGCAAAATGGGCTTCAATGATAAAAAAAGATTGCTGAAGGCACTGTGGAAGTCTGATGGCTACTCCTGCCCATATTTTTTGACAATGCTCCAAACTGACGGTTTACTGAGAACAAAAAGCGAGCATCTTATGCGAGTTGCCATACCACCCCCTTCCTTAGGCCCCAAACACATATTGCTGGGTATTCCACCACCACTCTGAAGGGCCAAGGGGCCAAATATTTATCAGGAATGTTGACTATAGCAGCAATCAAAGCAATAACAAGATGGCTGCACTCCGATCCACCTACAGTTGCAGAATGGTTATACATAGTTCAACAAATACAAGAAATGAAAATAATTACCCTCGCACTACAACAGTGGCTTCCGACTTTCACCAATAGGTGGACTCGATGGGCACTTTATTAAGGGGATCTGCCCCCTATTGATATCTCCCCAATATACAGGTTACTCACCTATAACAGGAGTTCTAGGAATGGTATATGTTGTTCATCCACACTTATTGTCAGGTATCCTTGCCGCTTTAAATCTTGCCGGAAGGTCTTCAAGCTGGCTCCTCCCACCCACCCGGGTGGTAAAACTCTCCGCTCCGCCCCATGACGCCAGATCTGGCCCGCTGGAAGCTCAGGTTGTGCGTCAAAGCCAGGGAGGTCGGGTGGGTCGTGTGGATGAACAACATATACCATTCCTAGAACTCCAGTTACAGGTGAGTAACCTGTATTTCTAGGGACATGGATATGTTGTTCATCCACACTTATTGGCAGACTCCTAGCAGTTCTCCGGGAGGAGGGAGGCAAGGCGCACACCCCCTACTTAGGGAATAGAGACTGGAGAACCGAGGCCCCAAAACCAGCATCCCGGCGTGACTCAAGGTCGATGTGGTAGTGGGTAATGAAGGTGTGTGCTGACTTCCAGGTAGCAGCCCTACAGATTTCCTGGATAGGGACATCCCTGGAAGAAGCCACCGATGCAGCGGCATGACGGGTAGAATGAGCTCTTATCCCTCTGGGAGGCTCCATGCCCGCCAACCTATAGCAGAGATCTATGTAGGAGGTGACCCACCTGCTTATCGTCCGCTTGGCTGCAGGTCTGCCAGGTGCGGCTTCAGCATAGGTGACAAACAGCTGGCGAACCTCTCCCTGAATTTCAGCCGTGCGCTCCTTATAGTAGCGGCGCCTTCTAGGTCCGAGTATGGAGCCTATATTGGCCTCCAGGTGTGATTGGAGTAGAACACCGCAGAGTCAACACCTGGTTAAGGTGAAACTCCAACACCACCTTGGAAGGAATTTGGGTGGGGGCAGGACAACCTTGTCCCTGTGGAAGACCAGGTAAGGAGACTCGGTGGAAGCGCTGGAGCTCTCCCATCCTTCTGGCTGACGTAATAGCCACCAAGAAGGCGGTCTTCCACGACAGGTGAGAGAGATCACACCTGTGCATTGGTTCGAATGGCTTGCCCATGAGCTTTGCCAGTACCAGCAGTAGATCCCACGGAGGTGGAGGTTCTCGTACCGGAGGGGAAATGTGATCAAGGCCTTTGAAAAAGCGCCAGACCACTTTTTCCTGCGCCACCGACTGCTTCCCGGCCTGCGCCCGGTAAGCAGAGATGGCTGCCAGGTGCACCCTTAGGGTCGTCGACCTAAGCCCTTGCTGAGAAAGGGACCATAAATAGTCCAAGATGCTTGCCAAGGAACAGGAGGAAGGGTCCAGGCCCTTGCCCTGACACCAAATGGAAAACATCTTCCATTTGAAGGCATAGCATTTCCTGGTCGACTCCTTACGGGACGCCTCAACTACATTGAGGACCTCGTCGGAAAGACCCAAGGCCTGGAACTCTAGCCGCTCAGGAACCAGGCCGTCAGGTGCAGGGACTGAAGGTCCGGATGGAACACCTTCCCCTGACTGACTGAAAGCAGGTCTGGGCGAGCTGGAAGCTGCCTCTGGAGCCTGGAGCTGAGGCTGAGGAGATCTGGATACCAGCATTGGCGGGGCTAGTCTGGGGCTACCAGAATCACGTGCGCCTTGTCCCTCCTCGTCTTGAGAAGCACCTTGTGGATCAAGGGAAATGGGGGAAAGGCGTAAAAGAGGCCCAGGGTCCACGGCCTCGAGAAGGCATCCCCCTGCAGCGAGCCCTGCTGAGGGGGGCGGGCATGGAACAGCCTCAGCTTCGTGTTCTCCCTGGAGGCAAACAGATCCACCTGAGGTGTGCCCCAATGGGAGAACAGATCTTGTACTACCTCCGGCAGAAGAGACCACTCGTGGGAGACAGCTCCTATCCGGCTTAGGGCATCGGCCAGGGTGTTGGAGGCTCCTGCCACGTGAATGGCTAGGAAATCCACCTCCAGGCTGCGCACGAGTCACCAAATGCGGAGAGCTTCCTTGCACAGAGGCATGGAGCGCGTCCCACCCTGGCGGTTTAGGTAGTACATAGTCGTGGTATTGTCCGTCTGGACCTGAACCACTTGACCCCGTAGAAACGGAGCGACGGCGGTGAGAGCTAGGCGGACCGCTCGGAGCTCCAGCAGGTTGATATGGCATCGGGACTCCCGTGGGGACCAGAGGCCGTGCACTCTGTGCTCCCCCAGATGGGCACCCCAACCCATCAGAGAGGCGTCGGTCAATACAGAGACCATCGGCTCGGGGCGGACAAACAGGATGCCCTCCTGCAGATGAGCTGGAACGATCCACCACTGGAGAGCATTCCACATCCCCTGGGTCACCGTCACTAGCTGGTCCAATGGATCGCAGCGTTGAGACCACTGGCTGGCCAACCCCCACTGAAGGGGACGCATGTTCCAGCAAGCCCAACGGACCACACTGTTGCAGGCCGCCATGAGACCCAGGAGGCGCAGGAAGTCCCGGGCAGGGCGCAATTGCCCAACCAGAAATTATTGGGCAAAGGAGGAAAGAACCTCGGCCCTGTCCACCGGGAGCCGTGCTCTGGCTCGAAGAGAGTCGAACTCTGCCCCGATGAAGAGAATCACCTGCTTCGGTTTGAGTTCCAACTTGGCCTCGTTGATGAGGAGGCCGATCTGAGAGCAAACCTGGAGGGCCAGATCTCTGGACCGCTCCACCTCTTGTCTGGAGGGGGCTGCTATCAGCCAATCATCCAGGTAAGGGTACACCCAGACCCCTCAGCGCCGCAGGAATGCTGTCACCACTGCCATGCATTTGGTGAAGACCCTGGGAGCAAGAGACAGGCTGAAGGGCATGGCTCGGAACTCGAAAAGGGATCCTTCCGCTCGAAAGCGGAGGAATCTCTGGTGAGACGGACGGATAGGGACGTGAAAAAACGTGTCCTGCAGGTCCAGAGAGCAGAACCACATGCCGCGTTCCAAGGATGGTATTATCTGAGCCAGAGTGACCATCCTGAAGGTCCGAGACCTTAGGAACTTGTTTAGGTCATGCAGGTCGAGAATGGGGCACCAGCCCCCCGTCCGTTTTGGAACCAGGAAGTACCTGGACACAAACCCCGGGTCTGAGGGAGGGTCCGCCACCTTTCTGATCACCTCCTTCTCGAGGAGCAGAGTGATGTCGGCTCGGCGGGCCGACAGCAAGGCTGCGGACCCCGAGGCCCCCTGGGGGGCGACGGCTCGGAAAGGCGGGGCCTGCTCGAACTCCAGAGGCAGGCCCTTTCCCACCACTTCCAACACCCAGCGGTCTGTGGTGATAGCAGACGAAGCGGAAAGGAAGTGGCGAAGCCGTCCCCCCACGAGGGGAACCTGGGGTGGAGAGACGAGGTTGGGGGTGGCACCCCTCAACCCGTCACTGAGCAGGCTTGGAGGAGGGACCGGCCGAGGGACCACCTGGGCCTTTACCTCCCTGCTTCCTGGAGGAGGAAGCCGCGGGCTTGGGTTTGGGATGCCAAGCGTGAGCCTGCTGGCCCTGATGCTGCTGGGCCGGACGTGCCGCAGGTGCAGACGGACGAAAGGGCTTGGGTTGCAGTCTGCGGCCCTTGTCCCTCTGGGCGGATGAGACAGAGTCCAGGGTGGCATTGGACTTTTCGATCCTCTGGAGGTGACCTTCCACTCCAGGGCCAAAGAGGTCGGTCCCCAGGAAGGGGACATCCGCCAACTTGTGCTGGGTATCCGCTGTGAAGGTGGATATCCTCAGCCATGCCCTACGGTGTATAGCCACTGCGGCCGCGACTGACCTGGCGCATGAGTCACCAATGTCCAAAGCAGTCTGAAGTTGCTGCTTGGCCACTGCCCTGCCCTGGTCCCGTACCTGCTTAACCGTGGTCTGCAGATCAGCCGGGAGATGAGGGACTACCTCGTCCAGGGTGCCCAACAGGGCATGAGAGAAGTGTGCCATCAGCACGGCAGAGCTGGCCTGATGAAGGCCAAGGGAGGACGCAGCGTAGACTTTTCGCCCGGCATAGTCCAACTTCTTGGACTCCATGTCGGGAGGTTTGTCTACGTCCCTGGCGTTTCCGGCATGCCGGAAGACGCTGTCGGTAACCAACCCCTTGGCTAAGGGATGTTCCGAGAAACTGGACAGGGAACCGGTAGGGACCGCATACTTCCTAGCCATCCTGGCTGAAGGTGCAGGGCAGGAAGCAGGACGCTGCCAGAGCTCCAAGGCCAGGCCTACAATGGCCTTGGCCACCGGAAAGGCCTCCGTAGGAGAATCCCCTCGGTCCAATATCTCCGTGAGGGGATACCTGGCCCACTTGGATACGGGCTCGAGCTGCATCCCGGTGGACTCCGAGATGAGCCTAAGCAAACCCATGAAGGATGAAGGGCTATCATCCAGGGACTGACCTCCTGAGGACTCCAAGTTGACCCGCCTGAAGAACAGGGAGGAATCGTCGTCGGACTCAGAGGAGTCCGCAAAGAGCTGCCTTGGGCCTGAGCCACCCTCCACCTGCCGAGGGCGATTGGGAGTGAGGGTGACAGACAGCCTATGGGGCAGACCCTGGGCTGACCGAGAATTCTTGGTCGGAGCCCCAAACAACGGCTGTGGAGGCAGAGGTTCCACTGGAATCAGTGGGGCAGCCTGTTTCGGCCGAGCAACAGGCCTGGAAGCAGGCGCCTCGGCTAAGGCGACGGGTTGCTTTGGCCGCTCCGGTGACAGCCACTTGATAGCCGGGGAAGGCGACGATGTCGGCTTGCTCCCGGACAGAAGAAGCTGTTGCCACATGAGGTCCTCGTATCATCAGCTAACTTGCTGTGACCTCTGTCGAGGAGGAGAGACAAGGGCCAGCCAGTGACGCCCGCTTACTTGCAGTGCCGGACAGGGGCAGCCTATGATGGCCGGGATCAGCTGGACCTAGAAGAAGTCCCAGACCGAGACCGTGAACCTCGGCTTTTCTGAGGAGGGTACAGAGGTAGGGCGGGGGAAACCCGCTCTCCCCTCGGCTCAGAGGGCTCAACCGTGGACTCCGGAATCGGAGGCACGGGCAAGTCCACGGACACCTCAACCACCGCCGGGGGAACTGGGGAGTGAGGGATTTCGGCTTCACCAGTCGACAGCCCGTCCAACGGGTCGAGAAAAATCTCGACTGCATCGACGGGAGTCTCGGTCAACTGACCTGACGGGGACGCTGTGAAGCCAGTGGCTGAAGCCGAAGGATTGACCGAAGTCTATGGTTGACTACTCGGTGAGCGGGACCTCTCCCGCTCCCAAGAGCATCGACGGAGGGACTTACCTTTGTGGTCCTTCTTCTTGGACCGAGAGGAAGGCCCTGAAGATGTTGGTCCCTCTCCCTTAATGGAGAGGGACAGACAGAGCTCATAAAAGAAGCTGAATAGGAGGACCCCAGGGAGCGGGGCGATAAAGGCCCCGCGGCCGAGGTAGGCGGAAGATGTGGCCTGCGCCGCCTCCTCCTCGGCGATCATCTGCTCGAGCTGTTCCTCGACCCCGCCCCTGAGAGCCGCCAACCGGGCCTCCTTTGACTTTACGGAGGATATCATTTTCGAATTCGCCCAAGTTGCAGGCAGGCGGCACAGTCTTCCAGGGCGTGGGCGAAAAAGAAGAGCACAGATGCGCCAAGCCTGCGAGAGTGGTGCTCAAGAGCCCAAGCAGTAGACGACGTGGAATGCGGATCCGTCGAGACATCTTCTCGCCAAGATGGGCACCTCCGGAAACGGAGTCGATTGTCCATCGCAGTCACAGGGAAGTTATTTGACCAAGTCTTGAAAACCTAAACCTTAAGCTTTATTTCGGGAAAACCGAAGAATTAGGAACCAGTCTTATACGCAGAGCGTTAAGGAGGGAACCTGAGCTTCCAAGCGGTAAGGAAGATCTGGCGTCATGGGGCGGACCCGAGAGTTTTACCACCCGGGTGGGTGGGAGGAGCCAGCTTGAAGACCTTCCGGTAAGATTTAAAGCGGCAAGGATACCTGCCAATAAGTGTGGATGAACAACATATCCATGTCCCTAGAAATGATATTATTGGTAAGGAAATATATTACTTAGCAGATCGCAGTGATCCTTAATTTATAATTTTACAGATGCTATATGGGACTCGTACACCCCATTAAATATACTTATAACTAGGAACATAAAGGTATAATTCGTTGTAATATATGGAATGGGTTTGGTTAATTAATTAAGGTGACAGCAATCAATCAATCAAAATCTTTATTTATCCAGGCAAACATCATTGAGCAGGCTCATTTACAAGATGGACCTGGTTAGCTCAGGGTCAAATGGTACAATGCATACAGAGATATTTACAATAGAGCCAAATAACAGAAGTAAAAAATAATTAATGCAATTAATGCAAGTAAGTACTCAATGTTACATAAGTCATATCAGTTCAGAGTGCTTCTGTAATATTTAAGGAGGACATAAGATGAGGCTTAGTAGGAACTTCAGTAGGGAAAAGTGATCGATCGCTCGAGTAGGGAGCTGACGCAAGCACAGAATTTCAAAAGTAGTGTAATCACACAGCATCCCTAAATGTAACACTCTAAACAGAAGGATAAGGGTCTTAACAGTGAAGGAGAAAAGTAATTACAGCTCTTTTTTTTGGCAAATTTCGGCATGGAAATCAGATGTATACTTGGTTTAGAATGGACGCAGAAGCAGACTGCAGGAACCAATCTGAAGACAATGCCGAAGAGTGCTCACATTCCGATTGGATGGTTGCTAATGCCGTGCTTTGCCAATAGAGAGTCTGAGCTTAAGTTCTCAGGTGGCGGTAGAGGCAGCGCCAACCGTCCGGTGCCCGAGTTTCCCACGCCTATGGGCAGGGAGCCCGTGGAGAGCATATCCTTGGCAGGGGATGGAGGAAGGGGTCAGTATTAAGGACTGGACCACGGACAATGGAACATCTGAACCAGCGGGAGGACCAAAACAGCAGGACAACAGAATTGGGTATTCCTTCATACCTAAAGACTGGCCCAACCACAGAAATTCAGAAAGGAGTGTAATCAAACAGAGTCCCAACTCTTGAAACTCTAAACAGGAAAAAATAGAGGTCATAACTGTTAGGCAATAAGTACAGTTCTTTTTTGTGCAAGTTTTAGACAGAAAATCGGACTTTAGCTTAGTATTGAGGGAGACACAGCAGCAGACTGCAGGAGCCAATCAGACGCCAGAGCAGAAAAGCGCTCGCTTTCCGATTGGGTATCGCCAATGCCGCACCTCGCTAGTAAAGAGTCCGGTCTAAGTGTCTCAGGTGGTGGGGGCTATGGAAGGGACAACCGCCCCGGTATCTGCATTTCTCCGACCTGAGGGGCAGGGAGCCCCTGAAGGGGCTAGTCTACAGCAGGGAAGAGAGTTAGGGAACAGAGGAAAGAGATAGTAAGAGTGGAATGCAGTGGAAAAGGAATACAAAGATGAAATAGGGCAGTTAAATGGTACAGAATAGGGGAAAAAGAGCCACAGACAAAGCAATATGTAAAAGACAGCAGAGTGAGTAAGGCGTAGCGGCTGCAAAGCCATGAAGAGATAATAACCCTACAGGGATTTCTAGAGGGGAAAAACATTTAAGGCATAAGATGCTCACAGAGTTAAGGTCACCAAAGGTTACAAACGATCATAAATTCAACCATGCTCAGAGGGCAGCAGCCTGCATTGTTTTTATAAGACGTTGTTTTAAGTTTGGTTTCTACCATCGCTGTCTTTTTAGAATATTTTTCACCACCAATTTTGGTAAAGTTAGAGTTTATATGCGCAAGATTGTTAAAAGAGGATAAAAGTGTCTTGCTTTAAATACTTACTGTACTGTAGCAACGTAACTCTATACAAAAGTCAAGTATAAAAAAAAAAATGCCAAAAAGTACCTGAATCGCCCCGCAGAACAGTCCAGTGAAGATGCCCTGTCCTGAGGTTGTTGATTGCCTCTGCACCCCTGCTGCCACTGGGTCTTTCCAAGCCGCCACAGCTGTAATCACCTGCCTTTTCTCTCCCTTGCCAGTTTGCCGCTGGGTCGACCAGGTATGCTTACGGAGCTCCTGTTCAAGGAAGGGTGCGTCGAAGTCAACCAGTGTCATAGAGATTGAGATCCCCAATTTCTTAATAGTTTCTACCACCTCTTCCTGGGTTCGGAAGAACTCAGAACCACCCTCTAAGATTTTGACTTGAGTTGGGGCATATAGTTGCGCCATTATGCCTTTCCTCTTTCAGGGATCTCATCACTTCTAGCATCATGCGCCTTTAGTCCATCTGGCAGGGGATGAAGTCATGGTTGAGGAACAGCCTGCTGTCACCAAATATTACCTTTTTTTTTCCATAGGCTCTATGAAGGACAGCCATTTTAACCCTGTAGTCCAGGAATCTCTTTACCACAAAGCGAGGCAAAGCCCCACTGTCTGGTTTTGGCACCCCGGCTCGAGGGCTCGCTCCAACTCTACTGCCGTATCAGCCGAAAGTCCGAATAGTTCTTTAAGCAAGGAGACAATAAATTCCGTCATCTCCCCTGTATTGACAGATTCCGGTAAGCCGTAGAGATGAACATTATTATGGGGGTCCCTTGATTAAGATCATCCAGTTTAGCTGCTGTGGCCCACTCCCATTCGTAAAGAGATTGGTTCTTCACATCAGTGAGACCCTGTTCTACCTCTGTCGTTTGGGTCTGGATCAGCTTTATGTCTACTTGGGTCATCGATGTTGTTTATTCTGTTTGCTAGTGCGGCACTAATATTTTTAAGTTCTGCAATTAGGGATCTCGACATGACAGTTACATTACCATGCTCAAGGTCCGTATCAGCCACGGGGTTAGGCAACCTACCAAGAGCTCCCCGGTGTGAACATTTCGGTTTAGGGCTGTCTGTGATCAAATCTTTCAGTTTCTGATGTACCATTATTCTCTACTGCATTCTCACAAACTAGAGCGTGTTACAGTGCCCTCCAGGAAGGACTGTAGCTGATTTTACACCGCCCAAGAGCACAGCTCAGCAATCCTGCTGTTGCATGGATGATGATGTCACCAAAGCTGGAGTATGTGTTTCCTTGTTGCTGCTTTTCTGTAAACCTTCAACACTGGCAGCACTTCCTTTGAATGTTTCAAACTATAGAATTCTAGTGCTTCAAGAACCATGCCCTAAGACACAGTGTTCTGAGGTCTGGGAATGTTATTCTGCCCTAAGATAGCGTCAACAGGATGTATCTCAATTGGAGGTTGATTAGAATCTTGGTGGATGAGCCAGCTCTGCGGCGCCGAGTGAAGGAGTTCGCACCCCAAGCCCAGGAGCAGAGACCAGCAGGGAGGGGGACTCAAAAAGCATCTACTGAAACTTCCTCCCGGGCGGAGGGCGGGACAAGCCTTGGCACCTGTGGGTGGATTGGGTGACATGCTTGGGGGACGTGATGCATCAACACGCCTCCTGCATGTCCCCACCCATGGTTGCCTGTGCTCACATAAAGCCGAGAACTGTTGTGAGCAGGGCTAAAAATGAAAAAAAGAGCTCCCCACCTAACCAAATAACAAGTGCCGGCTCCTGCCGCCACAAAGAAATCCCAAGTCACTCCCACCCACTCCCGTAAGAGAGGGACCCTCTTGACAAAAGAGGTATGTCGGGCTACCCGGTAAGCTGCAGTAGGGGTTGGTGGATGGCGGTAGGGGTTGGGTGGGCACCAGGGACCTTGGCACTCTGAAGGAGTGGCTGGATGGGGGTGCCATGTGGGTGGAGCAAAAATAGAAAAATACAAACAAAATCCTGATGGATAGGATCAGAACCACCAAGTACTAAGCCTGTCTGGCCCAAACTGGGGCAATTAGGATCACTGTTGCTGGCTCTCTCCTGAACTTTATTAACACTCTCTGCATGAGTGGGAATGGTGGGAAGTCATATAAGAGCTTCCCTGTCCAATCTAGGACTAGGGTGCCTTCCCGGACTGTGCCCTTGGCCTGTGGCCTAAAACAAAACTTTGATAGCTGACTGTTCTCCCAAGAGGTGAAAAAAAAATAAATAATAAGTTACTCACCTGTAATCGCAGTTCTAAGAGTGGTATATGATTCACATCCACACTGGCAGTACCACTGGAATGATCTGACTGGCCAGACATCTTAACTAAGCTCTTCTACCACCTAGGTGATATATTCCCTGACTCTGCCCCATGACGTCAGATCTTGCACACTGGAAGCAGGAATCCATGTACCACTGACCAGGGGAGGCTGGGTGGGTTGTGGGGATGTGAACCATATGCCATACCTAGAACTATGGTTGCAGGTGAGTAGCTTATTTTTCTAGGGGCATGGATATAGGTTACTATCCACACACTGACAGAATCCTAGCAATTCTCTGGGAGGAGGGGGTCAGGAATGCACCTCTACATAGCAAACAGAGACTAGAAAACCAAGGTCCCAAAACCAGCAGCATGGTGTGACTCAAGGCCAATGCAGTAGTAGGGGAAATGAAGGTGTGTGCTGACTTCCAAGTAGCAGCCCTGCACATTTCCTGGACAGGGACATCAATGGAAGCAGTCACTGAGGCAGCAATATGTCTTGTGGAATGAGCACCAAGCCCTATGGGAGGCTCCTTAGCAGCCTACCTATAGCACAGGTCAATGCAGGATATGTTCCATCCGGTAACTGTCCACTTTGTTGCCGGTTTGCCAGGCGTGACTTCAGAGTAAGTGACAAACAGATGGGCCTGTACCTGAACTCCAGCCGTGCAGTCCGCGTAATACAAAACTGCCCTCCACAGGTCTAGGGCACGGAGACTGCAGTCGGCCTCTTTAGATGGACTGGTGAAATTCACTGGAAAGTTATTCACCTGGTTAAGGTGTAACTCCCGATACCACTTTTGGGAGGATTGGGGAAAAGGATGACTGCCTCTGCAGAAGACCAGGTAAGGTGACTCCACTGAGAGTGCCTGGATCTCCCCAATCCTTCAGGCTAACGTAATGGCAACCAGGAATGCTGTCTCCCATGACAGGTGCAACATCTCACACCTGTGCAATGGCTCGAAAGGCTTGTCCATGAGTATTACCAATACCAGCAGTAAGTCCCATGGTGGAGGTGGTTCACACACCAGAGAGGACAGGTGGTCCAGACTCCTATAGATGCACCTGACTACCTCCTCCTGGGCAAGCCCATGGCACTTCTCGAATAGAGCAGGGGAATTTCCCCAGTGCCTTGGCCAAATTTCCCCCCATTCACTAAAACACCACCAACAGCTTAATCTGGTTCAAGGTCAGTTGGCATTCATCTGTATCCTCCTCCCCTCGGGTCCTGCCTGAAAATTGGCAAGAAATTGTCTAATGCACTTACCCGGTCAACAAAAACTAAATAAATAAACTGTCTGCATACCACCCCACACTAGGTAAGCAAAAATGGCTGCCAGGTGCACCTTAAGAGTTATCACCCACAGTCCCAGATGGGAAAGGGACCAGAGGTAGTCCAGGATGCTAACCACAGGGCAGACAAGGGGATCAAGTCCTTTGCCCCGATACCAAATGGAAATCGCTTCAATTTAAAGGCACCGCATCTGCAAGTTGGCTCTTTCCTGGAGACCTCCACAACGTACAGCACATTCTCTAAGAGACCCAAGGCCTGGAACTCTAGACGCTTAGGAACCAGGCCATGAAGTGCAGGGATCAAAGGTTCAGGTGCAGGACCTTCTCCTGCTGACTGGTCAGCAGATCTGGACACAGAGGCAGTTGCCATGGAGGTCACAGATAAGAACTACCATGGCCAGTCAGGAACTATCAGGATCATTTGCACATTGTCCTTCCAGGCGCTGACCATCACTTTCTAGATCAAAGGGAAAGCATATATCAAGCCAGGGGTCCAAGGCCTTGGAAAGTTTTCCCTCAGTACTGTTGCAGATTGTGAGAGGTGGGCACTAAACAGCTTCAGTTTGGTGTTCTCTTGGAGGCAAACAGGTCTACCAAGGTTGAGCCCAATCAGGAGAACAGGTGATTCACCACCTCCTGATACAGGGACAACCACTGGGATGTCCCTATCCAGCTGAGAGCATTCGCTAGCAGATTGTTCTCTCCTGCGATGTGGAATGCGAGGAGATCTGCACCCAAGCCACACATGAGGTTCTAGGTGCAGAGGGTCTCCTAACACAAGGGAAGGGCGTGAGCTCAGTCATCCTTCTTCAGACAGAAAATGGTCTTGGTGTTGTCCATCTAGACCTGCACAATCTGACCCTAACTAGAGGAGCTTATGTCATCATTACCAACTGCACTGTATGGAACTCCAGAAGATTTATGTGGTGATAGAACTCCCAGGGTTAACAGAACACGTGGGCTCTGTTGTCTGCCAGATGCACTCCACACCCCACCAGGGATGCATCCATTGTGAGTGTGATGGTCAGTTCTGGGTGGACAAATGGGATTCCTTCCTCCAGGTGTTCTGGGATCAGCCACCATTCAGTGGCATCCCATCTCTACTGGGTCACTGTGACTGGCTGGACAAAGTGGCCTAGGTGCTGCTACCACTGATGGCCCAGCTCCGCCTACAGGAGGTGAATCCATCAGCGGGCCCAATGGACCATGCTGGTGCAGGACACCACGTACCCCACCAGGCTCTGGAAATCTCAGGTCTGGCACAAGAGCCCAACCTGGTCCACAGGGGGAAGGCCTTGGTTCGCAGGGAGTCTAGTTCTGCCCTGATGAACTTGACTACCTGCTTCGGTACCATTTTGATTCTAATTTTTTTTTAACCGGGAAGTGAACTGGGCACAGCCCTTTTCAATCACATTCAACATAAAACAGCTAACAACGACGTACAATATTAAATAGATACAAAATTCAATCATACTCAGCATGAACATTCGGCACTCTCACTATACAATTTCTTTAAAAGATGTTTAACAGGAGTGCATTTCGTGCAGATGTTACTAAATCAAGTAGTTCATTCAGGATACATGGGTGAACCAGGACAATTATTTTTGTTCCCAGTGTCAGTTTGGTAGAATTAGCTAAATAAAGGATAGATGAATTAGTCCTTCTAGTATGAGACTTCAGCTATGGCCTAAAAGGAGGAAAGTACCAGTTCAAACTTGTCTGGACTGACCAACAGGCCTAAGTCTTGGTAAATCTGGAGAGCCAGATTTCTGGATCTCTCCATGGGCTCTCAGAATGGACTGGCTAACAGCCAGTCGTCCAGGTAGGTGTACACTGATACTGAGACACTGCAGGTGGGTTGCCACCACTGTCATGCATTTGGTGAGGACCCTGGGCACTAAGGAAAGGTCAAAGAGCATGACCTGGAACTGGTACAGAACCCCTTTTGCTTGGAACTGGAGATACTTGTGGTGGGATGAATGTGGAAAAACACATACTGGAGGTCTAGGGAGCAGAACCACATGTTCTGCTCCAGCAATGGGATAGTCTGAGTCAGGTGACCACCCAGAAAAACAAGTTACTCACCTATAACAGTAGTTCTAGGAATTGTATATGTTGTTCATCCACATTATTTGGCATTGTCCCTTTCTCCTTTAAATCTGCCAGAAGGTCTATAAGGTAGCTCCCCCCCACCCAGGTGGTATAACCCTCGGCTCCACCCCATGACACCAGATCTTAGCCTGCTGGAAGCCAGGTTTGTGTGTGTCGCAGCCAGGGAGGTCGGGTGGGTGCGTGTGGATGAACACCATATACCACTCCTAGAACTACTGTTACAGGTGAGTAACCTGTTTTTCTAGGATCGTGAATATGTTGTTCATCCACACTATTTGGCAGACTCCTAGCAGTTCTCCGGGAGGAGGGAGGCAAGGTGCACACCCCCTACTTTGGAAATAGAGACTAGAAAACTGAGGCCCCAAAACTAGCATCCCGGCGTGACTCAAGGTAGATGTGGTAATGGGTGATGAAGGTGTTTGCTGTCTTCCAGGTGGCAGCCCCGCAGATTTCCTAGATAAGGATATCCCTGGAAGCAGCCACTGATTCAGCGGTATGGCGGGTAGAATGAGCTCTTATCCCTGTGGGAGACTCCTTGCCCACCAACCTATAGCAGAGATCAATGCAAGATGTAATCCATCTTGCGATCATCCGCTTTGCTGCAAGTCTGCCAAAAGCGGATTCAGCGCAGGCAATGAACAGCTGGCAAACCTCTCCCCGAATTTCCACCGTCCTCTCCTTGTAATAGGAGAGTGCTTATCTCAGGTCCAGAGTATGGAGCCTTTACTCGGCATCCGAGGTGTAGTTCGGATAGAACACAGGCAGAGACAACACCTGGTTAAGGTGAAACTCTGACACCACCTTGGGGAGGAATTTCGGGGGGGGGCACAGGACAACCTTGTCCCTGTGGAAGACCAGATAAGGGGAGTCCACCGAGAGTGCCTGGAGCTCCCCTGTCCTTCTGGCAGACATGATCGCCACCAGGAAGGCCGTCTTCCACGACAAGTGTGACATCTCACACTTGTGCACTGGTTTGAATGGCTTGTCCATGAGCTTTGCAAAGACCAGCAGTAGATCCCATGAAGGTGGAGGTTCATGGATATGTGATCCAGGCCTTTGAAAAAGCGTCCGACCACTGTCTCCTGCGCCACTGTTCATTGACTGGCCCATGCCCAGTTAGCAGAGATGGCTTCCAGGTGCACCCTAAGGGTCAATGACCAAAGACCCACTTTGGACAGAGACCAAAGGTAGTCTAGAATGTTAGCCACAGGACAAGACAGATGGTCCAGGCCATTGCCCTGACACCAAATGGAAAATCTTTTCCATTTGAAAGCATAACACTTCCTGGTCAACTCCTTCCTGGATGCTTCCACTTCTGTGAGTACATCCTCAGAAAGACCCAAAGCCTGGAACTCTAGCCGCTCAGGTACCAGGCTGTCAGGTGCAGGGATTGAAGGTCCAGATGGAATACCTTCCCCCTGACTGACTGAGATCAGGTCCGGGCATGCTGAAAGACACTTCAGGAGCCTGCTGCTGAGGCTGAGGAGATCTGGATACCAGAACTGGCAGGGCCAGTCTGGGTCTACCAGGATCACCTGCACCTTGTCACTCCTCACCTTGAGGAGCACCCTGTGGATCAAGGGAAAAGGAGGAAAGGCGCAGAAGAGGCCTGGGGTCCACGGACCAGAGAAGGCATTCCCCTGCAGCGATCCCTGCTGAGGGGGGCAAGCATGAAACGGCCTCAGCTTGGTGTTTTCCCGGGAAGCAAACAGGTGACCAATGGTTTGCCCCAGTGGGAGAATAGGCTGTAAGCTACCTCTGGATGGCGAGACCACTCCTGGGATGTCTCGCCCATGTGGCTGAGAGCATTCGCCAGATGATTCGAGGCTTCTGCCACGTGGATGGCTAGATCATCTGCCTCCAGTCGGCTCATGAGTGTCCAAATGTGGAACGCTTCCCAGCACAGCAGCCAGGAATGCATGCCGCCCTGCTTGTTGAGGTAGTACATGGTCATGGTATTGTCCATCTGGACTTGAACCACTTGACCCTGGAGGTGCGGAGTGAATGCTGACAGGGCCAGTCTGACCGCTCTGAGCTCCAACAGGTTGATGTGGTAACGGGACTCCACGGGGGTCCAGAATCCATGGACCTTTTTGTCCCCATGTGGGCTCCCCAGTCCATGAGAGAGGCATCGGTCGTAAGGGCAACCATCGGCTCAGGGAGGACAAATGGGATCCTTTCCTGCAACCGGTCTAGGATGGTCCACCACTGGAGAGCATCTCACATCTTGTGGGTCACTGTGATCAGCTAGCCAAAATTACCCAGGCGCTAAGTCCACTGGGCAGCCAGCTCCCACTGGAGGAGACACATATGCCACCTTGCCCAATGGAGCACGGTGATGCAGGCCGCCATGTAACCCAGAAGGCGCAGAGAGTCCTGGGCAGGGCGCAACTGCCCAACCAGAATTGGGCAAAGGAGGAGAGAACCTCCACCCTGTCTACTGGGAGCCGAGCTCTGGTTCGGCGAAAGTCGAGCTCTGCCCCGAAGAAGCACGTCACCTGAGAAGGCACAAGCTCTGACTTGGCTTCACTGATCAGGAGGCCAAGTTGAGAGAAGGTCTGGAGGGCTGGGTCCCTGGACCTCTCCACCTCCTGCTGGGTGGAACCTGCTAAGAGCCAATCGTCGACGTAAGGGTATAACCTGACTCCACGATGCCTGAGGTGAGCTGCCATCACTGCAATACATTTGGTAAAGACCTGTGGGGCCGATGACAGACCAAATGGCATGGCTCGGAACTCATAACGGGGTCCCTCTGCCCTGAAGCGGAGGAACCGTTGGTGAGATGGATAGACTGTGACATGGTAAAACGTGTCCTGAAGATCCAGTGAGCAGAACCACATGTTCTGCTCCAAGGATGGTATGATCTGGGACAGAGTTACCATTTGGAAGGTGCGGGACCTGAGATACTGGTTCAGGTCGTTCAGATCTAGAATGGGGCGCCAACCCCCCCATCCACTTCAGGACCAGGAAGTAACTGGAAACGAACCCTGGGTCTACTGGAGGATCTGCCACTCAGAACGCTACCTCCTTGAGGAGGAACTTGGCAATGTCGTCTCTCAGAGCTGACTGGGTGTGGGTTGATACTCTCTCCTCCCGTGGGGCACGGGCCCAGCTTGGAGGGTACTGCTCGAATTCCAGGGACAGACCTTGGCTGACCACTTCCAAGACCCACCTGTCTGTGGTAACAGCGGACCAGGAAGAAAGGAAGTGGCAGAGCCGCTCTCCATGGGAGGACCCAGAGCTAGCATGAGGGGAATAGGGTTGGCGACCCCTGTCCTGTCACTGAGCAGGCTAGGAGGAAAAGGGTCCAGCACCTGAACTTCTATCCCCTTTGCGAGCCTGGGTAGGTCCAGGCTTGGGTCGGGGGCGCCAAGCCTGAGCCTGCTGTTGTTGCTGACCTCCTTGAAAGGAGGACTGCTGGGCCGCAGGGGAAGAGTGCCGAAAAGGCTTCTTCTTTTTCTGCTGCTTCTTAGAACCAGAAGCACTTTGGGCAGAAGTAGCACAATCCAAGGTGGCACTGAACTGCTCGATTCGCTGAAGGTGACCATCCACAACTGCACCGAAGAGATCGGTTCCCCTGGAAAGGAACATCAGCCAATTTGTGCTGGGTGTCCGCCATGAAGGTGGAGAGCCTCAGCCAAGCCCTGCGGCACGAGGCAACTGCAGCAGCCAATGAAACGGCATGAGACCCCAATGTCCAGGGCCATCTGGAGCTGTTTAGCTACTGCGTGGCTTTGGTCTCAGACCTGCTTGACCATAGTCTGCAGGTCCGTGGGGAGATGTGGGAGAACTTCGTCCAAGGACCCTAAGAGAGCATGGGAGAAGTGTGCTATGATGACGGCCGAGCTTGCCTGATGGAGGCCTAAAGAGGAAGCCACAGAGACCTTCCTAGCAGAGTGGTCCAATTTCTTGGACTCCTTTTCTGGGGGTCTATCAGTGTCGGCAGAACTGCCCATATGTCTGAACACAAAGGCGTCACTAGGCTCTCAGCCAAAGGATGCTCTGTGAACCCCGAAAGGGACCCCATGGACACCACATACTTGCGGGCCATCCAGGCAGATGGAGCTGGGCAAGAGGCAGGGTGCTGCCAAAGTTCTAGGGCCAGCCCGACAATGGCTTCAGCCACAGGAAAGACTTCCATCGGGGTGTCCCCTCTCTTGAGGATATTCACGAGAGGGTACTCCACCTTTTTCTGGATTGGTTCCAGGAGAATCCCTGTGAACTCAGAGATTAGGCAGAGAATGCTCTGAAAAGATGAAGGACCTTCCTCCGTCAATAAATCACCGCCCAACTTGTCATCCCGTGGGTGAGAGTGAAGGCCGGTGTCATCCAAATCTGAGGATTCTGGATACAACGGTCGGCCGCCTAGGTCGCCCTCAACTCGCCTGAGGCAATCAGGCGTGACAGCGACCGAGAGTCTTCGAGAAACCCTGGTATCTGGCAGAGCTTCCTTAGAAGGAGCCCCTCCCAAAGGTGCTTAGGTGGCGGCTCCACCAAAAATTGGCGGAGAGACCATTTTTGGCTAAGCCAGAATGGGTTTAGCCGGCTCCATAGGTGGGGAACTCATTCTAACAAGTCCAAAGGAGTCGGTTTCGGCATAGGAGGTGAAAACCAAGTAATGGCCGGGGGAGAGGCTGATGTCAGCTTACGCCCAGATAGAATCAGCTGTTGTCACATGAGGTTCTCGTGGCATTGACAGAGTTTCCGCCGAAGCCTCTCCTTATATGAGAAGGATAAGGACGACCGATGGTGTTACCTCTTTTTCGAGCACTTATGCACCTTCCTTGGCCTGTCAGTCGAGGGTATCCGAGATCTCAATCGAGACTGGGCAGGCCGACTTGGTCACTCGGGGAACACTGGAGAGGCAGGGGACTTCCCAGGGTCAGGGACCACCTCCTCGGCGGGGTTCCCAGCAGGCTGGGTCCCCTTGTCGGGGAAGGAAAGGTCCAGAGTCCTAGTTAGAGAGTCGTCGACCGGAGTCAGCAACAATGGGTCGATAGGCATGACGGCAAAGCTGAGCAGCCAGCAGCCGAAGTGGCAATCTCAACCGAGGTAGAAATGGCCGGCCCTGGGACCAAGAGTGCTCACGATCCCAAGAGGATCTTCACTTAAACGAAGACCATCCCGGTTCCTTGTCCCTCTTACAGGACCGAGAGGAGCGAGTGCCCACAGGACCCTCACCCTTAGTTGGGAGTGACAACTCTCGGAAGAAACCCGAGAAAGTGGAGCCCAGGTTAAGTGGGACGAAGAAACCCCAAGAGGAAGATTCCACGGAACAAGCCGCTTCCTCCTCGAAGGCCTGCATATGTTCCAGCTGTTTGGCGGATCCCACAGCAGTGGAAACAACCCATTGGGCCTTTTTGGACTTCACTGGCGGGTTCTGTTTCTCAGACCTCCCCAATCTGAGGCATGCAAGACGGTTGTTGAGCACTTCTGATAAAAGGTGAGGCAAATCTCGTAAGACTTGGTGTCATGGCCGACACCAAGACAGTAAATGCACGCGGTATGCGGATCAGTGCGCGACATCTTCTGGCCGCACAGGCACTGGCAAAATCTGGACGAAGACTTTTCCTCCATAATCGAGGCGTAGCAGTCACAATCACTAACGCGAATGAGATTAAATTTCGGAATAACCAAAGAGTTAGAAGCCAGGGCCTACAAAACGCAACAGCAAAAGGAGGCAACCTGAATCTTCTAGCAGAAAGGAAGATCTGGCATCATGGGGTGGAGCCAAGGGTTATACCACCCCAGTGGGTGGGAGGAGCTAGCTTGAAGACCTTCTGGCAGATTTAAAGGGGAAAGGGACAATGCCAAACAGATGAACAACACATCCACGATCCTAGAACTTGCATTTCCCCATGAACTGGTTCAGATTGTGCAGATCCAGTACATGTCAATCTTGGGAGACTCCCAGTCCAGAGCTTTGTCTACGTCCCTCTGGTGTCTAGATTTGCCGAACACCAAATCCGTGACCAACCCCTCCGCGGAACAGTGGCCCATGGATCTTGAAAGGGAACCCATAGGGACCATGTACTTGTGGCCATGCAGGCAGAGGGTGCTGGGCAAGATGCTGGATGCTGCCAAAGCTCCAGGGCCAATCCCAAGATGGCCTCAGCCACAGGAAAGGCAACCCCTGGGGACTTGTTCCCATCTAAAATGTCCATAAGGGGGTACTTGGCCTTCTTTTGGATTGGCTCAAGCAGGACCGACATGGACTCTGAGAAGACTCGAAGAAACACACTGAATGATACGAGCCATGCTCCGAGGAGAGCTCCTCATCTGAGCCACAGCTGAGGAGTGCAGTTACAGAGGAGGCAATGGACTTGTGATCAGAAACGTCAGAGGACTCCTCAAAGACAGTCTTCGACCTTTTCTCACCACAGACCTGCTAGATATCCTCACTGCGGTGATTCTCACCAAAAATCAGCCTAACAAGTCAGTGGCCACACTCTCCACCTTTGTTGGAGTGCCCACCTTTGGCTGCGGTGGTGGCAGCTCCACCCTAAGAGGTGGAGAAGCAGGCGTGGAGGGCACATTTATGGTGTGGACCAGAGGGGGTACCACTGGTGATGGCCAGCTGACCGAAGGCCCAGAGGGTAGAGCCCTCCCCTGCCTTACAATGGCTCATTTTTGCCAGAGGAGCTCTCAATAGAGCTGGTGGATCTTGCAACGGTGCCTCTCTTCACCCGAGGATGAAGAGGATGAGGGGTGTCGACAGTGACACCTCACAGGTGAGCGGAAGCAACAGTGGAAACGCCTTGACCTTGATCTCGACCAGAGAGTCGACAGCAAGAAGAGCCTTACAGTGGGTTGGAATAAACCACATGCCTGCCCACGCTGAGTAACAAGGGCATGGAAGACCCAACCACCAATGAAGGCTGCTACTACTGAAGGCCAGACACGGACACCGACCAGTGAAGGCTGCTACTACTGAAGGCCAGACAGGGACACCGACCAGGCTGTGTCCCACTGGATGAGGACCAGGAGCACCAAGGTCTATGAGATCAAGTCTTCAGCCTCATCAGACATTGCATCAACAAGCTCGAGAAAGATTTCAGCAGTCTGCTCAACCTGAGTCAATGTCAACATTCTGAAGAAAGAGGGGTTACTAGTGGGGTACTGCAGGGTTCAGTATTGGGTCCAGTCCTCTTAATGTCTTCATAAGTGACATTGCAGAGGGACTGGAAAGAAAAGTATGCCTCTTTGCAGATGACACAAAGATCTGCAACAGGGTTGATACACAAGGAGGCGTGGAAAGGATGAGAAGAGACTTGGCAAGGTTGGAGGAATGGTCAGAAATATGGCAGCTAGGATTCAATGCAAAGAAGTGCAAATAATGCACCTGGGAAACAAGAACCCAGGAAAGAATACACAATGGGGGCTAGTAACAACAAAAAGGAAAGGGACCTGGGGTAATCATATCAGATGACCTTAAGGTTAGCAAGCAATGTGAGAAGACAGTAGGGAGGGCTGGAGGTATACTGGGATGCACAGGGAGAGGCATCAGCAGCAGAAAACAGGAAGTTGTTATCCCTCTGTACAGACAGTTGGTGAGACCCCATCTGGAGTACTGCGTCCAGTTCTGGAGACCGCTTCTCCGCAAGGACATACACAGGATAGAGGCAGTCCAGAGCAGCATGACTAAAATGGTGCAGGGTCTGCAAGAGAAGCCGTATGAGGAGAGACTAAAGGAGCTTAACATGTATACCCTTGAGGAAAGAAGGGAGAGGGGGGGACATGATAGAAACTTTTAAGTACCTCAGTGGAATCAACAAAGTCCAAGAGGGTAGCATCTTTCAGAAAAAGAGACGTGCAAGAACAAGGGGACACAATTTAAAGATGGGGGGTGGGGGGGTGGTTCAGGGGCAATGTAAGAAGTATTATTTCACAGAGAGGGTAGTGGATGCATGTAACAGCCTTCCTGAGGAGGCTGTGGGGTCTAAAACTGTGGAAGAATTCAAGAATGCATGGGACAGACATAAGGCAATTCTTGTGGGGGGGTAGGAAGAAATAGGCTGTTGGTTAACTAGGATCTGCGGTCTATCCTGTAGGTAGGGAAATGGGCAGACTAGATGGGCCAAGCGGTCATTATCTGCCATCAAAGTCTATGTTTCTGTGTTCTATGTAACAGGCTTGATGACGGAATAGAAGAGCCTTTGATCAGTTTGACCCGCTCCTTGGCCAAGGGGTGCTTGAAAGCTGTCGAGAGGTTGGACAAATCTAAGGATTTGGCGGACCTCAATTGCTGCCAGTCCCACTAGTAGTGCTGGCAGCACCTGTGTTTGTGTTTAGTGCCACAGTGTGCAGGGCTCTCACTCAAAATCTGGAGGGCCAGGCACATTTCTCACAATGCTCCAGTTAAAAAAAATAAAAAAACTCCGACACTGGCCCCAGGGAACAGCATAATGACAATGAAGGTGCCCGCCGCTACTTCTGCCTCAAAGGCTGCAAGCTGCTGAGTTGACCTGGCCACAGCTAAGGCCTTCTTGCAGCCCTTCAGATGGTCCTTCGGATCCCATTCCAAAGGCCAACCCAGCAAGAACCGGAGCTTTCTGTCCTCAAGGGACCCAGGAAGCACATTTAAGCAGAGGCTGTACCCAGCCATGTTGTGTTGACTGCCCACGCAGTACAAACAAGTGTCATTTGGGTCAGTGAGCGGCATCTTCTGGTGGCATCATACGCAAAATTTAAATCCTGGCTTCCTTTGCTCCATCACTGTTCATCAAGGAAGTTGGTGGAACCTGGAGAAAATAAGTAGCAGCTCCAAAAAACATTGAAAGAAAGTTCATCAATGGTGCACTAAAAACCTAAGCGGGAGCAGAGAAGGAAGTAACCTACTCTTCCAGTGGAAAGAGAGATCTGACATCATGGGGCAGAGTCAGTGGATATACCGCACAGGTGGTGGGAGGCCCATAGCTTAAAGACATCTGGCCATCAGCACGTTCCAGCGGAACTGTCAGAATGTGCAGTGAACCATATCCGTGCTCCTAGAAGTTCTATTCCCGAGTACCCTATCTTCTTAAGAATGAAGCCAGTGTTTGCTGGTTCCATGTCCACTTGCATTTTCCCTGGCTGATTCTGCTTAAGGTGTCTGCCAGAACACTGTCCTTACCTGGCAGATGCAAGGCAAAGAACTAAGCCAGATCATCATGGCTTTTGTGCACAGTTTTAAGAATCTTGTTCCTTCCTGCTTATTTATGTAGTACATTACTGTGGTACTGTCTGTCTGGATTTGGACAGATTGACCTTGTATCTGTGAGGAAAAGGACCGCGTTGCAACAGTACTGCCCTGAGCTCAAGAAAATTTATGTGCTAAGTCTCTTGAGGGCTCCAGATGCTACTTGCTGTGAGATCCTTCAGGGGAGGTGCCACACACTAGGAGGGATGCATCTGTTGTGAGTACTCTCTCTGGGCATTGCTGGAGGAAGGGAATGTCCTCTCTGAAGTTGCTTTCCTCCTTCCACCACTCTCGTGCCTGTACAAAGGCTTCTGTAACTGGTGCTAGGTTGGACAGAGTCTGATCTTTGGGACTAGTGACCTCTTAGGTGGTACTGAATAAGTCCCTCATTTGAAATCTGGCTAATCAGATCATAGCTGCAGATGAGGCCTGTGGTCAAGGCACAGGTCAGGAAGCATAGGAACTGCCTCTGGGTATCGGGTAGCATAGTCACATAACATCAAAATGAACCGATTACCCTTTTCATTTTTGTCTGAGGGGTCAAACACATCCATTGCAATTCTCTCAAAAGGCACATCATCTGTCAAGGTTAGAGGCACCAGGGGCACCTTGTCTTTTTTTTAGTCACTAGGGCTTTCTGACACTCAGCACAAGAACTGCAATAGGTAGCAACATCTTCATGAATCCCACGCCAGTAAAATCTGTATAGCAATCTGGAAAAGGTGCAATCCTTCCCTGAGTGAGCAGCCATAGGACTACCATGTGCTATCAGTAACAACTCAAATCTATACGTTCGTTGTATAACCAATTGTTCTGTCTGTTCCTATTCTTGTGTCTGAGGTTTAACCCAAACTCTGTACAGTAACCGCATTACATTTTTTAAACATTGGTTCATCCTGTTTGGGTTCCATGCCCAGCTGCTTAAAATAATCCTGGAGAGAAACACTGTTCGCTTGTTGTGAAATAAAATCACAATCGGTTATCAGTTTAGTTTCAGCATTTTCATATATTAGTCCCTTATGTCCATCAGTCTTTTATTGTCACTGTTTCTTCAGGAATCTTCTTTCTTTCCTGGACTTTCAGATCTTGGAGCTGTGCTCAAATAAGTCCGAATTAAAATCACGGAAAGGAAAAGTGTCCCCACTGTCTGAGATTTTCTTTGCCTGTGCTCTTGTGATTGCAGCTGCTGAGACTACAGGTTTTGCTCCCTCTGTGATTAACTCAGTAAATCCTGGAAAGTCATTTCCAATAATCACAGGTACAGGTAACTTAGGTACTACCCCACTTTCATTTGCTGCAACACCCCATTACTATTCAGAGTCACTTGGGTGGTGGGATAGTATCGTCTCATGGATGCAGATGACACCAGTGCCTGGTTCTTTGGCACAGTTCTTTTCGAGAACTTCAACATGCACCAGGGTTTGTCCGACTCATGAATCTGTAAGTCCCTTCACAGTCTTATCTTTCACCTTGACATCTGTTAAGAACTTACCCCCTTTTCCTAAGGACAACTCTGCTCCAGTGTTATCCTCCTTACTATGGCAGTTTCTTGCAATATGGCCTGGCTTATTACAGCTATAGCAAGTAAAGTCTTTGGGTGCAGATATGTTACCCCACCAGAGGCCTTATCAGACTTGGAGTTAAATCGGGAAGAAGAGGGACTTAATGGTGCTCGGCTGTTACCTCACTGCTGTTGCATTTGTCTGGCCATCTGGTAGTCTTCGGCCAAAGAAACAGCCTTTTCCCCACTTTCTGGTAGGTGTTCTTTTACCCAAAGCTGCACATCTGTAGGCAGAATGTTGATACGAACATACGAAATTTGCCAGCAGATAAAGGCCTAGAGGTCTGCTCGAATGTGCAGCTAGCACCCCTTATTCTGCAGCTGCCCCCTCCCTTCCACCCTTCCCCTTCATTAACCCTCCCCCTTGTCCTGTCCCATCCTCGTTTGAAGCAGTCCACTGTTCTACTGCATACCACTTCAGCAGGTAACGCATTCCACCCAGCCACCACCCTCTCTGTAAAAAAGTGTCTCCTCATCTCCCTCCTGAACCTTCCTCGCTCCGGTCTCATATCATGGCCCCTGGTGTCCCTCCCCTGCCTTACTTTGAACAGCCCTCTGTACGCCTTGTTTATTCCTTTCATGTATTTAAAGGTTTCAATCATGTCACCCCTGTCTCTCCTCTCCTCCAGTGAGTACATGGTCAACTCCTTCAACCTCCTCTCGTATGATAAGTCCCCCAGCCCCTTCATCATCTTTGTCGCTCTGAGCTGCACCCCCTCCAGTAACAATGTCCCTTTTCAGATACAGATGCCAGTACTGTATGCAGTACTCCAGGTGTGGTCTAACTAATGACCTATACAGTGGCAGAATCACCTCCTCCCTCCTCGAGGATATACCCCTTGCAATACAACCCAGCATTTTGTTGGCCTTTGCAGCTGCCTTCCTACATTGTGCCGAGTTGTTCATTAACCCTGTAATGAGCACACCCAGATCCTTCTCCTCCTCTGTCTGGGCTAGCTGCACTCCCCCCAGCTGGTAACTCCTCCTTGGGTTCTTCATCTCATAATGCAGCACCTTGCCTCTCCTTCAGGATAGTTTCCATTAGCTTACCCATGATGGATGTGAGGCTCACTGGTCTGTAGTTTCCCGGTTCATCCTTGGGGCCATTCTTGTGGAAGGGCACCACATGAGCCATCCTCCAGTCCTGAGGTACACCGCCCGAATGTAGTGAGGCATTAAACAGGTCTGCCAAAGGTCCTGCAAGGACCTCTGCCAGCTCCTTCAGTACCCTGGGGTGGATGCCATCTGGGCCTGGCGCCTTGTCCACCCTCAGTGCCTTCAAACCCTCTCGAACTCTGCTCTCCATGATTTCCCCATCTGTCACCACTCCCTTCCCCGCTTCTGCCATTTCTCCCACCTTGGGTGTCACCCCCCTCTTCTCTTTAGTAAATACTGAGCAGAAGTACTCATTTAGTGCTTCCGCCTTATCGCACCCTGCTTCCACCCAACCCCCCTCCTTCCTAATCCTTACTATGTGGTCCTTACAGCTTCTTTTCTCCCTGATGTACTTAAAGAAGTCCTTCTCCCCCTTCTTAATGCCTTGTGCCAGCCTGAGTTCCGTAGATGCTTTGGCTCCCCTTACTGCCCTTGTCACCTCCTTTGATTCTGTCAAGTACTCCTCCCTGTCCTCCCCCCTCCCTGTTTTCTTGTACTTCCTAAAGGCAGCTCTTTTCCTCACCTTTTCCATGACCTCCTTGCTCAACCAGATCAGTTTCTTAGCCCTAGCCTTCTTGCTCTGGGCTTTGCAGCAGGTTTGGTTGCCTTCTCTGTCCCCAGCTTTATGAGCTCCCACCTCTGGTTAGTGTCCATACTAGATTGAATTCTGGCCAGGTACCCTTTTACCACTTCCCCCATCCTCCCAAAGTCGGCCCTCCTGAAGTCCAGCACTATTGTGCCAGATTCTGCTCCTTCCTTGCCCATATCCAATGTGAGCCATACTGAGTGGTGGCCACTCCCTGACAGCGGTTCCTCCACTGTAAGTTCTCTCACAAAGTCCCCATTTGCCAGCACAAGGTCAAGGGTATTTCCTAACCTGGTTGGTTCACTGAACATTTGCAGCAGGAAGCTATCCTGGAAGGCATCCAGCAGTACCTGCTCCCCTCTGTTTCCTGGTTGTTGGGGTGCTCCAGTACACTCCTGGCATGTTGAAGTCCCCCACAATCACCACACTACCCTTCTCGCAGGTCCTCCTGATCTGTCCCGCTAGTTCCCTGTCTGACTCCTCCGTCTGAGATGGTGGCCTGTACACCACTCCCATTCCCACTGATGAACTGCTCCACTGCAAATGTGTCAATGATTTGTGGAACTGTTTTGCCCATAGGTTGGAGCCATTTAATAAGGAGTTCTCTGAGTCAGGTGAAGGCTTCTCGAGGATTGTCAACAGAGTTGTACTGCAAAAGACTGGAATCTTTGCCTGTAGGTCTCCCCTGAGACGTTCTATCTTTTCAAGATTTCTCTTTTCACCAGGTGATAGTTTTCTGACTGTGTAGTATCCATATTGCTACAGGCAAACTGGGCTTTACTCGTCAGGTGAGGTACCTGCCAGATTTCCCAGTGCTACTTTGGCCATTGACAGACTGTTGCAACCCTTTCAAACGCTGTCAGGTATATCATTCAAGGGGCACAATTTTGTACGTTTCATGTCTTTTAAGCTGCCTGTGTCTTGTTGCACTGCTGGACCTGTGCCAGATCCTCCAGCTTTTTTTTTTTTTTCGGTCGGTTCAGGAACCGATGGAACCGAGAAAGGAGATGAAATATGAACCGGTTCAGCGGTTACAAATAAAAACTTTAAGGACCAAATTTAAATGAAAATGAATAGGTTCTTTAGTTAGAGAACCGAAACAAAGTTATAGCTAGCTCGGATCCCTCATGGTTATACCGAATCGCGAGGAACCGAGAACAACAATTTAAACAATAATAAACTATATAAAACTAACAAATTAGTAGAGGCAGTAAAAGAAACTAAAAATACTTATGGTTTTTAAACTTTTTCTTTCTTTTTCACGCGAAAGAGGGTGACAGAGACTCAGAGCGACCAGACTTTCAGGCGGAGAGAAAAATCTGAAGGGCTTAGAACACTACAGTTGGTAGAGGCAGTATTTGAAAGATCCTCACGTGCAAAGAATTCCATCATTTGCATGTGTTCCATCTCTCCGGGCAGTCCAACCCATCAGGATGACTGCACAAAGTTATGAATGGTCTGAGCATTACTGGGGTTAGAAATGTTGAATTTATTTTTCTCTCTGCTTCTCCGTATCGTTTTGTTGTGTAGCCCTTCTTTTGAAAAAGACAGTCAGGCTTTCAGGCTCTGTCACTGCCTGTTCTTTTTCAATCACTGGTGCTGGCTGTACAGTCTCAGCTTGGGAGTTCTGTCTCTGCTAGGTTGGCTGTCTTTCTTCTGGTAATCACTCCTGGGCTTACTGCTGCCAAATCCATACCTTTCTTCTTTGCTTCCCTGGTACCAGGTCTAGTACCCACTCACAAAACTGGTTTAGAGTATGCACGGCGTAAACCCCACTGCTAACACCATCTGTAGTTGAGGCTCAGGTCAGGAAGCATAGGAAAATCAGGAGCAGTTATAAAATTTGTAAGTAGCATTTTAATGTTATAAATAGTAAAATAACATAAAAAAATGTTCAGTATAACTATTTACAGAGGCAGTACAAACAGAGAAAACAAAGTCCTTTGAGGGTATCTCAAATTCCAAGTTTCAGTCTCTCCCCTAGCAAAAGACTGCTGCTCTTTTTATAACAGATCTTTGCCTGGTAATTAACTTCTACAACCTCAGCTCGTTAACAGACATCCTGTTTCTCATAAAATGTATTAGAACTTTGTCAATTTCCTTGCAGGTGCAACAAAATAGAAGATGTTCCAGAACTTGTCTTTATGTTTTAATAAGTGACATTGGAGAGCACCTCGAAGGAAAGGTATGTCTCTTTGCAGATGACACAAAGATCTGCAACAGGGTTGATACACAAAGTGGGGTGGAAAGAATGAAAAGGGACTTGGGCAAGGTTGGAGGAATGGTCAAATATGTGGCAGCTCAGATTCAATGCAAAGAAGTGCAAGGTAATGCATCTGGGAAACAAAAACCCAGAGGAAGAGTACACAATGGGGTTGAGTCAATAACAACAACAAAAATCTAAAGAGATCTAGGAGTAATTATATCCGATGACCTAAAGGTGGGCAAGCAATGTGAAAAGGCAGTAAGGAGAGCTGGGGGGATACTGGGATGCATAGGGAGAGGCATCACCAGTAGAAAACAGGAAGTTGTTATCCCTCTGCACAGACAGTTAGTGAGACCCTGCGTGCAATTCTGGAGACCCCATCTCCACAAAGATACAGAAAGAGTGGAAGCTGTTCAGAGGAGGGGCAACCAAAATGGTGCAGGGTCTGCACCAGAAGACATATGAGGACAGACTAAAGCAGCTTAATATGTATAACCTTGAGGAAAGGAGGGACATGATAGAAACTTCCAAGTACAGTATCTCAAGGGAATTAACAAACTACAAGAGGGTAGTATCTTTCAGAAGAAGAGATGTACAAGAACAAGGGGGCATAATTTGAAGATAGAGGGGACATGGCTCAGAGGTAATGTTAGAAAGTATTTTTTCACACAGAGGGTTGTGGATGCATGGAACAGCCTTCCTGAAGAGGTTGTGGAGTCAGGAACAGTAGGAGAATTCAAGAATGCACGGGACAGGCATAAGGCAATTCTAGTGGGGGTAGGAGGAAGTAAGCTGTTGGTTAACTAGAATCTGCAGCTTATCCATCAGGTAGGGAAATGGGTAGACTAGGTGGGCAAAGTGGTCCTTATCTGCCGTCAAATTCTATGTTTCTGTGTAGAACTGACCTCCTGTTGCCAGCTCTGCAAAAGAGTTTGTGTTGCATTTCAAGGTTAACCCCTTGAGTTCCACATAGCTTTTTGCAATCATTTCAACAGTGTAACTATATACAGTTTCAAATAAAGGGATCCCAGTATCACTTACAGTTTCACATAAAGATTCATATATATTTTTATAACTGCAGATACGCAAGGGAGAAGAAAAGACAGAAACAGCAAGTGAAGGCAGAGATATAGAGAGTGGCAGAGAATCGTGAGACCTTCAGAGTGATCAGTTTCTAGGTCTCATGAGAGCATTTGCTTGTACAACCAGACAGACAAGAGACAGAAAAGGAGAGGATAGAAAAGATCCTTGCATTTAACTCTTTCTGCATAACAAATGGGACAGGATCATATTCAACCCTGTCACAAGGCCACATGGCCAACTGGCTGCAGGAAATACCTTGCAGGTCTTGGGTGACCCAGTGTAAAGGATTGTGCACTGGCAATCGGGTCTGAAACCCTTTCATATGACAGGAAAGTCTCCCCTGCAGGGTATCAGTGCTCTGTGCCAATGAAGTCTAGAACCACCACTGGTTCTGTCCGAGACTTCTGCAGACATATTAGGAATCCCAAGTTCTCCAGGATATTCTTTACCTGTTGTATGGAGCACACTGCCTCTGGTTTTGTCTTCCCTGAAACTAGCCAGTCATTCAAGTAGGAAATACCACATCATATCATATCTTCTTAGGTGAGCTGCCACTATGGCTAGATACTCTGTGAATACCCTTGGTGCTGGGGTAGGACCAAAGGAAGGAGATGTAAACAGATATTGGCAATCTCTCCAGTCTGAATATGATGTATTTTTGCTGGGTCTGACTGGAATGTGGAAACTGGCATCCTAAGATCCAGTGACACAAACCAATCTCCTTACTGTAGCGATGGCACTTCTGTGCTCAATGTGACCATCTTGAACATTTATTTTCTGATATGTTTGTTCGGTATCATAAGTCTAAAATGGGTTGCCATTCCTATTTTCTTGTGGGTCAGGAAGCACCTTGAAAACAGACCCTTACTCCACTGTGAGGCAGGGACCTTTTCTGCTGCTTTTGCCTGCAGTACTTTCTTTATTTCCAGTTCCAGCAGAACCTTTCTGTTAGTGAGTGGGCTGGGAAGTTTTTTTGGTCTCTGCAGTTTGTGAAACCTTTGGAACTGCAGGGAACCCCCTGACCCACTATTTCCAGGATCCTCTTGCCTGTGGTAGCTCTTTCCCCATTTCTGGAAGTAGTGCACCAGGCCCCCCCCCCAATTGTCAGAAGTTTTGCTCTGGCTGTGACTTACGGGCAAGCCAAGCCTGGTGTCCCTCCTGCCTTTGCTACAACAGTACCCTCTCTGAGACTGGTACCTATAGGCAGCGTAGGATCCTGGACAGTAACCTCTGCCCCTACTTCCCCTTCCATAAGGCCTATAGGAAGTGGAGGTCTTCTCTTTCCCAGTGTTACTTTTAAAAGTGGACTTGTATTCATCCACTTTTTTCATGTACCCCTCTGTTTCGTCACCAGAGAATTTCCCTGAAACAGGAAATCAAAGGCTATTGGCTGTGTGTCCCGGTGCGTAGGGTCCTTAACCAAGCAAACCTCCTCAATACCACTGCATGAGCAGACTCATGAAGCATCTTGTGCCACCTCACCATCCACTTTGTCACTCCAGGCCAGTACTGTATTCCACAATGCATTCTGTTACTGGGCTGTGCATGCCAAATAAGCTGCCTGTCTCGGAAACAGGGAGGCTATTGTATACACTTTTTTGGCCACGGTGTCCAGTTTCCTGGAATACATTTCAAGAGGTTGAGCAAAGAGATGCACCTTGGCCTTCTCACAAGCAGCTGCTTTTACCACTCCCTCATGGTCAGGGTGGGCATACAGGTATTCCATCCCATCTGTCCACCCGGTACCTTTTTCCCTACTTTTTTTGTATTGATGCCTACAGTGGAATTGGGTGCTGACACAACTTCTGATGTGACCTCTTGGAGGGATTTGTGGATGGTGACTAGTGGGTTCCATGTAGGAGCTAGTCCCATCTGGTCCATGAATTCCATTTCCTCTTTATCCTCCTCTGTTTTATGAGAGGGAATGTTGAAGGTGTTTACCATCTGCTTGATGAATGTGGAATAAGAGGTGCAATCCTCTGTCGTTCTAGGAGGAAAGCCAAGCTCCTGGTCAGGTGAACCATCAGGTTCTATAGGTTTACCTTCCTCCTCCACCTCTTCAGAGCACACATTCCCCTCCTTTACATGCAAGTAGTCTGGGAACTGGAGCGGGGCGGGGCAAGCATACACTGAATTGATTTCACATAGTCCAAAAGGAAAAACCGCCATACCTTAGGCTGCTCTCTGTTGAGGGCATCAGACTCTATTCCACTGCCTTCTCCTTTTCCTTCACAGGAGGAGTGGCAGGGCATGATTTTCTTTTTGTGTTTCTTCTTGGCAGGCACTGGTTCCAGCACCTACTCTGAGACTCTTATTTGTATTTTTCACATCACTGGAATTGGGTTTCTCCTATGGCCCACTCTGATATACTGTCCATTCGTTCCATGACTTTATGATTACTGAACAGCTTTACCTTTTCTGTCTGTCCCCTTTTACAGGGACTGCTGGTTGTGAGATGAACCCTCTGATGTGTGCTTTCCACCATCCTCAGGAACTCCATCTGAGCCGTTATTAACTATTTTACCTTGATGCCATAGAGGCAGACTGAGAAGTCATAAATTATTTTCTTTTTAAAACCCTTTTCTTTTGGGTTTTAGAGCAAACTTTACAAAGTTCACAATGAATAAAATCATGATCTGACCCAGAGAATATCCGTTTACTTGATCGGCGGAGCAGCAAGATGGCCACTCTGCTGCTGCTCCACTCCTCACCACGCCAGGAGAGTGCTCTCCATTTGTAGAGCTTCTAACTTTTTCGGCTCCATTTCAGCCAATTTATGACTGAAACTTACACTATTATTTCATCATTTCGTTCTATGAGGGTGAATTCAGTGCCAGCTTGCCATGTGTGAGTGGAGCAGAGTGTATTTTTTTGTTGAGCCACTGAATGGACGCCTTGCTGATTTTTCAGTCTGGAACTGCATTGTAATATTTTATATTTTATAGTATACCTTACTGTGATCAATGCTTAATTTACTCTCGTGCTTCCTTGCTTTACTCATTGACACAGTCACTTTACTTTTATGGAGAGCACGACATTCAGGGCAAACTGTGTGTAATAAAGCGCGGCTGTTTGGCCAAGAAATAAAAAATGCTGAAGGAGCTCATGAAATAAGAAATGCCGGCTGGTTTAGTGTCAAGGTAAAATTCTAATTTTTGAATGGGACTTATATTATTTCGACCTACAGTTTTTGGATAAGTACATTTTGTAGCCTTAAAGCTGTGAGCACGTATAAACAGATTTTTGTCCCTGAATGGGTGTGCTGGATGATCGTTTATTCCTGGCGTCCAGATTAATATTTCTTGATCTGCGATAAATAAGGACCCAGTGGTCTGGAAATAACATATATTTATGCTGGCATGTACAAATTGCTGAAGTTGGAGTATAACTTCGAAGAGCTTCTCAAGGGGTTTGTACCCCAGATCATCCTTGATTAGAAGGTTGGACTCCTGGGAATGTGGCGCTTTCGTGCCGAGAGACCTGACTGATTTTGTAACAGGTGTCCTCATTATTAGAAGCAAAAAAGAGAGATGTAAGCATGAGAAGAATATCTGGCCCAGTGAAAGGGAGCCCTGAAGTGCTGCACAGACATTAAGTGCATGGACCAAAAGGAAGCTGAATTTCTGCCTTTGAAAACTGAGATCTCACCGACATTAAAATAAATCTTAATGTTACTTACCAAAGCTCGCTTGCGTTGCTAAGAAACAATTACTGCAAGCAGGTCTTGATGCTGTGTCATGGATTGGAGGAGTCTGATCAAGGGGTGAAAACCCCAGAGGTACTGCTTTCATTTTTCCGGCCTATACTGTGGCAGTTGATTTTTGTCTTAATTACCAATCGACTCCAATAGAATTTATGAACTTCCTGGTTGTGAATATGGAGTTATGTTGGCAACTTCAGTACTAGATACTTTTATAAATGCTGTTTTAATGACTTGTGTAAAAATGAAGTTTATAGTGGGGACTTATTCCTTTTAAGGTTTTTACTCTCCGGTATACATTAAGATGCACATTATTGCTCTATAACCAACAGACTTTTGAATAACATTGAAGCCCTCATCTTTATCTCAAATGATAGCTGCAACATTAAAAAATGAGACCTGCCTCCACTCTGTCTGTCTAATTATACACAAGCTTTTGGGGCCACACAGGTCCCTTCTTCAGGTGAATCATCTGAAGAAGGGACATGTGTGGCCCAAAAGCTTGTGTATAATTCCATCTTTGCACAAGACACTTGTTGGTCCAATAAAAGGTATCAAACCTTCCATCTTCTCCTGTTAGGTACAGTTAAATTGAAGTCATCTGCATGTGCGAGCGTTTTCACCTCCTGTTGTTGATATAGAATCTGTATAGCTACTATGTCCTGGGACATACTCACCTTTCTTATTAGAGGGTCTATCGTTATGATATACAGCAGAGGGCTAAGGGGGCATCCCTACTGTACACCCCTTTTAACTTGTAGTGTTTTCCCCATCCATCCCTGCAGTAATGGGATTAAGGCAGCATTTGCATAGTACATTTTAATCCAAGAACAAAATATTTCCAGGAGTCCATACTTTTGTAGACATATCCAAATATACTCATGAGCCACTTTATCAAAGGCCTAGGATTGATCTAGACTAACAATATAATTTTTAATCCTAGAATTCTCGCTATGGGCCATAATCTCTCATAATTGTAATAAATTGTCTGTTATTGACTTTTTTGGGATAGCACAAGTATGAGAATAATGAATTATATCAGGTAAAATTCCAGATACAGTCGTGGCCAAAAATAATGGCGCCCTTGCAGTTTTTTTCTAGTAATGCACCATTCCTTCCAGAAAATTGTTGACATTAAAAAATATTTTGGTATCCACTTATGTATTTCTTTGGTTTGCAGTGGAATAAAACACAAAAAGTAGAAAAATTTACCAAGTCTTAGCTTATTCCACACAGAAATACTTAAATGGCCCAGACAAAATTATTGGCACCTTTTAGAAGTAGTTAGAAATAATTAGATTTCAAGCAGGTGATTCGCCTTCACTTTGGAACTGAACTCACCTGTGGTGAGTTGCAGGTGCCTGCAATATAAAAATCACTCATTCAACCAGTTTGAATAGAGAAAAGGACTCATTCTTCTGTTTTGTGTCACTGTGTGTACCGCAATGAGCATGGAGAAAAGAAAGACAGCCAGAGAATTGTCTGAGGAGGTCAGATAGAAGATTGTAGCCAAGCATGGACAATCTCAAGGCTACAAATCAATCTCCAGAGACCTTGATGTTCCTGTTTCCACCGTATATAAGGTTATCAGGATGTTTAAGGCCCATGGCACTGTAGCCAACCTCCCTGGATGTGGCCATAAGAGAAAACTTGATCAAAGATTGCAGCGCAGGATTGTTCGAATGGTGGAGAAAGCACCTCGATCAACTGCCAAACAGATTCAAGCTGACCTTCAGACACAAGGTACGACAGTTTCAACTCGCACCATCCGTCGCCAACTCAATGAAAGGGGGTTATATGGTAGGAGGCCCAGGAGGACCCCACTGCTGAGAGAGAGAGAGAGAGACACATAAGAAAGCCCGACTGGGGTTTGCCAAAACACACCTGAACAAGCCAAAATCCCTCTGGGAGAATGTCCTGTGGACAGATGAGACCAAATTAGAGCTTTTTGGTAAAGCACATTATCTCTATGTTTACAGAAAACAAAATGAAGCCTTCAAAGAAAAGAACACCTTCCCTACAGTCAAACATGGAGGAGGTTTACTTTGAAAAAATAAGAGTGTTCAAAGCAGGCCGGTCGCTTGAATACTCAGCTAGGAATAATGGAATAGGACTCCGGTTCTATTTTGTTGGTTTTCCGAACTGGGGCCATGATTAAGAGGGACAGCCGGGGGCATTCGTATTGTGCTGCTAGAGGTGAAATTCTTGGACTGGCGCAAGATGAACAAAAGCGAAAGCATTTGCCAAGAATGTTTTCATTAATCAAGAAAATGGTCAAATGTATGGCAGCTCAGATTCAATGCACAGAAGTGCAAGGTAATGCACCTGGGAAACAAAAACCCAGGGCAAGAGTACACAATGGGGGGTGAGATATTGACAAAAGTAAAAATGGAAAGGGACCTGGGGGTAATTATATCAGATTACCTAAAGGTGGGCAAGCAATGTGAGAAGGCAGTAAGGAAGGCTGTGGGGGATACTGGGATGGATAGGGAGAGGCATCAATAGTAGAAAACAGGAAGTTGTTATCCCTCTGTACAGACACTTGGTGAGACCTCATCTGGAGTACTGTGTGCAGTTCTGGAGACCCCATCTCCGCAAAGACACAGACAGAGTGGAGGCTGTCCAGAGGAGGGCAACCAAAATGGTGCAGGGTCTGCACCAGAAGACATACGAAGAAAGACTAAAGGAGCTTAATATGTATACCCTTGAGGAAAGGAGGGGAGAGAGGGGACATGATAGAAACTTTCAAGTACCTCAAAGGAATCAACAAAGTCCAAGAGGGTGGCATCTTTCAGAAAAAGAGATGTGCAAGAACAAGGGGGCACGGCTCAGAGGTAATGTGAGGAAGTATTTTTTCACAGAGAGGGTTGTGGATGCATGGAACAGCCTCCCTGAGGAGGTCGTGGAGTCAAGAACAGTGGGGGAATTCAAGAATGCATGGGACAGACACAAGGCAGTCCTAGTGGGGGGGTAGGAGGAAGTAAGCTATTGGTTAATTAGGATCTGCAGCTTATCTGTTAGGTAGGAAAATGGGCAGACTGGGTGGGCCAAGTGGTCCTCATCTGCCGTCAAATTCTATGTTTCTATGTTTCTAGGTTCAGTGATGTTTTGGGGTTGTTGTGCTGCCTCTGGCACTGGGTGCCTTGAACGTGTGCATGGCATCATGAAATCTGGAGATTACCAGGCCATTGTGGAGCGCAATGTTAAACCCAGTGTCAGAAAGCTGGGTCTCCGTCGAAGGTCATGGGTCTTCCAGCAGGACAATGACCCCAAACACACTTCAAAAAGCACCCAGGAATGGTTCAAGACAAGACGCTGGACTGTTCTGAAGTGGCCAGCAATGAGTCCAGATCTAAATCCCATTGAAAACCTGTGGAGAGATCTGAAAACAGCAGTTGGGAGAAGGCAACCTTCAAATCTGGGAGAACTGGAGCAGTTTGCACAAGAAGAGTGGGCCAAACTGCCAGTAGAGAGTGCAGGAAGCTCATCCATGGCTATAGAAGCGGTTGATTGCAGTCATTTTGACCAAAGGCTGTGCTACCAAATATTAAGTCTAGGGTGTCAATAATTTTGTCAATGCCATTTCTTTTCATTTTCTGATTTAAAAGGATATATTAAATTCTGAATCAAAAACAAAGGTTCTGTAATATTAACAGAGAAATAAAGAATTGTGGAGACCAAATACTGTACTGTTGTTAATTTCAACTTATGTTTTGAGGAATTGTGCATTATTTGAAAAAGTGCAAGGGCGCCAATATTTTTGGCCACGACTGTAACCTTTTACTTAAAATTTTTGCCAAGATTTTTAAATTGACATTTAATAATGTTATGGGATGCCAGTTTTTAAGTAAAAGTTGGTCTCCTTTCTTGAGTAACACCACCAGTATTAATTTCTTTCGGAATACTGTTGCTATTAAGTAACTCATTGTATACCTGTACCAATTCCTTTGGAAAAAAAAACATAACCATTTATAGAATTCAGGCACAAGCCCATCCATCCCAGGTGCTGTATTTCCTTTCATGTCAGTTATAATTTGTTGCATTTCACACACCAAAATGGGAGCTATTAATGTCTGTTGCTGAGATACAGATAATTGAGGTATAGCAATCTCATTAATCCAATCCATCATTTGAGTTTTATTTCTAAAAGCTGTCCCAAACACATTCCTAACATATTTATCTCATTAAATATTACATGACTATTTGAAGATATTTCTCCAGTTTCTAGTTTTAACTGAGTTAGCCTTTTCTTTTTCCTCCTGTTATTACAATTTTCATAAAGGTTTATGACATGTGATTTGCCTTGCGTGACAAACATCTGTTCCCTTTCCAGCGTCAAAAATCTATTGTACTGTAAGGATTTTAATTCTTCTTTTAGTTTATTTATAAAATTGGCAGTCTGTTGGTCTCTTCCCCGATGCTCCTGAAAAAATGCAACCTGCTTTATTAATTCTCTATACCAGTTGTTTCCCATAATTTAACTGTCTAGATAAAGAACGTAAAAGGTTTCTAAACTCCATTTTCGTGTCTAGCCACCACTGTATGTGGTCATCATATAAACACCATACTGACTGTCTAGCATTCTTCAGTTCTTGTAGGTCTTCTCGAACATTCGGATTTACTAATATCTCTGAGTTCATACTCCAAAGTCGTTTCTCATGAGTCATCTCTTGAAAATCAGAGATTTCAACACTTACAAGACGGTGGTCTGATGTTGCCACTATCTGGGTTTTGGAGTGACTGACAGGAATTTGTTCTGTAATCCACCAATAATCAATCCTTGTGGACAGCACACCTTTACAGAAAATATGTGCAGGCGGAGATTTAAAAGACCCTTGGGCATCATCTTTTAAATTTGCTTGTGACATCATGTTTTTCAGAAAGTTAACATCACAGAAAACCTTCCCCATTCTGATACCCCTATCAGATCGTAATACTCCACAATTAAAATCTTCCTCAAATAAGACCATTTTTGAAGTATATAAATAAGGCTGAATAAGTTTCCATGATTCAATTCTTGCCACCTTCATTTGGGGTGCATAACAATTAATCAAAATAGTTGTTTTTGGATAAGAATATCCATTAAAAAAGCCCTCACTTGATGGATTTCAACAATTTTTTTCACCTGCACATCATTTCCCATAAAGGCAATACCCAGACTGCTACATGGTTCCATACCTAGGGACCAGAAGCTTTGTCCCCATTTCCAATCCACGGAGGCACGACTGGTTTCAGACAGTACATGTAATCTCATATCCAGAAAAAAGATTACATCAAAATGCTGCGATTCAAACAAAGCAAAAGTAGTCTTTCGTCTTTTCTCACTTTTAACACTATTCATGTTCAGTGATGCAGCCGATAATTTCAAACTTCCTACCATGCATGCTATTCGGTAGAATGTACTTTCTTGGCTTTAGTCCTAGTTCCCCAATGTTTCTTTACCATAGGTTTGCACCCTATAGCCTCCTCATTCTCTAAGGATTGCTCTACCACAGATGAGGTAACGGATCTATCCTCCATCTCCGTGTCCCCCCAACTGTAATGCTTCATATTGGTTCTGTACTGGTACCATGTTTGGGGTTCCTGGGCCTTTAGGGGCCTTCACTTTCCCTCTTGTGACAATATGAAAACCCTCAATCTGGAGGTAGCATTTTTGTGGGGGAGGTAGAAGTCTGTTCTATCACAGTAGGAACAGGTACTTTCTCCTGCATTTGTGGGTCTCCGGTTTGCTCCTCCCTATGTGGACTTGTAACCCTCACAGATACTGCAGGTCCCCCTAGTATCAGGCTGTTTAGTCAACCTATCAGGGTTTTGTTGCCACTTTGCTGGCTGATTGACTCCATCATTGAAGGACCAGCTCTCTCTTTTGTTCCAGATGACCCAGGAGTCGTGGTGCTATCTCTTGGAGGGGAGGGGGGAAATGAGAGGCTTGGGCTCTATGTGCGTTTTTATGCATACCTGTACTGACATAGAAGTCACGCTCTGCATAATCAGCATCCTCTGAGTTGTGGGATGCCCATGGACATGAAGTAAAGGTATGTCCCTCATTTTCACATAAACTGCACCGGGTGGGGTGAAGATGCAGTGTACACCTGGGTGTCCTAACATCTCACACACTGTGCATCTTATTTGGTCACACTCACTGCTCACATGTCTAGGAGAACCACATTTATAGCATGATCGAGGTTGACCCGGATAAAATACAATGCCCCTGTCCCTACCTAAGAAAAAACTACTAGGTAAGTGCTGAATCCCTGATTCTGTTAATTTCAACTGCACTTTAAATTCACCCCCGTCCGAAAGCCTTCTGTGTTTATTATCAGCTCAGGCAAACCCTGTACTTCACATTTCTGGTCCAACCAATATAAGATGTCTTTTTACACTGACCCCTCATTCCTGAAGAGGACAGTAATTGTTTTCAAAGTTGGCTTCCACAGAGGAATTGCAAAAAAATTTCTCCAAATGTCAATGTCTTTGACCTCCTGATAGTTCAACCAAAATCTGTCCAGTAAAGTGGCCATTCTAAAACTCAGGTCGAAAGTCTGCTCTCCTGGTGCATGTCTAAATGCAAACACTTCAGATGGTAAAAACCTTAAGGACTCTTTAATCAGTTTTCTCCCCGCAGCCTTCGCAGGGGCAGCTGCTGCTGGGGCCAGAAATAAATAAGCTTTTCGTACCTTTATTTTTGTATACTGTACATTCCCCCCCCACCGAAGGCTGCTTGCCTCAGCCAGGCCACCTCCCAGCCCTATCCATCGCCCTCTTCTTGTCCCTTACCCGGTCCTAGAGGGTCCACTATGGGGCTTTCCTCCAAAGAGAGCACGTCCCTTGTGTGGTGGGCTCCCCTCCAGAGAACCGGAGCTGACTATGTCCTTCAGGCCTGTTGTGTGGGGAGACCAGAGGTCAGTCAGGAGTGGTGGAGTGGATACTGTGGCGGCAACATCACTTCCCTATCTCAAGCAGGAGGAGGGAGTTGGTGTTGCCACTCTAGCGTTGGCTGATGAGGCCTCACCTCTCACCTGGAGTATTGTGTTCAGTTCTCCATGCTGCACCTAAGAATATAGACAGGGTGGAAGCAGTACAGAGGCGGGCAACTAAAATGATACAAATGTTGCACCAAAAGCCCTACAAGGAGAGACCTAAGGAATCTCAACATGTACACCCTGGAAGACTGGAGAGCGAGATGGGATATGATAGAGATCTACAGGTACCTCACGGGAATGAACAGGGCGTAGAAGGGGAGTTTCTTTCAAATGAGAGTGATCAAAAGAACCAGAAGGCATGCAATGAAACTTTGGTTTTGGGAGGGGGTTAAGAGGGATGTGAGAATGTACTATTTAACTAAAAGAGCAGTGAACACCTGGAAAAGACTGCCAGCAGAAGTGGTGGAGGCAAAAACAGTAGGGGGCTTCAAGCATGCACATAACAGACATGAGGGAATATTAGGAACTGGGAAGGGAGGGTCGCTGGAATCCAGTTAGGATCTGCGGAGACAAACTAGGAAGAGACCATCTGAGTGGGCCTGGTGGTCCTTTTCTACGGACAAATTCTATGTTTCTAGGGTGGAGCCAACAGTGCCAGAGTCATGCTACTGCACCTCAGGGTTTCCTCTATTTTGTTCTTCCACTTAGGGGCATTCACAGCGAGGTCTCCTAGACGTTCATGTGCACCTAGGTGCATTACTTCTGTTCAGGTGCCAGTTTGCATCCCTCCCTCCAAAAGAAGCAACAATGTTGCATGCTCAGTGCAGAAGACTGGTGCAACTGGAGTGTGTATGTGTGTGTGTGTGGGGGGGATGGTTAGCCTCTAAACTGCAGAAATAGGACAAAAGGTGCATTCTCGGAGAAGAACAATAGTCGCAGAGCACCCTGCTCCAGGGTATGGTTTAATACTTGTGCACTCATGGTATCTAACATTTTTGTATTTGTGCAGCTGTAATAAATATAACCAGATTCTCTGAAGCAACCACAACATAGGGCTCTGTGGTGATTATTCTTTTTGATGAGTGTACCCTTCTCCTGTTTCTCTGTGTCCCATTATGCACCCCATTACTTCTCAGCTGAACTGCACTAGTGGTCATCCAGACAAAAGTGTAGTAGTGGAGAATGCAAGCCTCCCTCACCAGATGAGACCCTTTTCTAGGATGCTCAATCCTCCTCCCCCTCCCCCAGTCAGAACCGGATGGCTGAGCTCGTTACAAAACATGGGTCTCTGGCATTGTGAGTGGTAGCTCTACTGGTGCACCTACAGGTCTGCTTCTTAGCTTTATTTAAAAAAAAAAAAATCAGGTTTATAATAACAATAAGGCCCACTGTACTGGACCTTAACCATTAGACAATGCTTGGGTAAGTAAGCACTCACAGTTGTGTCTGGTGCACTTATCTACTTGCCCAGGACATTATCTGACTGACAAGTCCCTCCCTGTTGAGTCTTATTGCTTAAATTATTTATTATAGGAGTGGTACATTCTGAATGAAGTGAAATCATTCATCTTAATGCAGATGCCATTATCAGCATTTATCTCCATACTGGATAGGTAACACAGAAACTGAATTTGTCAGCAGATGAGGACCACTCAGCCCACCCAGTCTGCCCCTTTTTTCCCTGCCTATACTTTCACCACAGACTCTACCTGATCTCCGCCCCCCTCCCCTGGCCGACAACTAAGATTCCCTTGTACTAGGCCGGCCTGCCGGCGCAGCAGATGCGGCACAGACAACCGGGGTTCAGGTGGACATCGGAGGGTCGGCCAGGGAAGGAAGGAACTCTATACCCAGTGCCTACCAACCATTAGCGTTGGCGGGGGGGGGACGGTAGCCCAGGAACATACTGGGAGCCCCTCGGGGCAAGAACAGACAGACTTCTGCACGTTGGATGTGGGAGCACGCCCGGTGGTGCGCCGAGGTCACTGCACAACCTGCTCTGCCTCAGACAGGTAGGACGGGGGCATACATAAGTGGGAAACCCCTCGGCATGAGGCCCATGATGACGGACCCCAGCATGCACTGGCACCTAGCAGATATAGGAGGGATCTCCTCCCGGCAATGACCAAGGGCAGAAAAACAGGAATTTAAAAAAAAAAAATTTGACAAATGATTCCCATGTGCTTATCCCATGCATGCTTGAAACCCACCACTGCTTTTGCGCCCCCCCAACCCACTACCTCTGCTAAAAGACCATTCCAGGTATCCACCATTTTTACAGTGCTGAATTACTTTCCTATATCCCTCCTAAATTTCCCCCTTCCAACTTAATTGCGTATCCCCTTGTTCTCATGCATCTTCTTCTCTGAAAAATACTCCCTTCCTGTACCTTATTCAGACATATGAGGTATTTTATAGGTCTCTATCATATTCCCCCTCTACGATCACTTGTGCAACATCTCTCCGACCCAGTTGACAGCATTCATCAGCTGACTGGGTTCTCCTACGACATGGACTGGAAGGAGATCTGCACCCGGGCTGTGCAAGAGTGTCTATATGTGAAGAACCTCCCGACACAGTGGAAGGGAGTGTATTCCATTCTACATGTACAGGAAGAACATGGTCATGTTGTCTGTCTGGACTTGATCGACCAGACCCCTGATCAATGGAGCAAATTCCATCAAAGCCAGATACACCATAAGAAGCTCCAGCAGGTTAATGTAGTGATGAGACTCCAGCTGTGACCAGAATCTGTGGGCCCAGTGGGCTTCCAACCCCATCAGAGATGCATCCGTCACGAGCGTGATGGATGACTCTGGGCAGACAAACAGGGTTCCCTCCTCTACATGATGTGAGTTCAGCCAGCACTGGATGGCATGCCTCACTGACTAGATCAGTATGACTGGCTGTTCCAACTGACCTTGGCGCTGAGACCACTGCCAGCCAAAATCACACTACAGGTGGCACATCCACAGCAAGCCCAACAGATCACCCTGGTGGGGAATGCCATCTACCCCAGCAGCCACAGAAAGTCCTGGGCATGGAGCAGGTGCACAACCTGAAATGATTAGGCAAAGGAGGTAAGGCCACATGGAGTCTATTTCTGCCCTGATTAACTTGCTCACCAGCAAGGGGACCAGCTCTGATTTGGCTGGGTTAAACAGAAGGCCCAAGTCTTGACAGGCCTGGAGGGCAAGATCCCTGGACCTCTCCACAGCTTCTTTGGATTACCCAGCTATCAGCCTATCATCCATGCAGGGAAACACCTCGATGTCCTTGCACCACAGAAAGGCCGCCACCACTATCATGTACTTAGTAAAGACCCTAACCAAGGATTAGAGGCCAAAGAGCATGATCTGGAACTGGTACAGGATCTCCTTTGCACGGAACTGAAGATATCGACAATGGGATGGACTGGGATGTGGATGAATGCATCCTGGAGATCCGGGAAGCAGAACCACATGCGATGTTCCACAGACAGAATGATACCAGTCAGAGTGGCCATCCACAACTTGCACTTCCACATGAAAACTTGTTCAGATCATGCAGATCCAGTATGAGGCAACTGCCCCCTCCTCCATCTGTTTCGGAACCAGAAAGTACATGAACAGATATCCCTGACTAGCTGGGGCATCGGGAACAAGAGCGATCACCCTAATCTCTAGGAGCTGAGTGATGCTGTCTCCTAGCACAGACATGCTTCTTGACACACTGGACTCCTAAGGAGCTGTGAGTCGGAAGGTGGGACAGACTCAAAATCCAGAGGCCACCATCTGCCCACCACTTCCAGAAGCCACTTGTCCGAAGGACTGGACAGGAAGAGAGATTACACCCCCCCCTTTTTGACCCTGGTCGCTGAACTTGTGTTACATGCTAGCACGGAAAATGCCTCTGCTGAGGCTGCTGCTGAGATTGCTGTGGCCAAAGGACAGGAACTGAAAGGCCTTTTTCTTAGGCTTTTGGTCCTTCTAGGATGAAGCGATGGAATCAAGGGTGGCAAGGGTGGCACTGGACTTCTCAATTCGCATGAGATGCCCTTCCACCCCAGGGCTACAGAGGTCAGTGCCCAGGAAGTGGACATTGGCCAGCTTATGCAGAGTATCCACTGTGAAGATGGAAAGCCTCAGCCCAACCCTATGATGCATGGCGAAGGCCGCTGCCATGGCACAGGCACAGAAGTCACCCACATCCAAAGTTGTATGAAGCTGTTTACCCAGTGACTGTCCCCAATCTCTGATCTTCTTAACTGAAAGCTGTTTGTTGGCTGGAAGATGGTGGAAGTTTCCCTAACAGCGCAAACAGGGAACAGCCAAAGTCTGCCATCATGACCGTGTAGCTGGCCTGACGGAGAACTAGTGATGCAGCAGCATACGCCTTATTAGTTACATGGTCAATCTTCTTGAACACTTTGTATGGAGGCATGTCCACGTCCCCTTGTCTTCTGGATTTATGGAAGGTAGAGTTTGAAACCAAGCCCTTCACAAGAGGTGTGGTCAGAAAACCCAAAAAGGGAGACCACTGGGACCATGTATTTACATACGAACATACGAAATTTGCCAGCAGATAAAGGCCTAGAGGTCTATCAAGTCTGCTCAAATGTGCAGCTAGCACCCCTTATTCTGCAGCTGCCCCTTCCTTCCACTCTTACCCTTCATTGACCCTCTCCCTTGTCCTATCCCATCCCCTTTTGAAGCAGTCCACTGTTCTACTGGATACCACTTCTGCAGGTAACGCATTCCACCCAGCCACCACCCTCTCTGTAAAAAAAGTGTCTCCTCATCTCCCTCCTGAACCTTCCTCCCTCCAGTCTCATATCATGACCCCTCGTGTCCCTCCCCTCCCTTACTTTGAACAGCCCCTCTGTATCTGTCTTGTTTATTCCCTTCATGTACTTAAAGGTTTCAATCATGTTCCCAGTGTCCCTCCTCTCCTCCAGTGAGTACATGTTCAACTCCCTCAGCCTCCTCTCGTATGATAAGTCCCCCAGCCCCTTCATCATCTTTGTCACTCTGCGCTGCACCCCCTCCAGTAACTTAATGTCCCTCTTCAGAAATGGGCGCCAGTACTGCACGCAGTACTCCAGGTGTGGTCTAACTAATGACCTGTACAGTGGCAGAATCACCTCCTCAAGGATATACCCCTTGCAATGCAACCCAGCATTTTGTTGGCCTTTGCAGCTGCCTTTCTACATTGTGCCGAGTTGTTCATTGACCCTGTAATGAGCACCCCCAGATCTTTCTCCTCCTCTGTCTGGGCTAGCTGCACTCCCCCCAGCTGGTAACTCCTCCTTGGGTTCTTCACCTCAAAATGCAGCACCTTGCACTTTTTGGCATTAAACCCCAGTTGCCAGATGTCTGATCAGGTTTCAAGCTTTGCCAGATCATCCTGCAACCCCTGCCATCCCCCAGGTCATCCACCACCGCTCCTACCTTGGTATCATCAGCAAACAGACTGATCTTGCCCTTGATGTCCAATGATATGTCTGCAATGAATATCCCAAACAACACTGGTCCCAACACCGAGCCCTGTGGAACACCACTCGTCACTACCCTTGGGTGTGAGAGCTCCCCACCCACGACCACCCTCTGTTGCCTTCCCTGAAGCCAGTTCCCTACCCATCTCAACAGCTTTTCACCCGCCCCGTGCCTACTAACTTACTTCCCAGCCTTCCATGCAGAACCGAGTCGAATGCCTTACTGAAGTCCAGATACAGGACATCTACTGCATGTCCCCTGTCCAGCTGCCTAGTTACCCAGTCATAGAACTCCACCAGGTTGGTTTGGCAGGATCTGCCCCATATGAAGCCAAGCTGTCTGCTGTCCTGTAGTCCTTTGGCCTCTAGCCTCTCCTTCAGGATAGTCTCCATTAGCTTACCCACGATGGATGTGAGGCTCACTGGTCTGTAGTTTCCCGGTTCATCCTTGGGGCCACTCTTGTGGAGGGGCACCATATGAGCCATTCTCCAGTCCTGAGGTACACACCCAGAATGTAGTGAGGCATTAAACAGGTCTGCCAAAGGTCCTGCAAGGACCTCTGTCAGCTCCTTCAGTACCCTGAGATGGATGCCATCTGGGCCTGGCGCCTTATCCACCCTCAGTGCCTTCAAACCCTCCCGAACTCTGCTCTCCATGATTTCCCATCTGTCACCCTCCCCGCTTTCTGCCATTTCTCCCTTGGGTGTCACCCCTCTTCTCTTTAGTAAATACTGAGCAGAAGTACTCATTTAGTGCTTCTGCCTTATCGCACCCTGCTTCCACCCAACCCCCCTCCTTCCTAATCCTTACTATTTGGTTCTTACAGCTCCCTTTCACCCTGATGTACCTAAAGAAGTTCTTCTCTCCCTTCTTAATGCCTTGCGCCAGCCTGAGTTCCACAGATGCCTTGGCTCCCCTTACTGCCCTTGTCACCTCCTTCGATTCAGTCAAGTACTCCTCCCTGTCCTCCCACCTCCCTGTTTTCTTGTAATTCCTAAAGACAGCTCTTTTCCTCCTTACCTTTTCCATGACCTCCTTGCTCAACCAGTTCTGTTTCTTAGCACTAGCGTTCTTGCTCTGGGCCTTGTAGCAGGTTTTGGTTGCCTCCACTATCCCCAGCTTTATGAGCTCCCACCTCTGGTTAGTGTCCATACTAGACTGAATTCTGGCCAGGTACCCATTTACCACTTCCTCCATCCTCCCAAAGTCGGCCCTCCTGAAGTCCAGCACTCTTGTGCCAGATTCCACTCCTTCCTTGCCCATATCCAACGTGAGCCATACTAAGTGGTGGTTACTTCCTGACAGCGGTTCCTCCACTGTAAGTTCTCTCACAAAGTCCCCATTTGCCAGCACAAGGTCAAGGGTATTCCCTAACCTGGTTGGTTTACTGACCACTTGCAGCAGGAAGCTGTCCTGGAAGGCATCCAGAAGTACCTGCTCTCTTCTGTTCCTGGGGTATTCCAGTCCACTTCTGGCATGTTGAAGTCCCCCACAATCACCACACTACCCTTCTCGCAGGTTCTCCTGATCTGTCCCGCTAGTTCCCTGCCTAACTCCTCTGTCTGAGATGGCAGCCTGTACACCACTCCCATTCTAAGAATCCTATTCTTGGAATCCTGGATTTGCATCCAAAGTGACTCCATACTACCCTCCTCCCCTTCCTCCCTTACACACTTCAGTCCTTCCTTCACAGATAGTGCCACACCCCCTCCTTTCCCAATCACCCTGTCCCTACGAAATAACCTGTACCCTGGTACAGACAGGTCCCAGTCATTGTATTGGGTGGCCCATGTTTCTGTGATGGCTGCAATGTCCACCTCTCCCTCTGCCATGAGCACCTGTAACTGCAGTTTTCCTCCCAAGGCTCCTAGCATTAAGGGTAACCACCTTCCACCCCTTCCCCCCCACCATCCTGCCCTTCCTTACTAGCATCATCAATAGTACTTGCCACTTGTCCTTTGTCACTGTTATGGGGGTAAGCTCATATGGTTTCTCAACCTGTTGTCTCTGCATGTCTCTTGCCCAATTGCCACCCCCCGCTCCTAGTTTAAATTCCCAACTTCCTCTGTGTACTCCTTCATCCTCTGTTTCAACACCTCCTTTCCCTCCTCACTCAAGTGTAGTCTGTCCTTGGCATAGAGACTACCGTCCTCCCAGGTCCCTCCCCACCCCCCAACAGCCCATACCTTTAGCACAACACCAGGTTCTTAGCCATCGTTAAATTCTTCTATTCTCAGCTTTCTCATTGTGCTTGCCTGGGTCACTGGAAATATCTCTGAAAAAGTTACTGATCTTCCTGCCCCGTCACATAATTGTCCTAGTTCCTCAAACCTCCTCTGAACTATATCTACTGTCTTGTCAGCCAGGTCATTCGTCCCAAGATAAATAATTAAATGAGGCTTGTCCCTACCCCTTCTAGCATATTTCAGAACAGACTGTCCCACCCTTTCCGCTGTCATTCCTGGCATTGCCTCCACCCAAATGCAACTATGCCTCTCCCCCTTGCTACCTCACCTGACTCCTCTTATTATTGAGTCCCCCAGCACTAAGATTCCATCGTTCTTACTCCCTGCTTGCTTCCATTCATCTCCCTCTCTCATTTCCGGCTCCTCCTCTTCCTCCTGCACATTATTTCCCCCTTTTGCCCCTGTTGCAATTCTCCCAGCAGAACTTCGCCCCACTCCGGTTTGGTCCAGGCATTTATCAATTACTCGTCTAATTTCATCATTTCCCTCCTCCACCTTCCTCTCTAGCAGTGCAAATTATTTTCTGAAGACCCTTCACAAATGCCCGCTCCCTCTCTCTTCACAGTAACCTGTTCTCTCCTTTCCACTTCATGACTTTTGCCACTTCTTCACCTCCCCTCACAAATCCTTATCTCCTCCTTCCATTTGTCTTTTGTCTCCTGACCTAGTTTCCCCTGCAATCATTCTTCCTGGCCTGGGCTCCTCTGTCTCTGCTTCCCTTCTTCTGACCCTCTCCTCACCACTGTTGGCTTAAATCGCCCTTCCTCATCTCCCATTTTTCCTCCCTCCGGTATTGGCTAAACCCATCCCCAGTCTGCCTTGCCTGTCTTAGTTCCTCCTGCAGACCCTCAATCTCCTTTCTAAGTTTTTGTTTTTTAACTTTATGTTTATTGTTTTAATAAGACAAACATACAGTTTATACACCTTCATTTGTGCATTCAGACAGGTAATATAATGAGGGCGTCACTCCTGTTAATACACTCACAAGGTTAGACAAATGAAATAAGATATGTCATGTAGGGGATTTACAGTATAATTATAAAATATCTATTTTATACACTTTTTGTAACTGAGTCCAAGAGCTGCATGGTTCAATACTAAGAAAAATCAAGTCCACAGTTGTAATATAGTCCATACCTTCCCCAAAACAATGAGGCTAGTACCATGCAATCCCATAGTCAAACACTAATTTTAGTGTTACTAGAGTTAAGTCAAGTCTCCAGAGCTCCTTTCAAGACAGTACTATTTTAAACTCTACATATATATAATGATTAGCTCACAAACCTCAGGCACTTAAACATGCTGTTCTATTATTAATATACAAGGGAAATAGAATCAAAATCTTAAGTTAAGGGGCCTTAAGCCCATACAGATTTTACCACAAAAAAGGAAAAGGATTACTTATTCAGCACCCCTTCATATTGTTAAGTGTCCAGCCCTGTTGTGAGCCGGTAGTCCCTGCAGTAAATTATCACCAGTTCGAGGTCTGAATGTTACCAGAGTTTTGACTTTATATTTCAACTCAACTACCCTCTCTAACTCGCATTAGCTAGGAGGAAAATTAAAATATGAAAAGACTTATCTCTGGTCAAGCAATACTTTCAGGGAATTTCATCTTCAGATGAGTCTTCTTCTGGATCCCTTCTTCATGAAGACGCATGCTTTTGGCACCACTTGAGCGCTTCAGACGGTTCGTTAAAGAGGAAAATCTTGCTGGCATGTACGATCCGCAGATAGGCTGGGAATATTAGGCCATGCGGTATGCCCGCCTCTCGCAGAATGGCTCATACCCCGTCAAATCATTTTCTTCTCTGTCAGGTCGCATAAGATAAGTCAGGGAACAATTTAACTTGATTTCCATCGAGCAGGAGGACTTTCTTTCTCCTTGCAAGCGCCATCAGGGAGTCTCGAGAACCCGCTCCATCCAGGACCACCACAATGGTACGAGGGGCTTCTGGGTTATCCTGCCTTCCTCTAAAGGCGACTCTATATACCCTTTGGATCTTCTGCATTATTGGGGCAGCTTCGGACCCTAATTGTTGCACAATCCACTCTGCTTGAAATAGAGACAAATGATCTCCCTTGCTCCGCTCTGCTAACCCCATTATACGAATGTTGGAGGCTCTCATTTGATTTTCCAGCATTTCTACTCGAGAGCGTAAGTGGGAGTTTTCTTTGATGGCTGTGGCTACTGCTCCCATAGGTGCGTCCGCTGTTTTAGTAGCTGATGTTGATGCCTCCGTCACAGAGCTCCAAGTTGCTTCCACAGTTGTGACCCTATTAGGGAATTGAATTTGTTGGATAAACCTGATACTGAAGCTATCAAGTGGTTTATCTTTTCGCCCAGCATTTGAAGGGTTTCTTCCTTAGGCTCCGCTGCTTGGCCTAGACCGCGGTTTTGCTCACCTCGTGCAGTAGAGTGTCCCGAAATTGTTTTCGACCTCGCTCCATCAGTTGAGTATTTTTCTTTGCGAGGATTGCCCATTTTGTACCCCAAGGTATTTTCTGTCCACCTATGTAGAGCCTGACCAGAACGGACGGTTTAGAGTAGTTATAAAAGTTAGTTAGTTTTACAATATTTATGGAGCTCTAGAGATTTGCAGCCATATTGCTCGGGCTCAACAGCGCCCCCCCCCCCAGTCTCCTAAGTTTCTCTATGTGGTTGCACACCAAACATCCTCCTACACTCCAGGCAATTATTAGAAAGATTAGTGCACCGCAGTTGTTGCAGCCTACCACCCTATCCATTGCTGTCGTTGCCCACCAGTGACCCCCCACCCTTCCTGATGCAGGACACCAAACACTCCCCCAAGTCTCCCCTCTCCCCCTCTATCAGTGCAAAACATTCTTTTCTTAATTTCCCTTACCCCCTTTGTTGTACACGTTTAGTTAGCTTGAGCAACTGCTTTTTATATTCCTAACCTTCCTATCCACACTCAAAAAAAGACTAAGTAGCTACTGCACAACCTTCTTCAAACTCCTACTTCTCCTTTCCACAGTGCAATAGCAATGCAAAGAAGTAATAATGAAAGCTCCTAGATTTGCAGTTACTTCCCTTCCACTGAGACAGCAGTCACCTCTTCACTCGCTGCTGTTCCTCTCCTGGATGTCTGCTTCTGCTATGACAGGTGCATATCCTTTGCCCGTTTGAGGAAGTGATGCCAGAACCCCCAATACAAAGGAAATCATGGACCGGGGCCCGGGGGATGGGACCAGCCCAAGTCCTCCAGAAACAACCAGGTAGCTGAGGCCCCTGGTCAGACCATTAGCATCCTTCCCCCACTATGCACTAAATTTTGCAGCTAGTGAAGCCAGCAAAAATGAATTACAATTCTACTCAAAGCCCCCAGAATAGGTTTGCTACCAAAAGAAACAGGTCTCCAATTCAAACAGCTTCACCAACAACACATCAAAATAGGTTTGAAATTAGAAGATATAGGTTTCCGATTCAAAGAAACATCCCTAGTTAAATCACACCAAATAGGTTTTAAATCAGAAGAAATAGGCCTCTACAAATGTTGCTTGCTACACAGTGAAACAAATGAGCCCATTTATAGCCACCAAAACAGATTTCAAGATTCCAACAGCCCCAAAACAATACCCTGCTAGCCCCTTAGAAGTACTTAGTAAGAAAGAAAAAAAATAACCTTCTACCAAGTAAAATCCACAAGAAACAATGTAAAAACAAGAAGAGGCTACTGTACTGTAACAGATCTGATCCTTTCCCTTCTAGTTCTTTCTGACCATGGACCATATGGGGAGCAGGTGTCAGGCAGGATGTTGGATGCTGCCAAAGCTCCAGGGCTGGTCCCAAGGGGGACTTAGCGAAAGGAAAGACATCCCCTGGCGAACCATCCCCATCCAGTATGTCAGTAAATGGGTACTTGACCCATTCCTGAACTGGTTTTAAGGGGATCTTTAATGGACTCCGAAATAAAGTAACCAAAGCTCCAAATGACACCAGCCCATGGTCAGTGGTCAGTGGTCAGCTCCCCAACCGATAACCGACCGAAAGTTTGAGTACTGGTCGAGGCCATTGATGACTCGTCTTTGGAGTCACAGCATTCCTCAAAGATGGTCCTTGACAATTTTCCACCAAGGACCACCCTGGCACCCTCATCCTAGGTGATCTCTACCAAGATCTGGCCATGGTGTAAGACTCCTTGACCAGGCCCCCAAAAGAGGCTGTGGTGGAGGTGGCTCCACCCGAAGAGGTAGAGAAGCAGACAATGGGGACTGCTGAGTAGCATGGGCCAGCGACAGAATGACTAGCGAGGGCCAAGGGGAAAAAAGTCCTAGAAAGCAAAGCCCTACCCCCTCCCAGCTAAGGTCAGCTGTTGCCAGAGAAGCTCCTCATAGCGTCAACGCATTTTACGTCCATGTCTCTCATCACCTGAGGACGCTGAGGAGCGTCGAGGCCTCCCGGTCGAGCAGGACTGACATTGCGAATGTTGTCTCAACCTTGATGTGTCCTCTGGAGGGTTTGTATAAACCTCCTACCTCAACAGGTTATGCACAACAGGCTTTGGAGGCATGACCACCAGTGGAAGCTTCTCCTGAGGCAATTCAGCCAGGGGTACCAACTGGGTCTCTTCCTCCTAAGTGAGGACAGGGAGCACCAGGGCCTGAAAAAACGACTCTTCGTTGATCTCTGACAGCTGGTTGACAGGCTTGACAGAGTTACTGTGGAACCCTTGACTATAGGGAGCTCAACCAAGGCCGAGTGGCCAAAGGAGTCAAAGGAGTGGAAAGAATGTGATCTTTCCCGATTCCACAACCTGTTACAGCACTTCGTGTTTTATGCTATAGTGAGAAGGGCTTTCCCTGAAGGTCTGGAGGGCGAGACATATTTCTCTGAACTCATCAAAGACTGACCCTCTGATGCCGCCTCCAGCCAGGAACAGCACCAAGACCAATAAGGAACTCACCACAGCCCCACAGCTTCTTCTTCCCCAACTACAAGCTGAGCAGCTGACTCGGCCTCTACCAAGGCCTTTTTGCAGTCTTTCAGCCTACCAAAGACAAGTCAAACCTTCCAGTCTTCGATGGACGTGGTCAGAATGGCCCGGTAGACTGCATCCCTCAATGTTGTGTTGATCACCCAGACAGTATAATCATGTGTCATGTGGATCCATTACTAACATTTTTTTGCCTACACCGATGGTAGAATTTAAAACCCAGTTTCTTGCTCTCTATCATCCACTGTGATAGTGAAGCCGAGTCGGCAGACTTCTGAGCAACTTTAATGTTGAATGTTAGAGAGTTAGGTTTGTGACTGAATCCAGGGACAAGCAGTGCCAGGTAAAAAAGTACTTCTAAGTTTGCAGTTTGGGAACTGGCACCTACTTAAAGGGACACAGTTGCGCTGCTCCCCACAAGGCTCATGGACAACAGGATTCTTATAGAGTGCAAGGCTTTATTTTATAGTGCAGACAATTTAAACAGCAGCATCCACAATGGAACTTTAGTGCAACACAGGCATTTGAAAAAGCATCACTTGCGAAACGAGTCAGGTAACGCTGGAGGGAGTGATCCTCAATCCTTTTGCTGCAGAAATTTGTGAACCAGCCATCTTCACAGCTTGTATGTTTTATACAAAGCTTTATGGACTTTGAAGCTGCTTCACAAGTAAGTATGGTGGTGCAATTAAGTTCCTTTTTGGATTCTGCTTTTTAAATTGTCTGCACTATAAAAAAAGCCATGCACTTTATAAGAATCCTGTTGTCCGTGAGCTTTGTGGAGAGCAGCGCAATTGTGTCCCTTTAAGCAGGTGCCGATTCCCAAACTGCAAACTTTAATGTTGAATATAGACTAAAAAAGTCAAAGATTCACCTGAAAAAAAAAGTGCTTGAAATACTAGAATCCTTCAAAACTGCAGAGCTGTGAAGGAGAAAACATGTCCCTTCCAGTAGAAAGAAAGAGCTGACATCATGAGGTGGAGCCTGAGGATATACCCTCCCCAAGGGTGGGAGGAGCTTAGCTTGAAGATTTCCAATAACTTGGCTATCTCCAGCAGAACCGCCAGAGTGTAAATGAGAACTGTATTCACACTGTCAGAACAAATGTGTGTCTGTGAATAACCTAAAGGTAATTTCACTGAGTGCAGCTGGTGACATACAAGTCACTCAGCCTCACTTGACGGAATATACCATCTTGTTATTCACAAAAAGCTATGAATTATTTTATGTTTTTAATAATACCAGCTTGCATCATTATATATTTTTTTCACAATCTATGTACCCAGGACAGCCCAACAGAGATGCAATATCTCATTTTCAGTGCAGTTCTGTTTTTACCCATTTATGCAACTGGGAGATTAAGTAACATGCTCAAGGTCAAACTCTGAGTAACAGATTACTTATGCAGCCTGCCTTAAAGACCCACTGAACATCATGGGATCTGCCATATGTGGCTACCTTTCTCCTGGGCCACAAGCAGGAGTCATGAAGTGGCAGGTACTGTAAATCCTCTCCCCATCCCATGACACAGACTTGGGTCCTCCACATGTGCTCACCACATCAACAGGCCAATCACCATACCAGAATTGTTTAATCTGTTAACGAACATTTCATATTTAATATACAAATAAACATGTAGTACCTTGCTCTCCTTTCCAGCTCTTCCTCTAGAGCTTTTAAACGCTCTTCTCTCTCACGAATCTCTCTAGCATAACTGAAGCTATCATCTGTCTCTTGCTGTTTTGCAGCAGTTCGACGCTGTGTAGATAAAGGTGCAAATATTTAAGCAGAACAGCTACATGTCTATAACAAAAGCACTGCATGCTTTAAGCTGAGAAAATGAGATAGACTAAAACACATAAAAGATTACAAAATGAAAAAAAATGTAACAGAAAACTTATCAAATCTACTGTTTGTGGTATTAACTGTACTTAGAAGGCATACAAATAATAAATAGGACAATAAACCTTTATATTAAACTATTCACCATTTCAGTTTAAAGTTGAATGTTACTGAACTTTAAGTGAACACAATGGCTGATTTATTATTTTGTTAAGTAATTTACATGCAAAGAAAGAGCCATACCTCTTGATCCTTTTCTAACTGCACTTTTAATTCCTGAAATACCTCTTGTTTCTTTGCATCCAAAGCCTTTCTTTCAGACAACTGCTGGCCTAATATGAACGAAGACTTTGTTACAAGCAAAACAAGCTCTACATGGTAATACAATCAGCAAAATAAATTCCCAAGTAATTAACAGCAGACAGCACAGTAATACCTTTTATAGCTTCCAGTGCTTTAGCAGCTGTTTCTCGAGCCTGAATAATTAGCTCCTGCCGTGCGATTTCTGTGCGTAAATCCTAAGAGAGAGAAAAAAATCATTTTAAACTTCTTATTCTTTTAGAAGTGCTCAGCATTTGGCACAATTTTTCTAATGTACTCTGTGAATGCATCTCACATGTGCTTTAACTTTGCCCAGAGACTGACACCAGGGCTAGGCACTTGCTTGCTCCACCAATTTACTTTCATGTTTTGTTTGTAATTAAGACTAATATTGGCAATATGAAATAAATACACATTCGAGAAAGAAGATTATACTTTAAAAATGTTCACAAGCGTTATAGACTTGGCTGGCAATCATTGCTTTAAGGTTGTAATTCTACTAGAAGTTTATGGGTCTGTTTGGAGGGCCTCTTATGGATGTAAGAGTGTCACATCGTGCATTCTTAGGACCAGGGGACTGTGGACAGAAAGTGAGCAGTTCTGTGGTCCTAAGGACACAAGAGGCGACACACTTATACCCACAAGTGGCCTTCCAGAAGTATGAAGTAACAAAAAATATATCCTTTTTTATTCAATACAGATAATGGCATGAGCGGTCAGTGAGAAACCCATTACAGTGACTCAGCACATGAGGTACTCTTAAGGTAATAAGAGTACCCCACGCACAACTGAAGGGAGAGCTGTAATTGGTTGGGGACACTCCCACGATCAGTACATACTAATACAACTAGCTGTAGAAAATAAACAGGAAACTTGCACGTGCTGAAATCCTGGATACTTACACAGAAGCACTGAAAACTGATGCCTGCTAATGGGCAAGTAACTCAACACACTAGCAAAAGGTTGAGAAGAAGAGGAACAGCCATGAAATGAGCAAGAACAAAAAGGGGAAAAGAAGTACCCCCCAGAATGAATCATCTAACGTAAGAGGCAACAGCAGTTAGACCACACTGATTGAGAAGGCCTGGCTGTCTTTTCTGTTCTGTTTGTGAGTAGCAGTTAGTTTCCTTCTTGGCGGGATTATATTCCTCAAAGAAACCATCCTGAATTGCTGTAATTCAGGTGTCCCATCAAAGCACTGAGGTCCAGCATGGGCAGCCAGTCTTGCATTTTTTTGGGGGAACCAGACAAGCATCCCCACTGAATCTCTGGCATCCTCCCTATTGCTCCTGCCAGCTGGAGTTTCTGGATTTCTTACTTCAAGCACCCCTGCTGGAAGGAGAAAGAATAATTACTTACCATAACAGTCATCTTAGAGAGACTCTTCCCCATTGAGCCACATCACGTAAATGTAAACCACTGGCAACAGGATCACCCAGAAATTTTTGCCTGCTTGCTGGAGGTGTCAACATCGATGTGCCTCATTGTCACCTGTATAATGTGGGCGCCCCCAGCATGTCTCAGTTCCCCCACAAGAGACAAGTTCGGAGGATCACTGGACCGGCAGGGACTCAAGCAACCAGGACCAAACCAGGTACACAGCAGAGGATATGGAAACTTGAGTAATCAAGCCAACATAGGCATTAGAGGAGGACTAGCATGCGAGAACAGGCAAGATAATCATCCATCACCTTACAAGGGAGGAGGCAGAGCTGTGGCTCAATGGTGAAGATTCTCTCGAAGATCCACTGTTAGAGTAAGTAACTACTCTGCCTTCTTCAAAGATATTTCCCCTTCACTGAGCCACATCATGGAACTATTCCCATCAGTAACGAGGCACAGAAGGAGGAAGGCAGGACCTAAGGATCCTGTGTAAGGAGGCCTTTCAGGACAGTAAGACCAAAGCTGGCACATCTATGAGAGATGATATTCAGAATGTAATGTTCAGTAAATGTGTGAACAGTACTCCAAATGGCAGCAACACATATGTCAGCAGCGGACACACTGTGAAAAGAACCCGCTGAACCTGCCACCCTATAGGTGGAGTGAGCACAGACAGGATGACTTAGCCGCTTATCGCGCTTCTGATAAAAGAATAAAATGCAGCAGGCCAATGATTTGGAGAGACACTGCTTCGAAATGGGGATCCGACCCATCCAGGAGGTGAAAGCCACAAACGGGAAGATTTTCTACAATCCTTAGTACAATCCAAGCACCAACGCAGCACTCTTCGGACATCCAGCATATGCAAGTGACATTCCCCACTATCCGTGGGAATCGAGAAATAAACAGGAAAGCCAATGGCCTGATTTTTTTTATTTTTGTGGACTTCTGTTTCCCTCCTGGTCGCCGGCTACTGGGCATCTCTCAGGTGGACTCACTCAACCTCACCTCCACTGCCCACCTGAACCCCTTCCCCAACTGAGGAATCAGGTGCTGGGTTCCCTCTCTCCTGCCAGACCCATGCGGGAGGAGGCAGGGACCACGGAGAGTCAAGTTGGGGTCAAGGCCAACATTGGGCATGTGGGTTTGGCCCCTGAAGTTCGCCATCACCTCCCCGGTAGCAGGGCTTTTCCTCCTTGGTGTTTCCCACAAGGCTCGGGCATGCAATGATGTCAGCATGCAGAGAGCGCGTTTCCATCCCCTCCCACAGACGTCCGCTGAAGCCTCACCCCCTTCAAGTCGGCAGATATGACAGCTCCCAGTCTCCACGGGAGCCGCTACAAGATGGGGTCCCTCTAACCCACCCGAGTAGAACAGTCCTCCAGAGGCTCGATCCTCTCCTTCCCCTGCCGGCGCCCCGAGTCTGCTCCAGAACCTAGGTTGTCAGTGTGGCGTAAAGTGTGGCATCCAGCACCTCAACCCTCAGCACCCTCAGACTGACTAATGGCCTGATTTAGTGTTAGCTCAGACGAGACCTTTGGCAGAAAAAGAGGACTAGTACATAATGTAACTGTCCTTGTGGAAAATAAGAAAAGAAGCTCTGATTGCAGAGCATGCTATTCAAAAATGCAACTAGTGGACATCACAGCCACTAGGAACAGTGTCTTCAAAGACAGGAAGAGCAGCTCACAAGCAGCAGGAGGCACAGCAAGGGTCTCCAGAATTAAATTTAAAGTCCCACACCAGAACCAGATCACAGATCTGGGGATGCAGAAGTAGAATACCTCTGAGAAACCTGCAAGAAACCTCAAGCTTGGCCACCATTTTGCAGTTGGTGAGGGCATGAGAAGCAGACACTGCAGTCAAAGGAACCTTAATGGAGGTGTCCAGATGATGGGCAGCACACCATACTGTAAAACGTTTCCATTTATGTGAGTATGTGTGTACCAAGTGGATGGCTTTAAAGCCGCAAGTAGAACAGTTGTAAAACAGCCGGGAAAACCTCAAACTGGGAGAGCTCTACATCTTCAGGAGCCAGGCATGGAGGTGCAGGGATCAAAAATCCAGATGCATCAGCATGGCCAACTCTTGCAAAATAAATCTTACTCATAGATGGAGCGAGACAGGGGATCCACTAACAACTGCTGAAGCAAAGAGAACCAGATTTGAACCAGAATTAAGGTGGTTGACTCGATTTTACTATAGCGCCGCGACAGCTCTCTCGCCGACATCCCCCACAGCGACAAACACAATGCCAAGTGTCAGTACTGTGCCGTGGGGATGCCGGTGTGTGTCTATCGGGGGACTGCACCCCTCTCCCGAGCCCCCGGTCTCTAAATATCAGAATCGGAGTTGGGCCGGGGGGGCACAACACCAGGAAACACACCACCGTTGTCTTCCTCGCACCAGCACAGCGACTCGCCACAGACAGACGATTTCTGTCACTGTGCTGGTGTTCATGGTGGTGGTGTCGACCTTGTGTCAGCACACCGGTTGACTCAGTCCTCAGCTTGACCAGAATGCTCTACATGAAAGGGAATGGGGGAAGGCATACATGAACTTCCCTTTCCAAAAAGAGGGATAACATGTCTTGCCAGAAAACTCCAGGCTCTGGAGCAAGCAAGCAGAAACGCAGCAGTTTTGTGCTATATGGATACACAAAGAAGTCCATGTCTGGGCAACACCAATTTAGGAGGAGATCTTCCATGATGGAGTCCAAGAGCTCCCATTCATGGCAGAGTGCTCAGGATTGACTGAGATGACTTGCAAGGGCACTGAAGGTGCCAGGCAGAAGCCTTGCTGTCAGAAACATGTCGTGCTCCACAGCCCAGTGCCAAACTCCCATTGTCTCTCTGCAGAGAAGATGAAAGTGGACTCGACCCTCACAGTTGATGCAGTACACCACCAAAATATTGTCTGTATAGGCCGGCCCGGTGGTGCTTGAGGGTTGAGGCGCTGGGCATACACCTGCGCCCTCACGCCGGCGACCGGGTTTGAGTACAGACTCAGGTTGCAGGGGATTGGCAGGGAAGGAGGACTGAGTGTCCCCACGGATGCTTTCTCCTTTGGGGAGGGATACAGGGGCATTATACACCCGCGCCCAGGGGAGAGCGGTGGAAGCACTCGACTCTCCGGCAATGGGCGGCTTCCACTGGAGGAGCTGAGGGAGGACGCCATCGGGCACTTTGCAGGCGTGCATACACATCGCCTCCACCCGAGCCAGCGTCCTCAACGGGATGAAGGGGAAGGAACACAAAAAGCTGGAAAACCCCCCTCGGTGTTCCAGGATGATGGCTGCTCCAGCCACCCAGTCTGCAGTCACGGGCAGACCCTGTTGTGCAAAGGTGCTCCATGGAAAAAAAGTGAGACAGGTAGGAGTTACCGGAGGCACTCTGGGGCAGACTCAGTGAGGGATGAGTGGCATTAAGCAAGCCTGAAGGGGAGGAATGCCGAGGGTGACCAGGAAGGGATAAAAAGAAATAAAAAAAAATATATATATACTGTCTGTATGGATCAACAGCTGATGACCCAGAAAGAGGGTAACGAAAGCCTGTAGGCCAAGCAGAACAGCCCTCATCTCCACAGTGTTGCTGTGCAGAACTGTATCTGAGGGAACCACTATCCCTGAGTTCAGAAGAAGCACAGATGGGCATTCTTGCCTAAATCTGAGACGTCAGTCATCATCACTAGAACAGGAGATGGATGGAGAAAGGGGTATCCCGTCTCAAGGTTGAAGCAGTCAAACTACCAGGACAGGGATAGATGGAGTGGAGGAGTCATTTCTATGTGACGCTCCAACTCGTTGCAATGCTGAGCTCACTGGACATAGAGAACCATTGTGGGATCCTCATGTGCAGACGTGCCAGTGGGACAGTTAATGTGGCAGCAGCCAAGAGGCCGGTGAGCTGTAACTGGTACCTGGCCAAGACACAATCACTGGAGGAGACCAGCTGAACCTAGGCAACTAGTGCTGTATCATGGTCTAAGGGCAGGAAGGCCCTACCCAGCTCTATCTCCAAAACAGCACCTATATATTGGAGGCGCTAGGATGGCACAAAAACCAACTTCAGCTCATTCACCAGAATATCCAACTGGTCAAACAGTTGTCTGGTCCGAAACAGTGCACAGCTATGGCTTCCCATAATGGGGGCCTTCAGAAGCCAATCATCTATATATGGAAAGACATACAGCCCCACCTTGCAGAGGGTGGCTGCAACTGCTGCAAAACACTTGATAAAGACACATGGTGCAGAGCATAAACCAAAGGGCAAGACACAAAACAATAGTGCAAACCCTGGAATATGAAATGCAGGTACTTTCTGTGAGACCTGCGGATCCTGATATGGAGGTGTGTGTCCTTCATATCCAGAGCAACCATCCAATCCCCTTTCAATAACAGAGGGAGGAGAGACTGCAGAGAGACCATTCAAAACCTCTTGTATTCTATAAACAGATTCAGGCCCCAAAGGTCTAGGACAGTCCTTAAATCTGCAGTCCATTCTGGTACCAGGAAACCAGTAATAATAGCCCAGGTTCTGTTTGGCAACTGGGACAGGCTCTATAGCCCTTTTCCAGGAGGAGGGTTTGACCCTCCTCTAACATGAGGGCAAGATGTCCCTGAAGATATTAATTTGATAATGGGGTTCATTGGAGGAGCTCTAGGGCATGTCTTAGCTGAACCACCTCCAGGATCCAAGCACTGGTAGTGATCTCCCTCCACTTTGATAGGAAAAGGGAGAGTTAGCATCCCACCAGAACATTCTGAGGTGATGAGGCTAAAGGAAGAGGAGGGGAGTCAGAAAGCACCAGGGCGGTGGGGGCACCACCGATACTTGTACTTCTGTGAGCCATGCATGGGCATCAGGAGGCAGACTGGTAACAGACTGGGAGGAGTGAGGATGCTGGAAACCACGTTTTGGACCTCTAGAGAAACCCAGGCCTGGAAAGGTTTGTGGTCCAATGAAAAGCACCTCTGCCCTGGTACCAGAGCTTTGGGTTCAAAGTATGAAGGAATCTCTGGGTCATTTTGGATGTCTGAAGGTCACAAAGAGCTTTCCACAGGTTGGAGCCAAACAGTTCTTTCCCCTCTGAAGGGAGTATTGATGACCGACTGTTGTACATCAGAGATAAAGTCTGCAGCATGGAGCCAGGAATGGCAAAGCAGGCAGATGCTGGAAGCAGCTGCATGGACAGTAGCATCACAGGCATGATATGCAGCTCTCAGTGGATGCTTACCAGCTTTCAAGCCAATAGCAGCTGTCTGCTGAGCCATAATTTTGTCAGGGCCTTCCAGTTGCTTATCAGCCCATGGACTTCCACAGACAATTTTGATACTTGATCACATACACCTAATAATTAGCAATCCTCAGTCCTAGGAAAACAGAAGCAAATATTATTTTGACCTAGAAACAAGATCTGGCTTAGTGTCCCTTTCCTGGTTAAACAATTTCCCCTTTCCCTCCATTACATCCAGTTTCCTCAACTCCTTGTCACGAGGAAGAGAACTCATGGCTTTGGGGGCTTTTGACCTATCACGAACAGCCATAATCACAACCAAATCTGCTTAAGGGTAAGAAAAATAATACAGCTTGTTAGCAGGGCAGGATACTGTTTATGTGCCTTCACAAGCACTGCAGGTAGTACACCAGGCCTGTGACAAGCAGCCAAAGTTGCATCCTGAAGTGCTGAATGAACTGGGGATATTAAGATTGCTGGGGAGGCAGACACCTCTAGGAACTCAAATAAGTGCTTCTTGGAGGAATCCTTCTCCTCAGCGTCAAATCCCAGCGTAGTCTGAACTAACTTGAGAAATGCCTGAAATGAGGCATCCTGAGAAGGAGACCTGGGATGGGTTTTCACACTCTTTACTAAAAGAGGACAGAGTGGAGCTGGAGCCTAACACATCCAGAGAGTACACCTCTTTCTCCATTCATTCCTCTTCCTCTTCCATGTATTCTGGATTATACTCCAGTTAGCTGATGTCTATTGACAAAGGCAGTGGGTTGATAAGATACAGAACCAAGAAATGAAGCAAAACAGTTGACGGAGAATGTTCCCAGCCTGGCATGACAACTGGTACAGAGAACTCCTGCGTCATTGACGAGGTAGACGGCGGCAGCTCCAAAAGAATCAATGACAAAGACAATGGCATCTGACGTTGAAAAAGCTTGGACATTGTTTGGTACAGGAGATGCACGTCGATCGACCCCAGGGAAGTCGACAACAGCAAAGCCGCTGACAGGATGATGCCGACAGCAGTATACATTCACAGATCCTCCATCGTGTTTTAAGCCAATGCCACGCCCCGACCTTGGTGTCTGAGAGACAGTTCCAGTTTGTGTGTGTGTGAGCAGGATCGGAGGCTTTGGCCTGGTACCTGTCTTTTTCATTTGACTAGGCTTTTGGTCTACAAGTAACCTGACTCACTGGCTGTCTACCAGGTATTTTATTATAATTTATTACTATTTATTTAATTGTCATTATTCTTTAAATGGGATTTTTAGTTGGTATTATGTTCATTGCAAATTTTATTTATTTGTATAAACTGTTCATCTGTTGTCTGAATTTTGTACAGCGCTCTGTGCCCCTGGAAATGGGCGTTCTATTTATAGATTTACTTACTTACCTCTTCTCAGAGGAGATCTTGAACAGTAAGGAGAGACTGCCTTATGTCTACGCCTCTTTTCTTTACTAGAGTGGCGGTGCTTGTCCACCAACTTCATGGAATTATTCTTCGTTTTTGTGGAATCGGCAATGAATGCAGTCAACCACAGAGAATGGCAGGTCAACGGCAAACTGGAAAGAGAGGGAGCAGATGATGACTGTGAAGCTGCCTTTGACGCATCTCATTTCTCCTCCAGAGCCTTTTTTTTTTTTTTTTTGGTTAGTGTAGCTCTTAAGCTTTTTAGCGATGTTCTCCTGGTGGTCTGGTTAAAACCTTGGCAAATACTGCAGGCTTTAACAATGTGTTTGAGGCTGAGGCAACAAATGTACATGGAGTGGTTGTATTATTTGTAAATCTTCACATCACTGCAATGACAGTACTGGAAGTAACAGTTACGTGCTTACCGTAACAGAGGCTCTTTGACAGAATCTCTTTGATCATGCCACGCTTATGGAACTTATGGCCGCCAGGTCCTAGGACCACATGGAAACTTTTGCAAGCAGTCCACTAGGGGCTGCCCACAGCGACATCCTATGTCACTTCTCCCTATATAAATCCTGGTGGCCCCTTCCCTCCTTAATTCCCCAATGAACAGCATGCTCGGAGGATCTCTCCTCACGGAACCAGGAGAGAATGCATGGCTCTGCCGATCAAGCGAGGCAGAAAAACCAGTGTGAAGACATCTGATAAACCTTCATAAAGACAGAGACGGTATTTACAAAGCTGTAGATCGCTAGGGGGATGGAGGGTGGGTTGGCATGGCCTTATGAAAAAGATTCTCTTGAAGATCTACTGTTACAGTAAGTATGAAAAAAATTACTTACCATAGTGATGTTGTTTTTTCTAACAGAGTCTTGCTGTATTCTGACAATATGCAGTATGACTGACTGGTTCAGCTGCCCCGGACAGTTAAGAGTTAAACTCTATGCAAATGCACAGAACATCGAGCTCGAGCTCAGTTTTCAAACCACTGTCCTCAGTACATTCTATGTAACTGACCAGATTCTTACGTAGCTACTAATAAGACAGCTAAATAAAATAATCTAAAACTAAACACCCCAAAGGTAAATACACACAATGACAGGGCATGAAAAAGACTCAAGTCACTGATGTCCAGAAAAAAAACACCACCCACTTGTGGGTAAAGGAGTTAACAACTGAAGCGCAGAGACCCCGCTTCCCTAGGTTCCACAGGGGAGGCAGGGTGAGAGGTCAGAATACAGGAAGACTCTATTAAAAGAAACAACATTACTATGGTGAGTAATTTTTTCTTCAAATAACATGAAGTCTTGCTGTACTCTGACAATATGCAGACTACCAAGCAGTGCCCCATGGAGGTGGGCATAGAACCTAATTAGGGAATAGGCTCTGCAACACTGCTGTGCCAAACCTGGCATCACTCCTGGCCTAGGTGTCCAGGCAGCAGTGCTTAGTGAATGTGTGACCAGTTTTCCAGGTAGCTGCTTTACAGATGTCAAGCAAGGGGGATATCTCTGGCAGCTGCTATGGAGGTGACTATCCCCCTAGTAGAGTGAGCCCTCAAGCCCACTGGTGGCTCCTTACCTAGTTTGCCATAGCAGAACTGGATGCAAGCCACAATCCATCTGGCAATGGTCCTCTCTGTGGCTGGCCTGCCTTTACCCACCTCACCAGAGATAAGGAACAGCTGAGTACACTTCTTCCTATGGTATTGTGTTCTGTCCGTGTAATAGCTAATGGACTTTGTTACATCCAGGCTATGTAGCCTGCATTCCCCTGAACCAGAGTGATCGGTGAAAAAGACAGGCAATGTTATGGACTGATTCAAGTGGAAGTCCGGAGACTACCTTGGGGATGAACTTTCTGTTAGTTCATAGAACAATCTTGTCCCTGTGAGGAGCAATGTAGTTGGGTTCTACAGACAGGGCCTGAAGCTCACTGATCCTCCTGGCCGAGGTGATGGCCACCAAAAACAGTCTTCCATGTCAGGAACTTGAGCTCTGCTGAGGACATGGGCTCAAAAAGGGGGCTGCGTAAGCTGTGCTATGCAGATGTTAAGATCCCAAGAAGGGGTAGGCTCCCTGTGAGAAGGGTGAAGATGTAGCAACCCCTTAAAGAACTTCTTAAATATAGCATGGGCAGCAAGAGAAGGGCCCTTCCCAGCTGACAGGTATGCAGAAACAGCAGCCAAGTGCACCTTCAGGATGGAGGCTTGCAAGCCCAGGGATTGAAGGTGAGCCAAGTAATGAAAAGATGCATCTGAAACCTCTGTATTTACAACTTAGAGATACTAGGAACTGAATGCCATATAACTTGTGCATTTTATTACATGACAGAGATTGCACTTAATTTCATGGAGGTCCTGAAATTCTGTTAACTGTTTGCACTTTTCATGCTTTTTGTGCACTCTATTACTGTGGGCACTTTAAAAAGATGTGTGTGTTGTTGTTTTGCACTTAAGGGGTCGTTGATGCAGACCAATGATTTTAAAGTTTTTATTAGTGATGTCATAGCTATGGTGTATATAAGGATGAGTGGTTCAATCAATCAATCAGTCAAAGTCTTTATTTAACCAGGCGATCACCATTCAGTTTTTCATCAACCTTTCAAAAAGGGTATTCTATTCGAAACGAGTCAGGTGATGTGTCTTTTTTTTTTTTTTTTTTTTACTTAATAAAAGTTTATAATTTACTTGAGGTGCCTTGGTGGTATTTGAAGATGGGTGAGAGATGAGTGTTCCAGTTTTTGGTTTGCATCTGTGATTTGTTTTAACTGTAGAGCACCACATTTCCTTGTGCACACTTTTTGAGAAGAAATGAACTTACGGTAACAGTAGATCTTCGAGAGGAGCTCTTGCAGCAGGCTATAACCATTAGGACTAATGCTGCCGGCCTTAGGACCCACTGGAAAAAACTTAGCTATCAGTACCCACATCGGTCATGCCATGGGGGGGGGGTGGACCCGTGCTCCACCTTAGTTCACCCGCCGAGGATTCGCAAACAGACTCCAGCAAGCGAACCAAGCGGAGCTTGCCCTAGTCATACTGATAACTCTCCAGGGGGAAGGAGGGCAGAAAAGCAGCGCCTGCTGCAAGAGCTCCTCTCGAAGATCTATTGTTACAGTAAGTTCTTATGTAACTGTACTATCTTACTTCAAGAGGGAGCTCTTGCAGTAGGCTGTAACCATTAGGACTGAATCTCCAGCAGTCCCGCGCTAAGGAGATGACTAGCCCTGGGAGGAGGATGACAGGAACTATAACAGCATTCTCTAAAAAGGTCAGGAGACAGCACAGCAGGACAATAGTCCCTGAAGGACTGCCAGTCCGAAACCGGCTCGGCGCCTGGAAGCAATGTCCAGGTTGTAATGCCTGATGAAGGTGTGTACTGAACTACAAGTAGCAGCTGCACAAATGTCTCAGAAAGAGACATTTTTTTTAAGGAGGCGAAGGAGGTAGAAACTCCTCTGGTGGAATGACCTCTAACCGCTCCTGGCAGAGGTTTGTTGTACTTGTTGTAACAGAAGACTATGCAGTGGACTAGCCACCAAGATATAGTCTGTTTAGACACCAAAAGGTCAACCGACTGGTTGAGAGTTAATTTGGAAACCACTTTGGGTAGGAACTTCGCATTAGTTCTGAGGTAAACCCTTTCCCTATGAAAAATTAAATAAGGCTCCTTACACACATCAGGGCCTGAAGCTCGGAAACCCTTCAAGCTGAGGTAACCGCAACTAAAAAAGAAATCTTCCAGGAAAGATAATGCAGTTTACACTCTGCTGTGGGTTCGGTGTGGGGGGGGGAGTAAGCTTCTCTAACATGAAAGAGAGATCCCAGGGGAGGACTGGATCCCTAATGGGAGGTCTCAAATGTAGAATGCCCCATAAAAAAGGTGCAGGCCACGTCCAGCTGGGCTAGGGTTCTGTTGCCGATGAGGATGTGATAAGCAGAAATGGCCCACACATGCACCTTAATGGAGGAGTAGTTCAAGCCTTGCTGATACAAGGAGAGGAGATACTGTAATGCTGAGTTCACTGGACAGGTAAGGGGGTCCAGGTGATGAGATGAAGCCCATAAACAGAAACGCTTCCACTTCATAACATAAGTGGAATGAGTAGAGCGCTTCCTTGCTGAAATGAGGATGTCTGCCACCTCCTGGGAGGCCTCATGCCTCAATTTAACTATGTCTGCAGGAGCCATGCATGAAAGTGCAGGAAAGTACAGTTACGTAAGAACTTACCGTAACAGTAGATCTTCGAGAACAGCTCTTGCAGCAGGTTACACCATTAGGACTGAAGCCGGCAGGCGTCAGGACCCCACGGAAAAATTCTAGCTAGCTATCTTCAGCGGGAACCGCCCCCGACAATCGGTCCCGGCCCCACGCCAGGACGAGTACACAAGGTGGTTCCTACCGATTCCCCAGTTCTCCTCGGCCGAGACTTCCGCCGCAGGCTGACATCGTAAATGGGAGACCGAGAATCCACCGTCAGAAGTCAAAGGAACAAATCCTGATAGTAAAGGCGAAAGCCATGCCTCCTCCAAGGGGGAAGGTGGGCGGGAAGGTACCTGCTGCAAGAGCTGTTCTCGAAGATCTACTGTTACGGTAAGTTCTTACGTAACTGTACTATCTTACTTCGAGACACAGCTCTTGCAGCAGGTTACACCATTAGGACTGATTCCCAAGCAGTAACGCTGCCAAAATTCTGGGAGGAGGAAACTAGGAAATACATTCCAGGTCCTGAATCTAGGACAGGAGACCCTGTAGTACCCCAGGTCAAGCTGCCTTCGAGAGGCGCATGTCCAGGCTATAATGCCTGGATAAATATATGCACAGAGCTCCAAGTAGCTGCAGCACATATGGCAGAAGTGGAGACGTTTCTGAGTGCTGCAAAGGAGGTGGCCACACCCCTAGTAGAATGACCCCGGACTGTACCCAGGAGGGGCTTTTGTTTGATATCATAACAGAATGAAATACACTGGACAAGCCAGCGAGACAGGGACTGTTTGGATACAGGCTGGCCCATCATCCTTTCAGAAAAGGAAACGAAAAGTTGCTCAAAACTACGAAGTAGTTTAGTTCTGTTGAGGTAATACCTCAAGCTGCGGTGAACATCCAGGGTGTGGAGCAAAGCCTCTCCTCTATTAGAGTAGTTCGGCAAGTAGACCGGCAGGTCAATATCCTGATTGAGAGTGAGTGTAGAGACCACCTTAGGCAAAAATTTTGGATTTGTCCTCAGGGATACTCTGTCCCGGTGGAAAACTAAATAAGGCTCTTTGCACATGAGAGCGTGAAGCTCAGAAATTCTTCTTGCTGAAGTAACAGCAACCAAAAATAACGTTTTCCACGACAGAAAACGCAGCTCGCAATCCGCGGCAGGTTCGAAGGGGGGAAGCATGAGTTGTTCCAGGACAAAGAGCAAATCCCATGGAGGCACTGGGTCCTTAATGGGTGGCCTAAGGTGTAACACCCCTCTCAAAAATTCCCGAGAGGTCTAATTGTGCCACTATGCGATGTCCCACCGGAAGGTGGTAGGCAGAGATGGCACAGAGGTGCACCTTGATAGAGGAGTAGGCTAGACCCGAACAGAAAAGGGAGAGCAGGTAGTCCAACACCACTCCCACCGGCAACCTAAAGGGGAAAAATCGCTGTCACTGACCATAAACAAAACGCGCCATTTCATGGTGTATTGCACGCGTTGTCGGGCTTGGCTGCAGAAAGAACTTCCGCAACCTCTTGCGAGACCCCGTGACGCAAGATGGCTATGTCTCTAGGAGCCATGCATGCAGGTTCAGTGAGCGTAAGTCCGGGTGGACCAGTGAACCTTCCTCCTGAGACAAGAGATGGGAGCTGAACGGCAACGGAGTGGAGGTTACCGGATAGCTGAATTAGCAAGGGAACCAGATTTGTCTGGGCCAGAAAGGGCCACCAGGATCATTGTTGCATGCTCCCCGCGCAGTTTGAGAAGAACCTCTGGATCAACGGGAAGGGAGGGAAAGCGGAGGAATCTGTCCGCCCAGGAGAGGGACAACGATTCGCCAGAAAACACCAGGCCCTGGATCTAGCGAGCAGAAATTGGGCAGTTTTGCATTGGATGGGGATGCGAACAAGTCCAACTCTGAGTTCCCATCGAAGAAACAGATCCTCTGCTACCTCTTGAAGAAGTTCCCACTGGACTCTGGCCTGGGAGCGACTCAGGCCATCTGCAATCATGTTGTCCACCCCGGGAACATGTACAGTGATCAGATTGGCGCCGTGTCGGATTACCCAATCCCACACCCTCATGGCCTCCCTGCAAAGGGGATAAGAGTGTGCGCCTCCTTGTTTGTTGAGGTAATACATCACCGCCGTGTTGTCTGTCTGAAGCAGGAGAGTACTCGGCGGGATTTCTGACTGAAAGGCCTGCAGGGCATAAAGGACTGCCCTTATCTTTAGGACATTGATATGGAGAGAAGCCTCCAGAGGGATCCACGTACCCTGGGACTTCACCCCGTCCAGGTGTGCCCCCCACCCTAGACCTGAGGCGTCTGTGGTGAGGATTACCTCTGGGGACGGCGCTACAAACGGGACGCCCGTGGAGAGCGACCCTGGGTCTAGCCATTACTGCCAGTTTCGAATCGCGGTGTTCGTGATTCTGACCGGATGCTGCATGTGGTCTTGCCTTTGCTCCCATTGCACCTTGAGCATCCACTGAGTTACCTGCATGTCGAGCCTTGCGAAAGGGACGGTAGGAATGGCCGCAGCCATGTGTCCGAGCAAGCGAAGGACCGACCTGGCAGGGACGGTCTTGTTCGACGATAACTCCCTGATGAGGGATCTGATGTGCTCCGCTCTGTTGTCTGGAAGAAAAGCTCTTCCCTGAACGGTGTCTAGTACTGCGCCTATAAATTGCAGCTTCTGCGACGGTACCAGGAGAGACTTCTCGTGGTTGATTAAGATGCCCAGAGATCGGAACAAGACCTGGGTGCTCTGGATCGCACGTAACAACGTCTCTCTGGAGGCGGCCATGAGAAGCCAATCGTCCAGGTACGGGAACACATAATGGCCCTGTCTCCTTAGAGACGCTGCCACGACTGCCATGCACTTGGTAAAGACCCTGGGTGCGGATGACAGTCCGAATGAGGGCCTGAATTGAAGGTGGTGGTCGAGAAACCTCGCTTAGGAACCTCTTGTGCGCCTGAGCTATAGGGATGTGCAGGTATGCGCCCTGTATGTCTAGAGACGCTAAGAAGGCGTCTTGCTTCAGCATGGGAATAAGACCCGGAAGAGTCACCATGCGGAATCTCTTGTAGGCGACCGACACGTTGAGGTCGCTGAGGTCCAGAATCGGATGGAGGTCCCCTGTTTTCTTTGGAACCAGGAAGAAATGGGAATAGTATCCTTGTCCTCTCTGGTTCTCCGGGACGTACTCTATCGCTTCCTTTTGCAAGAGTGCGAGTACTTCTTGCCAGGTTAGAGACTTGTGCTGACCCGGATACTGGGAGAGCAAAGGAGGCCTCGAGGGTGGCTTCTCTGCGAATTCTATATAGTGGCCTCTTCCGATCAACTGAAGAACCCACCTGTCGGTGGTTATAGCCTGCCATCCCGGCAGGAAGTTCGCAATGTGACCCCCGACCATGATTTCCCGTTGATCCTGAGGGGCGGGGGCCGGAAAGGAGTCAGGCTGTGGCGGCTGAGGGTCCCGCTGGCTGGGCTGGCTTGGAAATCACGCTTGCTCGGCCTGCGGGCTGTTTCCCTGGGCTCTGTGAAAGCCGAGCTCCTCTGTTGTGGAACGGGCGGGATTGTTGCCTCTGCGTCCGTCCATGAAATCGGCTTTGGTTCCTGCGAAAGGAACTAAGCTTGGGTAGGTACATGGCCTGAACCGACCTCACCGCCTTCCCGGCCTCTTGAAGTTTGGTAATAATCTTCTCTGAGGACTTACCAAACAAGACTTCTCCCTCAAATGGGGCGTCCATGATATTCTTCTGGACGTCCGGGGTAAAGCCGGAGACGTCCAACCAAGAGCGTCTCCGGATGCATACGCCTGAAGCTGCTGCTTGGGCCGAGGAGTCCGCGGAGTCATATGCGGCTCGTAGCACTTGGGTTCCCACGTCCAAACCCGTACGGAGGAGCTGAAGCATCTCCTCCTTCTGCTCACCTTCCGGCAGTTTTTCAGCCGCATCCAGACCCTGTTCCCACAAGGCATTTTGGAACTGCACCATGTGGGTCAAGTAATTCAGGGATCTGATGGCGCAGGTAGCGGAAGCGTACGTGCGCCTACCCATAGCGTCCAACTGTTTGGACTCTGGGTCCAGTGGCAGGGTGCTCAGATGTTGCGGTCTCTGGGACCGGTCATGTGAGGCTGTTATGACCAGAGAGTCGGCCTGAGGCTGCTGAGTCAAGTACTGGTCTTCTCTAGGAGCCTTGTACAAGCGATCAGCTTTCTTCGGCATCGCCTGGAGCGAATGTGGACGCTTCCACGCTGCCTTGGTGACGTCCACGAAAGTGTCTACCAAGGGTGGCACCACCACAGGCTTGGGGTCCTTCTGCCGAAGATACTTTGCAAGGCGTAGCCTTTCGGGGTCTAGCTTTTCCGCATCCCATCCCATGTTCTCTTGGATGTGTCTCATAATATCCGAGAACGAAGGGTCATCCGGAGGAGACTTTGGCATCTCGCGTTGATCCGGAGAAGGGATGGAGAGGGGAGATGGGGATCTGGATGTTGAGAACTCTGATCCCGTGTCCTCCGTCGAAGGCGATCGTCAGCGTCTTCTGGGTCTCTTAGGGCTGGGTGACCTAGAAGAGGATTTGGACGGAGGTCTCCGTTTGTCTGGTCTCCCCCTGGGAGGTGTTCTGTGCTCCCAGGGAGGAGGTAATCGGTCTGCTGACCCCGATGGCGAGGGGGGTGCAGGAACTGGAGGAGTAATCGGTGTAGGAGGAAGAGGAGGAGGAGTGGGAACCATGTCCTTCTTTATGGTGTCCCACCAGTAAGTGAACAGCTCCTTCACATCTACCATGGAAAGGCCCGACGGTCCGGGCGCCGGTGGACGGTCGTCGGGTCCCGGCGTCGGCTCCACAGGGGGCTCGGGTAACGGTGAGGGTTCCCTGGGCATCTCGACAGGACCGGGGTCGCCCGTCTGGTCCTCGGGCTGAGTCAATTCCTCCTCGGTTATGGTCTCCTGACCGACGTCGGTCGGAGGCGTCGGGGTTCTCTTCTCGATAGGAGCGGGCGCCGGTTCCCCTACCGGCGTCCGATGAGGTGTTGGCCTGGCCGGCGACGGTCGTCTGGCTGACGGCGGCTCCGGGGATCTATGGCGAGAGGACGACGGATGCACTGGCGTCGGGTCCTGCGGTCTCTTCAGAGAGGTAAGCTCCAAGGTCTTGCGCAGAGGCAAGGAAGCCGACCTGACGTCGGGTTCAGAAGGGCGGGAACCCGACTTATGATGATGGTGGCGATCCCCAGACTTGACCAAGGCCCTGGAGGACGAGGACGGCCTGGCAGTCTTGGCCTGCGAAGAGGAAGGCTTCTTAACCGCAGCAGTGGGAGGCTGAGAGCTGGCCCTGGAAGGGGAGCGGTCGGACCTGGAACCGGAGCTGCAGTGAGTCTGAGGCCCTGGAAGGGGCCTTCTCCCTTCGTTTTTCAGCGAGCTTGTGGGTCTTTTTTGAAGAGTCCCCCTTGGAAGACATGGTCTTTAGCTTTTCTTCCAGCAAAAAAGCCTGAAGGGCCTTCTGGTGACAGATCCGGGTTCTGCTATTAAACCCCTGGCAGAAGAAGCAGGTCCGGGTATCGTGGTCTGGGCCTAGGCACCGGACGCAGGCCATGTGAGGGTCTTTGAAGGGGATCTGTTTCCCACAAGCACACTTGGAGGAGTGACCGGAGGTTGAGAGGACATCAGAGAAAAACTTGCTTGAAGAAATCCGAATTTCCTGTAGGAAAGAACTTAACCACGCATCGCGCGCTAGAGCTGAACCGAAGGGTCGAGACATGCAAGTCGACGGCGGGAAAGAACTGGGGAATCGGGCGGGACCGCCCCCTTATGTACTGCGTCTGACGTCGGAGGCCGGACCGACGTCGGGGGCGGTCCCCGCTGAAGATAGCTAGCTAGAATTTTTCCGTGGGGTCCTGACGCCTGCCAGCTTCAGTCCTAATGGTGTAACCTGCTGCAAGAGCTGTGTCTCGAAGTAAGATCTTGAAATCTGGATGTACCAGCTTGCCCTGTTCCTGGGACAGCAACTGCAAGCATACTGGCAGCGGAATTGGAGGCTCCAATGACAACTGCTGAAGTAGTGGGAACCAACTCTACCGAGGCCACAGTGGGGCGACCAGGATCATCCAAGCCTCCTCAGCCTGTACCTTCAACAGAACTCTCTGAATGAGAGGAAAGGGAGGGAAGGCATAAAGCAACCTCCTTGCCCAACAAAGGGACAACGCATCTGGCCAAAAAACACCAGGCGTGTGCTCTCGCGAGCAAAAAACTGGTAGTATGGCATTGCGTGGAGATGCAAAGAGGTCCAACTCTGAACGTCCCTAAGTGTCGAAGAGCTGATCCGCTACTGATTGAAGTAGCTCAAAATCGTGCGTCTTGGACCAAGACCTGCTTAAGCTGTCCGCCAAGGCGTTTTGGGCACCTGGAACATGAACGGCAGACAGAGAGATATGATGTTCCAGTGCCCAATATCGGACTCTCATCGCCTCCCTGCATAGGGGGTAGGAGTGTGTTCCCCCTTGCTTGTTGATGTAGAAAACAACAGCTGTGTTGTCCGTCTGAACGAGGAGAGAGCCTGGCGCTAGATCCTCCTGAAAGGCCCGCAGGGCATTGAGGACCACCCACATTTCGAGAACACTGATGTGGAGGTTGCACTCCTCTGGAGACCAAATGTCCTGAGTCTGGCAGTCCCCTAGGAGAGCCCCCCAGCCTAAATCGGACGCATCTGTTGTCGCAGTCCGACTTGGCGGCTCCTGTTGAAACAGGACCCCTTTTTCTAAATTTAGGGGGTCCAACCACCAAAGCAGGGTCCTTCTGACTGGCTCAGAGATCCTGACCAGATGGTTGAGACCATCGAAGCTTTGGTCCTACTGCACCCTAAGCATCCACTGTGGAACTCATGTGGAGGCAGGCCAATGGGGTTATAGGGATGGCTGCCGCCATGTGCCCCAGAAGTCTGAGGAATGTTCTGGCTTGGACCGGAGGGATTATGAGGACTGTTCTGGCCACTTCTCGTGGGCAATCTCCCCTTTCCTGAGAAAGGAAGGCCATGCCCTGGACTGTACCTAGGACCGCACCTATAAAGACGAGTCTTTGGCTGGGCTCGGGGAATGATTTGGGAAGGTTCAGCGTAATCCCAAAGTCTCGGAATAGAGTACAAGTGTCTCTGAGAGTTTGAATGAGGTGCATTATTGATGTGGCCGCCAAGAGCCAATCGTCTAGGTAAGGGAAGACATAATGCCCTTTGCGCCTCAGAGCTGCAGCTACCACTGCTAGGCACTTGGTGAACGGCAGAACCCAAAACTGGTAATGTCCTCCTTGGAGATGGAACCTCAAGTACTTCCTGTGAGGGGGAAAGACCCCGATATGCATGTACGCATCTTGCATGTCCAGGGAACAGAGTCAGTCTCCCTGGTGCAGCAGAGGAATTAGACCTGGAAGGGTCACCATCCTGAACTTTTGGTATTCTATATAAACGTCTAGGGAGCTGAGGTCCAGGATGGGCTGTAGATCCTGAGTCTTCTTTGGAAACAGGAAGAATGGAAGTAATATCCTTAGTAATATCCTTTTCCCTGCTGCTACAGGGGGACTGGCCCTGCTGCTGCATGGGGACTGGCTCTACTGCCCTTTTTTGCAAGAGGACCTGGATTTCTCCTTCTATGAGAGGTATGTGAGAAGGAGAATACCTTGAAGACCGTGGTGGAGTTTCTGGGGGGATCTGAGTCAACTCCAGCGTATGTCCCCGCCTTATAATATGTAGGACCCAGTGGTCCAAAGTGATTCTGCTCCATCCCTCCAGGTGGAGGGAGAAGCGACCCCCACAGCCTCCCCTCGTGCCTCCTCCAGACGAGGGGGGGTCAGCAGGGAGTCATTGGCAAGAGCTGGGGCTTGGCAGAGAGGTTTGGAATGACTTTGGGCCTCGAAAAGGAGTGTCTCCAGGCTGCTGGTTTCCAGCCTTCCTTTTAAAGCTGCCTCTCTGGGTCGATTGGTTTCCACGGGCAGATTGGCCTGAGGACTTACAAAAAGGCAGTTTTCAAAAATGTTTATGGTCCTCCTTATACATCTGTCGGACGGACCAGACTGATTTGCCTGACTCCTGGGGATGAGAGATGAGGCCCTCAGCCTCCGACCAAAACAGCATGGAACCATGGAATGGAAAGTCCCCGATTCCGGTCTGCAGATCCTGGGAGAATCCTGAGACTCTGAGCCAGGCATGGCGCCCTAGGCAAACACTGGACGCTGCCACCCTAGACGCCATATCTGCAGTGTCAAACAAGGCATGCAGAACATGGGTGCCTACGTCCGAGCCGGATTTTAGAATGTCCAGGAGCCCCGTTTTTTTGTGTGGAGTCTGACCAAACACTAGCTAGCTCCTGTCCCTTCTCCCAAAGAGCATTCTGGTACTGGACAATATGCGCCAGGAAGTTCAGGGAACGTATGGAGCAGGTGGATGCACAGTATACCTTTCTGTCCACCTGGTCCAAATAGCGGGACTCCTGATCGGCAGGCTGAGAGCTGAGGTGTTTGGGCTGCTAAGATTTGTCATGAGCAGCCACTATAACCATAGAGCTAGCCTGAGGGGTTTCCACCAGATAGGGCTCATCCCTCGGCGTTCTATACAGCCAGTTTGATTCTTTTAGGAACTGCCGGGACTGTGGCTGGATGCTTCCAAGTTATCCTGGTAAGGTCTTGGAACGTGTCCCCCAAAGGAGGCACCACCAAAGGTTTCGGCTCCTTTTGCCTCAGGTAACGTGCCAGCCTCCGGCGTTCCGGATCCAGGTCCTCCGTCTCCCATTCGCTGGAGGCCTGGATGTGCCTCATGACGTCCAAGAAAACTGGATCATCAGGAGGTGAACGGGGTAGTTCCTTATCCTCAGGAGAACCCTCAACTCCTGAAAGGGACGAGGAAGAGGAGGCAGACCGGCTCCTGGAAAGTGAAGAGTTCAAACTGTGCCTGTAAGGGCTACCCTCCCTACAGCGTCAGGTACTTCCAGACCGACGTCAGTCTTGGGAGTGACGACAGCCCATGGACCGACAACGCTGCGGAGAATGGCGCCTGTCAGGGGACTGGCATCAGCTAGTAGTGCGAGCCCGCCTAGAGACAGACCTATGGCAGCTGTGGGACTTGCTCTTGGGCCTGGACAGACAACGGCTAGAGGACCATGAATGGTGCCGTCAGCGGTCCCTGGACCGAGACTGTGATCGAGCCACCAAGGGCAAGCGGGACTTGGAAGGCTTACGCCGCTTGACGGGGGTTTTGGCCTGCGAGTCAACGGGGAGATCCCCGGTGTCCTGGATGTCCGGTCGGTCAGGAACCGGTGTTGGATCCGACTTCGAGGTAGCCTCATAGTTCTTGACTTGGCTCCACCAGAAGGAGAAGAGCTCCTGCAACTCCTCCTTGTTGAAAACAAAGGCCGCCATCCCCTTCAGGGGAATAGGTGAAGCTGGCAGGGCATTTTGGGGAAGAACCTGAAGAGTCCTCCAGAGTGGAAGATTTCAGGGCCGGCGACAGCACCTTGACCGGCGCCGGCTCACCTGTAGTCCCGTCAGCCTTAGACACAGTAGCCTGTGCTGGTGTCTTGGCCGGGGTCAGCTCTGATCTAACTGATTTGGAAGGGCAGGACCCAGAAGAGGTCTTCACCTGAGAGTCCCGGTCCTTGCCTGATGGCTTACCCGACCCAGGTAAGGGCATGACAGAGGCCTTTTTTGGCGGGGCCAAAGCATGCCCCGAGGTAGAGGCCTTAGCAGAAGCCATCGAGGTCAAAGAGATATGCAGCGACGTAGCCTTCACCTTGGCCAGTTTGTCTAAAGGAGCCCCCACTGGAGCCAGCATCGGTGTCTTAGAGGGGGCGTCGGGCCTCAACTTTTCCTCATATCTGGAGTGCTTCGAGCAGTCGGACCCACACGAGCCAGAAGAGGAGGCCTTCCTATGGGGAGAGCGCGATCTGGACAGGTGGTGGGACCAGCTACGGTTCTTCTCACGGGACTTGCAGGATTTGTCCTGGTGCTTGCCCTTTTCCCCAGGAGAGTTCTGCAGGCCATCCATCTTTTTTCTCTAAAAGGTAGGCTTTTAAGGTCTTCAGGCGCCGGATGCAAGTCCTGCTGGTGAAGCCCTTGCAGATCTTGCAGGAATGAAGGTTGTGGTCTGGCCCCAGGCAGAAGACGCAGGCTTCGTGGCTGTCCTTCAATGGAATTTGGCGGCCACCGGCACACTTAGTCTTCTTGGGAACAGAGGAGACAGAGGACGGGGGCAACATGCGACATAAGAAGTACCAGAGATAAAGAGAAACCACTGCAAAAAAACAAGAAAGTGGAGAGAAAATGAAAATTTGTCACCAAATTTCGCTGGAACTGCTGAAGAACACGCTAAGACTTTCCCAACGAGAGCGGATCTGTGGCTGGAAAAGAACTGAGGTGGAGCTAGGGTCCGCCCCCATTTATGGCATGACTGAAGTTGGGGGCAGACCCTGCTGGGTACTGCTAGCTAAGTTTTTTCCAGTGGGTCCTAAGGCCTGCAGCATTAGTCCTAATGGTTATAGCCTGCTGCAAGAGCTCCCCCTCGAAGTAAGATCTTCAGATTCTGACTCATAAAATTCCTCTGGATCCAGAGAGCCTGAAAGAACCAAGCCGACAGACGTCTGAACTGAGGTATGAGTTACTGGTCGTTGAGCCGGTTCACCCCAACTGGGCTGCAACGACTGGACAATGCGTATCGCATTTGCAATCTCCTCAGCGGTTGGAGTCGCAACCACTTGTTTACACAGTGCCAAACCATTTTTCCTCATCTTTTTCGCAGGGCCCGTATCAGGGACTGAGTCTGCTCGTCTTTTACCCAACGAGGTTTCCCTCTGGTCTGAGGGTTCGGTCGCCAGTTCAACCAGTTCGTCCTTTGAAATGGACAGACCTCATCAGAAGTTTTCTCCATTCTGTTCCTCAGTTTACCCAAATGTCTATCTAGGGTCGATTAAGGAAATTTTTTACAGAATTTGCAGTCTGATTGCAAATGTTCAAATCCAAGGCAATACAGACACACTAAGTGTGGATCAGCCTTAGCAAATTGCTCCCCGTACTCGACGCAGCGTTGAAACCCACTGGGACCATTTTTTTCTCTTGGGTTCCAGTGACATAACCGTCACTAAATTTAGGGCTTAACCAGAGGCTTAGTTACGCTGGTTAATCAAATCCAATTAAAATTCTTTTATCCGAAGTGGCTTAATCAGGCCCGGACAAGGTAAAATAAAATGATGTATTTACCCCGATGGCTTTAGTTAGGCCTAGTAAAAAGAGAGACAAAGTTTTAGGCAGCAAGCGGTTCAGCGCGTGCGTTAAAAAACAAGAAAAAGTCTCGGTTTTTAGTCCAAAACTTTGAACTGGATCCCCAAACATAATAACGATAGACTTTCTTTACCACAAGAAGAGCAAGACAGATCTTCGGTTTCCTCTTGGTCACGGAGAACCGCTTAGAAACCGAAAACTTACCAAAAATTAAGTTAAACCTAGACTAGTCTAACCTGAAGCCGCAGGACAGAGGTTTGAAAAACAAAAGAAATAAACGGTAGTTTGAAAAACTGTTGATATTTGAAATTCAACCGAAGAAGTTGAGGAGCAGCCTCCAAAGTGTCTTCACAGGCGAACACAGTAAAGAATTTGGTCAGTTACACAGAATGTACCGAGGACAGTGGTTTGAAAACCGAGCTCAAGCTCAACATTCTATGCACTTGCATAGGGTTTAACTCTTAGCTCTCCGGGGCAGCTGAACCAGTTGGTCGTACTGCATATTGTCAAGAATACAGCAAGACTTCATGCTGTTTGAAGTAACTGTGCTATCTTCTTCAAGGATATCTCTTTGATCAGGCCACACCTATGGAACAAGTACCAAGCAGTACTGACCATTAACAGTCTGGGTGACTGCAGACTAGAGGCCTATGGAAGAAGACCTAGAAGAACTGCCAGACCAAAGCCATCACTTTTTCAGAATACGTTCAGAAGGTAATGTTTAGTGATAGTGTGGACAGTACTGCAGTTGGTATCTGCACGTACCCCCATAGCAGAGATATGTTGAAAACATGCGACAGAGATGGCCATGCCTCTAGGGAAATGATCACGAACAACAACAGGAAGTTGTTCACCATACCACTTGTAACCAAAAGTAATACAGCTGACTAGCCATCAGGGCAGGCACTGTTCGGAAATAAAGTACAATGTTTCCCAAGGGTGGCTGGCTAAAACAAAAGCCGCAAGTACTCTCTGGAGTCAGCCAGATGGTGAATAAAATACCTAAGTATTTTATATATCGATAGTAACAACTTAGGGTGATTACGCAAAGACACCCAGTCTGTGTGCAAAATGTGAATAAGAAGAAAAGAACTCTCTACAAGGAAGGAGACAGAAGCCTCTAGTAACAGTTGGATCAAAGTGAGCCAAAGTAAGTGTCTCCAGTTTAGGCCCCGATCTAGGACAGGACTACAAACAGGAGTCTTTTAATATAAAATACATCTCCAAAATGTACAGGTCCCTATCAAACAGGTAACTGTATGACTTTTAGTAGTCACATGGAGAGCTGGAACAACAGCCAAGTGCACTTTAGAAGCCTGCCTCTGACAAGGGTAGCAGATACTTCAGACTTGGGTCTACTGTATGAGTAATCTAATCTAAATGGTGAGAAGCGGTCCACAAAGAAAACTGCTTCAGTGTCACAGAAAAAAGTGGTTCTGGTGGGAGGCTTTCTGGTTGCCTCCTAGACGGCAACCACCAGATAGGAAACTCCAAGTCTATCCATGGCTATGATCTCAAGAACCATGAAGGACTAACTCAAGGTGGGGTCCTAATGGACCACACCATCTTACTTTTGTGATAGTAGGCCCTAGAATAAGGGCAGAAGAGTAGTAGTTCCACAGCCAATTTCTGCGGTATGTGGACTTGAATGTGTGGATCAGTGAGAAGCAATGAATACCAGAACTACCCCTTCCACTGGGAGCATAAGCACCACTTTCTGCCTCAAAGGATTTTATTTATTTATTTAGCAGTATGTGGGGATGCCATAACAATGGTTTGACACCGTACAGTCCCATCTGCCGCACAGGTCTTCCACTATAAATGTCAACAGGGGTGGTGCATATGGGACCGTGGCCTGTTTAGCTTGTCTGGTGAGACATGTTAGGTCTTCTGGAATTATGACTGTTTACAGTTCTAGATCGTAATCCAGAACGTAACTCCAGAGTCTCATTTATTCCCCTCACAGGGGAAGAATGAATGCCCCCTTTTTGATACTGACCATCTGTATTCACAGAGGGCCTGAGGGCATCTATAGTTAGAACCGAGGGGGGGGGGGCCCAAAAGGACCCCACATTTATCAGAGTGCTAGTCCCTTGGTCAGTGGAGCACCTTGCTGGCAGAAAAGGAGATGAGACCGCTCTATTCTAGAGCGTCAATATGTTGAGTCCCCATGGCTCTTAAAGAGTCACTAAAAAATCCTTATATATAGATAGCCTGGCCCTGGGTATCAGGATAGTGGCCACTATGAGAAGGTCTGAACGCTTTAGGAATATTCTAGCTATGACAAACAGGCTAGTATCGACCATCTAGATTATGCTATCAGATGATCAACCCCCTTCAGGTACAGGAAGGTTAGGTCTTGGGTAATGTTCCAGACTGCCTCTATATACCACAGATACTGGAAGGGGTTGAACAGACCTGGGCACATTGGCTTTAAGACCTAGAACATGGAACACATATCTGGTCCATGCTAGAATGTGTAGCAACAATCATCCGGGAAGGGAAAGACTTAAAGGTCACCCCTGCAAAGGACTATTACCAGCACTGCTAAGCATTTGGTGAAAACTCATGGAGGAAATAAGCCAAAAGGAATACTCTGGACTGACAGTGTTCTCCTTGAGAACAAGAAGTGTAATATGAAGGCATACCTCCTACATATCTAGGGAAGGGAGTCAATCCCCTCCTGCAGTCATGGGAGCAGGGCTCACAGAGGAACTATGCTGGACCTTCTGTGCTCGATAAGAAAGGTCTATGCTCTGGGATCTGAAGTAGGCGTCAGATCTCCTGTCCATCTGAGGACTAGGAGGTGCCACAAAACAGAACCCTATGTGCCTTTGTTCCTAGGAGAAAGGGTCTGTAAACCTTTATTTGTAACAAGGTGTGAAATTTCTCCCAGAAACATTGTGAGATGTTCTGAAGGGTAATGAGAAAAGTTTGGTGGACAGTCTACAGATCAAAAATATCCACAACATGCCCTTGTGCAAGGGCCCAGGCATCTGGTGTCACTACCTTCTCCTGTACTTGGGTGAAAAGGTGGCCTCTGACAAACACCATTACACACAATAGTGCTGGAATCAGCAACTGTGAGTCAGGCAGAACTAGTTACTGCTGCTGCTGCTGTCTCCCCTTCCATGCTTAGGGGCCTAAGGGGTGGATACCTGGGTGAGTCATGGGGTAGGCAGGTCTCCTGCTGCTCTACCATAAGGATGTTGCCTGGCAATGGAACAGTAGTGAGCACTGGCCAGACAAAAAGACACCCTCTATTTACTCCTCAGTTGTGTATGATAGAGGCAGAGATTTCTAGGCTCCACCTGAGGCCTGCAGGCTAAGAGAATGTCCTTCAACTTCAGCCCCTCCTGCTTTATACCCTTTGTAAGAGAAGGGCATGAGGAATGGACTTTTGCTTATTACAGGCAAAGCCAGCCACCCTGAGCTAGGCGTGTCTCCTGAGACATGAGCCAGAGGCAGCTGTCCTGGCAGCATCTGAGGTGTTACAGGCCCTACATTAAGAAACTCTGGTTTAGGTAAAGTTGTTAAATGAGCTTAATCAACTGCATCAGATGTCCAGAGGACATGTTGGCAAGTGGTTTACAATCCTGAGGCCTAGATGTGTCTGAGGTAAATGCTCTTTTGCCCTGGACCTCCAGCTCCCCAGGTTCAATATCAGGCTTCATCATGGGACAGCTCTTATGACCACAAGGATGGTTGCCCAAGACCTTGAATCTGCCCTTCTAAGTGTGGCAGGAATCCCGTTAGGCCTATGGCAAACCATAAGGGTGGCATCCTCCCAGGTAGATAGGGAGGGAGGGATAATGGGCTGTCCCTGTGGAGCAAGCCCCCTAGCAGCCTGTTAACTGTTGTGTTATGAATATCAAAGATGGGACCTCGGGGGGAAGGGGGTCTGACTGTAATATACTGGGTCCTCGCTCCCTGTGGGCACAGTGGTCCAGATGGGCTTTGCCATAGTCTTCCTTCTGGTCTTCATCCTGTATAATAGAGACAGGATGGTACTCCTGGGTGTCGTCAACATGGTCGACAAAGTGCATGGAGGCGGCCTGTAGGGCTGTCGACACTCAGGAAGAGAGCTGGTATGATGCCCTAGGAGGAGGCGTTGTGAGGTTTTGGTTTAGATGCACTGTTGACAGTATCCTCATTACAGGTGGAGAAGGTAAAAGGCATCCTAGCATATCCGCACAGGGCTAGAGTACCACCTCAACACTGGCACTTGTGTAGTTGATGAGAATGCCAGTGTATGTTGACAGGGGAGGCAAAGGCACCACTACCGATGTTGAATACCTATGTACGTCGATAATGGAGGAAAAAGCACCACCGTCGATTTTGCCTATCTGTAAATGTCGATGGGGGAGGCAGAGGCACCACCACTGATGTAAAAGACTTGGTATGAAACCATATCGATGGGGGAAGCAGAGGAGCAACCATCAATGCTGAGGAAACGGCATGAATATAGCTCGAGCAGGGAGGCCAAGGCGTCACCATCGATGTCGCTGTACAGGTTAAGTACCTGATAGAGGGTGCCCCTGGACCCTGACCTTAGTGTCCTGCTTGGTGGTTGGGGCAGGGAGGAGGAGGCATCGCCACTAAAGTGGGCAACGTCTGGAGAGAGGGTCTTCCTTGAGAGATGAAGGGGTCACATGCAGCGCACCCAGGGAGGCCTTCCTCTGTCTTGATCCTAGGGCTTGTGCTCGATACTCCCACTGCCTGCAGAGGTTGGCGACCTGCTTATCATGGAAAAAGCCCCCGTCAGTCTCAAAGAGTTATTTCCACTCTCCCAATTGTGGGAGTTAGTCGACGGTTCTTTCGATGACATGCAAGTTGCCGAAAATATAGTTAAATTATTTATATAGATGGGAGAAAGAAAAATGGTGGTAAAAGCAGCGACATTGCCATTGTAGCACGACACGAGTGTTGATCGACAGCAGGAACAGAACTGAGGAGGGAAGGGGGCGCCCATGTTTATACAGAAGGAAGCAATGTAGGATATTGCTGTGGGCAGCCCATAGTGGACTGCTTGCAAAAGTTCTGTGTGGTCCTTGAGCCTGGTGGCTGTAAGTTCTATAGGTGTGGCATCCTCGAAGAAGAGCAACAGTTCCCTAAGTAGTTGGAGTGTGTTTGATCTTTGCTGTGAACTGTGTCGCCACTCGTAGGCGGCTGGGCTCTATGGAAGGACTAAGCCCCCCTGTTTGCTGGGCGTTGAAGCCCCAGGTGCTCTCTGGACTGCACGACCTGTACAGCGGGAGAGGCTGTGCAGTAGGTCTGTGCTTTTGTTATTTCTGTCAGAAGTTATCTGGGGGGGAGCTAGGACCTGTGTGTCCTGGGGGGGGACTGTACCCTCTTCAAATTGCCGTGTCGCTTGCAAGCTCGTGCGTAGCGTGAGCATTGTGAGTGGCGCGCCACTCGGTATTGAAATTTTTTAGCTGACATAGAAGAAAAGGGTATGTTTTTATTGTGTGCCTTTTAAAGTAATGTTACAGCTAAACAGTTTATTTTTACTGATGTATACTATTATTGAGGCTGAGAATTAGTTAGTTTGAGGGTACTATTGTTAAGCAGTCTTGTTATGATTTTAAATGTTAGTAGTATAAGTTTGATGACTGAATAGGCTAGGCAGGATATTTTAGATTTTATTAAACAGTTTACTGCTTAAAGTTTGATAATTAAGAATTATTAGCTGCTTCAGATGTGTATGAGCTATAAGGGAGGACTTAAGGGGGCTAGAATTATCTATGATAGCTCAATGTTACACGACCTACGTCCTTTTATCCCCCTCCCAGTATCAGATACTACTGTCAGATGCTGGTAGGGATTGGAAGGGATGGTGTTGGTTGTGGACTGTGGAGCAATCCATGTATAGGTGGTGGGAGGATTGAGGTTGTTAGGTCCAGAAGGTGCCCTGGGTTGCGACGGACATATGGGAGAGGCCAGACGTGGTTGGTGCCCATCCCCAGGGAGTCCACCAGATCGAGTGGCCAGGTAACCCGTGGGGCTGCACCACCCCCAAATCCCCTGACGGCAGTGCTCTGTAATGCCAGATTGATCAGAAATAAGACAGCAATTATTGCTGCCTTGATTTCTTCAGTCGATCTGGCTTGTATCACGGAGACCTGGGTGGGAGATGATGCAGGCCCGATTTTTGAGGCTGCAGTCCCTCCTGGGTATACCGTAGTGCACTGCCCCAGAGTGGAATGCAAGAGTGGCTGTGTAGCTATCTGTTTTAGATCCAGCCTGACCTTCACCGTGCACCCGGTGAGAACTCCGGGTTCTTTTGAATGTGTGGCCATCCGTGGAGGACCTGATGCTGGCTGCAGGATTTTTCTCATCTACCGCCCTTCTGGGCCTATGGGAGATTTCCTGCAGGAGATCGCAGATTTCGTTACCGACGGAACGTTGGAATCCCCCAGATGTGTTTTTCTGGGGGATTTCAATGTTTGGGTCGACGACATGAATCAACATACAGCTATGAGTTTTCTCAGATTATGTCCTCTTTAGGATTGATGCAGGCTGTTACTGCATCGACTCATCAGGATGGCCACATGTTGGACCGGAGATCAGCGATCTCAGGATTGATTGGGTCCTTTGGTCAGATCACAGCACGGTGCAGTTCATGCCTGGAGCTCCGCCATAAGCCCTTCCCCTGTTGAGATGATTAGCTGTCGCCCTTTATGGGGTTTGACCCCTGAGGGTTTTTTGGAGGCAGCGAAATTGTCTAGTGTGGGTGCTGCATGCGTGGGAGGTGTTGCTGTTGGGGTTGACACCTATAATAGGGTGTTATCCGACACCATTAACTCCCTCGCACCCGTCCATGTACGACCCAGAACTTCATACCTGAGGTCACCATGGTTTGACAGTGAGCTCAGGGAGATGAAGAAGATGGGCCGGAGACTGGAGCGCTGCTGGAGGAGATCCTGTCTGGAAGCAGATAAACTGGTCCTGCATTCCCACTATGGTGCGTACCGAGGAGGCAATCAACCGTAAGAAAACAGTGTTTCTATCTAGGGAGATTGCTGCCGGGAAGAACCGACCGGCCTCACTCTTCCGGACTGTGGACAGGCTTCTCCATCCTGCCTGTCTACAGCCCGGGAGGGTTTTTTCCAATACAGATTGTGAGGAATCTGCTCGGTTCTTTTCGGACAGGGTGTCCTCGATCCAGTGGGTGGCCTCTTCAGCCAGCAATGTTATAGCTGACAGTGATCGCCTGATGTGCTCTGAGTGCACTCTGCCTGGTTGGGGAGAGTTTAGACCAGTGGAGGTTAGTGAGGTTATCGAGGTAGCAGCCAATATGAAACATACCTTTTGTGAACTGAACCCGGTGCCAACGTGTTTTTTAATGAGATGTGTTGTCTCTGTTGACCCGGTGTTTGCCTTGATTGTACGGTGTTCCCTTTCTGAGGGTGTCTTTCCGGATGCCTTGAAGGAGGCTCTGGCGACACCCCTCTTAAAGAAGCCATCTTTGGACCCGGAGATCAAGGCAAATTATCGTCCTATTTCCAACCTTCCATTTTTGGGGAAGGTTGTGGAGAAGGTGGTAGCGCTTCAGTTGGAAGAGCATCTCGTGTCTCACGAGTTGTACGAACCCTTCCAGTCGGCATTTCGAGCCAGACATAGCACTGAAACTGCACTTGTTCGGGTGCAGAATGATCTCCTCAGGGCTAGAGATCGGGGAGACAAGACAATTCTTGTTCTCCTAGATCTCTCTTCAGCATTTGACACTGTGGACCACTATGTGTTGCTTGTCCGCCTTAGGGAGCTATGCAGACTCACCGGTACTGTCATCTACTGGTTTGAGTCCTTTCTTACCAACAGGAGGCAACGGGTTATGATGGGGAATTCTTCATCTATACCCAGTCTCCTTTTTTGCGCGGAGTCCCTCAAGGATCGGTACTGGCCCCAATGTTGTTCGCAGTGTATATGCTGCCTCTGGGAGGGATCATTAGGAAGTATGGTCTGAGTTTTCATTGCTATGTTGACCATACTCAGCTATATCTTTCCTTTGCCCCAGGAACATCAAATGCAGTGGATGTGCTTAACCTCTGTCTGACCGAGATTAACGACTGGATGGCCTCCAGCTGGTTGCGACTGAACCCCGATAAGACGGAGGTATTGGTAGTGGAGTAGAACAGAGTTTGTAATAGGATGGCCTCTGACTCAGAAACTGGGCTTGTTCTTGGAACTGTGTCATTGAAGGCCTCCTCTTGGGTGTGAAATCTGGGAGTGATTCTGGACAGGGATTTAACCATGGAGGCTCAAATATCCTCCACGGTTCGTACCTGTTTTTTCCATCTCAGAAACACTGCCAGGATTAAGCCCCTTGTTCCGCCTCTGGACCTCCCTACCTTGATACATGTCTTAGTCACATCAAGGCTTGATTACTGTAATGTGCTCTATCTCGGGGTCACAGGAGGATCTCTCCGCAGACTGCAGCTGGTACAAAACGCAGTTGCCCGGTTGCTGACTGGGCAGCAAAAGTTTTGTCATATTACACCGTTCTATGTGAGTTGTATTGGCTGCCAGTCAGGTGGAGAGTCCTCTTTAAGGTGGGTCTTCTCACCTATAAGGCCCTACAAGGGCTGGGACCCGGTTACCTGTTAGACCTTCTGTTACCTGCCCTCTCCACCCGCCCTCTTCGTTCCTCTAGTGGTGGCTTCCTGGCCATTCCCAGAACAAGGCTTAAATCTGCTGGCAATAGAACGCTTAGCGCCGCTGCTCCTGTTCTCTGGAACTCTTTGCCAATTATGGTCAGGGAAGCCACCGCAGTAGATATTTTTAAGGCTCCGTTGAAGACTTTTCTTTTTTCTAAAGCATTTGATATTTAGATTAATACTGATGGTAAAGTCTGTGATTTTATCAGATTTTGTATTTTTATTATGTATAAATTTGTACGCTTATTATGTCTAAACTCTGTTTAAAAATTTGTACGGCGCCCAGAGCCTCCAGGATTGGGCGTCTTTTAAATAAATTTTGCCTTGCCTAACTTTTAGTGGCAGCATAATAGTTTTAAATTAACATACTGAACTTCAAAGTAACACTGTTAGCAAATACTTTCAGTTTGATGGCATTCTTCAGCAGCAGTGGGCTGACAGGCGTTTGACAGCAGGAGAAAGAACTGAGGCATGCTGGGGATATCCACGTTATACAGACGATGATGAGGCATGTCAACATGAGCGGCCCAAGCCAGGAAAAATGTCTGGGTGATTCTGGTGCTGAAGGCTACAGTTCCATTATGTGGCTCAATGGAGGGAGATCTACTCTGAGATCATCACCCTATACCTTAGTCTCTGACTGACTGGAAGAGACATAATTCTAGAGACAGATCTATCCTGACAATTCCCAACTCCCACTTGTCTTTGGTGATGGAGAGGTATTTGGGAGGAAGTGGCAGCCCTTGCCTACCTCGGGAAGGTCTGAGGAGGGTGGCCAGAAAGAACTGCACTGGTCTGGACCAGCTGCTGTGTAGGAATCATCAGCCTTGCCATGTCCTTTACCTTTGCCGTGGTTGCCAGGGCAAGGTCTAGCTTTGCCGTGGTTGCCAGGGCAAGGTCTAGCTTCAACAATGGGGATGGCCACTAAAAGGAGCCCATTTATTTCCACCTTGGAAGGGAGGCTTCTGAGTGAAGTTGATATCCATCAGTGACTTAATGGCTGCCTTGACCTCCTTAGCCTTCTATAAGGACTCAACTGGAGGACTAAATAAGACTCATCTTTCACATCTGTGGCCATTTCCACTCGTACCTTTTTGATCAGCAAAAGTCAGTCCAGGTTGGCAACACATTATTCTCTTCTCTTCCCTTACCATCTGTTCTGGAGTCTCACAAGACTCCATCCTCTGCCCTATTCTCTTCTCCATCTTTATAAAAGATCTCACCACAGACAGTGTCTCTTTACACATTCACATGTGTGCTGATGACACTGTACTCTTTGCTTCCAGATCTGCTGTACCTTTTGCTGCTACTGTGGCAGCAGTCGGAGTTTTGATAATATCCCGTGCTGGTTCCTCTCAAAATGACTCACTTATTACCGGTGCGCCCACATTTTCCTTTCTCATTTCCATCCTTGGTTTAAAAAACTATATACCTTCCAGGGGTTAAACTGCACTGAGAAGTAGTGGAATTTCTAAATTGGTTTCTGGTTGCAGATTAAGCAACACTAAAGAGAAAGGAATGTGTGACTGTGAAATAGGAAGTTCTTCGGACGCTGTAACCAGTGGGCCTGTAGCTTAATGGTTAGAGCGCTGGAACGGCATACCAGAGGTCCGGAGTTCAAATCCTGGTGCGCCCACATTTTCCTTTCTCATTTCCGCCCTTGGTTTAAAAACTATATACCTTGTAGGTTAAACTGCACTGAGAAGTAGTGGAATTCTAAATTGGTTTCTGGTTGCAGATTAAGCAACACTAGAGAGAAAGGAATGTGTGACTGTGAAATAGGAAGTTCTTCGGACGCTGTAACCAGTGGGCCTGTAGCTTAATGGTTAGAGCGCTGGAACGGCATACCAGAGGTCCGGAGTTCAAATCCTGGTGCGCCCACATTTTCCTTTCTCATTTCCATCCTTGGTTTAAAAAACTATATACCTTGCAGGGGTTAAACTGCACTGAGAAGCAGTGGAATCACTTATTACTGAAAAGAATGTTTCCATGCTTTTGGCACCAAGCAGTGGTTAAAGAGGCTCCTTCAAACCCCAGTCTTTAAGACCCCTGATGCCCCCAGAAGATGTTCCCAACTTCAAGTACCCTGGTGTGTGCCTAGATCAGTCTCCTTGGCTTCTTGGCACATATCAACACCATCTATGAAAAACTTTAATTTAATCTTGGAGTACTACATTGCACCAAGTCCTGCCTTCCACTACAGGTTCATCGTGAGATCATTCTTAAACTGATCTTATCAGTATCTAACTGTGGATGTGGTTTATAGTGCTGCTCCCAAATTTATGCTTGCCAGACGATTCCCCTTTTCCACTCTTTCTGTTGATTTGCTTTAGATCTGGCAGTGTGAGCTGGATGTCAAGAATTTTGTTTGCGCAGTATTTTTAGACCTAAGTAAGGCATTTGATACTGTTGGATCACGACCTGCTCCTTTCATCCTCCGCAACACTGGCCTAGATCAACCATCACTGAGATGGTTTTCTAACTCTCTTATAGGTCGGTTTCAGCAGGTAAAAGCAGAAGGGGAACGCTCTCCTTTAAAACCCATATCAAGAAGTGTTCCACAGGGCTCTATTTTGGGTCCACTGCTTTTCGCAATTTACATTAACAAAACTGATGTCAGTATCAAAGCAGCCAACATACACCTCTTCGCAGATGACACAGTGTTGTATATTAGCAGACTGACCCCAGGAGCAGCATGTAGTGACCTACAACAAGACTTCAACCAGCTGCAACTACAGCTTCTAAACCAGAAACTACTCCTAAATGCCAAAAAAATGAAGGCAATGATCTCTTCATCCCATTTCTATGCAGCCTCCCCTGTAATGACACCACCAATCCTTACACTCCTAGGCGAACCCTTGGAATTTGTAACAAAGTTTAAATATCTTGGGGTTTGGATCAACCATAGACTTTCCTTCACGGACCACATAAAAAAGAACTGGTAAAAAAAAAGCTCAGAGACTTAGTCTCTTTTATAGAATTAACTATCTCCTTTCGAGGGATGCCAAGATGAGACTGGTCCAAATCACCTTCCTTTCCCTTTTGGATTACACGGATTTCCTCTACAGTATTTCCTCTACAGTCAGGGTCCTGTCGCAGTGCTTGTAAAGCTAGACACACACTACCACAGAGCTCTAAAGTTTATTACTGGTCTTCCATATTCAACGCACCACTGTACCTTATACTTGGCTGTGGGATGGTCTTCCCTCACGTACAGATGACAGAGAAATGCCACTTTCTGGACCTTCAGAGCGATTACCAAGAAACTGACCCACTGTATTTCAGACTGCCTTCCACTAAGTACGGTAGGCGAGTACATGTTGAGAAGTGCCGCCTACATTTCTCTGACGGTGCCCAAGGTCAAATCGTGATTTGGCAAGGCTTCTATAAGTTAAATGCTACCTCTATTATGGAATAAGTTGCAAAAAACATTGAAACTGGTCCAACCCATTACTTTAACAGCTTTCAAAACACTATATGCTTGTTCCTTTGAAGAATCCTGTAATTGCTCCCCATGATCACTGTCTCATCCTTAGGAGTACATCTAGCGGCAGCTACATACTATTCCATAAACATCCTCTTCCCCTTCCCATCTCCTCCTACATTTCACATTCCCTCTCATTTCTTCCCTTCAGTTGCCACTGTTCTATGTTATTGTAACCATATCCAATGGTCATACTCTTCAGCTGAGAATGACCCCACCTACCAATCCCAACATGGAGTCTGTAAGAAATCCACTTGGCTATGACAATGGTCCCTGTTATCCCATGGATTGCTCTTGGGCCCCCCTGCTTCATCTTCTCTACTTCCTTCCCCCTGCTACCTCTTCCTCCTCCCACCCCCGTCAAAATCTTCTTAATAACCTTATACAACATCCTTGACCCCTTCCTCCTTCCTCTGGTTTCCTTCAGGCCATTGTGTTTACATTATTTAATCGCTGTGGCTCCTTATATGTTTGAAATTACTATTGTATATGCCATGCTACTGTTATCAGATTCATGGCATCTGTTTCTGTGCAATTACATCTTATATTGTTGGTTGTGTTATCCTTGTGTACACTGCTATTATGTGTTGTCTAGGACTATCTCGAAAATGAGCACTGCTCAATGGTGTTTGCCTGGTTAAATAAAGATTTTGATTGACTGATTGATTAGATCTCAATTCTCTTTCCCATCACTGCTTCCTCTATTTTAGCCTCTATTTGCCCACCCTTAAGCATGTTTTTGCATAAACTGCTCCACATTCTTTGCTAAATTTTGGTTTACATCCTTCTTCCTGTATGTCCTCCCACGCTCCCTTCAGCCAACTCCTTTCACTCTTCCAGTTCCAACTGTTTTCTCATCCCTCACTGTAAATCCTTACTTGGCCAGTCCTCCGTTTCTCTCCATCCAACAGCCCTCTGAAACTTCCACCCTCTAATCTCTTATAAAACTTTTTCTGTCTCATTTCACACAACCCTGCTCTTCTGTTTAGTCACCCTTCTCTACTTCCTTCTCCTCTTGTCTTGCTGCCATCCCAGCCTCACTAGGACTCTTGTATTTTTAGCATTTTGTTATAATGGGACCTTGTATTTGCCTTTAATCACGTACACAAATTTGCTGCCATTTTCTACATTTATTCAAGTATTGTTCTTTGCACTTTCTGGTACCTGGTATTGTTCTCTGCTTTGCACGTGCTTTGTAACCACTTCCTCAGATCGGACCTGGAAACAAGCCATCTCTCCCAGTCAACAAATTTTAAATAAATATATTTTGAGCCTCTTTTCACTTCAGACGATGGACAAGGCAGGGGTTTTCTCTCTCCACTCGCCTTTTTATTGTAACCTTGGTACCCGTGCTCGGTAGTATTTATTCGCATCCAGTTATTCATGGGACTGACATCGGAGGGCCCCAGAAAGTGATGACTTACATGGATGACATCATACTGTTTCTCCTCTAGCCATGGGGCTCTATCCCTCCCAATGCCGTAGAGGTTTGGGATAGTGTCAAGTTACAAGGAAAACCTCACAAAATCTGAGCAGCTCCCGCTTAATTTAGTTAACCTCTTTCCTCCTGCAGTGCTAAGGGAAATTACAGATGACCAAGGAATTCATCATCTACTTGGGCACATCAAAGATTCCTAGAAGACAGACCAGCTGGTAAACCAACTTCATACTACTGTTGAACTCTACCACACTGGAACTACACAGATGGGATCAGTTGATGCTCCTCTAACAGTGAGGGAGGGCAGTAGCATTTAAACTTGTGTTAGACTCAAAAGTCCATTATTTGCTGAAGAACTTTCTGGTCTGTATAGGGCTGTCCTTGTCTAAGGCCCTGTACACACAGTCACCAGTGTTTAAAAACGTTTTTACATCCATTTTACTTTCAGTGGTTGAGCACAGCAATACGAGCATCCACATTTTGCTCCGGTACCGTGTTTGCCAGTTGGGGTTCCTAGGCATGACTGCAGCAGACCCGGGTGCCGCAATGCATGCCAAGATACTCTAGTTCGGACATGAGAACCAGTTCAGGAGAAAAATGGGTAATTTTATTCCGGAGCTTGTTGTGAGCTCAACGGTGTAAGTAAATAATTTCTTCCTGTTGTTGTCATGCTGCAAACAGTGATAGAAATGTGGCGGAAGTTGCCTTAAACCGTGTTACAGCACGGTTTACATCCACATTGCTGTTAACATGGTTTAGGGAAAGAAAGGGAATGGGAACATTGCTTAACCAGGAGTAGCGCACTAAGCCGAAGCTTGTTTCCAGATGTGACCTGGGAGCACAAGGAAGTTAAGTGACTTGCTCAGGATCACACAGTATGCACCTAGGCAGCAGTGGGACTCAAACCCAGGTCTCCAGATCTGCAGCTCAGAGCTTTAACCCACTGTGCTATACTGCCCCTTAAGGCAACCATGTTGGTCAAAAACCATGCGAAGGCCTTGCTCTGAGCAGGGTTTTAGCACGTTTTTTAAGCATAGTTTTACCATGCTACAGTGTGGATGCAAGTTTTTTAAACCATTTTAACAGAGTTAAAATGGTTTAAAACATGGCAAAATGTGACAGTGTATATTGGGCCTAAGGCGTTAGATTAAAGTATACATGCCTTTCATTGGGCAGGTGGGAAACCAAGGCTAAGTTATCATACATTACAATTGCCTATGAACTTGGGGGGCGGAGGCAACTTCAAGTTCCAGCACTGGTCCGACTTTGCTTGCTCTATGCTTGGTGTGACCCAAAGATCACTGGGCACTGTCGGTGGGGGGGAAGAGAACAGCACTCCTGAGGAAGGGGGAGTGCCTTAATCCATGTTGTGCATGCAAGTCTTCCTTGCCAAATGCTTTCTTACCCAAGTACTGCAAGGCCCGGGGTCATGTCGGTGCATACAAAAACAACGCGCAATAAATGCTGCAAGGAAAGAGCGCTATACAAAACAGGGTCGGTAAATACAGCGACCCGCCTGGAGCAGCGCAGCCCCAGCAAAAGGATAGGAGTTTTTGTTTGTGTTCTCCCCGCAGACTTAATATAATCAACCCAGGGGTCGGGACTTCGGGATGGGAAAATGCGGAGCGGGAACTTACTGCATTACACAATGAAAATGTTGCAGCAGGAAGGGGACCTGGTGGGAACTGAACCACAGTCCCAGGCCTCCTACCACGCCATGTGCTGGTGCCCTAGCCACTCCACCACAGGAGCGGCTCGGCCAGCCATCCCAGTACACGGCAACTTCAGCCCTCTTCAGGTGAAAAGGAGAGTGACAGCGGTAGTGGTAAAAGTTTACCACTATTATGCCCGTCGCTGTAAATCCATTTGCGTTTTACATAGCGCAGTTCTTGCAGCTTTCTTCTTGGTGCGCTGTTTTGACCTGGTACCCTACTGCAAACAGCTGGTGGGGTGTAAGCAGGTAGAGATATTACAGCCCCTGTGTTTTCCTTTATGGGGAGTTGTCTGTTACTAATAGATCACCACTTGATCCACTGGAGGGAGTGGGAGGTCAGGGCCATGTGCACACTGAAGAACCTGACTGACCACCCAAAGGATTATCGCTTTCTTTGGCCAGCTCCAATCACAGCTCAATCTTCAAATGCAGCTCTGGAAATGCTTGCTGACCCACTATGCCCTACGGGACATGCTTGGTTCTTGCCTATGTATGGTTGTTGGATGGGATTTGCAGGCCTTGAGGACAAGAACGACAAGGATGACCTCTATGGGAAGACTATTACTATGAAGCACTGATGGAAAGATTGCTTGAACATACTCTCCACTTCAGTGCACTGTGGGAAGCAGAGCTACAGCTCACTATCTCATCAGAGGAATGGGAGTACTGGGGGGGGGGGGACTAGTCTCCAGAAAATGTCTTAGATACCAGAATCACTCAATTCAAGATTATGCACCAATGGCATCTAAACTCGCAGATGCTGCACAGATGGGGTCTGCTTCTGTAGAACAGTGCAGGGCCTGTAATGAATCAGACAGATAACAGTATTCACACAAAGTGCCATTTTGTTCTCTCCTGTAATGTAACCAGATGGGAGTCCATGGCCACTGTTCTGCTATGGACCTGCTCCATTTGACTTCTGCCATAACATATTATACTGAGTTGCTGAGGGCCCCCTTCCAATCTGCCGACAGTGGCTGATGGTAGCTTTAATCACAGCCAGGTAGACAATCCTGCCTGTAGCGCCAGAGTAGATCACAGAGATGGAAGTTTAGGTAGGTTCTGAAAGAGTACATCATATGGTCAGGTAGCAAGTGTTAAGTTCTAGGAAAAATGTTCCCTGTATTTGGAATCCTGTATATGTTCTGTACCACCAAGGTGGGGGCATCTTGCTGGCAGCCTTACCCCAAACTGGCTAGCTAATGAGCAGTGATTGTAACATCTCCCCCACACACAAACACTCTACACTAATAACATACAGGGGTCATATATAAGTGGGATCCTTGGATGTCTACTCCATACCCCCGTTTCTCTCAGCATATTACATATGATAAAAATATACATGCCCCTTCGGCAACCAATGTTTCTACTTTGTTCGCAGTGTATATGCTTCAAGAAAAAATTACTCACCTTAGTAATTGTGTTTCTTCGAATGGAGTCTTGCTGTATTCTGACATATTGCAGTTAGGCCCAGCACTTGAACTGCCCCGGAGATGAAAGAGTTAACTCTATGCAGAAGCATAGAACGTTGCGCTCGAGCTCGGTACAAACCACTGTCTGCTGCACTTGAAGTGTAACCTGCAGATTCTTACAAGCTACTACTAACTAGCTACACCCTAAAAGAGGAAATTGTAAAAAGCATTAGCCAAAAGGCAACTAAGTTGTTTTGGATCCCCGTAAGACTCAAGTCGAGAAACCCAAAAACAAAACACCAGGTAGTGAACTTAAGAAAAGTAAAGCCAAAACAGCAGAAATAGTGCACTTCTGGAGTGCAGCACTGTACCTGCCAACCCACTTCCCAAAAACCCAGATTCTAAGAGGGGAGGCAGGAAGGGAGGTCAGAATACAGCAAGACTCCATTAGAAGAAACACAGTTACTAAGGTGAGTAATTTTTTCTTCAAACAACATGAAGTCTTGCTGTATTCTGACATATTGCAGACTACCAAGCAGTACCTCCATGGAGGAGGGAATCAAACCTATTTTGGGAATAGGCTCTGCAGCACTGCTGTACCAAACTTAGCATCACTCCTAGCCTGGATATCCAGAGAGTAGTGCTTGGTGAATGTATAGACTGTTTTCCAGCTGGCTGCTTTGCAAATCTCTAACAAAGGAATATCCCTGGCAGCAGCCAGGGAAGTAGCTGAACCCCTAGTCGAATGAGCCCTCAGGCCTGAGGGTGGTATTTTGCCTAGCTTCTCATAGCAGAATTGTATACAAGAGACAATCCACCTGTCAATAGTTCTCTTACTGGCAGGTTTGCCCCACCCACTTCCCCATAAGTGAGGAACAACTGAAGATAGTCAAAACTGTGGGCCTTAGTACGCTCCATGTAGTAGCTAAGGGCCCTCTTAACAGCTAGACTGTGTAGCCTTCTTTCCCCTGAAGAAGAGTGATCAGTGAAGAATACAGGGAGAGACACAGACTGGTTCAAATGAAAATCCGAAACCACTTTAGACAAGAACCTCCTACTGGTTCTAAGGACCACCTTATCTCTATGGAATGAGATAAAATCGGGCTCCACTGACAGAGCTTGCAACTCACTGATGCGTCTGGCAGAGGTAATAGCTACCAGAAACACAGTCTTCCAAGGCAAGTACTTAAGTTCTGCTGAAGACAAAGGTTCAAAAGGGGTTGCGTAAGCTGGGCAATGCAAACATTAAGGTCCCAGGCAGGGGAAGGGTCCCTAAATGGGGGATTGGTATGAAGCAATCCCTTGAAAAATTTACAGAAAACAGGATGAGATGCCAGTGAAGAAGGTTTCCCTATAGACAAAAAAAAAAGCAGAAACAGCTGACAAATGTACTTTGAGGGTAGCTGGCCTGAGGTCTAGACCATTTAGGTGAACCATGTAGTCCAGAACTGTAGACAATTCCGCAGAGTCTGGAGATATATGCTTCTTGGAACACCAAATACTGAATCTCTTCCACTCAGAATTATAAGTTTTCCTGGTGGCAGGTTTTCAAGAGGCTTTGAGAATATCCAGAACCCCTTGAGACAGTTGCAAACCTGCATACTCTAACTCTTCAAGAGCCATGCCTTGAGATTGAGACGAAAGGTTGGGATACCAAATCCTCCCGAGAGGAGGTTAACAGATTGTGATTCCTGGGAAGGGACAGGGGAAGATAGACTGCTAGGGACAGCAAGAGAGGATGCCAAGGCTGCCTGGCCCAGTCTGGAGCAATCAGGATCACTTTGCAAGACTGTGATCTTATCTTGACAAGGACCTTGAATATCAGAGGAAACGGAGAAAAAGCATACAGAAATTTCCCTTTCCAATCCAGAACCAGAGCATCCAGGGAGACTGAGCCCAAGACTGGGGTCTGCAACAAAATAGAGGGAGTTGGTAAATGTCTGGGGCTGCAAAGAGATCTGTCGTAGGAGTACCCATCTTGAAAAAATCACTTCCAGCACTAGGGGATCCAGAGACCATTCGTGATGACCCTGGGAAATCCTGTTCAATGCATCTGCTAGCACATTGTCCTTTCCTGGGAGGTGAACTGCTACCAAAGAGGCCTGAAGGGAGTAAGCCAGGGACCATATTTTCATGGCTTCCGTGCACAAGGCTGTAGACAGAGTGCTTCCCTGCTTGTTGATGTACCACATGGTGGTAGTATTGTCTGTCCTGACCTGAACCACCTTGTTCTGTACTGATTGTGAGAAGGCTTGTAGGGCCAGGTAAACTACCCTGAGCTCCAGAAGATTGATGTGGAGAAGAGACTCCTGAGTGGACCACACTCCCTGGGCTGTGAGAGTCCCCAGTTGAGCTCCCCATCCCAGGAGAGAAGCATCAGTGATTAGAACCACAGTGTGAGACTGAGAGATGAATGGGACCCCTTGCCTGAGATTGTACTGATCCTGCCAGCACTGAACAGCCTGGATCAGAGTCTGAGTCACTGAAATAAGTTTGGTTAGAGGATCTTTTTTCTGAGACCAAAAGGCCCTCAGGTGAAACTGAATGTCCCTCATCTGAAATCTGGCCCATTGGACCACTGCACTGGAAGCTGCCATGTGACCCAGTAACTGAAGAAAGTGTCTTGCTGGTCAAGAAACCAGAGGGCTGAAAGAGAAGGCCAGCTCTAAGATGGCCTTCACCCTTGCCAAAGAAGAAAAGCCTTTGCTTTGACAGTGTCTAGTTTCACCCCTATGAAAGTCAATAGTTGCACTGGCTCGAGAACTGACTTGGAAAGATTGAGAATGAAACCTAGGGAAGTGAGCACTTGCTGGGTCACTTTCAAATCTGACTTGACTTGGTCTGGAGACTGGCCCACTATGAGCCAATCATCTAGGTAAGGGAAAATAGAGGTGTTTTTCCTCCTTAGGAAAGCCACTACTACTGCCAGGCATTTTGTGAACACCCTTGGAGCTGATGTTAGGCCGAAGGGCATTGCTTTGAACTGGTAATGGCCTGAAGGCAGTTCGAACCTGAGGTACTTTCTGTGGAAGCACCTGATGGGAATGTGAAAGTAGGCATCCTTTGGGTCCAGGGAGGCTAGCCAGTCCCCTGGCCTTAGAGAGGGAAGAATTATTCCCAGAGTCACCATTTTGAACTAACTTTCTTTCTTTCTTTCTTTGATATATCGGTTTACGACCTTTGAGCCAGAGGCTCATTTGCAAAGGTACCTCGTCACATGTAAGACAGATGGAAACATACAGTAGGTATAACAACAATTACATTAAACATGAGATACATGGTATAACAGTGGTTACATTAAGCATGTGTTACAGACATTTGTCACAAACAGTATTTACAAGATTTGGAAGTAGGTATTTTCTGACATTATTTATAACCTTTGGATGACGATATTTACAACATAACAGCAGATTTCTGTATGCTTTCTCTCCGTTTCCTCTGGGTTTTAATAGATGCTTGTTCAGGTATCTTAAGTCTTGGATGGGCCGCCACTCCCCTGTTTTCTTCAGGGTAAGAAAGTACCTGGAGTGCAGACCTTTGCCCCTGTGGATTGTAGGAACTCTCTCTATGGCCCTTAAGGCCAGAAGAGATGAAACCTCTGCCTTTAGGGCAATGGTTTCGGAGATGTTTGCAGGTGGAAAAGATCTGGCTCTCAGCTTTGGAAACTTTTTCAAGCTGAGAGCCAGTCCCTGGCTTATTACCTCCAAGACCCACCTATCTGAGGTAACAAACTTCCAGTTCTGGAAGTAGTAAGCCAGCCTGCCTCCTACAGGAATTGGGGAGTCGACCCAGGTTGACACATCAGGGTGTCTGCTTGGCAGGGGCCCTGGGCTGAGAGGAAGATGCAGCTCTGCTCATCCCCCTTCTACTTCTCCCTCTAAAGAACCCCCTCTGAGCAAAAGGAGAGGAGGCCTGAGCTTGGAAGAAAGGCCTTTGTAAAGGCCTGCCCCTGCCCCTAGACTGCTGCCTCTGAGGAGTGGTTTGCCTTTCTTTGGCTGGAACACTCCTATAAGTGGTCCTGTAATCATCCATCTTTTTCATGTAATTCTCTGTCTGCTCCCTAAACAAATAATTACCTACAACAGAGAAATCCATGGCCTTAGTCTGAGTATCCTGTGATAGGCTAGTACATCTGACCCAAGCCATTCTCCGCAGAGCAACAGATGTAGCCATGACTCTAGATGACATCATTGGAGTCGACAGTAGCATGCAATTGGATTTTTGATGCCTCAATCCCATCAGCAGCCACCTCCTCCAGCTCCTTAGCCAGCTGGGGGAAGGCCTGCATAGCCAGATCCAAAACAGGCTCTCACTTGGACTTTTGGAAACTGGCTGCATAGGCCATGTAGTTAGCCTGTCTCAGTCCCAAGGAAGATGCCAAATACTGTTTCTTGGCCATGACATCTATCTTCCTGGAGTCCCTATCCGGGAGGAGGGGTGGAACCAAGGGAATGCCAGCCTTATCACAGGCTACAGTCTGTACTACCCCAACATGGCTGCAACGCTGATACAGAAACTCCAAACTTGAGCCTGACAGCATATATCTCCTGTCCATACGTTTGTTCACTGGAGGCAGAGAATTACGTGTCTTTAAAAGTTTATGTGTCTGTTTCCCAAAAGATTTATGCAAGGGAATAGACAGCCTCTTGGACTCTGGGATGTCCATCATCTCAACAAAATCAGGCTCTTCTTCCTTCTCCACAGCTTCATCCACAGGGAGCTGGAGGGTCTCCGCTACTTTTTTGTAAAACATAAAGTGGTAAGGGGACTCTGAAAGACTAGGGGGGGAAACTCCAGAAGGTCTGTCTGGGGACATGTCCGGTTCAATAGGCTCATCCAGACCTTCCCCATCATCATACTCTTCTTCATCCTCTTCAACTTCCCCCTCCCATTCTGGATCATAATATTCCTCCAGAGAGTAATCTATAACTGGAGGAACCGACTGAGCCGAACGCCTACCGGCAGGGCCCGGTTCAGTCAGAACCAGACGGAGCGATTCCATAATACTAATCGCCCAGGCAATTTCATCGGCCGTTGGATGAAGAGATTCAGGATCCGAACTGGTCGATTTCTCCTTTTTCTTCTTTTCTGAAGGAACCGATCCCTCGGAGTCAGTTTTCCTCTTGCCCAAGAAAGTATGGCCCTGGTCAGAGGGCACTCCCTCAGGTTCGGTCGGAACCGAACCGGGCTGGCCATCCGGGTCAGCGGACTTCTCAGCCTCCTTATCCCTAAGCCTACCCAACCGTCTATCTAGGGTGGTCTTCGGGAAATTTTGACAAATTTGGCATTTGAATTGAGGTGGTCACACCCCAGACAATATGAAAAAATTACTCACCTTAGTAATGTTGTGTCTTCTGATGGAGTCTTGCTATATTATGACATATGCAGTATAACCCCAGGTTAGAACTGCTCCGGAGGTGAAAGAGTTAACTTCCATGCAGGGCATGGAATCTTGAGCGCGAGCTCGGTTAAACACTCTGTCTGCTGAAGCTCAAACTTAAACTGTCAGATCTTTACAAGCAAAAACTCCCTAAGGTTCTGTGTGGAAGCCGTAAACCTACACTAGCCACTGGCTACTAACTACAAAAACACCTTTTTGATCTTGATCCCAAAACAAAGACTCAAGTCGGAGGATTCAAGAAGAACTTAAGCATAACACCTAAGCACCCAAGAAGGGTGAAAAGAAGTGGGCACCAAAGAAGTGCCAACATTGCACTGCCCACCCACATCCCAAAAACAGAGGTTCTGAGAGGGGCAGGCTAGGGGGAGGTCATAATATAGCAAGACTCCATTAGAAGAAACAACATTACTAAGGTGAGTAATTTTTTCTTCAAACAACATGAAGTCTTGCTATATTATGACATATGCAGACTACACAGCAGTACCTCCATGGAGGAGGGACAGAACCTACTTGGGAAATAGGCTCTGAAGCACAGCTGCGCCAAATTGAGCATCACCCTAGCCTGGATATCCAAGGAGTAATGCTTAGTAAAGTGTGAACTGTTTTCCAGGTAGCTGCTTGACATATCTCTAGGATAGGAATGTCCCTGGCAGCAGCCAGAGATGCAGCTGTACCCCCGGTAGAGTGAGTCCTCAGGCCTGAGGGAGGAACCTTACCCAGTTTTTCGTAACAGAATTGGATACAAGAGACAATCCACCTGGCAATGGATCTTTTAGTGGTAGGTTTCCCTTTACCAACCTCACCATAGGTGAGGAACAATTTGAGGGATTTGAACCTGTGACCCTTGGTACGCTCTATACAGTAACTAAGGGCTCTTTTGACATCTAAACTGTGCAATCTCCTCTCACCAGAGGAGGAATGGTCAGTGAAGTACACAGGGAGAGACATGGATTGATTAAGGTGAAAGTCTGAAACCACCTTAGGCAAAAACTTCCTGTTAGTCCTGAGGACTACCGTGATCTCTATGAAAGGAGATGAAATCAGGCTCCACTGACAAGGCTTGTAGCTCACTTATGTGCCTGGCAGAGGTGATGGCTACCAGAAACACAGTTTTTCAAGTCAGGTACTTCAGCTCTGCTGAAGACAATGGCTCAAAAGGGGGTTGCATAAGCTGAGCGATGCAAATATTAAGATCCCAAGCAGGGGCAGGATCCCTGAACGGAGGATTGGTGTGAAGCAACCCTTTAAAAAACTTAGAGAACACAGGGTGAGCTGATAAAGAAGAGGGCTTACCTGCCGACAAGAAGACAGACACAGCTGCCAGGTGCACTTTTAGGGTAGCTGATCTGAGCCCCAGGGAATTCAAATGCACCAAATAATCCAGGATCGTGGGCACACCAGCAGATTCTGGGGGAATATGTTTACCAGCACACCATATGGAAAATCTTTTCCATTTTGAATTATAGGTAGCCCTGGTGTAAGGCTTCCTAGAGGCCTTCAAGATATCCAATACACCTTGAGAAAGGTGTAGGTCAGCAAACTCTTACTCTTCAAGAGCCAAGCCTTGAGATTGAGAGATCTGGGGTTCGGATACCAAACTCTCTCCTGGGCACAGGTTAACAGGTTGTGATTCCTGGGAAGGCATAGGGGAGGGTGGACTGCTAAGGACATGAGGAGTGGGTACCAGGGCTGCCTGGCCCAATCTGGAGCAATCAGGATCATCTTGCAGGATTGAGATCTGATTCTGACTAGCACTTTGAAAAGAAGAGGGAAGGGTGGAAAAGCATAGAGAAACTTCCCTTCCCAACTGAGGAGGAAGGCATCCAGAGGGACTGAGCCCAACACTGGGGGCCTGCAGCAAAAAAGGGGAAGTTGGTGATTGTCTGGGGCTGCAAAGAGATCTATTTGCGGAGTGCCCCATCTGGCAAATATTATCTCCAGTACCAGGGGATCCAGTGCCCATTCGTGATGGCCCCGGGAAATCCTGCTGAGAGCATCCGCTAGGACATTGTCCTTGCCTGGGAGGTGAACTGCCATAAGGGAGGCGTTCAGAGAGTAAGCCAGAGTCCACAACTTCATTGCTTCTGTGCACATGGCCGTAGACCGAGTGCCCCCTTGCTTGTTGATGTACCACATTGTAGTGGTATTGTCTGTCCTGACCTGAACTACCTTGTTCTGGACAGATGTGGAGAAAACCTGAAGTGCTAGAAAAACTGCTCCGAGCTCCAGCAAATTGATGTGGAGCAGGGATTCCTGAGGGGACCACAGTCCTTGGGTGGAAAGGTCGCCCATGTGAGCTCCCCAACCCAGGAGGGATGCATCTGTAGTAAGGGTCAAGGAATGAGACTGGGGGATGAAGGAAACCCCCTGTCTCAGATTGTTCTGATCCTGCCACCACTGAAGGGCCTGGATCAGGTTCAGTCACTGGAATCAATTTGGTTAGGGATCCGCCCCTTGAGACCAAAAGGCTCTCAAATGGAACTGAATGTCCCTCATCTGAAATCTCGCCCCCTGCACTACTGCTGTAGAAGCAGCCATGTGCCCCAGGAGCTGTAGGAAATGCCTTGCTGGTCGAGAGACCTGCACGTGAAAGAGGAGGCCAGAGACACCAGGGTCCTTGCTCTCTCCAGAGGAAGGAAGGCTCTGGCTTTTGTGTTCAGTTCTGCGCCTATGAAGGTGAGAAGCTGGACAGGCTCCAGAACTGACTTTGGAAGACTGAGAAGGAAACCTGAGATGTAAGCAGCTGCTGGGTTACTTGCAAATGAAGTTTGACTCTGTTCTGGAGACTGGCCTACAATGAGCCAGTCGTCCAGATAAGGGAAGATGGCAATCTTTGCCTTCTTAAATGAGCAACTGCTACTGCCAGGCATTTGTGAACACCCTTGGAGCCGAGGAGGCCGAAGGGCATTGCTCTGAACTGGTAATGGCCTGAGGCAGTTCAATCTGAGGTACTTTCGATGGAGCTTCTGATGAGAACATGGAAATAGGCATCCTTGAGGTCCAGGGAGGCTAGCCAGTCCCCTGGCCTTAGAGAGGGTAAAATAATCCCCAGGGTCACCATTTTGAGAACTTTGGTTTTAAAAGGTGTTTGTTTAGATACCTGAGATCCAGAATGGGCCGCCATTCTCCTGTCTTTTTTGGGGTAAGGAAGTACCTGGAGTACAACCCTTTGCCCTGGTGTATGGGTAGAACCCTTTCCATGGCTCTGAGAGCCAGGAGGGTAGAAACTTCTGCTTCCAGGGCAAGTGCCTCTGATGGGTTTGCCGGTGGAAAAGATCTGGCTCTCATCTTCGGAAATTTTTTGAAGCTGAGAACCAGTCCCTGGCTTACTACCTCCAGGACCCACTTGTCTGATGTTAAAGACTTCCAGTCCTGGACAAAGTAAGCCAGCCTGCCCCCTACTGGTAGTGGAGAATCGGCCCTGGCTACCCCATCAGGGAGCCTGTTTTGCAGGGGCTTTGGGTTGAGGGGTAGAAGCAGGCTTACTAGAACCCCTTCTGCCCCTTCCTCTAAAGAACCCCCTCTGGGCATAAGCAGAAGAGGAGGCCTGGGCTTGGTAAAATGGCCTATGAAAAGGCCTGCCCCTGCCCCTGACATGCTGCTTTTGAGGAGTGACTTGCCTTTCTTTGGCCTGTGCACTCCTATAAGTGGTCCTATACTCATCCATTTTCTTCATATAATTCTCTGTCTGCTCCCCAAACAGAGAATTTTCCACAACAGGAAAATCCATAGCCTTAGACTGGGTATCCTGTGACAGGGCAGTACATCTGAGCCAGGCCATTCTGCGAAGAGACACAGATGTAGCCATAATTCTAGATGAAACATCATTAGAGTCTACAGCAGCATGAAATTGCACCTTGGATGCCTCAATACCATCCGCAGCCACCTGCTCCAGCTCCCTGGCAAGCTGTTCAGGGGCCTGTTTTGCTAGGGCCAGGACAGTATCCCACCTGGATTTCTGGTACCTAGCTGCGTAAGCCATATAATTTGCCTGTCTGAGTCCCAAAGATGCTGCCATGTACTGCTTTTTTGCCATGGCATCCATCCTCCTGGAATCCTTTTCAGGAGGGTGAGAGGCTAAAGGAATATTAGCCTTGTCACAGGCTGCAGCCTGCACTACCCCCACATGGCTACTGAGATAGAAACTCCATATCAGAGCCTGATAAAGCATACCTCTTGTCCATCCTTTTATCCACAGGGAGGATAGAAAGAGGAGTTTTCAGAATTTTAACTGTCTGTTTCCTAAAAGTTTTATGCAAGGGAATAGACAGTCTCCTAGACTCTGGAATATCCATCATTTCCACAAAATCAGGCTCTTCTTGATCATCCACAGCTTCCTCAACAGGGAACTGCAGAGTGTCAGCAACTTTCTTGTAAAACAAAAAATGAGAAGGGGACCAGATAGCCTGGGAGGGATACTCCTGAAGGTCTGTCTGAGAGATGTCCGTTCAATGGGCACATCCAGACTGTCAAAATCACACTCACTCTTCTGCCCTCCTCCCCTTCCCCTGGTTCATAAAAATCTTCAAAATCATAATCTTGAACCGAGGGAACCAACCGAACCGGGCACTTACCCAATGGTGCCCGGAACTGGGGAAAGAGACTGGACAATCTGAATAGCTTTGGCTATTTCCTTAGCGGTTGGAGAAAGAACTTTTGGCCCCAAACTAGCTGACCTTCTAGCCTTTTAGTTGGAACCGCCTCAGAGCTGGCTCTTCGCTTGCCTGAGGAAGCATCGCCTGGTCAGAGGGCACTCCTCAGGTTCGGTTGGAACCAAACCGGCTGGCCATCCGGCGCCGGACTTTTGGCCTCCTTCCTGAGCCTACCAGCTCTTTTTCCACAGTGGCAGCAGGAAAATTTTACAAATCTGGCAGTCTGCATTGAGGTGGTCAAGCCCAGACAATATACACATATAGTGTATGGGTCCAGCCTTAGCAAAGGCTTCCCCACAGAGGCCACAGTGCTGAAACCCAGTGGGTCCATTTTTTCTTTTGGGTTTCTCAGACATAGTGCCAGCCTAACCAAAACTTGCCCGTTAACGGCAATCCACCAAGCAAGACTCTCTTATCGGTTCCCAACCGTGTCACGGGTCGTGGAAAAAAACGTAATAAAATTCGTTTTTTTTAGAACCGATAAGAACCGGGAACTGCACTCTAACGGGCTAGAAAGTAATTTTTAAACCCCTCTGATCGGTTCAAACCAAACCGAAAAAGACGTCTACAAGTTCCACACAGTAGAAAAATTAAAAAGTAAGCCTATCTATTACTTACAATACCACAGACAGAGCTTGAACCGACGATTGCAGTTAAATTTCGGTAAAATAAACCGAGAATTACACTTTAAAACCGACAAACAAACCGAGCAGCAGGAGGAATCTCCGGAGCGACTGTTCAATGAGGCGGAGTAAAGAATCTGACAGTTTAAGCTTGAGCTTCAACAGACAGAGTGTTTAACTGAGCTAGCGCTCAAGATTCCATGCCCCGCATGGAAGTTAACTCTTTCACCTCTGGAGCAGTTCTAACCTGGGGTTATACTGCATATGTCATAATATAGCAAGACTTCATGTTGTTTGAAACACAGGTGGTGTGGGGATCAGCCTTAGCAAAGGTCTCCCCACACACACACTACAGTGCTGAAACCCAGTGGGCCTGGTTTTCTTTCTGGGTTTTTCAGACATGGCCACAAAAAATAAACTTACCTTTTACATGGCTTCAGACCAGGTAAGACTAACCTATCAGTTCCTCACTGTGTCACGGGTGTTGGAAAAAAAATGAAAATGCTTTTTTTTTTGTTTGTTTTTTAAGAACCGATAGGCAACAGAATCACCACAAGTAAACAATCAAGAGAAAATGATCGGTTCAGCCGAACCAACCGCAATAAACAAAGTTTACAATTTTCTCAGAAAAACTCTCAAAACTGTACAGTCCACTACCTAAACACTTACTGTACCACAGACAGGGATCTGAACCGAGAAAATGAGAGAAAAGCTCACGGTTTAAACCAATAATTTACTTTACCGCACCGACAGCGAGGAGCAAACTCCGGAGCGACTGTTCAGTTAGGTGGAGTAAAGAATCTGACAGTTACACTTCAAGTGCAGCAGACAGTGGTTTGAACCGAGCTCAACGTTCTATGCTCCTGCACAGAGTTAACTCTTTCATCTCCGGGGCAGTTCAAGTGCTGGGGCTAACTGCAATGTATCAAAATACAGCAAGACGTCATGTTGTTTGAAAGCTAAGGTACACATGCACTTGATACTGCTGCAAGGTGTTTTGGGTGAGCTGATGAACAAGGCTGCTGACATCAAACAGTAAATATTCTGGCTCTTTTCTAAACTGAGTGCATTATTTGTAACTTGCTGATTTACAGTAAGTGTCTGTCAATTTTCTGTCTTATTCAGAGCCATTTAGTCTATTTTTATGCTATTTTTTTTTGTTACCTAATCTGTCTGCTGCTGCCTTTTTCTTGATTAAGGGATCAAAAGAACATTACACAAGTGGCTAATTTACTGAAATTAAAAGGTCCAAACAAGCACTTGCAAAATAATCAGGTAGATAATTTAACTGCAAGATTTTCACTCTAAATATTTGTGTTGTACAGTCCAGCAAACAGCAGGCTCGTCAACAGTCAAATAAATTATTCCTAGAATACAGACAAGTCACTTGTGGCAACAACTAAATCTCTGCATTAAAGCTGGGAGTTCTATGCTTGCTGCATAAACTAGAGAGTTTACTGCAGTACTGGTAGCCAATGTAGGAAATTACTGGGCAACAGTTTGCTGTTGCTTTAACTTCAGGGAATAAGGAGCAAAACAGCATTAGCACACCTTGAAACAAAAAACTAATGCAAAGTAAATACTGCACCTCAATATAGGAGAACAACAGATCTTTCTTGATTCTGGTGTGTTATCGACCAGCAAAGGAAGAAAAGAAGGTGAGTTGAGGTTTACATACCCCACCGTTAAATAAGAAAGCGCGGAGTCAATTGGACTGCGAACCATTTTTACCATGCTGAGTTTGGCATGCATGGGCATTGAATTTGAACGGTAAAAAAAAAGTGGCCAGATAAATAAATAAAATTAAAAATAATGCTTACATTAAGCTTCAAGCACAGGACTCAATCACCTAAGCTTGGTTAACTCAAGTGGCACGCTGAACTGAAAGGTGCACATGTGAAACTGTGGTCTAGTAAACTGAAAAGTAGCTGAAGGACAATACTGGTCACCTGAAGGGAAGCAGCAGTAGATCTTTATTCTGTAGAATACCTTTCCTAAGTGTAACCCCTAGGGGGCGCTACCCTTAGGGCTACTACCCCTGTCTGCCCCCTCTGAGGCAGGGTAAGGGGCCCTGATCCGTTGACGGGTGCCTCCACCCAGAGGTCGGGGTTAGCACAGTTAAGACTACCACGGTTACAGCCCTCTGAGCTACTGCAACCCCCCTTTCGTCCCACTAGTGACTCCCACTGGGTACCAACAATTTTGTTCACCAGTACACTTACCCCATGGGAAATATAATCCAGCTCCCTTCGGGGACCCCCTGTAAAGTAAGGCACAGTTATGCTGCAATCACCAAGCAGCAAGTCGCCATTAATGTACACAATAGCCAGGTATAGCTATAACACAGCAATCTGATTTATTAGGAGGGTAGATAGCAGGGAGGGAATCAGGTTAATTGGCTTACACTATGACTATTACCTATGGCTCTGTACTGACTAACCTACTAGTTACTGTCCCTGGGTACCCAAGCCCTAAAGGCTAGTCCAAACGTGGCAGCTGGTAGGGCCCTTCACACAGAGAGAGAAGAAAGAAGAATTGATTTTTTTTCAGTCAGCAATACAGTACTTCCATTTGAATCCACTGTTGTAATTCAGCAGGGAGCTACCCTGTATTAGTACTCACAACCTCCAGACAAGATAGGGTCCTCCAATGTCAGCAGGGCTGCTCCTGAACTTCACACACCTCTTCACACATTTATATGGTAAACAGCAACAGGCAAAGTCCTTTAATGGCAGCAGGATTTAACTCGAGCGCCTCACACATTTATATGGTAAACAGCATTAGCAGAGTCCTTTAATGGCAGCAGGATTTAACTCGAGCTCCTCACACATTTATATGGTAAATAGCAATAGCAGAGTCCTTTAATGGCAGCAGGATTTAACTCGAGCTCCTCACACATTTATATGGTAAACAGCAATACCAGAGTCCTTTAATGGCAGCAGGATTTAACTCGAGCTCCTCGCACATTTATATGGTAAACAGCAATAGCAGAGGGGTACCACATCAGGCAGCTGCTCCCAGGCTCTCCAGATTTCACAGTCACTCCAGCTCTGCAATGGCAGCTTTTCACTCCTCCCGCGGACTGAGCGCGATTCAGCAATTTTCTCCAGTCCTCCTACAGGTCGAGCCTGGTGGGTAGCTGTACAAGGCACAGCCTCCTCTGACCGCCCGCCGATGGATTTCAGAGCGAACTCCTCGCAGGAAAACGTCCGACTTAGGCCTTCACGCGCTTCCCACGCGAACACTCCCCAGCGCAGAAGCACACAGCTCCTCTCTCCTCACCAGCCACAACACATCTAGCTCACCACAGCTTGAGGCACTCCTCTCCACTTGGGCACGACCCGATCCAATTGGCTGCCGGCACCTGCCTGTCTGTCACTTTTCTCCAGTTCTCAGTGGTGTGAAAACCCGCCATAGCCCATAATACCTTTCTCAAAGGACGAAAAGCTCCCCCATTGGTCAGTCAACTCTGTAGGGTCCCAAGTACTGATTGGTCCAATTCTGCAGTTCAGGACCAAAATGGAGGAGGCAATCGAAACTCTCTGTGCTGCAAAGCAAAGCAGGTTAGAACAACTACATTATCATTATTTTTACAGCTTATTTTAAGCAACCACCTACATCCTTTATCAGGACTCCCCCTGCACTATTAGCGATGGCAGAATGGAGCACTCACTTGGCAGCCCAGGCGGGAGTCGAGCATGACAACACTCAAACCCCCTCCCATTTTAACCGATTCCAACTGCAAAAGGCAGCCCTTAAAGGGACAGTATACAGAGGCCTTAAAAAGCACTCCACGGACCCTCCTTTCGGAGGCTTTATGCCAATTACCTACCAGGCATAAGGCACATTAGGAACCCCCATTTGCAAGGGGGTTACACCCTTCCTGGCCTGGAAAAACTTGGCGTCCACGCCAAGCACTCACCCTTGAGGCAAAGTAGGTGAACATCCCAAGTAACACCATATCACATTTTACCTTACATACATAAATATTAGATCTACAATGCACTATAGTGTATACACATCATACATATAAAATCTTACACTTTTTTTTTTTTTTTTTTAACTCAGGCCATAGGGTCCCACCCGTGACCCCGGGACTGAGGGGCTCCCTCTTCTGTTAGCTACTAACTGGTCCCCCGGGGCAGGGGCGCCACACTCAAAAGGCTTTACTAATAGTCTGGAATTATCCCCCAAGGCTAACTTAGGCAAAGAACTTGGGGACACATACACCCCCTTGTGGACCACATTCAAGGGCAGGTCCACTGGCTGACTCAAAGATTCATAGCTTAACTTTATTACTGGCCAAATTTGTCAGCCGGATCATCTATGGGTCTCAGGGGATTCTGAACCAGGCCCTGACTCCACTCCCATGTCAGGGACATTAGCAACAGGAATCCCTTCAGGGGGATCAGGCTCGGTACTTATAACACCATCAGGGGCTTGATCTTCTATCCCTGAATCCACCCCACTGGGCTCATCTAGGGGTTGTCTAGTTACTGAAGGGGAACAATCGGGGCATTCAAAATATTCTTCCGGTTCTGGCCTATCACTGGCTTGGTCCCCCACCTCACTTTCTTCTTCTGAAAAATCAGATAGTTCAGCCAAGCCAGACAGTTCAACCAAGCCTAAGGACTCAGCCCCTTGAGTTTGTCTGCTACCCCATTCATCTTCTGGAGGCATCTCCTCCGGGGACAAAGTAGAGGGCTCAATCAACACAGATGGGCCAGCTTCGGTTCCTGAGTTAATAAGGGGATTGCCCCGAAACAACTGACTTAGTTCATAAGAGGGATAGTATTCAACATCATCTTCGCTGTCTTCTGACACTGAGTGTTGACCATCTCCTTCTGCAGGGGGTTGGACAAGGCCCCTCGGTGGACTTGTGAAGGCTCCACAGGCTTGGTTCTCTCTTAGTAACAGATCTAGTCACGGGCCTGGAAGGAGGGTAGAGGAAGGTTCAACTTCAATCAAGATCTGCCCAATTGGCAGCAGATGATTTCTGTGTATGGTTTTCACATCTTCAATTGTTTTCAGGCCGCACTTTATACACAGGTAGGTCTGCCAGCTGTCCCACAACAATATGAGGGAGGTGATGCCATCGGTCGGCAATTTATGTTTGCCATGCAGTCCCAGATTTCTCAACAACACTCTATCCCCTTTTCTCAACTCTACGGTTTTCACTTTTTTTGTCATCTCTCTCGTTAGCCAGATTTCGTTTAGCAGCCATGGTCTGGGCCAGTTGGTAGGCATGATTTAATTGGACCTTTAATTTCTGTACGTACTGTAGATGGTTTTCTGCTCGCACCCCATCAGGGGAAACCCCAAAACACACATCCACTGGCAATCTAGCCTCTCTTCCAAACATCAGTCGATAGGGGAAGAACCCTGTGCCATCACTTTTTGTACAATTGTAGGTGTGAACTAGAGTGCTAATCTGTTGACTCCATCTCGATTTATCTTTTGATTGTAAAGTGCCCAGCATGTCAAGCAATGTACGATTGAACCTTTCAGGCTGAGGGTCTCCTCATGGGTGGTAGGGGTGGTTCGTGATTTGCGACTTCCACAAAGACAGCATCTCTTTAATCAAGCGACTTTCAAAGTCCCTTCCCTGATCGGAATGAATCCGCTGCAGAGCCCCATAGTGGACGAAAAAATTCTCAACAAGTATCTTAGCCACTGTAGTTGCTTTCTGATCCTTGGTCAGGAAAGCCTGTGCATACCGGGTAAAATGATCAGTGACCACCAATATGTTGCTAACACTTCTCAGATCAGGCTCTAAACTCAGGAAATCAATACAGACCAGTTCCATAGGAGCACTAGTAGTAATGTTGACCAAGGGAGCAGCCCTCTGAGGTAACGCTTTCCTTTGCAAACAACAACCACAGGTCTTGACATACTGTTCCACGTCCGCACTCATCTTTGGCCAATAGAATCGAGCCCGTACCAAATCAAGTGTTCGATCTATGCCCAGGTGCCCCATCTGATTATGCAATGACCTTAGAACTAGTTCTCAGAAAGCTGAAGGCAGCACCAGTTGTTGTCGTTGCACCCGGCCCTCCTTACTCACAGTCTCTCTCTATATAGTAGTTGGCTGATCAGCTTTAATTTGGGCCCTTCTTTGTACAACAAGGCAGTCCGCAAGTCAGTGGAACGTAGTTTGGATACATCCCTTCCAGCCCGCAAAACCTCTACAGCCGTTCTTATCATAGGGTCACAGGATTGAGCCTGTTGGAGATCATCATTGTTGAGTTGCGGCAGAGAGCTGGTGTCCAATGCAGAGAAATGGCAGTAGGTGGCAGGTATACAGTTCTCCGGCCGCCCCAAACAATCTACTACACAGTCCACTGTGTCCGGAGACACCTGTTCTTCTATATCAAATTTGTGGCACAGGGCTCTTATGTCAGGCTCAGACAACGGACCCATTCAGTCTGGGGACGAGGTCTCCGGAGAGAGACATCCGTATCTATATGGTTTAAGCCCGCCCGGTATTCTACAGCGTAATTGTAGGTGGCCAAAGCAGAGAGCCACCTATGCCCAGTGGCATCCAATTTGGCTGAGGTTTGTACATAGGTCAGAGGATTGTTATCAGTCTTTACTAATATCTTGGCACCATACAAATAGTCATGGAACTGATCAACAATGGCCCACTTCAAAGCCAAAACTCTAATTTGTGCACGGGGTAATTCTTCTCTGATGGCGTCAGACTTCTACTGGCGAACGCTACAGGTCTCAGCCCATTCGAGTGCTCCTGGTACAATACAGCCCCCAATCCTTGCAGACTGGCATCAGTATGAAGAGTGTAAGGCTTGGCTGGGTCAGCATAGGCCAACACGGGTGCGTGGGTGAGTTGATATATGATGTCATGAAAAGCTTCCTCACACTCAGCAGTCCATCGATCCCCGAACATATAATTTGGCCGAAAATACTTCTTTTCTATGTCAGTGTGCACACCTTCTTATATTTTTGTGAGAGAGGATACCCCTGGGTGAGATTAAGGAGGGACGAATCACTGTGAATAGTCTCTGACAAACCGCCTATAGTAGCCACAAAACCCAGGAACTGTTGCAGCTCTTTTAAATTTCTGGGTTGAGGCCAAGTGGTCAACGCCCCACCTTGCCAGGGTCAGTCTCTATGCCTTCAGTGGACACTATGTGGCCCACATATTTCACGGAAGTCTGGAAGAATTGACACTTGTCGATAGACAACTTGAGGCTGAAATCCTCCAACCAATCCAGGACCTTGAATAATCGTTGCTCATGTTCTTCCAATGATCGGCCAAACACTATAACGTCATCTAAATAGCCCAAACACTCAAGTAGGTTCATGTCCCCCACAGCTCCTTCCATCAAGCACTGAAAAGTGGCTGGGGCACCCGAAATTCCTTGAGGCATCCGAATAAATTCATAGAAACCTAAGGGGCAAATGAAAGCAGTCTTCTCCCGGTCGTCTGGGGCCATCGGGATCTGGCAGTATCCACTCCGAAGATCCAATACAGAGAACCACTTACTACCATTCAGACAATCCAAGGCATCTTGTATGCGTGGCATGGTATATTGATCCGGAATGGTCCGCCTATTCAAGGTACGATAGTCTACACACATCCGAACTGCCCCATTCTTTTTCCTTACTACTACAATGGGGGAGGCAAAGGGGCCCCTAGACCTTGAATTACACCAGCAGCCAACATTTCTTGCAGATGCCGCCAGACATCATCTATGCACAAGGGAGCCAGACGCCGGGATCTCTCTCAGAAGGGTCTTTCGTCAGGCAATCGAATGTGATGCTCAGCCCTTGTACACATCCTACATCCCACTCCTACAGGGAAAACCTGGTCCTCTTGGCAAGCCTCTCACTGACCCTGCGCTTCCACTCAGTCGGCAGCGGAGAGTCACCAAAGTCAAACATATCAGGAGCAACTCTATCACCCGTCCGAGAACTCTTTTTCTTTGGTAGGACAGCAGTATCCGCACAATGAACGCTAGCCAGGGTGCACCCTCTTCTTATCCGAATCTCTTTATCAGACACATTGTGCACTTGAACCATCACCCTCTTAACGTAAGCATGGGCTCTAGCGGCAGAATGCTGGGTCTGAGCAACAACCCTCAGGTAATCCTCCTCCGCAGGCGATCCAACATCAACAACTTATTCTTGACATCTGTTTTAGTCGTATTCTCCATGCAGAACACATTGCTCATTTGGGGCAAGTACCATGGGGCCAGATCCTTTTCCATACCACTCCGACAGGGCCTTCAGGTTCCTCCAAACTACCCTTCTTCTGGGTGGCCCTGACCTTCTGAATTACAGCCGGTATGCTCAAAGCTCACCCAGTTTGAAATGCTCGCTTCTCTGAGCACAACTGGGCCAATCGTCCAAACATGTGGGCATTTGTCCCAATCAACAAGGGCACCCCATCGTAAAGTCCAGTGGGCGGACAAACTAACACTAAGGTTTCCACTTGTTCATCTATTCCATTTACAGTTGCAGGGAACGATAACCAGACACGGATGTACCCCAAATACGGATAAGCCTTGTCGCTCAACCCCCATACATGTAGGCCAGTTAGAGGCTGCAGGGGCACTTCAGATAAGTGTGCTTGGTACCAGTCCTGAAACATGATGGTCACCTGGGAGCCACTGTCCAATACAGCTCTAGTGGGAATTCCGTTCACCTGCACCCGGGTCTCCATAGATGGCCCGACCACATCAGACCAGCTGGGGGTAGCAACATTGTTAGCCCGGCGGGCATGGGCCTGAGTCACACAACTTTTCTTGGGGGCCCGAGACTGGGTCTGGCAGTATCGCGCGATCAGTCTGCTGTTAACTTTCCTTAAATTTTCAGCCTCTGGCAATCAGGCTGGAAATGCCCATCTTCCCCACAATGATAATAAAACTTAGGGTCCCGAGGGTCGCTATTCTGAGGGGGCCCTGAGGGGAGGGAGAAAGCTCTCTAGGGCTAGGGTTCGGGCCTCTACATGACTCAGGGGCCCCGGGCCAAGTAGGGTACCCAGTAGACTGCTTTAAGTCCCTCACCAATTCCGTAAATTCCTGATCTCAGCCTCAACTCACCCTCCACGTAGGGGTCAGAGGAAACTACCGCATCCCCACAGTACCTGAAATCTGGGCACCCTGGACCCTCCAGGCGAGCCAGTCTCCTCAGGGTATTAGTCTCGGGGTCCCACTAGGGTTCACGGCCCCCACACAGGGTTCCCACCCCTCTTCATCAGTCTCCACTTCCCGAATTTCCCTCATCAATTGACAATATTCAGGTGGTGGGCCGATCATGCAACTTGAGTTTCAGCAGTGTTACACTAGAGAATCTGGCAGACTTTAAAACATGTTCTAACCGAACCTGATTTAGGGTTGTGGCAGGATTCCCTTTTCTATAGGCTTTCGCAAGGCCCTCCACTCTAGTAATAAAAGCGGACAGTTTTTCATTTCTCCACTGCTTAGCAGACCTGAATTTCATATAAATCTTCACCAGTCTCTGTACTCCCAAAAACCCCTTCCAAAGCAGAGAGATACTCTGCAGCGTGGCTTCCGGACGGGTGGCCCAGAAGAATCTAATGGCTTCTAAAGCAGGACCCCGCAGACTCTCCATCAGCCTCTTCCGTTTCTCCCCCTCGGAGCCCTGCCACTCCTGGACCAAAGGGGTGGCATAGTCCATCCAGGCCTCCAGGTCATCTTCCCCAGAAGGCACTGGTACCGTGCCAGAGAAAAGTTTTAATTTACGGTAGGAATCTAGCTGTATGGAGGGGACTGCCAAGGGCAGAGAAGCCAATACTGAACTCTTGGGTGGGCAAGGGGAGGTGCCCAGGGAACCCCGAGGAGTAGTATCACTGGACAGATCCAAGGCTTGTAGCAACTCCTGGGTAGTCCTCCCCTCCACAGCTAACAATTTAAGCAGTTTATCCTTAAAACTGTTCAATTTCGGAGACCCCCCAGGAGTGACTGACCCACTTCGGATATGGATTAACCTCCACCCGAGACGCACCCTCCGGGTAAAGTACAGGAGGTACCTTCTCAGGGTCGATGGCCATACTGCATAGGAGTAGCACCTGCAATGTCTGGTCAAGCAAATCAGCCATACGCCCTTTCACTTCAACCTTACCCAAACACTTTACCTGCTCTGCAACAGAGACAATATCAGCAGCTGGGGTACCCAAGGGCACATCTAACAATAATACAATCTTCTGGGAATCCAGCTATTCGGCTTCACCCCAGCCCATCAGTTTGTGGACCATGGTTTTGATGGGTCCCAGCTTAATTTTTTCCAACACATCCCCTTCCATTTTTTCCATCTTTGGGGTATCTCCTCACTGAGCCACTATGGGACGTTAATCCCAGCGGTGCCTCCAAGTTGTAACCCCTAGGGGGCGCTACCCTTAGGGCTACTACCCCTGTCTGCCCCCTCTGAGGCAGGGTCAGGGGCCCTGATCCGTTGACAGGTGCCTCCACCCAGAGGTCGGGGTTAGCACAGTTAAGACTACCACGGTTACAGCCCTCTGAGCTACTGCAACCCCCCTTTCGTCCCACTAGTGACTCCCACTGGGTACCAACAATTTTGTTCACCAGTACACTTACCCCACGGGAAATATAATCCAGCTCCCTTCGGGGACCCCCTGTAAAGTAAGGCACAGTTATGTTGCAATCACAAAGCAGCAAGTCGCCACTAATGTACACAATAGCCAGGGTGTAGTTATAACACAGCAATCTGATTTATTAGGAGGGTAGATAACGGGGAATCAGGTTAATTGGCTTACACTATGACTATGTACCTATGGCTCTGTGCACAGGCCTAACCCTACTAGTTACTGTCCCTGGGTACCCAAGCCCTAAAGGCTAGTCCAAACGTGGCAGCTGGTAGGGGCCCTTTCACACAGAGAAGAAAGAAGAATTGATTTTTTTTTTCAGTCAGCAATACAGTACTTCCATTTGAATCCACTGTTGTAATTCAGCAGGGAGCTACCCTGTATTAGTACTCACAACCTCCAGACAAGATAGGGTCCTCCAATGTCAGCAGGGCTGCTCCTGAACTTCACACACCTCTTCACACATTTATATGGTAAACAGCAACAGGCAAAGTCCTTTAATGGCAGCAGGATTTAACTCGAGCTCCTCACACATTTATATGGTAAACAGCAATAGCAGGGTCCTTTAATGGCAGCAGGATTTAACTCGAGCTCCTCACACATTTTTATGGTAAATAGCAATAGCAGAGTCCTTTAATGGCAGCAGGATTTAACTCGAGCTCCTCACACATTTATATGGTAAACAGCAATAGCAGAGGGGTACCACACCAGGCAGCTGCTCCCAGGATCTCTAGATTTCACAGTCACTCCAGCTCTGCAATGGCAGCTTTTCACTCCTCCCGCGGACTGAGCGCGATTCAGCAATTTTCTCCAGTCCTCCTACAGGTCGAGCCTGGTGGGTAGCTGTACAGGGCACAGCCTCCTCTGACCGCCCGCCGACAGATTTCAGAGCGAACTCCTCGCAGGAATACGGCCGACTTAGGCCTTCACGCACTTCCCGCGCGAACACTCCCCAGCGCAGAAGCACACAGCTCCTCTCTCCTCACCAGCCACAACGCATCCAACTCTCCACAGCTTGAGGCACTCCTCTCCACTTGGGCACGACCCGATCCAATTGGCTGCCGGCACCTGACTGTCACTTTTCTCCGGTTCTCAGTGGTGCGAAAACCCGCCATAGTCCATAATACCTTTCTCAAAGGACGAAAAGCTCCCCCCATTGGTCAGTCGATTCTGTAGGGTCCCAAGTACTGATTGGTCCAATTCTGCAGTTCGGGACCAAAATGGAGGAGGCAATCGAAACTCTCTGTGCTGCAAAGCAAAGCAGGTTGGCACAACTACATTATCATTATTTTTACAGCTTATTTTAAGCAACCACCTACATCCTTTATCAGGGCTCCCCCTGCACTATTAGCGATGGCAGAATGGAGCGCTCACTTGGCAGCCCGGGCGGGAGTCGAGCATGACAACACTCAAACCCCCTCCCATTTTAACCGATTCCGAATGCAAAAGGCAGCCCTTAAAGGGACAGTATACGGAGGCCTTAAAAAGAACTCCACGGACCCTCCTTTCGGCGGCTTTATGCCAATTACCTACCAGACATAAGGCACATTAGGAACCCCAATTTGCAAGGGGGTTACATAAGCATACAGCGTTTAACAATACACACAGAAACTGTAAAGATATAATTAATAATAAGCATTTGTCAATGCCGAATGTTTGCTTGCTGATATTAGCTTTGGACGTGCAGGAGTTAGACAGATGCAGAATAGGAATGGCAGTGAAGTACTGAACTCATGCCAATCCCACCTCCACCCTGCAGAGATGGACAGGCAGTGGGGTGTGCCTGTGGGTTGTTGCCCATAATGCTCATGGCATTTCACCTCACCCTATCCTGTAGACACCGACAAGTGTTGAGGTGTGCCTTGGGGTGTTCGGCTTCACAGTCACCCCATTTCATAAGGACATATGCTGAAATGGGTGCAGTACAGGAGAATGGGGTGAAGTCTGGGGCTGAATAGTGCAAGGCACACCTCGATGCCTGTCACTGGCCTCAGGGTGGGGGTGGGATGGCATGAACATTACAGCCGGTGATCCAAAGTTACGACTCTGATGCCTGTCAGTCTGTAAAGAGTGGGACGTTATGGTTAGAAACCCTAACGCCCCGGGCGTGTTTTGGCATCTACACTACAAATTTTCAACATGGCCTTTTTGTGCCCCTCACCTCATGAAAGCATTTGGGACCTCTTCAAATGAACAGTGGCAGTGTGATTTTGTTAATGTGCCCCGAACTTTGAGTTCCCACAGTGATCGTGACATTCTGCGCCAGATGTGCAAAAACACAGATCAGGCAGGATGTGAAGAATGACAGCTGTACCATCCATAGGGAGGTGTGAAGAGATGGCAATGTTGAAAATCTGTAGTGAAAATATTAAAAATGCTTGAAGTTCCGAGCATACATGGAAACTGCGCAACACATGCTTGTACCGCAGTCATTTAGTAGAATTATTTCACCCAATTTTCAACATAGGCATTTTGTGACCTCTGCTCATGAACACTGTCACTATGATTTTCTTAATCTGTCCGAAACATTAATTTCCCACAGTGACCGCGTCATTGTGCCAGATGCAAATGCATATTTCGGCAGGATATCAAAAATGACAGCTGTACTGTTCATATGAGGGTGGCAAATGCCAAAGTTGAAAATCTGGAGTGAAAATATTACAAATTTGCGCACTTCCGAGCATACGTGGAAACTGTGCAACACACGCTTGTAACAATCATTTTATGGACTTTTGTCACCAAATTTTCAACATAGGCATTTTAGATCCTCTGCCCATGAACAGTGTCACTATGATTTTCTTAATGCGTTCCGAACACTGATTTCCCATCACAACTGCACTATCCTGCACCGGAAATGCAAAAACACATTTTAGCCAGGATGTGAAAAATGACAGCTGTACTGTTCATAAGGAGGTGTGGAAAATGCCAATGTTGAAAATCTGGAGTGAAAATATTACAAATTCGCGAAGTTATGAGTGTGCGTGGAAACTGCGCAACACATGCTCGTTAGCACAGTCATTGTATGGACTTTCGTCACCAAATTTTCAACATAGGCATTTTAAGACCTCTGCTCATGAACAGTGTCACTGTGATTTTCTTAATGTGTCCCAAACACTGATTTCCCACAGTGACTATGCTATTCTGTGCCGGAAGTGCAAAAACATATTTCGGTCAGGATGTGAATAATGACAGCTGTACTGTTCATAAGGAGGTGTGGAAAAATGCCAATGTTGAAATCTGGAGTAAAATATTACAAATTCTGGAAGATACGAGCATCGCAGAAACTTCTACACACTCATCAAAACAGTCGGTTTTTTTTAGATTTTTTCCCACCAAATTTGCAACATAGGCTTTTTGAAAGCCCACCTCATAAACACTGGCACTGTCATTTCATTAATCGGTCCCAAAAGGTGATTTTGCAGTCACTGTGTGGAATCACCTTTCCGAACCAAATAACGCCACGACAATGGCTGAATTCATGAGGAGGGGTCCCAATAACCTCATTTGAAAATCTGGTGCCAAAATTCCACAAAATGCCTGAGATATGCACCAAAGTTGAAAAAAACCCTATTTATGCCATTATACAGCTTACCAGCATTTCTTCAGTTCGTGGTCGGCTTTGAAGAGTGCAGACATGTTCTCGGTCCACCGAAGATCATCACGCTGGGCTCCGGAGGGTGTGGGGAGGCAGGGTGCACAGAGGGTGGGTGCGGGTTGGGGGGCCACCAAACTCAACGAGGGACCGTTTTCTGTTTTACAGGTTTTAATATAAAAAAAAAAAAAAAAAACATTGCAGGACTTTTTTTGTTTGTTTGTTTTTACAGGGACATTTGGCACACTCTGGGGTGGGCTCCCAGTGTGCCACCTGAGTGTTTTTTGGGGGCTGCAGCCGATGGGAGATTAAATTCCCTATCGCACATACTGGGGAGCCTAGGATTGGACACCCCCTCGCACACAACAAATTGGGGGCATTATGCTGACGCAAATTGAACTGGGAAGGGGGACTGAAGGCGACGTTGGGCCCCCCATCGGCAAAGACTGACTGTTGAGGGGCGCATGATGCCAAGGGGGATTGGGCACCCCCTTGGCACACAACAAATGGGGGAAGGGGTTACAGTATGCTGATGGGGAGTGGGCAAATGAACTGGGTCGGGGGCATGCGGATGGCAAGGTACCGCCCTGCAATGACGGGTCGCTCCCTCACTGCAGCGGAATGGCTGGCGCTGCAATGATGAGGCAGCCCCTGATTGCAGCAGCAGAAACGTTTCAAGGTGGTGGCACGCTGGCTGAACTAGTGTCAGCAGCAGCGTGCCACCGCATTGGGGAAAGCGGGACAAGCCTCAAAAGGCACTGGGGCTACTGGCCCCCACAGTGCCGCACCTCCAAAACCCCGCTTCTCTCCTAAGGTGTGACGAAATGTTTGTTGCGCATGCGTGCAAGCAAACATAAAAATGGCAGCAATAATTAATGAGCAAAAAACAATGTATGAACAGCAACAGTTAAAAACAGTATATACTTGCTATAGACTTTAGACTTTATAGATGGGTCAGTCTAGAACAGCCTGAATCCAGAGTTGTCAACGAAGGCCATTTCAAAACATGGCCACACCAAGGGAGCACACTGAACCTCCCATTGGAGAACATTCCACATTAAGAGGGGTACACAGTAAGAAAGCCCTATCCACAGCAGACTTAAGACGGGAGCAAGGGATCTTGAGCAAACCCTGCTGTAAAACTTTGTTTACACCAGGACTGAGGGATGCAAGACACTCACAAAGGTAGGGGTCACAGCTTGTTTAGAGCTTTGTGTGATAAACACAAAACCTTGTAATCGGCTTTGATCTCTGCACAAAGGTCAGTAGCCTAGCAGGCACATTGTGGACTAGCTGCAGAAGGTGCAGCAAACCACGAGTAAGCCCCAGCTGAGCATATTACAGTAATCCAACCTGGATGCCACAAAGGCCTGCACTAATATCCTTTGGGCCAATTAGGAGGCATATTTTGGAAATGTTCCTCAGATGGTAAAAAAACAGCTCAATGGCTGCCAACAACAGAAAGTCAAGTCACAGGCTCTTATCAAGCACCACTCCCTAACTACGAGCCTTTCTTACCACTTCAAAGTGACCCACACCCAAAAGTTGGGAGCTCATGACCATCTTTGAGGAGCAACACTGGCTTCTCAGAGCCACTCAGCAGCAGCACACCTGTTTTACCTGGGTCAGCTGGAGGCCATCTATATCCTGACCACCTCCAGGTATCACTGGCGAGCAGCTATTGGAAAGCTCTGATTAGGAGCAAGACAGGTTCAGCTACGTATCATCTGTAAAGCAGTGAAACCCCACTGTACTGTCTTATGGTCTCCGCAACGAAACAGCAAGTACACAGAGAACAATGTGGGAGAAAGGTCAGAACTTTTAGGCACACCACAGTCCTGGCAATAGAGTTCAATTAGCAAGAGTCTACCAAGACTGACTGTACCCTGTGAGGAAAGCCAAAAACCATTGCAAAACAGTTCTGGCCAGACCCACATGTCAAATGCTGGAAATAAAAGGAACTATCCTCTACAAAATCTAAACTGTCTACTGGTGAGATAAAATCATTAAAAAACAAATAATCTCACATCTAAGCAAGGTGTTTAGCTTTGTAATGTGGCAGCCGCCATTTTGCCGTTATGGGAAGGGGTCATGCATGGGATGTAAAACCAAGACAATGGCACACACAAATATGATGCTCCATTTCAAAAATGAAATTGTGTCGCGATATGCTGTATGTCCATCATGGCGATGCATTCTCTACATATATGTGACTGTTATGTAACTGAAATGGTAACCGAATGTCAGTGTATTCAATACTTAAGAATCTGTAAAATATCAGATTTCTACAGTAATTAATTGTGCAAATGATATATGTGAATGCTCCAAGGTTTCTCAAACTATGTTTACAAAAAGAAATGTAAAGTGTGAATTTTTATTCTGTGCAAACCACCATAACCACTATCCCTTGCACAACCACCAAGAGCAGTCCTGATACATAGTATTCAACTGTTAAGAAATAAGTAAGCATTAATCACCCAAGGAGGGCTCTACTAGTGGATTAATGCCTGGTTGGGGGTTCCAACCACCAACCAGGCATTAATCCACTAGTAGAGCCCGACTCTGGAGGGGATTAATGCGCTTGTAACATGGCAAGCGCAAGGGGAGTATTGTCCGAGTGCTGTTTCACTTGAAAGTAGAGAAAGGTTCATGACAGTAATAATCCTGCTTGCTAAACTATGCAGCATTTGCTTTGTTTTAACACAGTGATATGATCTGACAACGTCCGTGTTCACGGTTCACGTTACACATTCATTTATATAGTGTCCGCTATTTTTGAACACAGACGAGGAAACTAGTACTGTTTCAAACAGACAAACTATGCTACAATTCTGTAATTCCTAGCGACCGTTTTTATGCTTTGTGGTTCAGAGTTATATCCCGATCCTCCATAACAGCACTGCAGTGTGGGAGATTTGTGCACCTAAACACTCACGCTAACAAATATACACACACTTATTTCTGGTGATCTTTCTCTCTGTCTTGAGTGAAACAATGATCATTGCACTCTGCCAGTTTACCGCGTGGCTCCATGTGCTGACATTTTTCACCACTTGTACTGTTGTAGACTATGTGGTTTTCTTGCTCCATGACTCCCTGGAATATATTTTACTTACTGCCGCACTTCAACAGCTCGCATGCTGTGTCCGAACAACCCCGAGCCTGTGGGTGAGTCAGCAGCATAGGGACGAGGAGTGTACTGCTGTTCGATTACGAGCACCATCTACAGGCACAGACAGTCAGATACAAAAACACAGGTCGGAGCAGAGACTAATTCTTTCACTTCTTGTCTTTATTTTGCACGGTCCCGAAACCAAGTGGGCTCTACTAGTGCATTAATACCCGCTTGGTTTCAGTCACCTGATGTATTTCAGCGAATCAACATGCTGCATTTCTTGTAGCATTACTTCTCATGTTACAAAGAAGGATAAACACCTGAGTGCTGTTTATTCTTATACTAGCATACTGGTCTGTGGCAAATATCAGTACTCAGAGGAACAGGAATTACACTCACACAGTTCATTGGTACCACACATTACGGCTTGTTGGTTGAAGACTACAAGGGAAGAACACAGCTAAAGGACGGAGTTCTCCTAAGACAAGAGACTGTTTCTTTTCCTTTTTTTTGGTTAATATTTTATTCTTATTCCTTTAAGAAAAATTCCAGTCACATTTAATGCACTTCAAAAACAACATTTAGACATATTTAACTGTATAAAGTTAACTAAAACATAAGAAAGGATTTTATATAATGTTAGGGGGGATAAAAGAACAAAAAGCAATACACTTCCTAGAACTGTATAATGTACATATTAAATTATAAATCTGTATGTGCTCCAAGCTTAAACTTCATAGTGAAAGAAATAGAAAAAAACAATAAATAAGCACCGCTTTTAAATTTTATATTTAAACGCCCCCTTCTCAGTCCCAAAGCCACAATTAAATCAAAAGCAAACAAAACAAGCCGGCCCAGTGGCAGGGAGGGTTGAGGTGCTAGACACCACACCTTGAGGCATGCTGGCAAACCAAGTTCAGGAGCATGCTCAGGTTCCCAGGGGTTGGCAGGCAAGAGAGAGGATCAAGCATCTGCCTGACTGCTTTCCTCCCTGGGGCGGGGGAAGGGATCGGCTGCCCCACTCTTTGGTGGCTACCTGGTGAAGGCTGGGTGATAGCGTGGGAAGCAAAGACCATGGCTACATGGCATGTCAGCACCTCCATGCGTGCACTCATGATGCCGCAACATGGGAGAAAAGTAGAAGAAAAATGACGCAGGCTCCCTAAAGCCCAGACTGCCAGCACTCGCCCCGCCTCCGCCACTGCGGTGGGAGGACGGCCTCCCTTCTCGGCCCTGCTCTGGGGTGAAATCCATGGGGGAAGCAGGGCTCGGCAGTACCGAAAAGATGTGATGGATCTGGGTGGCAGGACAGGGCGGAGTAAGCCTCCTACGGTGCACCCACTGAGGAGAAAAAACAGTCTGACTTCCAGTGATGTCCCCGATCCAGGTAGACACAAGGGAGATACTCTCTTCCGAAACCCCCAACAAAACTTACTGAAGCAGAGCTCCTTTATCAATACTGCACTCAATTTCGACCAGAATTCAGTCTCTACACCATGGCGACCAGATACAAGCCGAGAGCCGCTCACGGAGGAGGTCTTAAGCAACAAAAACTCAACCTACCTCCAAAAACGCCAGCCTTCAGCTCAGAGGCCTCTAAGCCTGCAGAAGTAGTGGAGGCAGGATGGGCGAGTGAGGAAGAGGGAGAAGACTTCACGACAACCTCCCGCCAACTGTGCCATGAGCTGTGCCAATTAAGCAATACCTTAGACTCGATTAAAGCAGACATCAGAGAAAATAAATCCAGTATCGCATAGCAAGGCAAAAAGCTTCAACAATTGGATGACCACATGACTGGTTACTCAGAAACTACAGACTTGCATAACGAAGCTATCTTGCAGCTCCACAATCGCTCACAGCATCTCATGAGCAGAAATGAAGACCTTGAAAATAGATCTCGCAGGGTGAACTGGAGGATACATGACTTGCCAGAACGTACCGAATCAAGCAATGTTCCAGAATATGTGGAAGGGCTAATTAAAGCACAGTTAGACATAAGTAAAGAGACACCAATAAATATAATTCGAGCCCATAGAGCGCTCTCAGCGTCTCCAAAAGACCCTAAAGCAAGACGCCGCTCCTTGATTGTCGCCTTTCTTGATTTCAGAACCAGGGAAATGGTGCTGAGGAAGGCCTCGGTGAAAAAAGAGATCATTTTTGGAGATGTGAGGCTGCTCTTTTGATCCAGATTATGCTCCCACTACTATGGCACGTCGCAAACTCTGGTCCCCAGTTATAAAGGCCTGAAAGCCAGAGCTGATTTTTTTCCTGTACAGCTACGAGTGATCTCTGATGCTGGTACCAAGATATTCGACTCCATATCAGAGGCAAAGAAATGTTTAGCATCGTTGGACATCCTGGTAGAAGACCTGATTAATCCTGGAGCCCTGAAAGAGACTGAAAAGAAGCAATGGCTGGTGGCCAGAGGCAACGTGGGGAGGAACACAAGATTGGATCTTACCGACAAGCATGGAAGCCCCAGCGCGTGAAGCAAGCTGCAGGACCAAGAGAGGTCTCAGCCAATGCAGACACAGGGAGAAGCTGGATCTCAGAGCCCGTACCCTTGAAATCTCAGGGGCTAACTTGCTTATCTGTAATTCCAGGAGAACAGAGCGGAGATTAGGCCCCTTTGGAGCCGAATTGGACCATGCAGTTAACTCTCCAGGAGGGTGCTTCATACAACTCTAATATCTTTAATTTTTTTTTCACTGTTACATTCCAATTGGCCAAGACTGTATGTATCCTAGTTCTATTCAAATCAAACAGACACATGCAGACTGGTTATGATCAACAGAGCCATAATTCAAACTAAGGCACTACAGAATTAAAATTTTTCATAAGGAGTGGCCAGTACAGTTCACCTAAGGGGGGGGGAGAAGCGGAGCATGTGGGACACCCTCTGCCTCCCTAAGGAATTTCCTGAAAGAAAGTCGGGGGAAGGGAGTGAGAAGGGAAGTCTATGTTGGAAAGGTGAAACCTGCTGTGACTGCTCACGCCTGGAGATACCTGGGCCATGCAGCTAAGTGCTGAGTTTATCTCAGCACTCCCCACCACTACAAGAGAACTTGAAAGTGGTGGGATCCATGTGGCACCTTGGAAGTGCTTTCTGAAAAGATATGTTACAAGGCTAAACTCCCTAGTTGGGAGCCTGCTGTTTTTGAATCAGAGAGCTTTTCTAGTTGTTTTTACAGTTATTTGTTTATGTCTTTCTCTGGCTGTATCATTTGAGCTGCATTGTGCCCCTCCCCCCCAGCCGTTGCCCACCTGGATAACCCCATCCCCATACTCTGGCCTGTCTGGATTCCCATACAATGGAGAGGCTTAATGTAGTTTCTTATAATATATGGGGTATTAATCACCCGATCAAAAGATCAAGAATCCTGCAAGAATTGGCCAAATTAAACACGCACATCGCCTTCTTACAAGAAACCCACCTCACAGAGGCGGAGCACAAGAAACTACGCCATAGATGGGTGGGCGCTGTATATGCCTCCTCTTACTTAGATCACCCTCACAGATGAGGTGTAGCCATTCTTGTCCATAAGTCATGCCCCTTTTGGGTGTGGGAGGTCCAGATAGACCGGGGGGAGGGAGGGGGCAGGTTTGTTAAGGTAAATGCTTCAATAGGGGAAATACAATGCAGTCTTATAAATGTTTATGCTCCCAATGAGAACAGGGAGGCTGCACTTTTTTTTTAGGTCTACCCTTACAGATTTAGTACAAACAGAGGACCACCTCCTTATAGTAGGTGGGGATTTCAACACCATGGTCTCAGCCACACTGGACAGACACGGGGGAGCACAAAAGCCAAAGCTGGGGTCCGCAGGCCTAGCACTGAATAGAGTGACTCAGATTTGGGGCCTGGTGGACACATGGCGCTGGATAAATGGCCAAACCAGAGATTATTCGCACTACTCAGATAGACACGGCAGTTACTCTAGGATAGATATACTGTTTATGTCAGAGGAACGGGCTTATGCCATTGATGACTGCCAGATCTTTATGCGCTCTGTGTCAGACCATGCACCAGTGAAACTGCCACTGGCCCTGGCTCCCACGACTAGGAACTCACATTGGCGCTTCAGTGCAGGGCTTATCAATAACCCTGATTTCAAGACGCACATAAGAGATTCAAACCGGCAACATCTTGAGACCACCCAGAAGGGCAGGTTTCCACTCTGTTCGGTGGGATGCCCTTAAGGCGGTCCTAAGGGACATAATTATCAAATTTGCTGCCTGGGAAAAGAAAAAATACTCCCTTAAAATAAAACAACTCCAGTCTGAAATTACTTTTCTAGACTTTCAACATAAAATCTCATTGAACCCTGATACCAGAAAACAGAAGAGAGTAGGCCAAAAATTAGTCTGAATCCTGACGCAACTATTGGACGGAGCGTACAGACGGATTTGCCAACAGTATTATGAGGGGGTAACCATGCAGAGAAACTTTTGGCAGCCTCTTTACACTCCCAACAAACCAGTAGACTAATCCTTAAAATAGAAGATCCTGAGGGGGATGGCACCGAACATCGCAACTCTGAGAAAATCACAGAGATTTTTGCAAACTACTATAGAAACCTATATGCCCAAGAACACATTCCAGACATGGCGGAGTTGACGGAGGCTTCCTCCAGCAGATGGTGCTCTGACCTCTACCCAGGGAATCTAAGGATCGCCTTGATGCAGAGATCGAATTGGCCAAGCTCAGAGAACAGGTTACACAGTTCAGGAACAAGCAGTCCCCAGGATTAGATGGATTTACCTCAGAATTTTATAAAGAATTTGGGGACTTGTTGCTCCCAGTCCTTCTGGAGGTGTGTAGAGAGGTGGCGGAGGGAGGGGTGCCACCAAGGTCATGGGAAACAGCTCTCATTTCTGTACTACATAAGGAGGGTAAGGACCCTTTAAAATGCGGGTCTTACAGACCCATATCTTTACTCAGTGTAGATCTGAAGGTATTCACAGGCCTACTAGCCAACCACCTACAAAAAGAGATTCCCCAAGTCATTCATGAGGATCAGACAGGTTTTATTTCCAAAAGATACAATATTCAGAAATTGTTAAACATTATTTCATCCCAGAAGACTTGTCAGGAATTTCAATTAGCTATCTCCATGGATGCTGAAAAAACTTTTGATAGGGTTAATTGGCAATTTCTAAAACTCTCCATGGAGAAGATGAATTTCGGCCCCAAATTTTTACAAATAATTACTCAACTCTATACCCACCCTGAGGCGATAGTGAGAACCAATGGCATCAGTTCAACCTCCTTTGCCGTCTCCAGGGGAACCAGACAGGGCTGTCCTCTGTTGCCTCTACTCTTTGCAATTAGCTTGGAGCTTTTGGCAGCCAGGGTACGTCAGACCCTGGCGATCAGAGGCATAACAGTGGGGGACTCGAACAAAAACTATCTCTATATGTAGATGACTCCATCTTCTACCTGTCCTCCCCAGAGATTTCTCTTCCCCCTCTCGTGGAAATCCTGCATTCCTTTGGTAGGATCTCAGGCTATAAGATTAATCTCTCCAAATCAGAGGCTCTGGTGGTGTGGCCTTCATTCAGATCCCTTTAGGGACTCATTCTCATTTAAATGGCCCCCAAACAATCAAATTAGGTATCATGGCATTCATGTCCCAATCGAACTCACAAGACTTTTTTTTTTTTTTTTTACAGTTAACTATGAGACGCTCTGGAGGTCAGCTGAACAAGACTTCGCACGATGGCGCCTCCTTCCCTTGTCATTAGTAGGCCGCACAGAAGTAGTAAAAATGAACATCTCACCCCGTCTCATATTCCTGTTTCAAAGTCTTCCAATCCCAATCTCAAGGGGTTTCTGGACTAGGATCAACACAGACCTCTCATAGTTCATCTGGAAAACTAAGAAACCCGGAGTGCCCAAACAAATTTACATTTCCCAAAAGAGGTGGGGGATTTATCTCTACCTAACCTACCACTATACTATCTGGTAGCTCAGGGAGCTGGGCTCATGACCTGAGCTAGGCAGAGGTTATCGTCACAATGGTATAAACTCGAAGAGGCAGCCATAGGGGATAGACCACTGTTTGCTCTGGTTCTAATGGATTGTGCATTAGAATACAAGTGTAAAATACATAACAGATGGGTACGACATGGCCTCAACATTCTAAAAAAAAAAAATTTGTAGAACCCTCAAGACCCCTGCTGGGCTGGGCGCCCTATCACATATCAGATTATAACCCAAATTCTTGCCACCAACACTAGATCTAGGTTACACCACTTGGGCATCCAGAGGGGTTACCAGATTCACCCAATTTCTGGAGGGTGGCAGCTGTATCTCCTTTCAAAGGGCCAAGGAAAAATTCCACTGGACAAACGCTGAATTTTTTCGCTTCATTCAAGTGAGGCATTTCATTAACTCTGAGGATCATATCCTCCGGCTGTCTCATACCTATTCCAGGTGGGAGGATTTTCTTTATTGTGTGGTGACCATCGCAGGACCAGATAGGTACATTTCCTCTCTATATAAACTCCTCTCTCAGCAATCAAATGATCTCCTTGGACCGTGCCAGAGGGCATGGGAGAGGGAGGCAGGCATCCACATTTTAGAGTCAAATTGGCAACATAGGTTGAAGTGGGGTTGGAATGTAACCTCATCTCCCAATTGGATAGAGTTCTTTTGGAAAATCCTAGTTAGGTTCTTTAGAGTTCCCACACTAACAAGACACTACACAGTCGGAGCTAGCGATACCTGTTGGAGAAAGTGTGGGCATACAGGAAACCACTGGCACATCTTTTGGGAATGTCCAAAGTTATGAGGATTTTGGGGAGAGATTCATGCTCTGGTAACCCATATAGTAGGGGTAGATATTCCCCAATCAGGAGAAGAATGGGTCCTGGGTATCCCTACTGTGATGCATTTGAGGTGGGGAAACTAGGAGGATAACCCTGACCCTTGCAGCAGTTGCCCTGAAATGCATCACAGGAAACTGGCTCTCAGTGAAACCCCCTACTGTGGGTGAATGGGTCAGAAGGATGAGGGAGGTAGTCCTGATGGAATCTATTACAGCCAAAATTAAGACTCAACTTAGAAAAACACACTGAAAGATGGAAAGGATGGGAGGCCTGGATACAAGCATATATGGATTCACAATAAGTGAGGGGGAGTTGGGAAAGACATGATACCCAGCAGGAAAAGGTTAAATCCTTGAAAGGTACGTTGTTTCTTGGGTATGTTCTCCCCGTTGGGGAGAGGGGCCAGGAGGACTCAATACTCTAAAGATAATGTTGTAAGGGATGGGGTGGGGGGTATTATAATGCAGCTCTACCGGGGGCCATGTTGGCGAGACCCACAATATTTGGGGATAAGTTTATTAGTTCTTTTCTGGTTGTTTTTTAATAATGTCCCCCCAGTTAGTGAGATAATAGAAGAAAGAGATGTCAGATAAGCTCTTTTTATTTATTTATTTATTTCATATTTCGGATTTACAACCTTTGAGTTAAAGACTCGTTTACAAAGGCACCTCGACGCAGGGAGGGGAGACAACAAATGGTGGTGGAGTACAACAATGGAGAACGTTACAGGTGAGATACAATAAAAGAACACACAAAGCAATTCCAGTAATACAAAGGTGTACAAAGGCTTCAATTAGTTACAATTAGTCTAGTATATAAATAATAAAGTACCGCTAGGGGTTCTAGGGAGCGATACCTGGGGAGGAAGGGGTGGTTATCTTTTCCTTTTTTTTTATTTCCAGAAGCTTGACTAGGGTACAAGGCATATAGTGACATATATACGTAGTTTAATGTTTGGGGTGGGTTCCCCCCCATAACTAAGAATGCCTCTCAGTTATAACTGCTAACTGGAAAATTCTGTTACCATATACTCTGAATGCACTTTAACAATGAGGTGCTGATCACTCTGTATGTCAGTGTTTGAATGCATTAGTAAAGCTGAGTTTACAAAAAAAAAGCATACAGAAACCATTATAGCCAATGTAAAAGAAATCACAGTACAGCTACTTGCACAGGATGATATCCAATCATCTCCGCCTCTCCTTCCACAAAGTTAGATACCATATCTTCAGGTAATTTAATATTGCTTTTAAAGAAAGTTCAAGCTGCATCTAGCTCATTAAAATGTTGCACTTTTCCCTGAAATTGAACCCTCAGATGGGCTGGTGCAAGTAAAGCAGCTGGCACCCCTGCTTCTTTAAACTTAGAATTGTCAAAATCTCTTCCATCTACACTGTGTTTGTACGCAAATCAGCATACAAGTGAATTTGATGGCCATGATACATGTATTGCTTTTTCTGTCTAACCAACTGGAACAATTGTTTTCTTTCAGCCAAAGTATTAAAAGTCAAAATAATATACAGTAGCTTGCTCCTGAGTGTTACATTTCAGTAATTAATTCCTTAGATTGATGTGAGAGTAGGCAAAATACTGACTAGAAGGAAGAAGAAGGCTCAACTGAAAATACAGCAGAAGGTGCCTTCTCAACAGATTCTTTTAACTCCATATTTGGTACAGTTCCAGGGAAACCTATTAGTCTTAAGTTTCTTTTTAGCACATCGTTCTCCAGACGTTCTAATCTAGAGGACTGAGCCAACTATTCATGCAATGCCACATTCATCGTTCCCTTCAAGGTTAGAGCTCTTGCAGAGACAGCTTTAATCTCAGTCTCATTATTTTTAATGGCTTTTTCGTAATTTCAACCCAAGCTTCTATGGCAGCACACCTCGAGGATATCTCTGTGAGGGAACTTTCAATATATGATGTTGCAAGCCTAACTTTGGCTTGAAACTCTGTTAGAAGGGCTTGTATTGAAGCGAAGGTCAGCTCTGCCGGTGCTTTAGACTTCAAGCTCCCCTCTGAACGTGTCACTGTAGCAGGGGAGCTTCCTGCTCCAACCAATCCAAGAGAGCTGAGAGGTCCTCGGGCTAGAGCCCCTCTCCCTGTGACTTTTGAGGAAAACAATTTGTCCATAGTGTTAGCCGAAGACTCCATCTCAAACCACAACAGCAGACAGTAAAGTCAATTACTCTTAAAAAGCATTTTAAATAGATTTTCGGTTACTACACAGATGTGTAGCTAGATCGCAGCTCCTAGAAATTGTTTCTTTTCCATGTGTTCATCCGTAAGTTTTGATCTAGCTATTACAAAGCTATGTTTGCGTTTTATGGTTTAACAGACTTTATTTTCCATGTTTTCTCCTGTAAACACTTTTGTTCTGTCTTGGCCAATGTGTAAATATATTGTGTAAATAAAGTAGTAGTTATTTATCACAATATATAAACCAGTTGTGCATTTCATTTGATTTTTATTTGTATACGGGTTAGTACTCTGGGATACAATCCCTTTTACAGGTACGATCCATGGTCAATAAAATATACATACAAATACTCACAATATACATAATTTACAAACATACATAATATGTAAATAAGAATATAAATTCCATGTCTTAGTATAAAAAACATTGCCATTTCAAATAAAAAGGGTACAGTTTGCTAATCTCTGGGGTGCCCATCATTCTCAAGAGGCACATTAACTCTAGTTTAAGCAATCTTAAACATATTCCTTCTCAATACAGGAAAAGGAGTGGTGTGCAGTGTAATAAAGGAAGAACCCACACTTCACCTGGGGTTCGAACAGTCAGCATTGGTTTGATCCAGGGGGACTGGTTACTGGGCTCAGAGTGTGCAGGATGCACCACCTCTGCACAGGGTTGAGCGTGAGCGTAAGGACACTGTGAAGAGCAGATACACGTGAAGGTCTGCAACTGCTGGCAATGGAGAGGGGCACTGCTTGGAGCGCAGATGGGTGGGTTTGTCACACAGTTGAAAAAGCTTACAAATAACCAAAGTTATGATAGAGACACTAAATTACTGCAAAAGTTGTCAAATATATTCATTCAGAAGCTGGTTCGGCGGCATGGAGGGCTGAGGTGCCTTACCTCCTGCACACAGGTGAACTGGGTTCAGAAACAGACCAGGGGCACTCAGGGGCTGGCAGGGTGAGGGAGGATTAAGCATCCCAAGACATCTCCTACTCCCCTTGGGAGGGGTGATTCTGAGTCCTGCCACCTAGCGGAGGAAAGGTGGCAGCATTGGGAGGATCAGTAGACGTCAGTAGTTTGTGTGCTGAGGGAGCACACATTTGCATCAATACACACATGTGTGTGCATATGACACATGCAGATGCCCTAGGATAAATGGAGGAGAAGGCCCTGGCTCACTCAGCATCTTCACACAACCTTATGGGGCAGGCCATCTGCCAATACAGCTCTGTGTAAGTGGTGGTTAACCTGTAAGTCCAAAAGAGGGTTGGGGCTGGGGGAATGCCACCAGGAATTGGGATTGCAGGAGGAGAAAGACACAGAGAAAAAAATATACACATTCAGAGACACAGAAGAATGGAACAGGGACTTCACCTATGAGGTGCATACTGTTGAACTATAGTACTAATGGACAAAATGGTTCTGCTTGAAGAAAACTGAAGCAGAATTGCATGCAGCTGGAGCAGGATGCCTTTCAAAAAGGCACAAAAAGCAATAAAATGAAAACAGCAAGATGCAATATAAAAACAGAACAAAGAGAAAAACTGCAGGCACATATCAGAAGCAGATAAGAGGGAAAAGCAAGACAACTGCAGAGTAATCGACGGGTTAGTATAGCAGCTAGCCAGGTACGAACAGCAATCATGGATTTCCAGCTCCCAGAAATGCATGTAACAAGGTTGAGTAAGACCCTGTCCCATCTGCTATGCCAGAGAGCAGTTAAAAGCAAGGATTTATTTTGTCCTCTACGATTCTGCCACTTGTCTAAGTCTTGCCTGTCTGATTGCGCAATCAAATGTTTCTTGTGGCACGTAGGAATTGGGCACTCAAATGGTCCATTGATTTCCCCCGGTTATCTCCCTTCCTTCTCTTGCCTTGCTTCTCTGTGGTTAAAAATATATGTGTGAATCTTTATGTGAAACCGGAGTCTCTTGGTTTGCAAATGTATACAGTATATTGTTGAAATGCTTGCAGAAAGCTATTTGGGTTAGAAAAGATAACAGTTTGGAACGCAGGGGGTTGACCTTGAAATTTATTTTCACCTCTGCAAGTTTGTTTACAGAACTGCCAACAGGAAATCAGCTCTGGGACAAGGAGGGATTAACCCACAACAGGGTATGGGTTTACTGAGCATTAATCCATACCTGGGGGTGCTGGAATCACAAGGCGAAGCCGAGTGATTTCGGCCACCCAGGCGTGGATTAATGTTCAGTAAACCATACCCTGGAGTGCGTTAATCCTCTTATAACATGGGCAATGTTTTGTTTGAGTTTTACCTAAAAGAAAAGTGAAATAAAGCCATGTGACCATGCAACTGTGGGTATATCAGACATTAATCCACGGTCAAGTGACCTGTTTGGACCAATCAGAAGACAGCATTTTAGGAACCCATGTTATAAAATGTATTACTGAGTTGCACCTGTTAAGACTAGATGTGCTCTTCAGGCTCATCACAGGAAGGAAGATGACAAAAGTTTTCATATATTTTTTGAAAACAGGAGAAGCAACTCACAACAATCATCATGTAGACTTTAAACTGCTAGGAAAAGACATCTTATATAAGAAGAGCAATATTTTGTTTAAGGAGACAGATCGAAACTTAAACAGAGACTCAGATGATTTTTTATTTGCACTGCCTTTGTGAACAGCTATCCTGTACAATTTTATTATTTTATTGTTACTCATAATAAAATGCTACCTGTAAATTTTATAACTACTCCTGGTCAGCCTATGCTTCCTGGCCTATGCCTCTATGGCAGTTGATGTAAGACAAAGTGGGACTGACACCGTGCATATTGCACACCAGGAGTTTTATGCGTGGGTACTAGACCTGGCACCAGGGAAACAAAGAATAAAGGCCTGAATCCTGCAACAGCAAGCCCAGGAGTCATTACCAGAAGAATGGCCACCAAACTAGAAGCAGAAACAAAAGTCCAAACTGAGACTGTATAGCCGGCACAAGTGATCAAAGAAGAAGAACAGGCAGGGACAGAACCTGAAAGCATGTCTGTCTTCTTCAAATGGTGGGCAATACAGCAACGACAGACTGAGAAACAGAGAAGAGAAAAGATGCAGTGATAGGAGCAATGATAGCTGGATGCCTTGCAAGCTATCAAAGCTGGAAGATCTGGTACAATCCTGCAGAGCAACAAGACACAAACCACTATTAGGTGATTTAAAAGTCGATTGGAGAAAAGTTGGGATTGGTCATGGCATTAGCGAAATGAGTGATTCCTTAGCATTAACAAACTTGATAAAGGAAACAACTAGATTAAATAATAAACACCCAGATGCTTCATCGGTGCTGGATCTAATTTTTACTTCACACCCAAATAAAATCTTAGCAAGTGGGGTTCTGTCTTACTCTCTGTCAGACCATCAAATGGAGAAGGGTAAAAAAAAAAACCAGAAAGATTAAACACTATAGATCTTATAAAGATTTTGATTATGTCCAGTTTAAGTTGGACATGGAAAACTATAATTGGGATCAAGTGGACTTGGTTCCGACAGTAAATGAAGCTTGGGGTCTTTTTTATGAAGATTTCATGATGTTATGTAACAAACACACCCCCAGGAAATCTAGAAGGATAAAAGAACAACATCTGGCATGGTACAATTCAGAAATACAAAAAATATGAAAATTAGGGATAAAGCATGGAAAACAACCAAAAGAAAAAATTACTCACCTTAGTAATGTTGTTTCTTCTAATGGAGTCTTGCTATATTATAGACATTAGCAGTTTGATCCAGCTCTAGAACTGCCCCGGACTGAAATGGTTAAAACCATTCCAAAATAGAATTTTGGCACGAGAGCAGCTCTATCTGTGTCATTTCAAACTTGAACTGTCAGATCTTTACGAGCCAAACTCACTAAGGTCTGTGTGGAAGCTGTAACCTACACTAGCCAAATGGCTACCTAAATAATAACAACCATTGATGGTCCCAACACCCAAGACTCAAGTCAGGGGACCAGAAATACTAACACCATTCTAATAATATGAAAATGGAACATAAGTATAATATAACACACACGTACACATACACACACCCCAAAGTCCCAAAGGGACAAAATGCTAACAGGACATAAGTAGTGCCACACTAAGTTGCCCGCACCCACCAAGTAGAGGTTCTGAGAGGGCAGGTTGGGGAGGTCTAAATATAGCAAGACTCCATTAGAAGAAACAACATTACTAAGGTGAGTAATTTTTCTTCAAACAACATGAAGTCTGCCATATTATAGACATTAAGCAGAATACACAGCAGTACCTCCATGGAGGAGGGCAGAACCTACTTAGGAATAGGCTCTGAAGAACAGCTGTGCCAAACCGAGCATCTCTCTCTGGCCTGGACATCCAGGGAGTAATGCTTGGTAAAAGTGTGCACCGCTTTCCAAGTAGCAGCCTGGCAAATCTCTAATAAAGGGATATCTCTGGCAGCAGCTAGAGATGCAGCTGTACCCTGGTAGAATGAGCCCTCAAACCGGAGGGCTCTGCCTTTCTGATAACAAATTGGATACAAGAGACAATCACCTGGCTATTGATCTCTTAGTAGCAGGTTTGCCTTTCCAGCTTCACCATAGGTAAGGAAAAGTTGAAGGATTCAACTCAGACCTTTGCACGCTCTATATAATAACTAAGAGCCTCTTAACATCCAGGCTGTGCAACCTCCTCTCACCCGAACAGGAGTGATCAGTGAAAAATACTGGAAGGAGATAGATTGATTAAGAGGAAATCTGAAACCACCTTAGGCAAAACTTCCTATTAGTCCTAAGGACTACCTTATCCCTGTGGAAAGAAATAAAGTCAGTCTCCACTGACAAGGCTTGCAATTCACTTGCGTCTGGCAGAAGTGATAGCCACTAGAAAACAGTTTTCCAAGTTAGGTACTTAAGCTCTGCAGAAGACAGAGGTTCAAAAGTGGTTGCATTAACTGGGCAATGCAAACATTAAGGTCCCAAGCAGGGCCAGTTCCTCAAAGGGAGGATTAGTATGGAGTAATCCCTTAAAAACTTGGAAAACACAGGATGAGAGGAAAGAGGGATGACTTCCCTGCTGACACAAAAGCAGACACAGCTGCCAAATGAACTCTCAGGGTAGCTGGTCTGAGACCCAAGGAATTAAGATGTACCATGTAATCTAACAAAATGGGCAATTCAGCAGATTCTGGGAAATATTTTTCCCAGCACACCAAATGGAAAACTCTTTCCATTTAGAACTATAAGTAGTTCTAGTGGAAGGCTTTCTGAAGCCTTCAGGATCTCAAGAACACCTGAGAGAGGTGTAAATCAGCAAACTCTAACTCCTCAAGAGCCAGGCCTTGAGGTTGAGGGATTTGAGGTCCGATACCAAACCCTTCCCTGGGCACAAGTCAACAGATTGTGATTCCTGGGAGGCACAGGGGAAGATGGACTGTCAGAGACAGAAGGAGTGGGTACCAGGGCTGCCTGGCTCATCCTGGGCAATCAGAATCACCCTGCAAGGCTGAGATCTGATTTTGACTAGTACTTTGAATAGGAGAGGAAAGGGGGAAGCATAGAGGAACTTCCTCCCAATCCAGAAGAAGGGCATCCAGGGAACTGAGCCCAGCACTGGAGGCCTGCAACAGAACAGAGGAAGTTTGTGATTGTCTGGGGCTGCAAAAGATCTATCTGAGGGATGCCCCACCTGGCAAAAACTATCCCCAGCACTTGAGGATCCAGGGACCATTCGTGATGGCCCTGGGAAATCCTACTGAGGGCATCCGCAGGACATTGTCCTTCCCTGGAAGATGAACTGCTATGAGGGAAGTGTTCAGGAATAGGCCAGAGACCACAACTTCATTGCCTCGGTGCACAAGGCCAAGACCAAGTGCCCCCTGTTTGTTGATGTACCACATTGTTGTGGTGTTGTCTGTTCTGACTTGTATCACCTTGTCGTGGACAGATGCAGAAAAAGCTTGAAGAGCTAAAAAGACAGCCTGAGTTCCAGCAAATTGATGTGGAGCAGAGATTCCTGGGGACCAAACTCCTGAGTAGAAAGGTCGCCCATGTGGGCTCCCCAACCCAGAAGGAAGCATCTGTAGTGAGAGTCAAGTCGTGAGAAGGGAAATGAAGGGACCCCGCTTAAATTGCTCTGATCCTGCCACCACTGGAGAGCTAGGATCAAGGTTCAAGTCACTGGGACCAACTTGGAAAGGGGTTCTCTCTGAGACCAAAAGGTTCTCAAGGAAACTGAATGTCTCTCATCTGAAATCTGGCCCCTGCACAACAGCTGTGGATGCAGCCATGTGCCCCAGGAGCTGCAGAAAGTGTCTTGCTGGTCAAGAGACCTGCAGAGTGAAGGAAGAGGCCAGAGCCACTAAATTCCTTACCCTTTCTGGGAAAGAAAGGCTCTGGCTAGCTTTGTGTCCATTCTGCCCCTATAAAGGTGAGTACCTGACTGGTTCCAGAACCGACTTTGGTAGGTTTAGCAGAAACCCAGGAGGTGAGAAGCTGCTGGGTGACCTGCAGGTGAGATTTTACCTGTTCTGGGGACTGGCCTACAATGAGCCAGTCGTCTAGATAGGGAAAACAGCAATCCTCTGCCTCCTTAAGTGGGCCACTGCCACTGCTAGACACTTGTGAATACCCTTGGAGCAGAGGTGGCAAGGGCATTGCTCTGAACTGGTAATGACCTGAGGGCAGTTCGAATCTGAGGTACTTTCGATGGATCTTCTGATTAGGACATGGAAATAGGGCATCCTTGAGGTCCAGGGAGGCTAGCCAGTCCCCTGGCCTTAGGGAAGGTAAAATCATTGCCAGAGTTACCATTTTGAACTTTGGTTTCAAAAGATGCTTGTTCAGATATCTGAGATCTAAAATGGGCCGCCACTCTCCTGTCTTTTTTGGGGGTAAGGAAGTATCTGGAATACAGACCCCTGCCCTGATGCAGGGGAGGAACCCTTTCTACTGCTCTGAGAGCTAACAGGGATGAGACCTCTGTTTCCAGAGCGAGGGTCGCTGAAGCACTTGCAGGTAGAAAAAGTCTGCTTCTCAACTTGGGAAACTTTTTGAAGCTGAGAACCAGACCCTGGCTTACTACTTCCAGAACCCACTTGTCTGAGGTTAAAGAAGCCCAATTCTGACTGAAGTAAGCCAGCCTGCCCCCCACTGGTACAGGAGAATCGGCCCTGGGCACCCCATCAGGGTGCCTGTTTCGCAGGAGCTTTAGGCTGGGGGGTGGGAGCAGGTCTGCCCACCCCTCGTCTGCCCCTGCCTCTGAAGAAGCCCCTCTGAGCATAGGCAGAGGAGGCCGGAGTCTGGTAGAAAGGCCTGTTAAAAGGCCTACCCCTACCCCTGGGGGCATGCCTTTGAGGAGTGGCTTGCCGCTCCTTAGCCTGGGCACCTTGTAAGTAGTCCTATATTCATCCATCTTCATGTAATTCTCTGTCTGCTCTCCAAACAGAGAATTTCCCACCACAGGAAAATCCATAGCCTTAATCTGGGTATCCTGTGACAAACTAGTACACCTGAGCCAGGCCAACCTACGAAAAGCTACAGATGTGGCCATGACCCTAGAGGAAACATCATTAACATCCACAGCAGCATGAAACTGAACCTTAGAGGCTTCAATGCCATCAGCAGCCACCTATTCTAGTTCACTAGCCAGCTGGCCATGGGCCTGCTTGGCCAATTGCATAACAGTATCCCATCTAGATTTCTGATACCTAGCTACATAAGCCATAATTTGCTTGCCTGAGTCCCAGAGAGGCTGCCATATACTGTTTTTTTGCCATGGCATCAATCTTCCTGGAATCCTTGTCAGGAGGATGTGAAGCCAAGGGAATATTAGCTTTATCACAGGCAGCAGCCTGAACTACCCCAACATGACTGCATTGCTGAGAAAGGAATTCTGTATCAGGGCCTGACAATGTATACCTTCTGTCCATCTTTTATCTACAGGAGGCACAGAATTAGGAGCTTTTAAAATTTTAATTGTTTGTTTCCTAAAGACTTATGTAAAGGAATAGACAATCTCTAGACTCTGGAATATCCATCATTTCTACAAAATCAGGCTCCTCTTGCTCATCCACAGCCTCTTCTAAAGGAAGCTGGAGGGTTTTAGCAACTTTTTATAAAACATAAAATGAGATGGGACTCAGACAGCATAGGGGAGATTCTAAAGGTCTGTCTGGGAGATGTCCGGTTCAATGGGCACACCCAGACCTTCCCAGCCACATTCATACTGTTCATAATCCTCCTCCCTCCTCTGGTTCATAAAATTCTTCAATATCATAATCCTGAACCACTGGGACCGGACGAACCGACCTTTACCAGATAGTGGTGGTTCGGACGGACCCCTGAGACAGTGACTGGACAATCTGTATGGCTTTTTATATCTCTGCAGCAGTTGGAGAAGGAATTTTGGACTCCAGACCTGCTGATTTTCTTGTTTTCTTTACTGGAATTGGTTCCTCAGAACCAGCTTTTCTTCTGCCCGAGGAAGTCTGGCCCTGGTCAGAGGGCACTCCCTCTGGTTCGGTTGGCACCGAACCGGGCTGGCCATCCGGGTCAGCTGACTTTTTGGCCTCTCGTTCCCTGAGCCTGCCCAATCTTTTTTCCAGGGTGGCTGCAGGGAAATTCTTACATACCTGGCAGTCTGACTGGAGGTGGTCAAACCCCAGATAATAAACACATGTGGTGTGTGGGTCAGCCTTGGCAAAGACTTGCCCACAAACATCACAATGTTGAAACCAGATGGGCGGTTTTTCTTTGGGTTTCTCAGACATAATGCCAGCTAACCAAAAACACGCCTTTAACAGCAGTGCCAGGCAAGACACCCTTATCGGTCCTAACCGTACATTGGTATTGGAAAAAACGTAATAAACCGTTTTTTAGAACCGATAAGAACCGGAACCGCACTCTAAAATAGAATCTTTTAGTTTTAAATGAGTTTTAAACCCACTGATTGGTTCAAACCGAACCGATAACTTACAAGTTCCACACAGACAAAATCTTCATTTACTTACGGTTACCACAGATAGAGCTTGAACCGAACGGTTTTGCGGTTAAATAAAACTATTCTCGGTTAAATCCAACCGAAAACACTTTAAACCGAGAAATGAACCGAGCAGAAGGAGAAATCTCCGGAGCGACTGTTCACTGAGGTGGAGTAAAGAATCTGACAGTTCAAGTTTGAAATGACACAGATAGAGCTGCTCTCATGCCAAAATTCTATTTTGGAATGGTTTTAACCATTTCACTCCGGGGCAGTTCTAGAGCTGGATCAAACTGCTAATGTCTATAATATAGCAAGACTTCATGTTGTTTGAACCACAAATCTAGAGAAAGACTGGGTTTATTAAAAGAAACGTAGGAATCAGTATACAAAGAGTATTAGAGTGGTTAGAGAGGAATACTATAACAGGGAACTGTCTGAATCAATGACAAGCAACCAAGGGGAGTTTTGGGGAAAAAATAGAAAACTACAAAATAATCAAAAGCCCAAAATATGAGAGAACTGTCAAATAAACCATCAGAAAGTACCCCTGGGTCTGTTGGTGGTGGAAGAATTTAATAAATACTTTACATCCATGGGCTTACAGCAATTAACTAATTTGGACGGTTTAAATTGCCAAGATAGTATGTATATGGATCCAAATAAAGATAGTGTAACAAGGGATAAACAAAATTCTACACTTTATAATTCAATAAATAATATGCAGATTTTAGAAAAATTTTCTTTTCGTCCAATTAGCATTCAGGAAGTAGGTGATGCCTTACTTAAACTGAACCCAAAGAAAGCTTGTGGTCCAGATGAAATACCTACATTACTTTTAACATCTGTAGCCCCTATTATTGCTCATCCACTAACAAAAATCTTTAATGTGTCTCTCACACAAATACGGTAGATCTTTCAGCTCAGTGAAAAATGGCGAGAGTAATACCAATTTATACAAATGGGTCAAAAACCTTAAAGGAAAACTGCACCCTCATATCTTCTACATGTTATTTGTTTCCATGTCAATAGACAACTCTTTTCATGTAGCTGTTAGGGATGTAGGCAAATGCTTTAGTCAGTTTTCACAGTTCATACTAGGCCCTGTTACTGTTCTTGGAGGCTGCATTTCATGGTTGTTGAAATCTCACTGTCGCTGAGAGCTGCATTAGCATACGATAACATGATGCATAATCACCCTTTAAACTCCACAGTATGCCTGTCTGCTTAATTAGTCTTAAAAGAAATAAGCTGCAAAAAGGTATGAAATACCACATTTACCTACAGTGAGCTTTGCAAACCATCTGAGTTATAATGCAGGTTTTTTTCCCTTTAAACTTCATTCAGTTTATGAGTTTCCAGAGAGTTTTTGCAGGGTATTTGTTCTTTCAGCATATAGATAATGGTATAAATGGGTGATCTGACATGTTCTCGTATGCTAATCCAGTTCTCATGGACAATGAGAGTTCAACAACCATAAAATGGAGACTCCCAGGAGGCTACCATGAGCAGTGAAAACAAACTAAACCTAACACATATAGCCCTAACAGCTACAGGAAAGGAGTTGTCTGTTGACATGGAAACAAATAAAATGTAAATGATATGAAGGTGTAGTTTTCCTTTAATTGAAAAATACCATCCAATATCTCCTTTACCAGTCATTGCTAAAACATCTGAAAGATTACGGAGTACCCAACTTCAACATTTTCTGGAGGACAAGAAGATCATTAATAAATTTCAGTCAGGCTTCAGGCCTTTGTATAGTACCTCCACCGCTTTAGTGAAAGTTACTGGATACATTACAGAGGCTTTGGACAGGGGGATGTCATTGGAGCAGTCTTTATAGACTTGTCCACAGCTTTTGACACTTGGAACCATGACATCCTCTTGTCCAACCTCAAAACCATTGGCATGTCTGGCTCTGTGACAAAATGGTTCCAGCAATATCTTGTACACAGAAAACAAATGGTTACCATTGGAGACTGGACTTCAAGCAAGAGGAACATAATGACTGGTGTACCTCAGGGCTCAATATTGGGCTCTGTCTTGTATAATATATATACACATGAACAGTGTTTGTATGTTAGATTCTAGGGTTAAATATCATCTATATACAGATGATACCATTGTGTATGTTGAAGGCACCTCCATAGAGAACATTCAACCTACACTTCAGCAAGCTTTTAATGAATTACAGAATTACTTGCTGAGGTCTAGGTTGATCCTAAACCCCAAAAAGTCTCAGGTAATGACTTCCTCTAGACAGCAAAAGATGTGTTCCTCTGAATCAATCCTGCAGTAAGAACTTTTAACAGTATTTTATTAGAACATGGGCAGAGTTATAAATATCTGGGAGTTCTCTTAGATTCAGCTTTGAAATGGAACTTGTACATAGGATTAATAGAAAAAAAAAAGTAGGGAAATGTCTAGGCTGTTTATATAGGAATAAGTTTTCCCTGACTAAAGTAACAAGAAGGCATTTGGTTAACTCTTTGAGTTTACATCTAATAGATTACATCGATTTAGTTTATGCAGGTGCTACACAAAACAGTTTAAACAGATTAGATATAGTGTATCATAAGTTAGCGAGATTCATTTTAAATGCTCCAAAGATAACCCACCGATTAGAGTTTTATGAAAAACTCCAGTGGCATAATCTTAAAGAAAGATGATCTTTACATGCTCTGCTATTTATGACCAAATGTGTCTTAGGGAAGGCCCTGGATTATATTACAGATAATCTGTTACCAAGGCCAATAAAACGAGGCCTGAGGACAGCGTCAGGATTAGAATATAGCCAACCAAACTACAGAACAATGATGGGCAGAACACATTTTATTTTTAGGGGACCGTTGCTCTGGAATACTTTACCCCAAGATCTTCGGTTAATACATGGTGAAATCAGATCAGCTGAAATAAAATCCTGGTTCATCAAAGAGGCAAGACATCAAACCATATTGGAACTGTCCTAGGGTATCTTAAATGGTTGGGTGGGGTACTTGGGTTCTAGTACGTACTTATTAGGCTACTTTTGGACATATGTAATATAAGTATGGTATTTAATTGTATAGTCTTTGTATGTTTTTATATTTTTGAATTGTATGATATGTAACTCTTGCAACTTTGCACAAAGGACCTCACTGGAAATTAGCTTGTCTCAGTTGAGCTAGCCAATTCATTCATCTTATGTATGAAACGAATAACATTTTTACTACTACTACTACTATTATTAAAAGACATTAAACTTACAAAGTTGCATCTCTTGGATGATTCTGAAGCATATCTGACTTCTGAAAAGGTCGCCGGAGTCTGCCAATGGACAAAACAGCAATGGGCAATCAAGCTGGTACCTTATCTGATAGGTAAGGCCCAACTTGTCTACAGCAATATGGACACTGCACAGTCAGTAAACTTTGACTTTGTGAAAAGAGAAATCCTTAAAAGATATGACATTTCAGGACAGACCTACAGCAGAGATTCTGGTCCGTGAAGCACCACTCAGTCAACAATCCTTGAGAAGCCTTCACCCAGCTCAGAGAACACCTTATTAAATGGCTCCTACCAGAGGGCAAAACAGTTCCACAGATCATCGATATATCTGCAATGGAGCAATTCATCACAAAAAATCCTTCCTAAAGAAGTGCAGCTTTGGGTAAAAAAACACAAGCCAGAAAGTGGGAAAGGGCCGATTCTTTAGCTGAGGACTATCAGATGGACACACAAACACCGAAGCAGTGAAATAACAGTTAAGGAATGGTAAGACAAAAATCCAGGTCAGATAAGAACTCTGATGAGGGTAACAAATTTTCACCCAAAGCCTTCATTTGCTGTAACTGTACTAACCCAAGCCATACTGCAAGAACTTGCCATAAAAATAAGGACGGTAACACTGGAGCAAATTTGGCCTTAGCAAACTGTGGCAAGTATTTAACAGATGTCAAGATGGAAGATCAGACTGTAAGCAGAGTTATCGAGTCGGGCAGCAGACATTGCCTGGTGCATGTTAAATTTCTGTTAAAAGACTGTGCAAAAGGTACAAGAACTGAGGTCTCGGGGACACTCTATACTATCCCACCACCCAAGTGGCTCTGAACATTAATGGGGTATTGCACTAAATGAAAGTAAGGGTAGTACCAAAGTTACATGTACCTGTGTTTACTGGAAATGACTTTCCAGGATTTGCTAGGTTAATCACAGAGGGACTAAACCCTGCTGTTTCAGCAGCTGTGATAACGAGCACAGGCAAAGAAAATCTTAGATGCTGGGCACTCAATTCCTTTTGATGACTTTGATCTAGACTTGTTTGAGCCCTGCTCCAAGATACAGAAATCCAGAAAAAACAGAAGATGCCTGAAAAAACAGTCACAGCAGAAGACTGATGGACATAAGGGGATGATATATGAAAATGCTGAAACTAAACTAACTGATTGAGATTCTGTGTATCAGAAAACTAACAGTGTTTTTTTCTCTCCTAGGTTATTTAAAGCAGCTAGGGCTGAAACAGTAACAGAGTGAACCAATGTTTATTAATGGGCTACTATACAGAGTGTTTGTTAACCCTCAGATGCAGATACAGATAAAACAGCTGGTCATATCAAAAAAGTATAGAACAGAGTTGCTAAAGATAACACATGATGATCCTATGGCTGGTCGCTCAGGGAAGAGACTGTACCCTTGCCAGATTGTTGTACAGATTTTACTGACCTGGGATTCATGAGGATGTTGCTACCTACTACAGTACTGAATGTCAGAAAGTAGCCCCAGTGACTAAAAAGACAAGGTGCCCCTACCCTTGATATATGTGCCTTCTGAGAGAACTGCAATGGATGTTACTGGCCCCTTAGAACAAAGTAAAAATGGTAATCGGTTCATTGTCGTAGTATGTGACTAGGCTACTCAATACCCAGAGTCAATTCCAATGAGTACTTTCATAGCCTCAAAAGTGGCAGCACAGCTTGCCAAAATGTTAGTAGGGTGGACATACCTAAAGAGATTATTACTGATCAGGGTAGTAATTTTGGTGCTGCACTGCTGAAGGAGCCGTAACAACTACTGTGTATTACTGCCATAAGAACCTCCACTTATCAACCTCAGACAGGCAGTCTTGTTAAGTGTTTTAATCAGACCCTAAAATGCATGTTAAAAATGTCTGTGAAATATGAAGGGAAAAACTGGAACCACTACTTACCTTATCTACTTTTTGCTTACAGAGAAGTGCCACAAACATCAACAGGTTTTTCATCCTTTGAAATGCTGTATGATAGACAACCTAGGGGGCCACTAAATGTAATAAAACAAACAAGGGAAGATTACCCTGCTCAGAAAAAATCTATTACATCTTATATCTGTGCACCGAGAAAGCAACTGGCAAAATATGTTGAAACTACCCACTGTAACCAAAAAGAAACCCAAAACCAAGAGAAGGTATATTATAACCACAAGGTAAAAAAAATGAGCTGAATGAAAATGATTTGTTACTATTACCCAACTACAAAAAACAAACTGCTGATGAAGTGGAAACGGCAAGGCCTTATAAAGTGGTCAGACGTACTGGTATAGTTAACTATGAGGTTGAGACCCCTAATAGGAAAAATCCTACCCAGACATACAATGCTAACCTACTGAAGAAATGGAATGAAAAAACACCAAATTTTGCTTTGTTAGTATTACCAGAAGCTGCTACAGATATTGATATAGTTTAAGACAGACTGGAACAAACTCTAACTACTGATGCTGTAAAGGTGAATGTTTCCTTACCCAGAGAACAAACCACAGAAATCCGAGACTTGGTAAAGACATTTAAAAGTACTTTTACCCAAGTGCAAGGCTGAGCTAAAGGGGTCAGGCATGTAAGAATGACAGAGAATTCACGCCCTATCAGACAAAAGACATAAAAATTACCAGTGTGGTTAAAAGCAGACCTGGTTAAAGAAATACAAAAAATGAGAGAGGGGTTATCATTCAAGAAATGAGAAGCACCTGGTCATCACCAATGATAACTGCAAATACAAAAGAAGGGGGTGCAAGAATCTGCCTTGATTTTAGGAAACAATGCCCGTATTTAACAGCTATCCTATGCCCAGGACAGATGGAGAAGTGCACAGTACATTAGTACCCTCTATCTCACCAACAGTTACTGGCAAATCCTCCTAGCTAAAGAATCCAGAGGCAAAATTGCATTTTCCACTCCAACTGGATTCTATCAGATCACCATTATGCTGTTTGGTGTACATGGCACACCTGCTACATTCCAGGAGTACAAGGATGTAATTCTAGCCCCTCACACTGGTTATTGTGCTGCTTACCTGGATGATGATGTGGTGTACAGTCCAGACTAGAAAAGCCACCTGGAAAACCTATGAGTAGTTATCCAATCTATCAAAAATGCAGGTCTGACCACTAATCCTACCAAGTGCATATTAGGCATGCAGGAAACCAGCTATTTGGATTATATTTTGGGAAATGAAGAAGTTAGAGATTTCCAAGATAGAAGCTGTAGCTAACAGCTCTGTCCCTAAAACAAAAAAAAAAGTCAGGTAATTTTTAGGTCTGGCTGATCACTACCACAGATTTGTTCAATTTGCCCGTTAGCTACTCCCCTCACCGAACTCACCAAAAAATGGTACCCGGATAATGTGAAATGGTCACCAGAGTGTGATGAGGCTTTTTGGGCCATCAAGGTTGCATTATGGTCGGCTGCTGTTTTAAGAAGTCCAGACTTTGAAAAACAATTTCTCATACAGAGAGATGCATCACAGATAGGCCTAAGTGTAGTCCTAAAACAGAATATAGATGAGAAGGAACATCTGATTCTGTATATTAGTAGGAAACTACTAAACAGAGAGAAGAAGTACTTCACTATTGAAAAAGAATGCCTTGCTGCGAAATGGGCAATGGAGTCCCTTGAGTTTTATCTCCTAGGAGTCGACTTTGCACTGTGGAGTACAAGCTAGGCATGGGGCTTAAGAATAGCTACCACCCCTTTAACTAGGGTAATAATGTGCAACTTGAGCCTATGATAGGAGAATGTTATGCTAATTATTTCCTGCAGAAGAGGACCAGCTACAGGACGTTTCCAGCCGGTCAAAGCAGGCAGAGACTTTTCTCCATTAAAAGCCCTGCAGAGAGGCGTGCCTCAAGGTTCAATCCTGGGGCCTCTGCTTTTCATATTATATATCAACAATACTGATTCAAGCATCAAGTCAGCTAACATCCATCTTTTTACAGACAACACAGTTCTATATATTGACAGGCCCACTCCTGAATTGGCCAGTATGGATCTCCAACAAGACTTCAACCTACTGCAGCTAAATCTTCTTAGTCAAAAATTACTACTAAATGACAAAAAAAAACAAGGCTATGTTCTTCTCACCTGCTGTTTATTCACCCAATCCCGACACACTCGGGCAAGTTCCACAAATCACAACGCTGCTTTGTGAATCCTTAGTTTGTGGGGAAATTCAAATATCTGGGACTCTGGATTGACCATAAACTCTCCTTTGCTTACCATATTAAAGAACCCTCGAAAAAACTTAAAAAAAGACTTGGTCTTTTCTTCCAGCTTAAACATCTGTTCACTCAGGATGCAAAAACCAAGCTAACACAAAGCACATTTATTCACCTTTTGGACTATGCCAACTTCACTTATGGACACGGCCCCAGAGCCGCATTAGCCAAACTTGACACCCTTTACCACAGGGCTATAAGACTTGTTACCTGAGCTCAGTACTCCACTCAACACTGTATCATTTACGCACATGTTGGTTTGGGCATCATTAAAATTCAGAAGACAAAAAAATGCTGCTCTCTGGATTTTCAGAGCCCTTCACCAAAAAAACGTCCACAGTACATCACTGAGTGTCTGCTATTGTGCACTGCTGGTAGCTACACGCTGAGAAGCCTCTCCTATACCTCTCTCATTCTCAAAATTAACTCTCGCTTTGGTCAAACATCTATAAGCTACGCGCGCCCTTTTCTTTGGAATAAACTCCAAAAAACACTGAAGTTAGTATTTCCCGTCAAATTGTCTACCTTTAAAATGTTATATGCACGCTCCTTCAATGAGCCCTGCAATTGTTTCTCCTGAGTACCGTCAACCTATGGCCTGAACCATCAACCCGAAGTAGCATGCCAGCTGCTCTTCCTACCCTTCTCCCTATCCTGCCTCATATCCTCCCCCCCAACCACTTTTCTCACCTTGACTGCTGCCTCGTGAACCCCACATATTCTTTTCTTCTTTCCTCCTCTAAATATCTGTCTAATTTTCCCTTCCTCCCTCCCCTTGATTCTACATAGATTTACGGTGCACTATTACTAAACTCATGTATATATTGTACCCAGATTTACTGCACATAATTGAACTCATATGCATATATTGTACCTAAATTTACTGCAACTCACATGTTTATATTGTATAGAATGATCATTTTGTAGCTTGTATTATTTTGTCTTTCTACTTCTGGGTATTCTGAGCACTACTGTATTTTTATCTTTTGTACCTTATTTGTCTGTAAAATGTCATGACTGTGTCCAGGTCCACCTTGCAAATGAGCTCCAGTTCAATGGTGCTTCACCTGGTAAAATAAAGACTGACTGACTGATTGCTTGATAGGGACTTGGAAACCCCTATTTCCTGTTCCTCAATTAGTTCTGAGTTGTACTTCGTGCTGAACCGTTGCTCCTGCTTTGTGTCTGAATAAAACACATTTTATTATTTTATGCATCTGACTCAGTTCATTCAGTAGAAGGTGACTACAGCAGAAGAACCAGATAGGCAAGGCAGTCTACAATGTAGATAAGGGTCCTCTGTGGCAGATCATCACCTAAACCCCATATATGGTGGAGAATGCAGCCCTTCTTCTGCCCAGAACTCCCATCTTGCTTGTATGAGTCGTTGGGTACCCCAGAGTCATCTCTCAAGTGTGCATGAACTGTTTGCATGCCGACTACCATTCAACCCTGGCAGCAGAGAGGAAAAGTAAAGCTGAACTATAAAAGTAAAACTGAACTGCATCCAACTCAATATACCCTCCTGCAATCTGCCTCCAGACTATACATAAATGTAGGACATTGCTGCTCTAGCCCTAACAGCTACTGTACCAAAAACTGACTTTTCAATTTTTCCCTCCACAGAGTTGCAACCTGTAAACCCCCAAAGCTCGTGGCAGGGCCTGTGCAAATACAGCTCCTGTAAAGCCTCTCCTCCTGGGTACACAGCCTACAAAAGGGCACCCAAAAATTCAAATCAGCCCACCTCCACTTCAGTGCTGCCCCTCTCGCGCAACCTTGTGGTGCTGCACGCCGCTCTGGAAAGGACTGCTACCACTAGTAAGAAAACATTTTTTCATTCAGAACTAACATACTGCAGTGACCCGACAGATTACACAAAGAAATGCAGTCAGCCCTGCCGCCTACAGCAATTGCAGCTCACCACTACCTCTACTGCCACTCCTTGGCCCTTCAACTTTGCTCCCCAGCCAGCCCGCCCCACTCTCGCCCGCTTCACAAGCACGACTGTCAGCCAGAGAACTCCCCACAGAACCGTAGCTGCAGTACCACCAGACGTACCTCCTTGACTCCCCACCAGCATGCTCCAGCACACAGGAGAGCCTGCCAACATTTGCTCCACATCTCATGGCCACACAGCTGCAAGTCCTCTTGGCCCTCCTACAAATGTGGCTCAGCTCCTTCTGCACAGCCCTTCAAGAAGCTCGAATTCAGACCCCACAGCAGCAGCTTCTCCTTGCTACGACCGTTATACGGAGACGCTCCAAAGCTGCATGCACCTCTAGACTCTGTGCTTCGCCATGCTCCTTGAGCCCCCCAACATAGAATACTTTGGGACAGTAGCCGCATCGGTGCACTCTTTCCCCTGCTCACCCACCAGTCAAAAGGTAGCCAAGAAAGGGAGATAAAATAACAGGGGCACAGTAATAAAACACACACAGAAGCCCAGTAAATACAGGAGGCATGAAAGGGCTCTGTGGCCAGACAGCAATGTAAAGTGAAGCAGGGCACCAATGCAATTGCATAAAATCCCAAGAGCAGTAAAACTGCACAATTAAAGCACAGACCCGGGCTACACAAAAAAGGGGCAGCATAATAAACCAAAGGGAGCAATTCACAAACCCAGGGGCAAAATGCAACATAACACATACCAAATGCTCCAGCCTGGAAATAAATCAAAAAGGAAAAAGGGGGGGCAAAGGCAAAAGGGAGAGCAATCAAGTCAAATACAGACATTTTCCCCAGCTTTGCCACTCATGATAGTAAAAGCCTGCTATTTTCAGTGGGAAGAAGGCCTGTTGCCATATTATCCCTGCACAGCAACCTCTTGGAAAGCAGCCTCCATTTTGTGGCAACAAAAAAAAAAACAATAACAAAGGCAATGACCTCACCCCCCCCCCAGTGGTGCTATCTTGCTACAGTCCAGCACTAAAAAACCTCACTCCATAGGAATCAATGGCAAGCCTACTGAATTAAAGGGACACTACCACAAATAACATATTTTTGCAACAAACTTTATTTAAATAACTGACAACACAGACTTGAGTGGGAATTGTTTATTAAGACATAATTTGATGGAAATGATTTAAAAATAATTGTACTTGTTTACAAAAATATTTTCTTCTCGGCACTCCATCTACTCCACGACGTCACGTGTCCTGCATCACAGCAGTTCCTTCTCATCCTTACAACCTTCCTTCACTGCAGGGAAGCATGTCTCCGACCATGATGTCCAAGGAAGACACCACATCGAGTATCGGAGTATCTGGAAAGCTATCTTCACTCACCTCAAGCATGTGGGGCCTCAAAACAGAAACCTTCCTGCAAGACATCCAGTCTTCCATCTCAGTTGCACAAGCACCAGCTAAGCAAGCCATCCAGGATGACCTCGCCTACATTAAGACTCTCTCATCCTAGTTCACGGTCCATACCAGCCTACAGCCAGTATCCTTCTCAGCATTGCCTCATGAAGACACTGTCAACTGGCTCGGGCAATTCCAAGCGTGGATTTCCTCACATGATTGGACTGAACCTTTGCATATTTCCAATGCCTTGCGCTTGTTTCTAAGAAGAACTGCCATTACCTGGTTCAACACATTTCCAGAACAAGTCAAAGGGGACACTGCCGCCCTGTATGCAACTTTAAAACACCACTTTTTCCAAGCACATCCATCCTGGTTATTGGAACAGCAACTGTGGGAATGCACCATGCAACCCTCTGAGTCTCTGGAAGCATTTATAGTGAACAATGAGTCACAGTGCAAATGCCTGCAGAAGACTGAGAAGGAGCAAATCACAACCTTTGTAGAGAGGCTCCTTCCTCAACTTCACGGTACGTAATACAACAGAAACCAACAACCTGGATGGACACAATCCAAGCTGCACAACTCGCACAAGAGTCCATATCAATGTCCCAGGCTACCACTGTGCAAGTGCCCCAGTCATCACAGTTAGCCGCACTCCCAACCTATGTCCAGCAGCAGCAATCAATGATAGACACGCTCACCTCAACTGTCAATAGTCTACACCTCAGCTCAATTGGTTCTTCTGCAACTTCTGTCAATGCTCTCCATCCACTTCGACAGTGACCTGAGCCACCCGTGCCTTCAAGAGAACCAGTGACCTGTCAGTGGTTTGGATTTAGGGGACACACTACTGCTGTCTGCCGAAAGCTACAGAATCAAAACACAAATCAAAGGAACCAGAGATGCCTACCACAGCACAATTAGCAAGATAACCGCAACTACGCCCAGGATCAGGGGAAAACAGCAACTGACCGGCCCTCTGACGCTCACAATGCAAACAATCTGCACCCTTTGGCTACTAACTCAGGCACACCCCCACTTCCAGGGGCAAAGGTTCCTGTTATCAGGTCCCCTCTCCTAGCAAACTATGTCCCCCTCACCATTGGAGATTGGTCCACCCATGCCTTGGTCAACTCCGGAGCAGAAATTTCAGTTATTCCCAGCAGTATTCTAGACAACCCAGCTATACATCATGTAACAAATGTCCCTCCAGCCGACCTCAGGTACATTATCACAGAAAGTACTGCTACAGTACCTATCACAGGCATGGTCCCTCTCAAACTCCACTTTGGCTAACAGCAAGCTACTGTTAAGTTTTACCTAATGCCTGACCTACAACCAGCAGTGATTCTTGGCCTGGACTTTCTTAAAGCTCACAAAGTCATCCTAGACGTTGCCTCAAACAAACTTGTCACTTGATCCTCGGAGGCAACTCACAGTTACAGACTCAGTCACTGTGCCTCCTAAGTCAGAGATGGTTTTGATTGCCAAGATTCAAGGTGAACCACTTCCACAAGGTGTTGTTGGCATCGTCATGGGATCCCCCGCTCTGCACTCCTCAGGTTTCCTTCCAGGGAACACCTTGTCTGCTGTGCATGGCAGCTCAGTATTTCAAAAATGCCGCAACTTCACAGATGAGCCAGTGGTCATCTCAAAGGGTGCCAACATCGGAAAGCTTGTCTGCTTGTCTTCAGGGGACCAGATTCACCTCCTGCAAGAGCCTCAACCTGGCTCCACCAACTCTAGTCATGTAAGTACGATCACGACCACACCAGTCTCCAAAGAGCTACCCCTCAGTCAGCGATTACCCTCTTCAAAACTTCCAACCTGTCAAACAGAGAAACAGCAACTTTTAGAATTTCTGGAGAAATACTCAGATGTCTTTGTTGGTCCAGATAACAAACTTGGGTGCTGATACATCCTGCAACACACCATCAAGGTGCAACCCAGCCAGAAGCCAGTCTGTCAGCGAGCCTACAAAGTGGGACACAAACAAAAACAGGTCCTGGAGGACATCATCAAGGACATTCCTGACCAGGTCATTATCGAAGAATCTACAAGTCCCTAAGGTGCACCTTGCTTGCTGGTGGTAAAGAAAGACAAAGGCTATCGTCTTGTGATGGATTACAGAAAGCTCAATGCCTACACAGTGCAGGATGCTCAACCCCTACCTACAACCAAAGACACTGCAGATTTTTGGTGCAGACTTCACCATGCTAGAGCTTCCAAGTAGATTCTACCAAGTTACTATTGATCCAGCTTCACACCCATACACAGCCTGGAGCTGCCACTTGGGACTTTTTCAATTTAAGCATCTGCCTATGGGACTTCGGAACAGTCCAGCCACATTTCAACGTATCATGGAAGCTGTATTACGTGGACTATCTTGGAACTCTTGCCTAGTCTACCTGGACGATGTTATCGTCTTCAGCAGAACAGAGAGTTATCTGGCACAAGACAGGGTCCTGCAAGGTTCAGTGCTGGGGCCAGTGTTGTTCAATGTCTTTATCAATGACATTGGAGATGACATTAAGGGCAAAATGTGCCTATTCGTGGATGACACCAAACCCTGTGGGAGAGTTGACACAGCTGAAGGGATACAGGACCTACAAGAAGATCTGGAAAAGCTAGGGAGGTGGTCCAGGATCTGGCAGCTTGGCTTCAATGCCAAGCAATGCAAAGTTATGCATATTGGAGCCAAGAATCCTAGGACAGAATACACCTGGGTGGAGTCCGAGTATCTGCATCAGAGGAGGAGAAGGACCTGGGAGTGATGATGATCACTAGTGATCTGAAGCACTCCACGCAGTGAAAGAAAGCAGCAGCAAAGGCAAATAAGATGCTGGGATGCATATCTAGGAGCAGCAATAGTAGGAGAGAGGAGGTTATACTGCCCTTGTACAGGTCACTGGTAAGGCCGCATCTAGAGTATGGAGTTCAGTACTGGTGCCTACACCTCAAAAAAAGGTCATTAAAGTGCTGGAGAAGGTTCAGAGGAGGGCTACAAAAAGATGATAGCTGGTCAGCAGAGTAAGGCATACGAGGAGAGGTTGAGGGCATTGAACATGTACTTTCTGGAAGACAGAAGAGAGAGAGAGAGAGAGGTGACATGATTGGGACCGTCAAGTACTTGAAAGGGATGAATAAGGTTGATAACGAGAGTCTCTTTAAGCTGAGTGGCAACCATAACACAAGGGAGCACAGTCTTAAACTGGAGGGTGGGAGGCTTAGGAGGGAGGTCAGGAAGCACTTCTTCATAGAGAGGGTGGTGGATACTTGGAATGCGCTGCCAGAAGAGGTAATCTCATTGAAGACAGTGGGCAGCTTTAAGAGAGGCTGGGACAGGTATAGGGGGAAGGTAAGGATCATGAGTAGGGAGGATGGGAGGAGTGGGGAGAGGGGGCAGGGACATTAGCTCAAGCTGTGGACCGTGCAACACGAGCAGACTTGATAGGCCAAATGGATTTCTTCTGTTGGCTTCCTCGTATGTTCATATGTTCTCAAGGCATCGCTCCAGACCCAGATAAGCTCTCATGAGTAAAAGACTATCCAGAACCTACCACCCTCAAAGACCTTAGAGCTTTCCTCAGCTTGCCTGGCTACTACAGAAAATTCATTTGCAACTATGCCAAGATTGCAGCTCCATTGTATGCCCTCACCAAAAAGGGATATAACTATGTTTGGACTTCCAAATGTAAAGAGGCCTTTGAAACCTTGAAAGAAAACGAATCTCTTCTCCAGTATTGACTTACCCAAGGTTCAACCAACTCTTTAAACTCTACACAGATGCTAGTTCCTTTGCAGTGGGTGCTGTACTGTGTCAAATCCAAAATGGAACAGAAAGAGTTGTTTCCTATACCCGGAGCACACTTTATCCTCAGCTGAACAAAACTATGGCATCATAGAAAAAGAACGTCTAGCCATGGTCTTTGCTGTAAAGAAATTTGACCGTTACCTTCCCTACTTCACAGCTATCGTTGATCACTCTGCCCTCAGATGGTTATTCGAAATGAAGGAGCCAGTAGGCATGTTCGCCAGATGGACTGTCATATTGCAATGCTACAACTTTAAAATTCAATACCGACCAGGTCAAGTTCATTCTAATGCTGATGCTGTAGGCCAGAGATGGTATCCCTCAACTTCATCTTCAACCAACAAAGAAGCCTGCCTACAAGCTCATCCTTTCCACTCCACAGATGTGCTACCTGTGGACACTCCTACAGCACCCCAAGTTGCTTTGCTGCTAACAACTGCTTCTACAGAGAAAAGCACCAATCCTCACTTTCTGCAAGCAGCTGAAGACCTTCTTAATCCTCTAATACTGATATCGCCCTGGCGATGATCAAAATGCAACAAAGAACTGATCCTCAGTTAACACACATCATCACGTACTTAGAGACTGGAATATTACCACAACAAATGCAACACTGCCAGGATGTACAATTTTTGCGTCACAGTACTTCCTCAATGACGGTGTGTTTTTTCACATTCAAACAAAGGAAGGCAAGGGCCACTGCACGGACGGAACTCGTGTACAGCTAGTTGTGCCAGCCTCTCTAGTCACTGAAGTTCTTCAATCCACTCATGCCTCTCCACTTCCGGAGGTCACATGGGAATCCACAGAACTCTCGAAAAGACAAGGCTTCACGTCTTCCAGCCTCACATGAACAAGGACATTGTCCGATTTGTCAAATCCTACCAGCCCTGCTCCCAAAGAAAGCCTCTTGCCAAACCGACAAAGGCTCACATCATTCCAATGCCTGTAGCCACTGAATCATTCCAAAGAGTCATCATGGATATTCTCGGCCCCCTGCCTACATGCCCTGACTCTGGCAACAAATACATCGTTGTTTTTTGTGGACTACCTAACGAAGAATTTGGAATTAAGCCCCCTAAAAGACATTAAAGCTGCCACAGTGGCAAGTGCCTTCCTCAACACAATCCTTTGTCGTCATGGTACCCCAGCATACCTGGATTCAGACAGAGGCACTAACTACCTTTCAACTACTGTGAGAGAAACATGCAAACTTCTCGACATTAAAAAGACTCACACAACCAGTTATCATCCACAATGCAATGGACAAAGTGAGAGAATGATGTCTACCATTCTTAATATACTCTCCAAGTACCTGGATGAAACTCACAATACTTGGGATCGTTTTGTTCCCTTCATTCAATTTCCTTACAACACCAGCCCGTGTTGACAGTGCAGAGTACATACCATTTTTTTCTAGTCCATGGATGTCACCAAGAACTCCTCTGGACAAGGATCTCTCACTACTAGAGGTTCCAAAGTCAGTTTCATCCTTCATCATTCCAATGTTGGAACAGCTTAAAGTTGCAAGACGTGTTGCAATTGACACACTGGGCCAGAGAAAATCTGCAATGCAGAAAATGTCAGCAGCCAAGTCGCATGAACCTTCATTTTCTGTTGGGGACATTGTATACGTGTACCGACCTGTCCTAGTTCTAGGCGCCTCCAAAAAACTGCTTTGCCCCTGGACTGGTCCCCTTCTACATTGTGGAAAAGCTTCCTCCTGTTCATGTTCGCTTCTGCCGCAAGTCCGATGGAAAGCTGGTACACAATAAAATTCACATCAACAGACTGAAACATGGGTACCTAAATACTCTCCCAAATGATCCCTGTCTCCCAAACAATGATGCTGCACTTGAACCTGCTATACTTTCAGAAGCTGAAATTCCTGCAGACAATTTGCGATCAGTTCCTCCACAACCCCATGGTCCTGACACTCTTCAGCCAGATCGACTATATTTTGTTGCATCATCTTCTTAGGACTCTCTCGTGTACTAGATCGAGAAGATACTGCGCAAAAAGTATGACAATGGATCCTGGACTTACCGTGTCAAGTGGTGTGGTTATGACAGCACGCAGAACTCTTGGGTCCCCTTTTCTGACCTGTCCCCGTCCTCCTAGGAACTGGTCCAATCCACACACAAGACAATTCCCACTGACCGCAAAAAAGTGTGAACTTTACTAACTGAACTCAGTGGTCATTTCTTGAACTCTGTGTGGTCATTATTTTTTTTTTTGCCTCATCATAGTCTTTTAACTGTTGCTTGCAATGTTTGCAAAAAAGTTACTGTTCTGTAATGACCGTTTTTTCCCTCTAGCTCTTTCTATGTTTGTGGTTTGCAACAGTAAAATTTATTCAATTGCATTTGAGTGCCTCCTGCTGCTCCCCTTCCCTTTCCTCCCTCCCCCCCCCCAAACTTTAGCGCTTGTGGCATGACCAAGCTTCAAGTGCTAGGGTATCCTCTTCCTTGGCACTACACTGACTGGTCACCAATGTAGTTTAGATTCTTTCCTTCCCCCTCCCTGCAGTGGAGTATTGTTTTTTGCAACGAACCTCAAGGTCTTCTTAAAAAAATAATCAAAGGTGTCAATCAATGTTTAATTTCATGGTTTAAAGTTTTGTTCTAACTCTTATTCTTCGAATCCTTATCTGTGTTGCAACGCCGTTCTCCTGCTTTTGTTCAAGTGGTACTCACATTTTCTGTCCCAGGGGTGATGTGGAGTACAAGCTAAGCATGGGTCTTAAGAATAACTGCCGCCCCTTTAACTAGAGCAATAATGTGCAACTAGAGTCTATGGTATGAGAATGTTATGCTAATTACTTCCTGCAGGGGCTTGGAACCCCCTATTTCCTGTTTCTTAATCAGTTCTTAGCTGTACCTCGTGCTGAGCAGTTGCTCCTGCTTTGTGTCTGAATAAAACTAATTTTATTATTTTATGCATCCAACTCAGTTCGTTCGGTACCAGAAGGCGACTATAGCAGAAGAACCAGATGGGCAAGGTAGTGTACAATGAACGTAAGGGTCATCTGTGGCAGACCATCAACAAAACGCCACAGTACTTGGATAATAATCCTCTCTGTTGTCTTAATCAAATGAAGGATAAAAATTCCCCAGTCACAAGGTGGTACCTAGCACTACAGCCATTTAAATTTCAAAGTGATGCACAAATCTGGAAAAGAGACAGTCAATGCTGATTTTCTGTCAAGATATGGTTCAGAAATTGAGAATTCAAACGGTTGAAAAAAACTGCGTGTGTTTAATGGAAATGTTTGCTGTAAAAGGTGTTGTGGAAAAAGGGTACTGCAAATGCAAAGAACTGCAAATGTTATAAAATAATGTTAAAAGCTAAATAAAAGGAGGTTTTGGAAACCTGTTTAAATAAAAAACAGGTCCCCTCTTAAAGAGGGGTGTGTATTACAGAGTTGGGTATGACCCTATCCCATTTGTTATGCAGAGAGCATTAAAGGCAAGGATCTGTTTTGTCCTCTCCTATTTTGCCACTTGTCTGTCTCTTGCCTGTCTAATTGTACGTTCAATTGGGCCCCTTTTTCTTGGAACAATTTGTCTCCTCAGTTAAGAAATTTGCCTAACCTTCCCCTTTTTAAGTATGACTTAAAAAAAACCACTGCTCCAGGAACAATCTGTTTGTAGCCGTTTTATGAACGGATCTGTGCATGCTTGTTACTTGATATTTATTTACAGTTTGTTATCTGTATTAATCTGACTTGGGATGTTCTGTAAATGAGACTTGCTCCTCACATAACCTATCCTGTACTATTACAACTTTTAAATAAAACAATCAAAATAAGAATTAGCCTCTCCGATGATCCAACAATTTCCCCCTGTATCTCTCTTCCTAAATTTGCTGTTTCTATTCTTTCTTTCTCCCCTTGCTTCTTTGTGGTTTAAAAAAAATATATAAGACTCTCTATGTGAAACTCAGATCTGTTACTTTGCAAATGTATATAGTGTTGAAATGACTGCAGAAAGTGATTTGGGTTTTTAGAAAAGATAATTTGGAACACAAGGGGGTTGACCTTCAAATGCATTTTGACCTCCACAAGTTTGTTTACAGATCTGTCAACAGGAAACCAGCTTTGGGACAAAATGTATTATTGTGCTGCAGCTGTTAAAGCAGTAGTACTAGTTAAATGCATCCTTTTTTGTTCGTTTAGTATACTTGCTGAGATGTGAAGGGGGAGTGTGGCTGTAAATACTACAGTTGGATTTTGACAACATTCAGTGTTGGTTCAAGGTTAGCTGACTGCCTCATAATACCAAAAAAACAGTCTCTGTGACTTCTGGTACCCGTCAGAGGCTTGCCAAACTTACTTCTCCTCCCCTATTTAGTATCTCTGATTATGCTAAACTTAAAGATGTCTCCTCCTTCAAGTACCTCAGGGTCTGCCTTGACTGGCATCTTGATTTCTCTGTGCACACTGATGCAATTCACCATAGGCTTCACCCTAAGCTCAGTGCTTTGCACAGCAACAAAGAGTGTATACCGCTCCCTGCCCACCGAGAAATTGTACTAAAAATGATCCTTCCAAGCTTTGACTATGGTGATCTAGTTTACTGTAGTGCCCCTTAAAATGAAAATTACATACCTATCGTAATTCCTGATCTTTCTATGTATCTTCACCATTCATCACCTTTGGGTTCTGGCCAGCTCGTGGGAGCCTTTTTGGATGGGCAGGTCGATACACGACGGTGCCACCTAGGCATGGCTCGGTATAGCCGTTAGGTGTCATTGACCCGCCTCCCGCCTGTTCTCAGTCGCCATAGAGTAAGAAGGGATGGGAGGGAGAGACAAGGAAGTCCAAGGGACAGACAAAGGAAAAGATATACAAACTAAAAGGAGAAATAAACGACAGGACAGAAGGAGAGTATAGAAATCAAAGGGGATTGGGAAGGGGCCCCGATCTCTGGAAGCAGAAAGAAGAGGGAAGGAGGGAGGGAAAAACTAGAACTAGGGAGGGGGAGGACATACCGTGAACGTTTGACCTGTCTCCAGATTGTACAGGAACTATGAAGGAGTAGCCAGAATTCAAGGCACAGAATCACTGGCAATAAACTCCGACATGAGCAGAAGTGGTTATTCTGGAGAAAAGACAGGATACAGGGCTGTCCTCCCCCGGAAAACACATATCTAGAAGCGAGAAAAGTACAGTTACGTAAGAACTTACCGTAACAGTAGATCTTCGAGAGGAGCTCTTGCAGCAGGCTATAACAATTAGGACTATGCCGCAAGCACTAGGACCCTCCGGAAACTTTTCAGCCAGCAGTATACAGCAGGGACCACCCCCCGACGTCAGTCCTGGTAAAAAAGGGGGCGGACCCAGCACCACCTCAGTTCCCCCGTCAAGGCCCGCGAACAAGCCCTGATGAGAGAAGGAGACGAAGCGCTCAATGAAGGTGTAGATGAAGATCTGCACACCTCGAGAGGAAAGGCAGGTGGGAAAGTAACGCCTGCTGCAAGAGCTCCTCTCGAAGATCTACTGTTACGGTAAGTTCTTACGTAACTGTACTGTCTTACTTCGAGTGGGAGCTCTTGCAGCAGGCTATAACAATTAGGACTGAATACCAAGCAGTCCTACGCCAAAGAGGCAGTCGAACCCAGGAGGTGGAATATACTGACTCCAGAGGCCTAGGACAAAAGTCCCTGCAAAACAGCCAGACCGAAACTGGCACGGCATCTGGAGACGATATCCAAGCTGTAATGCTTGACAAAGGTATGCACCGAATTCCAGGTAGCGGCCACACATATGTCCCTGATAAAGACATTTCTCAGGGTGGCAAAAGAAGCAGCCACTCCCCTGGTGGAGTGACCTCTGACCGGACCCGGTAGGGGCTTATTGTGCTTTTCATAGCAGAAGGATACGCAGTGGAATATCCACTTCGAAATCATCTGCTTGGTCACCGGTTTGCCCAAGCATTGTGGTGCAAAGGCCACAAAGAGTTGCTCCGACTGACGGTGCGTAGCCGTCCTTTTGAGGTAATACCTCAAAGTCCTGTGGACATCCAATGTGTGAAGAAGAGCTTCCCCTCTATTAGATGGGGAAGGAAAATAGACTGGAAGGTCAACCGACTGGTTAGGGTGAACTCCGAGACCACTTTCGGAAGAAATTTAGGATTAGTTCTAAGGGAAACACTTTCCCTGTGGAAAACCAAATACGGCTCTTTACACATCAGAGCCTGAAGCTCGGAAAGTCTTCGAGCTGAGGTAATAGCAACCAAAAAACACATCTTCCAGGAAAGATAATACAGCTCAAAATCCGCTGCCAGTTCAAATGGAGGGAGGGTAAGCTTCTCCAACACAAAAAGGAGATCCCAGGGTGGGATAGGATCCCTAATGGGAGGTCTCATATGCAAAATTCCTCTCAGAAAGGTGCGGGCTACATCCAACTGTGCCAACGCCTTGTCTCCAATCACAGCATGGTAGGTGGAGACGGCCCACATGTGCACCTTAATAGAGGAGTAACTCAGGCCATGTTGGTACAAGAAGAGGAGGTACTGTAACGCTGAGTTCACTGGACAGGTGATGGGGTCCAAATGCTGTGACAAGGCCCATAAACAAAAATGCTTCCATTTCATAGCATAGGCGGAGTGGGTGGAGGGCTTCCTCGCCAAGACTAGGACTACCGCTACTTCCGGGGAAACCCCGTATCTCTGTTGAGTTACGTCTGAAGGAGCTAAGCATGCAGATGTAAGGAACAGGGATTCGGATGGACCAACGATCCTTGTTCCTGGGATAGCAACTGCGAGCATATGGGCAGCGGAGTTGGAGGTTCCATGGATGACCGCTGCAGGAGTGGGAACCAAATCTGCCGAGGCCACCGGGCGATTAGAATCATTCGAGCCCCTTCTGCCTGTAACTTCAGCAGGACTCTCTGAATGAGAGGGAAGGGTGGGAAGGCATAGAGGAACCTCCCTGCCCAGCAAAGGGATAACGTGTCTGGCCAGAAAACTCCAGGCGTGTGCTCTCGCGAGCAAAAAATTGGCAGTTTGGCATTGCATGGTGACGCAAAGAGATCCAGCACTGGATGACCCTACTTACATAGATACATAGACAGTGTCGGCAGATAAGGGCCTATGGCCCACCCAGTCTGCCCATTTAAGTTTGTAAGTTCAGTTTATGTTTTCCAGGAAGTCTGTTGCCCCTTACCCCTGACCTCCAGAATTCTTTTATGTCTATCCCATGCATTCTTAAATCCCGTGATTGTTTCAGCCCCCACCACTTCCTCTGGCAGGGTGTTCCACTTGTCCACCACCCATTCTGTGAAGAAATTCTTCCTCACGTTTCCTCTGAATCGCCCTCCCTCCAACTTCATCCCATGCCCTCTAGTCCTGGAACATCTTTTTCGCTTAAAAACAGTGTTTTCCTGCACCCTGTTCCTCCCTGTAAGATACTTGTATGTCTCTATCATATCCCCTCTCTCCCTGCTCTCCTCCAGGGAAGAAGAAGAAGAGCTGATCTGCTACGGACTGTACCAGCTCCCACTCGTGCGCTCTGGAACGAGACCTGCACAGGCTGTCGGCCAAATTGTTCAGGACGCCTGGAACGTGCACTGCGGACAACAGAATGTGCCGCTCCAGCGCCCAGTGCCAGACTCTCATTGCCTTCCTGCAAAGGGGATACGAGTGAGTACCCCCTTGCTTGTTGACGTAGAAAACGACCGCCATATTGTCTGTAGAAGAGAGCCCGGCACCAGGTTTTCTTGAAATGCTTGTAAGGCATAGAGAGCCGCTCGCATCTCCAATACACTGATATGGAGAGATTGCTCCTCGGGTGAACAAACCCCTTGCGTTTGATAAGCACCCAGGTGCGCTCCCCATCCCAGATCTAATGCATCTGTCATGAGAGTCTGACCTAGTGGCTCCGGATGAAACCTGACCCCCTTCTCCAAGTTCCGGGGGTCCATCCACCAAAGCAAAGTTCTCCTAACTTACTTGGTGATCCTGACCATAAAGTCTAGATCATCGTAGCCCTGGTCCCACTGTACCCTGAGCATCCACTGTGGGACCCGCATGTGGAGGCAGGCCAGAGGAGTGACTGGAATGGCCACCGCCATGTGCCCCAGTAGGCTGAGGAAGTTCCGTGCCGGAACTTGAGGAGTTACTGAGATCCATTCGGCAATCTCTTGCAGGCGATCGCCCCTGTCCGGGGGTAGGAAAGCCATGCCCTGGACAGAATCCAGGACCGCTCCAATGAAGACGAGTATTTGACTGGGCTCGGAGGACGATTTCCGAAGGTTCAGGATGATCCCCAGCTCTCGGAACAGAGTATAGTGTCTCCGAGGGTGTGAAGTAGGCTTGACCTTGACGGGGTTGTAAGCAGCCAATCATCGAGGTAAAGAAAAACGTAGTGCCCCATGTGCCTTAGAGCCGCAGCCACCACTGCCAAGCATTTTGTAAAGACTTGCGGAGCGGAGGAGAGGAGAGGCCGAACAGAAGAACTTGGAATTGGTAGTACTCCCGTTGGAAGTGGAACCTCAGAAACTTCCTGTGGGGAAGGAAGACCTCGATATGCATATATGCATCTTGCATGTCTAGGGAGCAGAGCCAGTCTCCTTGGTGCAGTAGGGGAAGTAGACCTGGAAGGGTCACCATCCTGAACCTTTTATACTCTATAAAGAGACAGAGAGCTGAGGTCCAGAATGGGTCAAAGATCCTGTGTCTTTTTTGGGACCAGTAAGAAAGGGGAATAAAACCCCTTTCCCCGCTGATGCAAGGGGACTACCTCTATTGCCTTTTTCCTGCAAGAGGGTCTGAATTTCTCCTTCTATCAGTGGGATGTGAGAAGGAGGATATCGGGAGTACTATGGTGGAGTATTTGGAGGGAACTCCGTGAACTCTAGCATGTGTCCTCTCCTGATGATGTACAGGACCCATTGGTCCACAGTTATCGACCTCCACCCTTCGAGATGAAGGGAGAAGCGGCCCCCGACCTTCTCCCCCGAGTCTTCCTCTGGAAGGGGGGGCAGAAGGGAGTCATTGGGCTGAACCAGGCACAGGCAGAGAGGCCTGGGAGGACTTGGGCCCACGGTTAGGCGCGCCTCCAGGTTGCTGGTTACTGGCTCTCCTACAAAAGCCGCCTCTCTGACCCTGCTGATTACCATGGGCATGTCCACCTTGACCACCTGAGGGCTTGCGAAATGGCCATTTCCGTTGCTGGTCGTCGCGGTACATTCGGCGGACCGACCAGATGGACTTGCCCGACTCCTGGAGACGAGAAATCAAAGCTTCCGTCTCTTGCCCAAACAACACGGTGCCCTGGAATGGCAGAAGCGGCTGCCCTGGCTGCCGTATCTGCAGTGTCATACGAGGCTCTCAGGACATAAGAACCTACGTTGGAGCCCAATTTCATAATGTCCATAAGTTCTGACTTCTGTTCGGAATCTGGCATGGCTCTCAGTAGCTCTTGTCCCCTCTCCCACAGAGCATTCTGGTACTGAACCATATGCGTCAGGAAGTTAAGGGACCGGACGGAGCTGGTGGTAGCAGAGTAAACTTTCTTGCCCACCCGGTCCAAATATCGAGACTCTGGATCGGGAGGCTGCAAGCTAAGGTGCTTCGGCTGCCTGGACTTGTCATGGGCAGCCGTGATGACTGAAGAGTCTGCCTGAGGGTTCTCTGCTGGAAAAGCTTCTGCCCTCGGGGCCTTATACAGCCTGTCCGATTTCTTGGGAACAGCCGGGATGGAAGCCGGACACCTCCAGGTAGTCCAAGTCAGGTCCTGGAAAGTGTCCACGAAAGGAGGGACCACCAATGGTTTCGGCTCATTTTGCCTCAGGTATTTTGCCAACCTTCGACGTTCCGGATCCAGGTGCTCCATTTCCCACTCATTGGAGGCCTGGATGTGCCTCATGACATCCATAAAGACTGGATCATCGGGAGGTGAGCGAGGCTGGTCCTTCTCTCTTGGGGACTGCTCTAAGCTGAGCGAGGAAGAAGATGAGTAAGAAGAAGAGGGAGATCGACTACTAGGTCTGGAATAGTCAGATCTCTCCTAATGACCAGACTCTCTCCGTCAACGGTAGCTGGGGGACCGACGTCGGTCCGAAGACCAGCTCCGGTCCCAAGACCGGTGACGGAGCGAAGACCGACTTCCATCAGAAGATCGACGTCGGGAGCGCTCTCGTCTAGGAGAACAAGAAGGGCCCTGAGTGCGAGACCTAGACCGGCGACGGTCTCCAGAGTCCTTGGAGCGTTGGCGGTGGTCTTTGGAACCGGCGCGGGAATGAGCCCTGGAAGGAGGTGTAGGCGGTCGCTCTGGGGACTTCCTTGGGGAGGGCTCACCTCCAGGCTGTGGTTTGCCCGCTGGGTCCAGTACCGGTGTCTGGGACGGTGACGGGAGGGGGGGGGTCCCACTTCTGGATCTGTCCCCACCAAAAGGAGAGCAACTCCTGCAGCTCGTCCTTCGAGAAAAGTTCGGCAGCTTGGCCCGGAAAGGGAGTATCCGGGACGTCAGCCCGCGAAGGAGAGCCCTCTTGGGAGCCCAGGGGAGGAGGACTTGGAAGGCAGGGACATCGGCTCTTCTGTGTCCCTCCTTTATCGCCCCCCTTCAGCTGGCATGGGTGGTGGGACCCGGCCCAGTGGGGTGCCTTGAGGGCTCCGGAGGCGCCCTCCAGAGGCGGGCCTTTAGCAGGCGGCACCGGTGCCTTGGTAGGTGGGGCCACAGCTTTCACCTCCAAGGGCTTGGCGGTAACCTTTAGTGGGGTTACCTTAGACTTGGCCGGCTTCTTCCCTGAGGGCCGGCCTTGGCCTGAGAAGACTTTGGATGCTCTCCTGCGCCCGTGGAAATACGGGCCTTCTTGGGAGAAGGCTGCAAACAAGAACGGGACCGGCGCCGGGACCGACTACGGTCTTTCCCGTGGTGCTTGGTCTTCTCCTTGCGCTTTCCCTTGGAGGAGTGCAGATCCATCTTCTTTTCTAAAAGAAATGCCTTCAGGGCCTTGAGACATCGGAACCGGGTCCGGCTGGTGAACGCCTGGCAGGCTGAGCAGGTCGCGGTATCGTGGTCTGGCCCGAGGCAAAAGACACAGCTCTTGTGCCCATCCTTGGCAGGGATCTGCCTCTCACAGTCACACTTGTTTTGGTGTGGCTCTGGAGAGACCGATGACGACGAAGACATCTATCGACCAAACTGAAAAAACGTCAAAAAATGGTACGTCAATGACACTGAAAAAAACGTCGAAAACAGCACAAAAAAACGGGTTGAAACACAGTATTTTAGCTGTTCCTGGCAAGCTGGAACTGACGCCTTCTTCTCACGTGCGCAGGACGCGGCGGGAAAAGAACTGAGGTGGAGCTGGGTCCGCCCCCTTTTGTACCAGGGCTGACGTCGGTCCCTGCTGTATACTGCTGGCTGAAAAGTTTCCTGAGGGTCCTAGTGCCTGCGGCATAGTTCTAGTTGTTATAGCCTGCTGCAAGAGCTCCCACTCGAAGTAAGATCAAAAGTTTCTTGAATTAATTTTGAGGGATGAGTCCCTAAGGACAAGGATGGAGCAGACTAGAGGAAGAGAGAGAAAAGAAGAGAGGGCAACCACCAACTCCCAACCCAAAGGGGTGGAGACGAGGCATTGAGAAGAGAAGTGCCCTCTCCCCCGATCCCTCTCCCCTCCTGTCAGAAGGTAAAAATCCCCCTGTGTGCCCAAGGTCACCCCACTCCTGACCAACAGAAAGGAAGGGGGGGGAAGGGGGCACACAGAGGGAGGGGACCCAGACACTTAGGCCCCAGGGGGGATGGATTTAGATTGAGATGAATGGTGAAGATACACAGAAAGATCAGGAATTATGGTAGGTACGTAATGTTCATATCTTATCTGTGTCAATCTTCACCATTCATCATCTTTGGGTGAGTACCGAGCCCCCACCCCCGAAGGGGGCCCTAGACCCTAAAGGACTAAGTCCCTTAGCTCTCAGTGGGCGAGACGCTGGAAGGGAGAACCTTTACGAGTCTGAAGAGGCCCAAGGCTGTGGAGAGTGAGGCGGGGACACCCCAGAGGGGGCAGGAGGTTGCCCCGACAGATGCCGCCTCACCCCACAGGAGAAAAGATGGGTTCTCCGGTATGCGGAGGAAATCACCCTATGCCGGGCCAGGGGTGACAACCGGGAAAGACACAGTCATGCCGTCCACCTAGTGCAGATTGCTGTCCATACGACCCTGGAAGCTACCCAACTGGCGTCATAAGATGCCCTCGCTTGGTGCCTTGCTAGCTCCAGGTCACGTGCAGAGTGTGCAATGGCTTGTCTGGTTACCTTCGAATCAGGCATAGAGGCTAGGAGTTGACCTAACCTGGACCATAGAAACCTATCATAGGTAGCACAGTGGGCCTGATGTGCAGAAATTGAAAAAGAAGCAACCGTGCCAAGTAGAAGGTCCTCCTCCCCCAGAAGTCAAAATCCACAGAATCTTGATCCTGGGGCTGGTCACGGTGGAGGGCACGAAGCCCATCGGGAGTGTCCAGCTGCATCAGTCCTGACTGAGGATGAGGCATACGAGCCGAAGACTCCGGGGGAGGGGCACAATACCTCTGGCTCAGATCCCTAGGGGCTGGGATTCCAGAAAAGGGTCTTTGCCACAATCGCAACGACGCCTCCTGGAAAGGAGTAGGCCAGGCGGGCACAAGGGTGTCCGCAAAGAAATCGCCTAGGAAGGCGCGCGTTGAATGCTCCAGATTGTGTTGAGTGGATGGAGTGACATGCAGGTCCTCCATCATCCTCACGAGGAAATACTGATACTCTGCAAGATCAGCAGCAGGAGAGATGTGGACAGAGGGCTCCTCTCCCCCTTAAGAGGGGGATGAGGAAGCGGAGGACCTCAGAGATCCAGGGGTTGGCTACTCAGGGTGATAGTGGAACACCTGTTTGTCCATGGCCCTGACATACGAAGGGAAGTGAGCAGCTGCACCCCAGAATTGCTCCCAGGAGAGAGGTCCCCTAGGACCAAGAATGCCTGGGAGCACAGGAGATGGTGACAGAGGAGTGGGGGCAAGGCCAACAGCAGAAGGTGACCGTCCTCTGTCCAGGCAAGAGAGCACACCAGGAGCCTCAAGAGAAGAAGGGTCTCTGGAAAACCCAACAGCTGATCAACCATGCTGGAACTGCCTAGGCTGTGCCCTGAAGATTCTCCCTGTGAGGTGACTGGGACCGTGGAATTCCAAAAGGACGGTCCCTACCCTCCAAAGACCAGGGCCCTCTCAAGGAAACTGAGAGAGAAGGGCGGGGATCTGCGCTACGACTCCTTCTCGAACCCGGGTGGGTCCTGGAAAAGGGTCGCCGGATCGAACCCTGACTCCTCAGAATCCAAAAGAGCCCTCCTCCTCCTCAAAAACACCAGCCTAGGCAGCTGACAGCCCTGGTCAGTCCCCGAGGGGACCACCCAGGGACTAGCACCCTCCCCTCTTGTGGGTACTCTGATCGGCCCTAAAGTTGGGCGATCCAGGCATACCACCTGAGGGGGTACCCCAACCGAGGGGGCAGAAAACCCTCCAAGCCCAGGCTGCAAAGCAATAGTGGCCTGCACCACTGCCTGCTAGTCAGCACTCCTGACCCTAGACTTGGGGGAAACCACCTGCTCCTCAGAGGGAGGCTGGCTCCGGTCAGCCGAGGAAACTACTAGGGTGTCCACATGGGCTGCCAACTCCAAAGAGTCGGAGAGCCGGTCCGAACCAGACTCGGACACCGTCTCCGAGGAGGTAGAGACCGAAGTCCAGTGCCAGACTGTACACGGATGCCCGCTGCCGTCCCGACCGAGGGGGGTACCAGTCCGAGTGTCTGCACCAGAGCCGGCTCCGAACTCTCCAACAGCACCATGAGCGGTGCCTGAAGAAGATACGGCATCAAGAGCAGTAGCAGAAACGGAGTCGATGCCTGCCACAGCGCTGTCCTGACTCACAGTGCCGCAAGCGGCACCGAAGTCAGGGACGGCACCAATGACAGCACCGACAGCTCCCTCAAAGCCGTGAGCGGCGGCAAGGGTGACACCTCCTACGGCGCCGTTTCCTCGCTCGGCACCACAAGCTGCACCAGAGGTAGACATGGCGCCGTCTCCAGCTTCGGCGCGAGGAGAGAACTAGTCGAAGACAGTGCCGTAGAACCTCCCACAGTGCCATCAGCACCGTGAACGGTGTTGACAGCGGAGACGGCACCGAGTGGCGGACCGGTGCCGGCCATGGCACCATCAGGGCCCACGGCGCCGAGGCCCAAGACGGCGCCGACCCATGGCACTGAGGACGGTGCCGACCCAGGCTTCCCAGCCTGAAGGGGCCATTGCCAGAGCAGTGCTCTCCACCACGGGGAGGGACGCCCTGGGCCTCCTGCACTGTGGAAGGGCTTCTACAAGAGTGAAGCTACTAGAAGCAGAAGCCCCCTCCTTCATGGTCCATACAGAACCAGTAGGGGATCAGGAGGAAAGGCCGAGAGACCGCAGCTTGGCCCGAGTGTGCGCCCATCCCCGAAAGTCGGCAGAGGTCGTCCAACTTTTCACGCGCATTGTTCGATGACATGATGGTCCATGGAGAAGCAGGCGTCGCACAAATCCATGTCATGAAGCGGGCCAAGACACGCGAGGCAACCATCATACTGGTCGATGACAAAGTACTTGCGGCCGCATGGGCACCGATGCATAGGGGGCCGCCCCGTGTTCAATGATTTCTTGCTCCCTGACCGAGACATGATCGACGGCAAAACAAGTTAAACAAAGACTCGACGTTGCTGACAAATAAAGAAAAGGAACAGTCTTACCACACTGGCGTTGAGTGGTGGTGAAAACGGAACCAGCAGGAAAAGTATTCTCGGCGTCGATGACACGGAGTCATACAGCAGTAGGCCTTTTGAAAGCAGCTCCTAACGAGGTGCAACCTCTATGGCGGGAGAAGAACGAGGAACTAGCGAGAGGGCGGGGTCGACAACACCTAACGGCCAACCCGCGAGCGCCACACAGTGTGTCGACCTCGAGGGTGGCGCAGGCGGTGCGTCGAATCCACCCATCCAAAAAAAAAAAAACTCCCATGGGGTCGTGCCCTCCGGCCAGAACCCCAAGGTGATGAATGGTGAAGACTGACACAGATGAGATCCTACCTTGACAGCCTGGTCCCCCTTTTTAATTCTTTCTGCTGCTTTGCTTTAGGTCTCCCCTCTCGTACTCGCCACTGCTCTCTTTATTCAGCTCTTTCATTCCCTTTTCTTGATGCTAGGCGCCTTTCCCACTGTCTCTCTTTTTTGTCCAGATTCTGGTTTGGCACCCTTCCCTCTTATCTCAAATCCCTTATTTCCCCTCTTCCTTCTTCCTCTTATTCTCTCCGCAACAATACCTTCCATTCTCTTAATATCCCTCCTAAAATATATATTGTTGGCCAATCTAGTTTTCCTTACTGCTTTCCTAAACTTTGGTCCTCCTTTCCCCTTTTTATTCACTCTGCCTCTTCTACTTCCTCCCTAAAGTCTCTTCTTTTTGACCGATCCTCAATCTCTCAGCAGTGTTTGACATCGTGGGGTATTGTTGAACATCTGCGGGTTTGTTGTGGACTGGCTGGTACAGTCCTCAACTGGTTCCAGTCACTCTTCACTGGTAGGATGCAGCTGGTAGTGTCGGAGATTTTTTCCTCAGCATGCCTGCCCCTGCCATGTGGGGTCCCGCAGGGCTCCATTTTGTCCCCCATGTAGTTTGCAGTGTATATGCTACCACTAGGGGACATTATAAGACAGTATGGGCTGAGTTTTCACTGCTATGCAGATGATGCTCAGCTATACCTGTCTTTTGCGCCCAACCAGGAGGCGGTGTCACAAGATTAAAAACCAGAAAAAAACAAAACAAGACACACTAACAAACCATAAACACACCCAGCCCCCCACCCTCATTGTTCTGGAGCAGGTATACTAGAGAAAAGAAAGACTATGAAAGAAAAGATACCAGGGATCAAATAAGTACAAAGGAACTGGGAAGGAGTGCTAACATAAATAAACAGTGAAGTATTTGAATATTTCAAACAAGGGACAAAAGGAAAAACAGCATATGAGCACCTTATACCGGACTTACATTGGCAGACCATATTAACTGGTACGTATCTGAAGTCCGTGTACCATAAGTAAAGTAAATAATGGATCCCAGAACTTGTTGAACTTAGATAAACAGTCCGCCATACCAGCTAGCATGTTCTCTGCTTGTAAAGCAAATAAGATTTCTTTATACCATTCTGCATACTTAGGCACATCTTGATCACACCAGTGATGCAATATAATGTTTTTTTAGCACAGGCTGAGATCAGGGCCACATGAACCCATGCTTTTTTCTTATACAGCACCAACCTTTCGGTACTTTCTTCCTCGTACGACGAGAGATTACATTACAAGCCTTCAAGAGGGAGATGAAGTTGCAATTATTCAGGCAAGCTTTTCAGCTTGATTAAAGTTAGCCGATCTAATATTATTCAACCAGGAGAGTGTTCTATTGTTTTCCTGTTTTGGCTTCACTGCTGATATGTTAATTTTAACCGTTTCTGTTTCACTTGCGAAGTGCCTTGAATCACAATGAAAAACAGCACTGTACCAAATAAAAATTGATTGATTCATTGATGGACTTTTGTCGTCCCACCTGCAACTGCCTTTGACCCTTCCTCCTTTTCTCTATTCTCTAGTCTTGCCCTCTTCTTGCTGTTCTGTTTTCTTTCTGAACATATTTGAGAGTGTTTTTATTTTCTAGTTGCCTTCATTTACTACCTTGCCTTTAATAGTTATGATTCTGCTTGTATTATTATATTACTGTATTTTACCTTATTATATTGTTACCTACCTCCTTATCCCCTCTCCCCCAGGACTCATCTGGAAACAAGCTGTTGTCAGCTCAGTATGTATTTCCTGGTTAAACTTTTAAATCAATAAATAAATACAGCACCAGCCAGATCTGCTGTGGATCCATAACAAAGTTAAAAATTATTTAATATCTCTCAAAATACAGATTGCTGAAAATTAACTTTTGTAGACATGGAAACCAGAATTATGGCTGCACAGGTACAGCCAGAAAGTAGAAGTTTGAAAATCACTTCCTAGTTATCCAGTACTGCTGCTTTAAGACTTCAAGCTAGTCACAGAAAAGAAAGTTTGTATATATTTTGTGAGAAACAGGAGATGTAACTTGCAATGATCAGGATGAATAATTTAAACTGCCAAGAAAAGACATAAGGAGAACAATATTTTGTTTAGGAAGATAGACTGAGATTTAAATTGAGAGACTCAAATGGAGGATTGTTTGTATTCCCTTTGTGAAGAGTTATCCTGTACAATTTTCTTTTTCTTTTTTATTGTTAGTGATAATAAAACACTACTTTTGAATTTTATAACTCCTCCTAGTCTACCTATGCTTCCTGACATATGCCCCTAACACAGCACAGTAGACCTATGACACTACAACTGCAGAAAAACAAAATGTCAGAGGTTCCTAGAAGAGACACAAGACAACTTTCTCACTCACGGAGTGGGAGAATCCACTAGAAAGAAAGTAATTTTGGACTTGGGTAATGTCCAACCAGGATATTATAAGGACCATTGTCATCAAGGACCCTATCTGGACAGATGTTTGATTCCTGCTGACAGCTTGTTCCAGGGCTTGCATTTTAATAACCATCCTGCTGCAACTACTGTATATATCTACGCTTACTACCATTTCCACTGCTGGACTTGAGAAGTCTGACATGCTATTCATTTACTGGCTGCTCTCATAACTGTGCTCAAGTACTGTTCTTCATTCAAGTACTGTTTTTTAAGTTAATGTTGCCGTTTCATTGGATACAGTTCTGTGTGTGACGATTTGTTGCCACAGCAACTGTGCACAGTGTGGACTGCCGCCCGATTTCAACTGCTTTCACCTGACTCTGCTAATTTCCCATATTCTGTTGGTGGCAGGTGCAAGAAACGAGGAGGCAACAGACTTCAAAAGGCAGTCTGAACTCAGGCACAGTAGCATTTGCGCGGCGGTGGCTAAGTGGGGAGGCAAAGTGGTCACGACTGGAGTCTGACCAGAGTCAGACCGGAAGAAGATCGGACCAAGGAGTATTATATTTTAGCGACTTTATCGGACTGTGTGAAAGTGTTGCAATGGTGGGGGAGGCAGTGTTTTTGTAATGGTTCTCTATATGTGTTGTCCTCTGTGCACTGATGCTGTCCTTAGTAGGACAGCTGGTGATGATACTCATGGGTTTACCACTGATGAGACCGCATCTGGCACAGCGTACAGTTACACAACGAATTATGGTCTTGTGTTTGGTACTGTGTACAAACACATGGGATATGCTGCAGAATTTGGTATGTCTAAACATGGATTTACCTTGAAACGGCAGTGTCTTGTTAAGATGCCTGCATTTGGGTATCTTATATTATTGCTTGCTAGAGATGTGGAGTTTAATCCGGGGTCCTGTTGTTAATGATGTGGCAGATGCTGACTATTTTAGACATAATATTTTAGGTATGAGAGCTATGCACTTTAATGTTCAAAGCTTACCAGCCAAGTTTCATGAGGTGGAAGCTTGGGTCGGGATGTACTGCCCTGATGTTTTGGCACTTAGTGAAACTTGGCTGCATCCTGATGTGTCAACTAAAGAGATTTATTTACCCGGTTATAACAATTTTAGGAATTATAGATTAAAGGGCAAGGGGGGGGGTTATATGTTTTATATAAAAAAATCACTTTATGGTTCTTGAAAAGAACATTTTTAAGGATAGCCCGACCTATGTGAGCACTCAGCAGTTTAGGTCTTTTTGGGTCACATAAAAACACTGACCGTTTGCTGCTCATATATACCTCCTAGGATGTGTAAAGAAGGTTTACTAGAATTGTTGATAACTTGGACCATAAAGCATTTGATGAGCTTTTGGTACTGGGTGATTTTAACTCTTAACTGGGTTGGTCCTGACATGACTAAATTTAGTGGTCTGTTGTATCAGCTAAATCTGGGAACAGATAATTCTTGTGCCCACTAGGTTAAATACCAAGACAAATAGACACATGGCCCTAGGCTGGATATTAACAAATGAGCCAAATCATATTTTAAATTGTGGAATTATGGCTGTTTCAGTAAGTGATCATAGTCCCATTTTCTGCTTATGGAAACACATGGGCCCAAAGAAACCTGAACCTGTTAAACACACTTCAATGAATTTCAACAATTTTCAATCAATCAATCAAAATCTTTATTTAACCAGGTGAACATCATTGAGCAAAGCTCATTTGTGAGCTGGACCTGGACAGGATACAAGAAAAATACACAGCACATTGAACACAAAAAAAAAAAAATCACGCAATATTTAAATAACTAACGTAGTCTGGGCTAAATATAATACACAGGGTAATGACAGTGGTAGTGCATACGTACTATATACACACATGAGCAACTACATACAGGTTATATATAATCAAGACTGGACACTATGGTGTGGTGAAGGCAGAAGAACAAACACGAGTGAGAGGGGCAATAAGAGAAGTAAGGAAGCTGATAAGAAAAGGAAGGGAGTTGTGAAGGTTAAAGTGGGAGGGGGAGGGTAGGCAGGGGAACCCGTAAGTGTCATAGCAGCAAATAGCGATACCTGAGCCATGGGTAAAGACAGACTCCAGATAAAGGGAGTGAGGAGAGGCAGAACGTAAGGTGAATGCCCCGGGGTCAGGGAGGTAGGGGGCATGTGAACAAGAGATATGCTACTTTAAGACAACTGAAACCTACGCAAGGGAGCAGGCTACACAAGGAAAAGCAAAAAAGGAATGCTATGAAAAGGTTAAAGAGGGAGGGTAAGGGGGTAGTAAATGTACTGTAATATTGCATCAGACAGGTGACCAGCAAGTCAGTGAAGCAGGGAGGAAGAGATCAGGAGAAACAATTGCAGGTTTCTTTAAACGAATGAGCATAGAGAGTTTTAAATGTTAATATGCTGATGCTATAGGTCAATTTCAAGTATTTTTTGCAGTGTGTTCCAGCACACAGGTAATATATGGCTCATGGAAGCTCTACCAAAGTGTGATTTGACCTTTGGCACTGCCAGGCATATATAGGAGGCACTTCTTAGCGTATACGTACCTAACACACTTAGAGGTAAACAATCCAAGATATATTGAACGTAGACATATAGAAGTTGACGGCAGATAAGGACCGCAAGTCCCATCCAGTCTGCCCATTCCTTTTTCTACCTTATGAATGTGCCATCGGCCTTTGCTCTGTCAATGGCCTATCTATTCATACTCATCTGTATTGCTCCCTTATGCCTATCCCATCCCTGTTTGAAGCCCTGCACTGTATTCATATCCACCACTTCCTGAGGTAGGCCATTCCATGCACCCACCACCCTTTCTGTGACAAAGAACTTCCTCACATTACCCCTTAATCTGCCTCCCTCTAATCCCATGCTGTATCCTCTTGTCCTGCTATTTTTCTTATATTGAAACATGTTAGACTCTTTCACCTTGTTAATGCCCATAAGGTGTTTGAATGTTTCGTTCATATCATCTCTCTCTCCCTCCTTTGCTCTAGGGTATACATACTGAGCTCCGCTAATCTGTCCTCATATGTTTTCTGATGCAGTCCCTGCACCATTTTGGTTGCCCTTCTCTGGACTGCCTCAATCTAGTTAATGTCCTTGTGAAGGTGTGGCTTCCAGTACTGCATGCAGTACTCCAGATGGGGCCTAACCAGTGTCTTATAAAGAGAGATTATTACCTCCCTCTTCCGACTTGTGATACCTCTACTAATATACCCCAACATCCCCCTAGCCTTACTTACTGCTTACGTCTGCTTGGATGATTTCGGGTCACCGGTGATGATGATGCCCAAGTCTCTTTCTTCCCTTGTGACTGCCAGCAACTCCCCTCCCAGCCTATAGGTGGCTTCAGGGTTTCCCTTCCCTATGTGCATGATCTTTCACTTCTTTGCGTTAAACCCCAGTTGTCACTCTTCCAACCACTTTTCTAGTTTATCCAGCTCTCTTCTCAGTCTGCCCACCCCATCTGGATCATCTACTCTGTTGCAGATCTTGGTGTCATCTGCAAACAGACAAACCTCACCCTCCAGTCAATCTGTCATGTCAGTGATGAAGATATTGAAGAGGACTGCCCCAGGACTGATCCCTGAGGTACCCCGCTTGTGACCTGCATCTCTTCTGACCGTATACCATTTACCACCACTCTCTGTTTTCTGCCAGTCAACCAGTTTGCCATCCAGTTGACCAACTTCTGACCCACCCCGAGCCTACACAACTTATTAATCAATCTTCTATGAGGAACAGATTCTTGGCGGTAGCTCTGAAGGCCCAGAGGGAGATGTTTCTCTGTCTTCTGTAAGTGAGAGGTGTCCATCCCATGGCATTGTATAGAGAGCAGTGGTGAGTACTGTATGGAAAATCGGTGATAAACCTTAGGGCTCTATAATAGAGCGTGTCCAGTTTCGACAGCGCAGCAGCTGGGCCCTGGCTGTACAAAAATACTGCGTAATCCAGGAGGGAGAGGAAGGTGATTTGGACTAGTCTTTTCTTGGCATCTCTTGTAAGAAGATGCTTAATCCTATAAAATAGGCCCAACCTCCATCTAAGCTTTTTTGACAGTTCTTCGATGTGGTTGAGAAAAGAGAGTCTGTGGTCAATCCATACCCCAGGTACTTAAACTTGGATACATACTCCAGAAGTTTGCCAAGAAGGATGCTGATCGGAGGCAGTGTTCCAAGTAAGGACGGATATCTTGAAAGCGCAAGGGGGGAGTAGAACATTGCCTTAGTTTTTTTGGCATTTAGAAGTAGCTTTTGGTTAAGAAGCTGATGTTGCAGAAGACTAAAATCCTGTTGAAGGTGACTGCAAGCAGCCTCAAGGGTAGGTCTACTGGTGTAAAGAACCGTGTCATCTGCGAAAAGATGTATATTGGCATATTTGATGCAGGCATCTATACTGTTAATATATACTGCAAAAAGCAAGTGCCCTAGTATCAATCCCTGATGTATACCTCTTAGGAGGGGCTTAAGTGGAGAGAGTTCCCCTTCTGCTTTAACCTGCTGGAACCAATCTACTAGATAATTAGAGAACCATCTCAAGGAAAGGTGGTCCAGTGCAATGATCCTGAGGGAAAGGAGAGGCAGGTCATGGTCGACAGTATCGACACCTTGCTAAGGTCTAAGAATGCTGCACAAAGTTTTTGACATCAAGTTCATGTTGCCAGTTGTTCGTAACTTTAGCAAGTGTCGAAATGGTGCTATGCCATGGTCTGCAGCCAGACTGCAAAGGGTTAAGGAGATCATATAATTCCAAATAATTCCTTAGTTGTGAGCTCACAATTTATTTTAACAATTTAGACAGGATGGGGAGTAAAGACATAGGTCTATAAATGTTTAAGTTGCTGGGGTCTCCGGATTTAAAAAGAGGAATAACATGCGCAGTTTTCCATATGGAGGGAAGGACACCCTGAGAGACAGATAGATTAAAAAGGTGGGTAATTGGCACAGCCAAGACATGATAACCAATCTTAAGGAAGAAGGGTTCAAGCAGATCTGCTCCTGCACTCTTCCTAGTATCCAGCTGCTGCAAAAGATCTTCAACCTCTTTTAGTGATGCAGGTTGAAGGGAAAGTGACGAATTCATGACAGAGACTTCGGGGTCCAGTACGCCAACTTGGTTGCGGAGCGCACTGGCAGGGGAGGAGTCAAAGGCTAGGCCTGCAGTAAAGAAGCGATTGTTACCAGACTCAAGGATGGATGGCTTATCAGAGGTTGTAATGTCTCCAAGGCAGATTTTCACTGGCAGGGCATTTCCAGATGAATGGCTTCTACTTCCTTTAAGGTGCTCCAAAACGTAGCTCATCAGTTAGAAGCAGCGTCAAGTTCTGCTCAGTAGAAGTTAGCCTTAGCTTCTCTGACCATTTTCGTGCAATAGTTCCTAGCCTTTCTAAATGATACCAAGTCTGCTGGGAGCTTGGTTTTCCTAGCCTTTTTCCACAGTTAGTCTCTTTCAAGCAAGGTGGACTTTAACTGTGCTGACAACCACTGGCATAATTTTTTCTTGGCACAGATTTTAACTATGGGAGCATGTTTTTCTAATACCCCCAGCACAATTTCATGGAAGATGTCGTAGGCCCTGTTCACAGACTTTGCCAGGTAGAAGTCCTGCCACCTCAGGGAAAAGCATAGCTCTGTGATAAAAGCATAAGGGTCAAACTTACGCCAACATCTTTTAAAGGTAAATTGGAATGTAGATGCTATTTTAGGGATAGAGCTTACACAGGCAATAAAGCAGTGGTCGCTAATGTTGGAGAAAAAAACTCCTGTGTGGGAAAATAGATGCTTTTTGCTAACCATAATGAGGTCCAGTAGGTTGCTATTGTTACGGATCTTCTTATTAGGATGTGTAACTTCAGTACTAAGCTGAGACAAGCGGAGTGTGTCACAGATATTTTTAAGTAGTAAAGAGGCACTGGAGGATCAGTCCAAGTTAAGATCTCCTAAGGTGATATACTCTGAGGTCAAAGAACCCAGGGAGTTGAGAAGGTAGTTCAGAAGCTGCAATCCTGCCGACGGGGGCCTATAGCACCCAATAACACAGAGTGAGGTAGCGGGGGATATTTTAAGTTTGAGGGACAGACTTTCAAACACATTATGAATTGAGGTTAAGTCAATGACCAATGCAGAGAATTTATCCTTGACATAAATTGCAACTCCTCCTCCTCCTCTAGTCAGCCTATCCGTTCTAAAAAGGGAGTAAGAAGGGATATTTACTTTCCGGTCAGAAATTCCAGATCTGAGCCATGACTCCATGACCAAAAGGACATCAAGCATAGTATGACAGACCCAGGCCTGGATAGATGCAAGAATGTTTAATAGACTACACACATTAACATGCATAAAGCTCACCCCTTTGAGGCTGGGTAAGTCAGCCGGGGCTGTAATATTTGCAGGGGGACCTGGGTTAGGTTCAACATTGCCAGAACACAACGGTAGAAGGAGAAGAATCTTCTTGATGACTCCTCTGAGAGACCTAAGTGCTCTTGTATGTTTCCATCTGGGGAAAATAATTGCAGAAATGGTGGTGTCCCCAGGACTGATACCTAAAGGACCAATGGCCACAAATATTAATACCCTGACCATGTAAATCAGGGAATGTTGTAGTAACGGAGCTGAGGAAGAGAAAGTGACAGCCTTAATAGATGCCTCTGTAGAAGTTCCGTCCTGCCAGGGAAGATGAATACCCAGCACTAGTACAGGGAACTTAAAGGTATATATGCACCAATCAGGGAAGTCAGTGAGATCCTGGCAATGCACAGCGGTGCCATGATAGTACGCACAAAAAGGATAAGGCAGGAATAGCACAGTAGTTTCAATAAAACAAAATAGGAGTAATGACAGATAGGGAAACATAGCAGAGACCTTCATTCTTGAGGTCAGGTCCCAGTAGGAACCCTTGAATTTAGGAAGCCCTTAATCAAGGCTTAATGAGACAGCTAAACTGCAGCGGATCTACACTAATTGTAGTCAGTTATGGTGCAGTTGGACAGTGTATGATGTGCCTATGGTAGAGCAGGGGATGCATTGTTGATAAAGGCAGTGAAATTAGTGAATAATTGATTAAGGAACAGGAAGAGGAAGAATATCTAAGCAATGAGTGCAGAGGAGAGGACTGGTCAGAAGTAGGGGGAGCTGTAGTTCAGTAAGGTATCTATATGAACAACAGGCAGGATCGCTTTAGATAAAGATTATGTCCCTCTAGTGGCAGTACAACATAACTTGCTAATGGGAAAATGGACACATGGTGGTGGGGGGGGGGGGAGAGATATTTTAACCTCAAAAGGTTTTATGAAAGTCTAAGATGTGTGGACTGGTCTTATTTGCACTTGATTCCTGATGTGAACTGTGCTGATGAAATGAATGCACAGTAGAGATAAGGCATGGAAGCACTATAAGAAAGTTGGACCACTGAGGGAATTTCAGGAATATCGCTGTTTACGCAACAGGTGTAAGGCACAGATTAAACTGGCAAAAAGTAGCTATTTAAGGCAAAAATTAATGGGCTTTCAGATAAGAGAAAATTTTGGAACACGGTTAATGATTTGATTAATCCTAGTAGGGACTCTGATGTCTATGAAATTGGCTGATGATATGGTTTCTTGTCCAAACCTTATAGCAAATGAGTTTAATTACAGGATTGTTGATTTAAATAAGTATTTCTGTGATAGCTACAACAATAATTCTTTTTTTTCCTGAATCTACTTCTGATGATAATAAACCTAAGTTTTATTTAAAAATCACTACCCCTAAGGAAGTATGTAGGTTTTTACATCAACTTAAACCTGACAGCTCACCCGGCCATAATAGTCTGTTGCCTAACTTACTGCGTGATGCAGCTGAAGTTCTGTCTTACCCTTATCAGTAGTGTGATAAACTTATTTGTTATGACTGAGGTGCCTGATTAATGGAAACATGCACTGGTAGTGCCGGTGCATAAATCTGGCTCTCCTCATGATTTTGCGAAGTACATGCCCATTTCTATTTTATCTGCTATAGCTAAGATTCAGGAAAAGATAGTTTTTAAGCAGCTTATCGAGTATGTTGATAATAATAACTTGTCAAGGCATCAGCACGGATTTAGGAAGGGCTATGGGACAGAGACTGCCTTGGTCGCGTTCAAGATCACGATCGAGGGTATGGAGAATGGGTGTTTGACTGGGGCTGCGTTCGTGGACTCCACCAAGACATTCGATTTGGTTACATCAAAAAAGAAGGAAACCAGTCCAGCCAACCTCGGATGAAACAAAAAAGATACTTTTAAGGGAGAAGCTCTCTACCAATTAAGGCATAACTAACAGCAAAAACAAACTGGTAAAATGAGAGCCCACTCACCAAATATAAAACAATTTCTTTATTCTTTCTTTCAGCCATGGAGTCAACAAAAGGGACGTTTTAAATACACTTAAGTTAAACAACAAGAAATGATTTAAAGAAAGGCAGTGTACATTTATGAGAGATACAATAAAAAAGGAGAGAATTAATAGATCTATGTAATGAAATACATGATGTTTTGAATGAGCATACAAGTCTTCTAAGGTAATGGTGTAACCCACTGAAGGACTAGGTCTGAATCATTTGTGTTTGTTTATAACACTGTACCTGGTAGAAAAAAAGAAAAATTAAGATAAAAAATATGAAAGAAAGAATAAAGAAATAGTTTTATATTTGATGAGTGGGCTCTCATTTTACCAATTTGTTTTTGCTATTTGATTTGGTTAGCCACGGACTTCTGATTAAAAGATGGAGTGAATTGGGCATTGGACATCCTACTTCGCTGTGGTTTACAGATTTACAAAATAGATATCAAATGGTGAAATACCGGGGCTATGTCTCTGGGAAGCTTGCAGTAAAATATGGAGTACCAGAGGGCTCCATATTGGTCCTACTTTTCTTCTCTGTACTTTGATGGATTTCTAATGCACTGAAACATGTTAGCCTTACGCTTTACACTGACGATGCTGTGGTATACAGTATGTAAATGGCAAAACAATGTCGGAGTTAAATTGTATTTTGTCCAGAGACATAGGTAATCTCCATCACTGGTTAGATGCAAATCAATTAGTTCTAAACACAAGAAAAACCAAAAAGTACAGTTACGTAAAATTTTACCATAACAGTAGATCTTTGAGGAGTGTCTCTTGCAGCAGGTAATACACTTTAGTCACCACCAGAGGTCACAGTGGCACAAGGCAGTTCTTCTAGCAGTCTTTTCCAGGCGCCGCCCACACATAACATCAGCTTCCTGTTTCCTATATAAGTGTGGGCATTCCCTGGTGTCCTCAGTTCCCCCGCTGGACTCAGCTCGCTAAGCGAGGACCGAGGGGAAGCCGAGGTACCGTAGGTATCCCAACCCATAAGTCACTGGACCAGAATTTGTTCTCTTAGAGAAGGAGGGGGACAGAGGGTGAGATTGTACCTGCTGCAAGAGACACTCCTCAAAGATCTGTTATGGCAAGATTTTACATAACTGTACTATCTTCCACGGAGTGGTCTCTTGCAGCAGGTAATACACTTGGGATGAATCCTAAGCAGTGAACCCAAAAGGGGAGGTCATTACGACAGGAGGCCTTGTATGACAGCTTGGCCAAAGGCAGTCCTACAGCGTGAAGCAATATCTCAGTTGTAATGCTTCATAAAAGTGTGAATTGTGGACCAGGCAGCTGCACTGCAAATATCAGTGATCGAGGTCCCTTTAAAGCAGGCTGTAGTAGTGGCCATACCTCTGGTAGAATGGGCTTGGACAGGTCCAGGTAATGGCTTATTGTATTGCAGTGTCAGTGGCTCAGTAGATAGCACACTCGCCTCTGAGGCCGGGAGATCAGAGGGCTGTAGGTTCAGTTCCCACATCTGGCACTTGGCTTAATATCCCAGTACTGACACTGTAGTGCAGCATGAGAGGGGTGCTGCACTTCTGAGGTGCCATCTTTCGGATGAGACGTTAAACCGAGGTCCCATCTGCCTGGATTGGTGGTAGTTCAGGTGGATGGTAAAGATCCCATGGCACTTATCGAAAAGAGTAGGGGAATTTCCCTGGTGTCCTGGCCAAATTTCCCTCATTTCACTAAAAATACCACCAACAGCTTAATCTGGTTCAAAGTCAGTTGGCATTCATCTGTATCCCCCTTCCCCGGCTCGTGCCTGAAAATAGGCAGGATTTGTCTAGTGCACTTACCCGGTCAACAAAAACTAAATAAATAAAAATAAAATAAAATAAAATTTTGAATAACAAAATGTTGTGCAATGTGCTAGCCAATTGGAGAGAGTCCGTTTAGTGGCGGGGATACCTTCCCTGCCTGAGACGAAGGTGACAAAAAGTTGTGAAGTTTTTCGAATCATTTTCATTCAATTAGTGTAGTATCGTAATATACGATGAACATCTAAAGTATGTAAGAACAGGTTACTCACCTGTAACAGTAGTTCTAAGCGTGGTATATGTTGTTCATCCACACTCTCTGGCATGTCTCTTTCCCTTTAAATCTTGCCGGAAGTCTTCAAGCTGGCCCCTCTCACCCACCTGGGTGGTAAATACCTCGGCTCCGCCCCATGATGCTAGATCTTAGCCCACTGAAAGCAAGATTGTGCGCCTAAAGCTGGGGAGGTCGGGTGGGTGCGTGTGGATGAACAACATATACCACTCCTAGGACTACTGTTACAGGTGAGTAACCTGTTCTTCTAGGAGCGTGGATATGTTGTTCATCCACACTCTGGCAGACTCCAAGCAGTTCTCCGGGAGGAGGGAGGCAAGGCGCACACCTCCTACTTGGGAAATAGAGATTGGAGAACCAAGGCCCCAAAACCAGCATCCCGGAGTGACTCAAGGTCGATGTGGTAGTGGGTAATAAAGGTTTTTGCCGACTTCCAGGTAGCAGCCCGACAGATTTCCTGGATAGGGATGTCCCTGGAAGCAGCCACCAATGCAGCAGTATGGCAGGTAGAATCAGTTCTTATCCCTCTGGGAGGCTCCTTGCCCGCCAACTCATAGCACAGACCTATGCATGATGTAATCCACCTTGCAATGGTCCGTTTGGCTGCAGGTCTGACAGAAGCGGCTCCAGCACAGGTGACAAACAGCTGGCGAACCTCTCCACGAATTTCCGCCGTCCTCTCCCTGAAGCAGGAGAGAGCACGTCTCAGGTCCAAGGTATAGAGCCTGTACTCAGTGTCCGAGGTGTAGTTAGGGTAGTATACCAGCTGAGTTAACACCTGGTTAAGGTGAAACTCTGACACCACCTTCGGAAGGAATTTCGGGTTGGGGCACAGCACAACTTTGTCCCTATGGAAGACCAGATAAGGGGAGTCCACCAAAAGCTCCTGGAGCTCTCCTGTCCTTCTGGCTGATGTGATAGCCACCAGGAAGGCAGTCTTCCACGACAAGTGTGAAAGCTCACACTTGTTCATGGGTTCAAATGGCTTGCCCATGAGCTTTGCCAAAACCAGCAAGAGATCCCACGGAGGTGGAGGTTCACGCACCGGAGGGGGATATGTGATCCAGGCCTTTGAAAAAGCACCAGACCACTGTCTCCTGCGCCAATGTCGGCTGACCGGCCCGCACCCGGTAAGCAGAAATGGCTGCCAGGTGCACCCTAAGGGTCGATGACCACAGACCACCTTTGGAGAGAGACCAAAGGCAGTTAAGAATGTTAGCCACAGAAAAGGATAAGGGGTCCAGACCCTTACCCTGACACCAAATGGAAAATCGTTTCCATTTGAAGGCATAATATTTCCTAGTCAATTCCTTTCGGGATGCCTCCACTACAGTGTAGACATCCTCGGAAAGACCCAAAGCCTGGAACTCTAGCCGCTGAGGTACCGTCAGGTGCAGGGATTGAAGGTCTGGATGGAAAACCTTCCCCTGATTCAGAGATATCAGGTCCAGGCGTGTACAAAGCCGCTTCGGGGGCCTGCAGCAGAGGCTGAGGAGATCTGGGTGCCAGAACTGGCGCAGCCAGTCTGGGGCTACCAGGATCACCTAAGACTTGTCCCTCCTCACCTTGAGTAACACCTTGTGGATCAAGAGAAATGGAGGGAAAGCACAGAGGAGGCCTGGGGTCCACAGCCTCGAGAAGGCATCCCCCTGCAGTGAGCACTGCTGAGGGGGGCGGGCATGATACAGCCTCAGCTTGGTGTTTTCCCTGAAGGCAAACAGGTCCACCATCAGTTTGCCCCAATGGGAGAACAAGTTGTAAGCTACCTCTGGATGGAGTGACCACTCGTAGGATGTCTCGCCTATACGGCTGAGAGCATCCGCCAGTTGGTTCGAGACTCCTGCCACATGAATGGCTAGGAGATCCGCCTCCAACCGGCTGACGAGGGTCCAGATTCGGAGCGCCTCCTTGCATAGCAGACAGAAGTGCGTGCCGCCCTGTTTGTTGAGGTAGTACATGGTCGTGGTATTGTCCGTCTGGAATTGAACCACTTGACCCCGGAGCTGAGGAGTGAAAGCTGACAGTGCCAGTCTGACTGCTCTGAGCACAGGTTGATGTGGCATCAGGACTCCCCGGGGGTCCAGAACCCATGGGCCCTTTTGTCCCCCATGTGGGCTCACAAGCCCATGAGAGAGGCATCAGTCATAAGGACGACCGTCGGCACAGGGCAGACAAACGGGACCCCTTCCTGCAACCATTCTAGGGCGGTCCACCATTACATAGAAACATAAGAATTTGACGGCAGATAAGGACCACTTGGCCCACCTAGTCTGCCCATTTTCCTACCTAACAGATAAGCTGCAGATCCTAGTTAACCAACAGCTTACTTCCTCCTACCCCCACTAGGACTGCCTTATGCCTGTCCCATGCATTCTTGAAGTCCCCTACTGTTCTTGACTCCACGACCTCCTCAGGGAGGCTGTTCCATGCATCCACAACCCTCTCAGTGAAAAAATACTTCCTCACATTACCTCTGAGCCGTCCCCGCTCCATCTTCAAATTGTGCCCCCTTGTTCTTGCACATCTCTTTTCTGAAAGATGCTACCATCTTGGACTTTGTTAATTCCTTGAGGTACTTGAAAGTTTCTATCATGTCCCTCTCTCCTTCTTTCCTCAAGGTATACATATTAAGCTCCTTTAGTCTTTCTTCGTATGTCTTCTGGTGCAGACCCTGCACCATTTTGGTTGCCCTCCTCTGGACAGCCTCCACTCTGTCTATGTCTTTGCGGAGATGGGGTCTCCAGAACTGCACACAGTACCCCAGATGGGGTCTCACCAACTGTCTGTACAGAGGAATAACAACTTCCTGTTTTCTACTATTGATGCCTCTTCCTATGCATCCCAGTATCCCCCCAGCCTTCCTTACAGCCTTCTCACATTGCTTGCCCACCTTTAGGTCATCTGATATAATTACCCCCAGGTCCCTTTCTATTTTCACTGTTGTCAGTATCTCACCCCCCATTGTGTACGCTTCCCCTGTGTTTTTGTTTCCCATGTGCATTACCTTGCACTTCTTTGCATTGAATCTGAGCTGCCATACATTTGACCATTCCTCCAACATTGCCAAGTCCCTTCTCATCCTTTCCACTCCATCTTGTGTATCAACCCTGTTGCAGATCTTTGTGTCATCTGCAAAGAGACATACTTTTCCTTCCAGTTCCTCTGCAATGTCACTTATAAAGACATTAAAAAGGACCGGTCCCAGTACTGAACCCTGTGGTACCCCGCTAGTAACCCTCCTTTCTTCACTGTGTACTCCATTTACTACTACCCTTTGCGTCCCGTTGTCTAGCCAATTTTTATCAGGCTACCACCTTGGGACCCACTCCAAGGCTAGCTATCTTGTGTATTAATCTTTTGTGTGGGACTGTATCAAATGCCTTGCTAAAATCTAGGTAGGCCATGTCCACAGCCCCTCCCTGGTCTACTACTTTGGTCACCCAAAGAAATCTATTAGATTCGTCTGACACGACCTTCCCATCGTGAATCCATGCTGCCTTGGGTCCTGTGCCCCACTGGCCTCTAGGTACTCAACAATTCTTTCCTTCAGAAGTGATTCCATCATTTTCCCTACCACTGAGGTTAAACTAACTGGTCTGTAGTTTCCTGCCTCTGTCCTGCTCCCACTTTGTGAAGAGGAATCACATCTGCCCTCCTCCAGTCCTCGGGTACCACCCCATCCTCCCATGATTTGTTAAAGAGAGTAGTCAGCGTGTCACTAGTTCTACCCTTAGTTCTTTTAGAATTCTTGGTGAATCCCATCAGGCCCCATTGCTTTGTCCACCTTCAATTTTATTAGTTCTTTCAGAACCCTTTCTTCTGTAAATGGACTGGTATCGACCCCATCTTCAGAGTGTTTCTCTTGTTTGGTTTAGGTAACTCCCCCTCCTCTTCCTTTGTGAATACTGAGCAGAAATATTCGTTCAGTATCCCTGCTTTTTCACCGTCACCCTCTACCCACATTCCCTCCCCTTTATTAAGCTTCAGCATCCCTGCTTTGGTCTTTCTTCACTCCCTAATGTACCTATAAAAGGTCTTATCCCCCTTCTTAACAGAACTGGCTATCCTTTCCTCGGTTTGGGCCTTTGCTATTCTGACTGTCTTCCCAGCCTCTTTCTGCTTTAACCGATAAAGTTCTCTGTCCTGCTTCTTCTGTGTTTCCTTATATTTCCTGAATGCTGTCCTTTTCTCCTTAACCTTCCCTGCCACCTCTTTTGAGAACCATAGCGGTTTTTTCCTTCGTTGTGTTTTATTGATTTGCTTTACAAATAGGCTTGTTGCCTCTGTGGTGGCTGTTTTGATCACTCCCCTTTGTTCCTCCACCCCTCCTTCTTGCCTGTTTGCTAGTGCTTTTATGAGGCACTCTCTCATTTTCCCAAAGTCAGCCGTCCTAAAGTCCAGTACTCTTGCTTTTGTATGGCTTGACTGTATGGCTGTGTTTATCGTGAACCACACTGTTTGGTGGTCGCTTGTTCCCAGATGGCTACCCACTTCTAAATCTGAGATTCTTTCTCCATCCCCATTTGAGAGTACCAAGTCTAAGACTGCTCCCTCCCGTGGGTTCCAATACTAGCTGTCTGAGGCATGCCCCTGTAGGGCATCAAGAATGACCCTGCTCTTGGATGTGCCTGCAGCAAAGGTGCTCCAGTTAACATCTGGCATATTCAGGTCCCCCATCAACAGTATCTCCCCTTTTTCTGCCATTCTAAGAAAGCCTTCTATCATTTCCTTGTCCATTCCCCCCCCTGAGATGGGGGTCTGTATACAACCCCATGCGGATTGTGGTGTCATTTCCTGTCTCCAGAGTGACCCAAAGTGCCTCATCTGCTCCCTGTTTACTCTTTAGTTCCGTTGCTTTGATCTCTTCCTTACATAGAGAGCTACTCCTCCTCCTCTTTTACCCTCCCTGTCCCTCCTGTAGATTGTGTATCCTGGTATGTTGACATCCCAGTCATGGTTCTCTGTGTACCATGTTTCTGTGACTGCCACAATATCCAGGCGACCCTCTTCCATCAAGACCACTAGTTCAGGGAGCTTGTTACACAGACTACGGGCATTGGTACTCATCACCCTCCACTTTTGATAGCCTTACCCCTTTAGCCCCATTTCTGTCCTTACTGCCTTTGCCTTTTTTACATTTAAATTTGTTCTGCTCCCTAATAACTTCTGTACCTTGGTGTTTACCTCACTAATCACCATGTTTTGTGGGGAGGCTTCGGTTTCCTGCTCCTTTTCAGTGCTCTCCTTGGCTTAGTTTAAATGCTTGCCAATGAAGCATTTAAACCTCTAACCTAGATTCTGGTTCCCTCTGGACAGATGCAGACCATCGCACCAGTATAGTCTGCATCCTCCAGGTGGCTCCCCAGTCCCCAATGAAGCCAAAACCCTGAGCTCCACACCAGTTTTTTCAACCACTATGGAATTCCCTGGTGAGAAGTGCCCTAGCATCTCCCTTGCCATAGGACAGGTAGCACCTCCAAGAAGGTTACCGTATGCGCTACTTGTCTAAGGCCCCTCCCCAACTCTACAAACTCCTCTTGCACTGCTCTGATCCCATTCCTAGCCAGGTCATTTGTCCCTAGGTGGACAATGACATCCAGCTCCCTCCCTCGTGTAGCTCCTCCCACAATCCTGAGGATTCGCTTCCTGTCCCTACAAGCCGTGGTGCCAGGAAGGCACCTTACCTCCCTCTCCCCTTGCTCCCCCATTTCTACCCCCCTAATGATTGAGTCCCCACCAGAGTTGTTCCTTCCCTGTGGGGTCCCATGCCACCCTCCTGTGGGTCTCCTTTGTGAAGGTTCCCAGCATCCTCCTTGGTCTCCACTGCAGGTGCCTCCATAGCGGAACCACTATCCACCAGAAGAGAATGAATTGTGAGAGGTACAGCTGGAGGGATGCAACCTTTTCCACCACCTCTCCTCCTTGAGCCCACCCTGGTCCAGCCTCTCTCTCCTCTTTCTTGGCAACCTCTGAGGTAGTGGCATTGGCCCTGGTGGTCCCTGGGTGGGGGAGGAGGTTTCACGAATCCTAGCCAGGTCAGCCTGGAGACGGGCAACCTCCTCTCTCAGACCAGAGAGGTGCCTGCAAATAGGGCAGCATCGCAACCTCCAGAATGTCTCCGGAACACTGCCGCCCACAGCCATTGCACTGCACCACTCCTATCATGTCTTATTTTGTGTCCTCTCTACTGTTTCTCTGGATGCTTATTCTCTCCTCTTCTTACAACTCTCACCCTTCCTGTTCTGGGACAGCAACTTCCTATCTTCTTCAGTAGCCTCCTTCTTCCTTGCTCAACATCAGACCACCAGCAGCGGGGAGTGAGCTAGTTTTGCCTTTAGGGTTGACAAAACCAATGTTTTCTATGATCCTCTCCTTCCTACTGCCAAACAGGAAGTTCCTGTTGACAGTCAAATCCAGTGGCTATAAAAGTAGAACTGGCTTTGGGTGGTGGGATGGAGGGCAATTAGTAAGAAAAAAGGCTAGCAACAGAAAGTTGTAATTTGACTCACCTGCTTTTATAGTGTCTAAACCACACCCCCAGGTAAGCTCTCTTTCCTCCTACTGGTTTAGCAAAGTCAGCTGATACAGCACCCTTCCCTGCACAGAACACACACTGACTTTCTTTCTTTTCTTTCTTTTTTTAACCCTAAATAAGACCCTTCTACTTCTAATAAAGTTATCTCTCTACTTAATCTTAACAGTCACTGACTCCTGCTGAGATATAAGTTTTAAATTAATAAGAAAATGTAGCTTCTTTTAGTTAGCTGCTTTCTGCTCTACAAGCAAGGCTAGCAACAGGAAGTTGTAATTTGACTTACCTGCTTTTATAGTGTCTAAACCACACCCCAGGTAAGCTCTCTTTCCTCCTACTGGTTTAGCAAAGTCAGCTGATACAGTACCCTTCCCTGCACAGAACACACACTGACTTTCTTTCTTTTCTTTAACCTAAATAAGACCCTTTCTACTTCTAATAAAGTTATCTGTCTACTTAATCTTAACAGACACTGACTCCTGCTTAGATATAAGTTTTAAATTAATAAGAAAATGTAGCTTCTTTTAGTTAGCTGCTTTCTGCTCTACAAGCAAGGCTAGTAACAGGACATTGGAGAGCATCCCACATCTTCTGGGTCACAGTGATCAGCTGGTCGAAATGACCGTGGCGCTGAGTCCACTGAGTGGCCAGCTCCCATTGGAGGGGGCGCATGTGCCATCTGGCCCAACGGACCACTGAGGTGCACACCGCCATGTAACCCAGAAGACGCAGGAAGTCCCGGGCAGGGCGCAAGTGCCTAACCAGAAATGATTGGGTAAAGGAGGAAAGAATCTCTGCCCTGCCCACCGGGAGCCAAGCTCTGGCTTGACGGAAGTCGAGTTCTGCCCCGATGAAGCCCATCACCTGAGAGGGCACGAGTTCCGACTTGGCTTTGTTGATGAGGAGGCCTAGTTGGGAGCAGGTTTGAACAGCCAGATCCCTGGATCTCTCCACCTCCTGAAGGGAGGAACCTGCCAAGAGCCAGTCGTCGAGATAAGGGTAGATTCGAACTCCTCGATATCAGAGATGGGCTGCCACCACTATGATGCACTTCGTGAAAACCCTTGGGGCTGATGACAGGCCGAGTGGCATGGCTCGGAACTCGTACAGGTTCCCCTTGACCCTGAAGCGGAGGAACCACTGATGGGACGGACAGATTGGGACGTGGAAGAATGCGTCCTGCAGATCCAGTGAACAGAACCACATGTTTCGCTCCAGGGATGGTATGATCTGGTTCAGAGTTACCATCCAGAAGGTGCAAGACCTGAGATATTGATTCAGGTCGTGGAGATCTAGGATGGGGCGCCAACCCCCCGTCCGCTTGGGCACCAGGAAGTACCTGGACACGAAGCCTGGGAATGTAAGAGGATCCGGCACTGGAGCTACTGCCTCCTTGCGGAGGAGCTGAGCAATGTCGTCTCAAAGAGCCGACTGAGTGCAAGCTGAGATCCTTTCCTCCCGAGGGGCGCGGGCTCCGCTGGGAGGGTACTGCTTGAATTCCAGAGGCAGTCCCTGGCCAACCACTTCTAGAACCCACCTGCCTGAGGTGATATCGGATCAGGCGGAAAGAAAGTGGTGGAGCCGACCCCCCACAGGAGGACCCAGAGCTGGCGTGACGGGTGTAGGGGTGGCAACCCCCAAACCGTCACTGAGCAGGCTTAGAGGAGGAGGTGGCTCCTGGACCAGCACCTCGGCCTCCTTTACGGGGCTGTTGAGGACCCTTCTTGGGCCTGGGGCACCAAGCTTGAGCCTGCTGTTGCTGCTGACCTCCTTGATAGGAGGGCTGCCTAACTGCAGGGGAAGAGTGCCAAAAGGGCTTCTTCTTGCGCTTCTGCTGGTTCTTGCCCGAAGATCCCTTCACAGAGGTAGCGTCCAAGGTGGCACTGGACTGCTCTATGCGCCAAAGGTGACCAGCCACTCCTGGACCAAAGAGATCGGTGCCTAGGAAGGGCATGTCAGCTAACTTGTGCTGGGTATCCGCCGGGAAGGAGGATAGCCTCAGCCAAGCCCTGTAGCGAGTGGCCACTGTGGCTGCTAAGGAGCGAGCACAGGAATCTCCAATGTCCAGGGCCGTCTGGAGCTGCTATTTTGCAACAGCATGGACCTGATCACGGACTTGCTTCACTGTGGTCTGCATGTCCACCGGGAGATGAGGGAGGACTTCATCTAATGACCCTAGGAGGGCATGAGAGAAGTGTGCCATGATAACAGCCGAGCTGGCCTGACGAAGGTCTAAAGAGGAGGCCGCATAGACCTTACGGGCAGAATGGTCCATATTCTTGGACTCCTTGTTTGGGGGTCGGTCAGTGTCAGCTGAGCTACCAGTACATCTGAACACAGAAGCAGTCACTAGGCTTTCAGCCAAAGGATGTTCTGTGAACCCCACCAGGGACCCCATGGGCACTGTATACTTGCAGGACATGCGGGCAGACGGTGCTGGGCAGGAAGCAGGACGCTGCCAAAGCTCAAGGGCTGGGCCAACGATGGCTTCGGTCACTGGAAAGGCCTCCATCAGGGTATCCACCTTTTGCGGATATCCGTAAGGGGGTACTCCGCCTTTTTCTGGATGGGCTCCAGGGGCATTCCGGTGGATTCAGAAATCAGGCGGAAGATGCCCTGAAAAGAGGAAGGACCTTCCTCCAATCCCACCACTGATGACTCATCATCCCTAGGATGAGACTGTAAACCAGTGTCGTCAGAGTCCGAAGAGTCGGGATACAACGGTCTCCTGCCTAGGTCTCCCTTGATATGCCGAGGGCGATCGGGGATCGACAGACGTTGGGGAAGCCCGGTGTCTTGTCGGTCCTCTTTCGAGGGAGCCCCTCCCTGAGGCTACTTAGGCAATGGCTCCACCGAAATCGGTGGAGAGACCATAATAAGCAGAGTTGGGATATGGGTCAGCCCCAAGGGCGGTGGAACCGGGGCTTTCGGTTCCGGAGGGGTCGTCGTCGGCCTGGGAGGCAGGAGCCAAGTTATGGCTGGTGCAGCCAGCGGGGCCGGCTTCTGCACGGTCAAAATCAGCTGTTGCCACATAAGATCCTCATAGTGTCGACGGAGTTTCCGTCAAAGCCTCTCCTCGTCCGAGGAGGATGAAGATCTGTGGCTGCGGCTCTTCTTGGAGTGTTTGTGGCCCTTTTTCGGCTGTTCGACCGAAGACGTCCTAGTCCTCGATCAAGACCGATGGGGTCGGTTCGGTCAATCAGGAGTCACCAGAGTCGGTGAAAACCGAAGTTCTGGTACAGTTTCCTCGATTGAGACACCAGAGGGCAGTGTCTCCTCATCAGGAAAGGAAGGGACTGGAGTCCCTTCTAAATAATCATCGACCGGAGTCAGCGATAAAGGCTCAATCGGGTTGAGTGTAATTTCGGCCAGTTCAGCCGTTTCCTCAGTCTCGGTGCCTTGGCCAGACGGAAGGTCTAAGCCGGCGGCCGAGGAAGCTATCTCAACCGAAGTCGAGACCGCAAGTTCCTGGGACTCGAACCTTTCTTGGTCCCAGGAGCGTCTCCATTTAGTCAAAGACTTAGGGTCCTTATCCCTCTTCCGAGGGCGGGAGGAGTGCGAGCCCATTGGCACCTCACCCCTGGTGGGGAGAGACTGGCACAACTCCCTGAAGGAGCCCATAAAAGTAGAGCCAAGGTTGAGTGGAACAAAAAAGCTTCGACTGGCCGAAGCCTGAGCCGCTTCCTCCTCGAATGCCTTCATCTGTTCCAACTGCTCGGTGGATCCCGCGGCCGCAGAAACCGCCCACCTCGCCTCTTCCGATTTCACCAGTGGGTTCCTTTTCTCCGGTCTCCCCAATTTTAGGCGCGCCCTGCGGTCATCCAGAACGTTGGGATGGAAGGCCAGACAGAAGGTGCAAGATGAGATGTCATGTCCGACACTGAGGCAATGAACGCACATTGGGTGCGGATCGGTGCGCGACATCTTCTGGCCGCATGTACATCGGCGAAATCCAGGGGACGATTTGTCCTCCATGTCCGATGCGCTGTAGTCGGAATCGTTAACCATGACGAGTTTTAGAGAGATCTGCAGTAAAAACCAATGTTGCGAAGCCAGGGCCTACGAATTGCTAAAGTAGCACGAGGGAACCTGTATCTTCCAGCGGAAAGGAAGATCTGGTGTCATGGGGCGGAGCCGAGGTATTTACCACCCGGGTGGGTGGGAGGAGCCAGCTTGAAGACTTCCGGCAAGATTTAAAGGGGAAAGGGATATGCCAGAGAGTGTGGATGAACAACATATCCACACTCCTAGAAGAGGTGTTTACCTTGATTGGAGTGTTCAGGATAATATACCGGTAACTCCAAGGACTGGTTTAAGGCTTGTTTAGACACTACCTTAGGTAGGAAGGAAGGGTTGGTATGAAGTGCTACCCTATTTTTGTGAAAAATCAAGTAAGGTTCTCTACACAAGGGCACGGAGCTCGGAAATACGTCGAGCTGAAGTGACAGACACTACGAATAGTGTTTTCCATGAAAGAAAATGGAGGTCACAAGTGGTCGCTGGTTCAAAGGTCTCAAGAGTTAATTTCTCTATTAGGAAATTGAGATCCCATGGAGGAATGGGTCTTCTGCTAGGTGGTTAAATATGTTACATCCTCTTAGAAACATTTTGGCTAGATGATGTTTATACAGTAATCTACCATCCAGAGGTTCATGGAGGGCTGAAATGGAGGCCAAATGTACTTTGATGAAGAAATAGCTTATTCCTTTCTCAGCAATCAAGGCTAGGTAATCCAACGACTTTCATGAATGGACAGGAGTAGGGATCCAGTGATCGGGAAACAGCCTATATGGAAAAACATTTCCATTTGGCAATATATGTTTCCCTAGTGGTTGGTTTACGAGAGTCCAGTAATATATTGGCAACTGGAAAGAACACTTGTAAACGTGCTATGAAAGCATCCTCAGGAGCCAAGCATGAAGGTGTAGTGCCTTCAGGCTGGGATGTAGAAGAGTCCATTGAGACTGAGTCAAGAGATCTGGTCTGGGACTTCCGGTTGGGACACCCGTCTAATGGCAGCCTAATCATCGCGCTCTGACCGATCAACTTTAAAATCCACAGGCATCCAGACTTAAACCCATCATCCTTTCGAACAAAAGGAGAATTTCAGATTACCTGATGCCTCCAAAGCACCATTGGAGGGATAAATTCCTCAAATCAACTGATTAAAAGCTCAAAAATGTCAGCTTCAGCAACCAGGGACCAGACCTCAGAATCCACGAGTCTTGCGTCTGGACACACAGTGGAGGCCCCCTCGGAGGAACCCAAGTGCACGATTACGTCCAGGGAACTCTGCCAAACCCTCAAACAAATTAATCAGACCCTTCAAAAGCTAGAAACAAAGGTCTCAGATCAGTGTTCAGAAATTACTACATTAACCCAACATACTGGGGAGATCGAGGAGGTTCTAACAGATTATACTACCACCACTGATGTACATAAAGCCCTTTTAGACCTTCACTATAATTCCCAACAGCTAGAAATCTGCCTGGAGGAATTAGAGAACAGAAATCGGAGGAACAATCTCCGAATACATGGTCTTCCCGAGAGCACTGACACTGGCGCAATGGTTAGTTTCATTGATTCATTCCTACATGAGATCCTGAATCTCCCCCAAGAAAAAGCTCTTAATATTATTATTTATTTAGCTTTTGTTAACCAGGTAAGTACATTAGACAAAACATATGCCTATTTTCAGGTACGACCCGGGAGAGTACAGGAAATCAAAACAACATACACGGTTCAAATTGAGGCAAGTAAGGCAGATACAATGAGGCCACGAGAGGCATAACATACATAGTAAGATAACTCGGGTTACAACGACACAGTCAAAATATTAAAAGTACAGAGTCACTAAAGCAACATTCCAATCAATAGGTACAGCTAGATACAAAATATACATATTATACATTGGGCCACACCCAAGCGGGCAGGCAACAACAGCAGGACCAGAGCCAAGATACAGGAGATGTTATGCTCACGGACAGAGCAGAGGATCAGGGAGGTTTGAGACAGTCACATACTGAGGAGAGCTTCCAATGGTTCCACAGGGAGGTTCGTAGGCACGCCTGGGAAGGGGAGGACTGGACCTGAACAGGAAGGGAGTTCCATAATCTAGGGACACATGACGCAAAATCCTTGTCCCCCATCTGGGTACACGTAGCAGAAACCTTAAGGAAAGCGGGGCCCGATGACCTTAGGGAGTAGGTGTTGGAGACAGCAGGCACAAGGAGCTCCGCCAGTCCAGAGGGTGTGCCTGTGCCCAGAACCTTATCCGTGAAAGAGCCCAAAACAAAATTAATGTAGTTGGACGGGGAAAGACAGTTAAGCTTACTGTACAGATCACAATGGTGAGTGAGATGAGGAGCTGCTAGCGCAAAGTGACAGATGTTATTGTAAGCTACGGTCCACCTGGTAAGGTGGACCTTGGAAGTACAGGCAAACAAGAGGAGCCCATAACAGAGGGATGGTAGAAACACACCTCTGGCCAGTGCTAAGCGAGCAGCTGAAGTAAGATTATTCTTCGCCATGTAAGCCAACCCGTTTCCAGTTAACAGCTCAACACACATTGTGGATGTGATGACCAAGGTCAAGCTGAGGGTCAAGTGTCACCCCAAGGTATTTGACGGAATCGGTGATGAGAACAGGAGCACCACCAATACCCAAGATGCACAGAGGAGCAGGGGAGGCCTTTAACTTAGCCAGGGAACCAAACAGCATAGCCCAAGTCTTTTTAAGATTTAGGACCAGCTTGTGAGACGTTATCCAGGATTGGATATTCCTAAACTCCTCACACGATTGGTGGTTAATGACCCCAATATCCCAGGAGTGGGTGAGAATAACTAGGTCATTAGCATACAGGATGGCCTTATAAGAGGCAGCTGAGGAGGGAAGATCGTGAACAAATATAGAGAAGAGCAGGGGCCCAAGGACAGATCCCTGGGGGAACCCCGAGGACACGGCAGTGGCGTCCGAGAGCACCTTACTATATTTGGTAAGTTGCTGCCTGCCCTGAAGGTAGTTAGTGAACCATTCGACGCAGGGGGGGACAGGCCCAAGGACTTAAGTTGACCACATACAAGGGCATGATCAACTAGGTCAAAGGCCTTAGAGAGATCGATAAAGATGGCCCCAAAGAGTCTGCCCTGGTCCACAGCAGCCCTTATCCCAGACGTGACAGTGACCAGGGCAGAGGTTTTACTGTGCCCTTTTCGAAAGCAATGCTGCAAGGGAGACAGTAGCAAATGAGACTGGATATAATCCGTGAGTTGCCCCGCCACAACTTTCTCAAGAAGCTTGCTAATAGCAGACAAGATGGCAATTGGCCGATAGTTGTCAAGAATCCTAGGATTGCCCTGTTTGAGTACAGGGACAACCCTGGCCACCTTCCATACATCAGGGATAACCCCAGAGGCTAAGGATAGGTTGACAATATGGGCCACAGGTGAGGCGATGTGGGGAGCAGCAAGGCGGAGAAGCTTTGGTTCTATACCATTATGGCCAACACTAGCAAATGGGGAGAGACCAGAGAGCAATCTCTGCATCTCTTGTGCCATCACAGCCTTGAAGTAGAATGGAGGACACGGGGAGGGGGCCAATTGAGATGGAGGGACCAGGACAGGACTATCACTACCAATGGAGGAGAATAGCGAGGTGAGGGCGGACAGATACGATAAATGTGAGTTAAATGCATTGGCAATGGTTAGCGGATTGTTACAGCTAGCACCATCAACAAGCATGCCAGGGGTCTCACAGGTGGAGGAGCCACTCACTATATTCTTAATATTCTTCCAGAAGCTCCTATGGTCCTTAGCAAAGGACCACAAAGTGGCTTTACAATGTTCACTTTTGGCAGCCCTGATCGCCTTTTTGCACTCATTCCTTAGCCTCCTGTACTGCTGGAATAACACCTGGTCCATAGAGACCTTGAAATTGGCCCGACATTTGTCTCTAGCCCTCATGAGAGCTAGGAGGCCCCCATACAACCATTTCGTAGCAGCCGCCCTCCCCCGCCGTCTGACAAGAGGGACATGCTTGTCCTGTAATGCCCCGAAGGAGCTAAGGAAATGACAGACTACAGAGGAAGCATCTGGGGCATCCATCACTGCAGACCAGTCCGTGAGCCCAAGATCCTCATGGAAAGTCCCCAGGTTGAACCTGGAGAAAACCTTGACTTGGAGGATTTGGGGAGGGGTCTTTGGGGTAGAGACCTTCCATATACAGTAAACAGGGGAATGGTCAGAGATGGAGTCAGGGAGGATGCCAGAATGGCTGATCCTCTCAGGCCTGTCTGACAGGACCCAGTCCAGGAGGGAGCTGGTACCACCAATAGACCACCACCTGGTGGGATCCTTAATGAGTTGGGACAGTGAGAAGCCTGCTAGCAGTCTCATAATGCTTGATATTGCCTCCAAGCAAGTTAAGGTTAAGATTCCCTAGAATCAGTACCTCATTATTCCCAGTCCTTGAACCCACAGAGTCAAGAAGAAAAGACAAGAACAGTACACCCCCCGCCAGGGGATTGTAGGTGCACACAATGTGTAGCTTCTTCGCATTCCCCAGAACTAGCACAGTATGCAGCAGCTCACATGGGGGCTGCACAGGTTATAAGCAGGCCAGCACTGACAGGTTAAGGTGACTCCTATAGTAGACCAGAAGGCCACTCCCCCTCTTAGTCCCAGGTCGGTCCTGCCGGACACAGTCAAACCCAAGGAGTACACAAACTGAGTCAGGGATAGAGGGTTTAAGCCAGGTTTCTGTTATCCCAAGGATGTCAGGTTTGTAGAGGGTAACCCAGGCAAGGAGTTTGGCCAGGTTAGGCAGAAGGTTGCAGACATTAAGATGGGCTATTTTCAGCCCATTGCCAGACAGCCAACCCACAGGAGAGGAGAAGGTTCGGCATGGAGGTCCAGGGTTCAGCTCCACATCCCCTGCAAGGACTAGAATAACCAAAAGCAGCCGGAAGAGATGCCTCAAAGAGGGGGGAGCCTACCCAAGTGGACGGCCTGTGACCAGGATGCCTAACCACAATGACAGAGTATCTGAAGCTCCGCAGATTACGGCAACAGGTAGGCCAGGGAGACTGTCTGTCACAGGCTATTAAATTGGAAAAGGTAAAGTCCATCACTTCAGACAGACCCAGTGAGATCCAGGAGTGTCCCAATGGGGGAGCACAATCCACAATTAGGGCTCACAGATCTCAGATCCCAAAACCTTGGGACCCTAAGGCCAAGCCATGCTCCGTTGTTCTTGCTTTTTTGGGTTATAGGGTGAAAGAGGAAATACTGCAACTAGCATGGTCAAGAAAAGCAATTCATTTTGGGGACACTTGCTTATATTTCGACCATGACTTTATACCACAATTGCTGTCCCAAAGGAGAAAGGTACTCACAGTAGTTAAACAACTGCAACAACAAAATATGAAGACGTTTGTCGAGTACCTAGCCCACCTGAAGGTACAGCTGGCCGAGGGCTTGAAACATTTCCCCAATCTACAAGCGGCAGAGAATTTCCTGAAACCACTGGGCATACAACTCCCAAGGGAGGAGGTTACTTTTCAGCAGCGCAGACAGAATCCAGGGACTGGTCATTACGTGGAACTAAAAGACAAGGCACAAAAGGCAACACGGCCACTTCCACTATGTGGGACTCCCTCCAAAACAAGAAATGCTTGAGAGGCCTGAACAAGGAGCCAGCACAGACAGAATCTGAAATGGCGTGAGGAGACACCCCTGATGAATTACCAAGCTCCCAAACTACTTGAACAGTGCCTGGCGTAGTATCTCTATAAATAATCTAATTTTTTCTTGCTCTTCCCCTTTGTGTCTTTGAGAGGACACACGCTGTGACCTTATCAGGATGTTTAGTGGGACTGAGAGAACTGCCCCACCCGAAGCAGAGGATGGACTTTTCATTTACCATTTGAAGCAAAAAATGGACACTTAACATGTTTTCTTTAAAACAAGGGGGGATACTAGACAGGATGTACACTGTAGTATTATACTTAAAGTAACCTTGAAGCCCGCAGGTGGATGGCGGGAGGGGCTGTGGGGCTGCCTCGCTGTGGGGTGGGGGGCCCCCAGAAGCCTCCGCGTTCAGGTGGGGAAAGCTATACCCAGTTCACTGTGGGCCTCCACATAATTTGGAATTGCCTGCGTGGGGGTCTGGGCTAAGGCATGGCCAAATGGGGCATATCGTATTTCTGATTAAACAGCCGAACATAAGGGACTCATTTGGCCTCCACTGGTGGTCCCCCGGGAGGTGTCTATTGGGCTGTGCTCCTTTCTGCGTGGACCTTTTGATCCGTCTGGTGGGGGCTTGGCTGGGAGCACTCCCGGGGGGGTGCTGCTGAGGTCGGTCCTTCAATAATCACCAAATGTGCTTTTGGCCATGCATGCCTGGACTTCCTCCGCTAGCCTATGAACCAGGTACCAAGATAAAAGTGGAGGTTTGTTTTGTGGAAGAGTAATTACATTTTTACTTGGCTTGCCTGCTTGGGTGGGGATGGTACTTGGGAGCCTGTACTGGGGCCTGCCCCCCAGTCTCTGCGGAGGGGGAGGTGGCCTCGTTCCCCTTTTCTCCCTTGCTATCGACCTGGATATGGATGGCTATTTCAACAGTTTTTCATATAAACATCGAGTCAATTGGCTAGCTATTCGGAATGTTAGCGAAAGAAATAACTTTACTAAATAGTGTTTTCTTTTTCCTTAAGGGTGTCCTGCTAACAGGAGTGTCAGGGACGGTTCAGGCTCTGGGTTGTTTGAGCTGATCCATCTGCTAACATTCACTATGAGCAAGGCCACTGTTTTTCGGTTTTTACCGGAAAATCCGGTAAAATTCCGGAATTAGGGCTGCCTGAAAACCGGTAAAAATGAAGATTTCATGGAATCTGGCATTTTCTATCAGATCAGTAAATCTACAAAAAAGTCTGTTTTTCTCTTAATTCCTTCCTGTACTGTTTTTAGTTTGCTTTATTTAATGCTCTGTATATTAAGCCTTCTTTAATTCTGATTATTTATGTACATACTAAAAGAATGATAACAGAATCCCGGTAAAATCCGGAAATTAGAGTAACAATCACCGGTGAAATTCCGGAATCTTAAGTCTTGAAAACGGAATTTAATTGTTTTAATCACCGTAAATCAGTGGCCTTGACTATGAGGAGCTAACAGCATTTAACACCATTGAAGCTCTAGGGGGGAGCCCTCCAGTAGGAGAGCGAGAACACTCCCACCCTCTTTATTCTCTTCTCACAGTGGGGAGGAGGATTCAGACAGAGATCCTTTAAATTGAATCTTCTACCTAGGAAGTCATATATGTTTATTCAGTTATGTCGTTGCCCTGTTGGCATCCATTTAATTCTACAGTTAACTTGTTGTTTTAAGATTGAGAACTACTGCACTGCTCTAAAGGTTGGGGGGAGGTTGTTTTTGGATGGGGGAGTAGGGGACATACGCTACAGTTGGATCCTACTTTTTGTAAGGCATGATGGCTAACTCCAGTACGACAGAAACATACATAGAAACATAGACTTTGACGGCAGATAAGGACCACTTGGCCCACCCAGTCTGCCCATTTCCCTACCTACTGGATAAGCTGCAGATTCTAGTTAACCAACAGCCTACTTCCTGCAATCCTCCACTATAATTGCCTTGTGTCTGTCCCATGCATGTTTGAATTCCCCTACTGTTTTAGACCCAACGACCTCCTCAGGAAGGCTGTTCCATGTATCCACCACTCTCTCAATGAAAAAAAATTTCCTCACATTACCCCTGAGCCGTCCCCCCTCTATCTTTAAATTGTACCCCCTTGTTCTTACACATCTCTTTTTCTGAAAGATGCTACCCTCCTGGACTGTGTTGATTCCCTTGAGGTACTTGAACATTTCTACCATGTCCCCCCTGTCCCTCCTTTCATCAAGAGTATACATATTAGGCTCTCTCAGTCTCTCTTCATATGGTTTCTGCTGCAGACCCTGCACCATTTTAGTTGCCCTCCTCTGGACCGCTTCCATCCTGTCTATGTCCTTGCGTAGATGAGGTCTCCAAAACTGCACACAGTACTCCAGATGGGGTCTCACCAACTGTCTGTACAGAGGGATAACCACTTCCCTTTTTCTACTTGTGATGCCCTTTCCTATGCATCCCAGTATCCCCCTGGCTCTCATTACTGACTTTTCACATTGCTTACCCACCTTTAGGTCATCTGATATGACTACCCCCAGGTCCCTTTCCATTTTTGTTGTTGTTAGTACCTCCCCTGCTATTGTGTACTCTTCTCCTGGGTTTTTGTTTCCCAAGTGCATTACTTTGCACTTCTTTGCATTGAATCTAAGTTGCCATATGTCTGACCATTCCTCCAACCTTGCCAAGTCCCTTCTCATCTTTTCTACCCCCCCTTGTGTATCTATGCACATATAATGTAAACGAACTTACCAGTCCAGTTAAACGTAGTAAGATTCTTGCCTTGATTAAGAAATCAGCAGCAGATTATGTGTTTCTATAAGAAACCCACCTCTCTGAGAGGGAACATGGTAAATTTCTCAAATTGGGCTTAAGGAGGTGGCTGCCTCCTCGTATAAAAAGGGTAGATGTAGAGGCACTATGGTGCTCATACCACTTAAGCCACATTTTGAAAAACAGGCTGTAAAGGTGGATAAGGAAGGTAGATAAGCCCTCATGAAGGGCAAGCTTGAGGGGCAGTTAATCACACTTGCTTCAGTGTATTTTCCACCTGACACCCCCTACCAGGATTATAGATCCTTTTTTCTCCTTCAGGAGTGGGCGGAGGAGGTTTTGATTTGTGGAGGGGACCTGAACCTTACCTTTAACCCCGCTTTAGACACGACTTCCCAGATCCCAAGAAAATCACACCAGGTGGCTAGGAAGGTCCAGAAGTTGATGGGGGTACTGAGTATCATGGATGGTTGGCGACACCAGCATGCTAGGTAACGGGATTATATTTACTTTTCTGCCTCATACAATATTTACTCTAGATTAGATTATGTCTTGGTCCTGAGGGACGAGGTTTCTAGAGTCCAAGAGACCTGGATTGGAGACTTCATTCCCTCAGACCACGCCCCTCTTTATATGCACTTGGATGTAGGGGGATTCCGCAGAAATACCTTTTGGAGGCTTAATGTCTCCTTGCTCAAAGACAAAGAAGTTAAGGACCAGATTGTAGATCCCTATCGACGATTTTTGGCAGAGAATGAGAGACAAGGTATATCATGTGCTACCCTTTGGGATACGGCCAAAGCTGTGCTCTGGGGGGGAGTTTATTCAGCTAGCAGCTCAGAAAAGAGGGGAGAGAGAGAGAGAGAGAGAGGGGGAGAAAGAAAACACTCACTGAACAAATTCAGCAATTGAAGGAAACAGAAACAGAAGTTTAAGACCCTTAAAGGGGAATTGGGACAGTTATTGGACCATCAGGTTGCGCAGAAACTATTTTTAAGACAGAAGTATTATGAAGGGGCCCAAGGTCACTTAATTAGCTAGTAGACTGAGAGCACAAAGAGCTAGGGCAACAATCCTGAATTTGTGGCATCCTGGGCACCAGAAAGTGGTGTAGAAAACGACTGAGATAGTTGAGGCCTTCTGGGAGTTTTATGAACAACTACAGGAGAAGGGCGCCCCCCCCCCTCCACACCGGAGGGGAGAACAGAGACTTTCTTACATAAACTGAAAGTACAACCTTATCCCCAGACCAGGCCAAAGAGCTGATGCGTCCACTAACTGTAGAGGAATTTCAGGTAGAGGTGGGGGCCCTTAAGACAGGGAAATGTCCCGAGACAGACGGGCTCCCTAGGGAATTTTTTAAGTGTTTTTATAATCACCTTGGGCTTCTCATGGTAAACACATTCTCGGAGGTTGAGGGAGGGAGGGGTCTGGCTCCACCCTCTTGGGCCACAGCGCTGATATCAGTGATACCCAAACCGGGGAAGGACCCCTCTAGATGTGCCTCTTATTGCCCTATCCCATTGCTAAACACAGATTATGAGATCCTATCCTCCATTATGGCAAAATGAATCCAACATTACCTCTCCCAGTTGATACAATTAGACCAAAACGGGTTTGTCCCGGGCAGACAGGCGCAAGACAATTTGAGAAGGACTACCACCTCACTGACCATATCAATATCTCCTGCACCCCGGCTTTATTAATGAGCCTGGATGCCGAAGAAGCATTTGATAGGGTTGACTGGAATTTTTTGGGAGCAGTTCTTTCCCAGTTTGGGTTCCCGAGAGAATTTACACAACTAATACACAAACTGTATGACTCCTCGTCTGCCTATGTTAGAGCAAATGGCCACATTTCCCGACCTCTGAAACTCGGAAGAGGCATGAGACAGAGGTGCCAATTATCCCTGTTGCTCTTTGCTTTATACATAAAGCCTCTCACTCAATCTATCAGAGAGAATGAGAGCATACGGGGACTATGAATCAATGGGTTCGAGGATAAGTTGGCCTTATATGCCAACAATGTACTAATGTACCTTATGGAGCCGGATTCCTCCCTCCCTACCCTGTTTCTGCAGTTGGAGGAATAGTCTTCCCATTCTGGATATAAGTTGAACTGTGGTAAAACGGAGGTACTTAGTTGTAATTATGCCCCCCCCAGTACAGCAGAGTAGAGTAGATACCCCATGAGGTGGAACCTAGATCAGATGAGTTACTTAGGGCTCAGGATTGGTATTAGTAATCAGCAGCTATGGGATCTTAACTACCCCGATTGCACAGTTAAGGAAGGGCGTTCAGAGGTGGACCCTCCTGCCATTGTCTATACACTCAAAGACAGAGGCATTGAAGATGAATGTCTTACCCAGGTTACTCTACTTATTTTAATGTGTTCCCTGCCCGGTTCCACATAAATATCTAAACATATGGCAGAACATGTTTTTCAGATTCCTGTGGGCTAAAGACCGACCTAGAATACACAGAGCTCTCCTTTATGCCCCTAAGACCCAAGGAGGCTTAGCTTTCCCAAACCTACAGGGCTATTGGGCAGCGGCCCAAATGTGGGTGGCACTTTTATGGGGAAGTCCTGGATTCGACTCCCACTGGAAGAGAATGGACTTGGCAGCCAAGATCGAACCTCCCTTGCAGGCTATCTTGTTCCAGGGTGGGGCTGGGTCCCAAGAGGTATGCTATACCGGAACGAGGGCATTTCTGGAGGGATGGAGGCGAGGTACAGCTTGTGGTCCCACTTGACAACAGTTATGGAGGTTTTGCTGGTGGGCCTATGATCCTCTTTTTCCAGCGGCTATATTGGACCCCTGGTTTAAGAAATGGGCCAAGAAAGGATTTCACTCCCCTTATCAGGTCTTAATAACAGATAATGTTATCTCCTTTGAGGCAGCCAGGCAGACATTTGGCCTTCTTCCATGGGATAATTTGAAATTTTACCAAATTGGGGACTATTGTCCATAGCCTTCAGAGGTTTCCTCCCAAGTTCAGGGAGATACGGCAGAACCGCCTTCTCGAAGCATTTGGTCATCGGGGGAGGCAGAGGGGCCATATCCCTACTATATCAAAGATTTATACTAGATATGTCCCTACAAATAGAACAACTCAAACTTAAGTGGGAAACAGACCTGGGGATCACCCTCTTGGAGAAACAATCGAGTGCCATATGGCGGATTACATTGCAGATGACAGGGGCCCCGGTCTGACAGGAATATAGCTGGAAAGTAAGGTCTTGGTACTTCCAGGTCCAAGCACAGGTAGTGCATTACGCCCCAGCGGCTGGCTCGGCCTGCTGAAGGGAATGTGGCCAGGACCCAACCTCCCTGGTGCACATTTTTTGGACCTGTCAGGTACTTACGGGATACTGGACAGAGATTGAACATCACCTTAGGGAGATTTTCCAGTTTCAGATTCCTCTGGGTCCGGAACACCTTGTTTTGGGATTACAGCCAAGGGAGGTGAAGGGAAGGGAGGCAATATATTTGTGGTCGGTTCTGACGATAGCCGCCCTTAAGGCCATCACCAGGAAATGGGCTCAAAGGACCCCCCCCCCCTTGGTGGAGGACTACAGGGCCATTATAGAGAGCATTCATTTAATGGAGAGAATCACTTCGGCCTTCGCCAACAAGCCCACTTGTATCAGAATAGGTGGTCCAGGTGGCTCTAATACGAGCCTAATATGGATGGAGATGCTTCGGTCCTCTGCCCTCCCCCCCCTTACCTGGTCGAAGAAACTACGAAGAGTATTCAGATCTCCCATCCCACTACCTCAGGAGCAATCTCTCAGTTTTGAAGTGCAGACACTGAAGTATCTCCATCGAGTTCGAGTAGACAGAAAGTTTCACAGATTCAATTGATAAATCTGTTTGGTTTGTTAGGTCTGTTTATTTTTGTCATCATATGCTTTACTCAGTAGAATGCTATCTCTTAGGCACACACTGTGCTGTCATCAAGATTTGTATTTTGTACCTATGTATATGATGTACGATGCATACATTTGGATATGATGTAACAAGCCCATATGGGCCTACCACAATAAAGGAAGTATATTAAAAAAAAAAAAAGAGAGAGATTTGGTCTGATTGACAACGGAACGGGTTTCTCTACCAACAACTGCTGAAGTAGGGGAACCATACCTGCCAAGGCCACAGCGGGGCTACAAGAATCACGGTGGCAGGTTTGAGTTGTAGTTTCAGTAGAGTTCGTTGCAGGAGCGGGACAGGGGGGATGCACATACATATATATTTTTTTATAATTTAGTTTTTGTTTACTGGGTAGGTGCACTAGCCAACAATATGACTATTTTCAGGCACGACCCGGGAGAGTACAGAACATGGTGAAAACAATTACAGAACATATCAAATGAAAGGAGAAAACAAACCTTACATTTTTGGGTGGCAGAACATAGTGCATAGATTGCAACAAGTTAAATGGTAAAACATAATCCTTACAGAAAAGCACAGGTAGCATTATACTTTCTGAGATAATGATAGCTTACCATAGGAACAAAAAAGGAGAAACTGGAGACATAACAGTAGACAATAATATAGCCAGCATAATAAATAATATAAGCAAGTCATACAATAATACAAGAAAATGCAATGATTGGAGATACAGTTTGCAACTTTAGTGCTTAAGTAGGAGTTCATACGAAATAGAAGGAGTAAGGTAGGCAGTAATGCAGAAAGGTGTCGCAGTAGAGTAGGGTGGGGTGGGGCAGATTACAGCAGTTTAGGATGTGCTAAGTAGGAGAGGTTGTAGACAGTGGGACGGTATAGGGAATGGGAAGGCAAAGAGAACAAATTGCATAAGGGAGAGAGTGGCTAAAGAAAACTTATGTATGGTAAGTTAGCAAATAGGAAGAATGGGAGAAGCAGGCTGGTCTCACTGAGGTCAAGGATATCAAATAATATCCATTTTGCAAGGTCGAAACAAGTGCCAGAATCAGTGGAGTAGGGTTAAGTGAGGTAGAGGAGCCTCCGAGTGAGCTACGGTGGGTCAAAACAAGTACAAAGTTCAGCCTGCAGGAGATATCGCCAGAGTACAGTCAAAGTGAAGGTGGGACCCAACCTGCCTAAGTTCAAAAGGAAGCGTATTCCAGAACTGAGGTGCCACATACCAAAAAGCTCCAGTTCCTTTTAAGGTAAAGCATCTGGGGATTTTTTAGGAAGGATTTATCGATTGACCTCAATTCATGTGAGGAAGTGAGAGGAAGTAGCAGCTCTGCCAGGGATGTTGGAGTTTTCAGCCTAATAATAGAATCTACTAGAGAGCCAAGGTAGTATTGCCTAGATGCAGAGGGGGAGAGCCAGCCCAAGTCTTTGTACAGCTGACAGCGATGCTTTAGTCAGGTGGCTGAGGACATGTAGCGGCATATGTTGTATGTAACATCCCACTTTTGAAGTGAGGTTTTCTGGACAGCAGCCAGTATGGGTGCACAGTAGTTAAGAGTAGGAAGTAGAATTCCCATAGCAATGGCAAGTTTAGTAGACAGCGTTAGCATGTAACTAGTCCTGTACGCAGAACCCAGTTTGGTATTCACAGTTTTACAAGTTGTTTGAATATGAAGGTTTAGATCCAGGGATTGATTCAGCAGGACCCTGAGATACTTAAATGACGTGACACAGTCCAGTTTAGTTCCACCCACGCAAAGGACCGTAAGGGACGTGGGACAGGTTCTAAGTTTAGGAGCTGAACCAAAAAGCATGACCTTTGTTTTCTTTGCATTTAGAACCAGTTTGTGGTCACAGAGCCAGTTTTGGATATTCTTGAAATCATCAGAGAGGGCAGAGGTAAGGTCAGCAACTTCATTCCCACTGGTATAGATGACAAGATCATCAGCATATAGAAGAGATGAACAGTTTTTCAGTGCCCCAGGAACATTATTGATAAAGAGTGAGAAAATAAGTGGTCCCAAGATAGATCCTTGTGGCGCACCAATGCTTAATGACGCTCAGGATGACATAGCTCAGTCGAATTTAACCATTTCAGACCTGTTTGATAGGTAGCTACTGAACCATTTGACAACTGGAGTAGAGAAACCCAGGTTAAGCAGGCCAGATAGGAGTAGTGGGTGGTCAACCAGGTCGAAGGTCTTTGTAAGGTTAATGAAAACAGCTCCTGTGAGACACTCTGCATCCATAATTGAGAGAATGTCTGAGGTGAGTTTTAGCAGGGCAGTAGCCATGCTATGGTTCTTTCAGAAACCATGCTGAGCATCAGAAAGGACATTGCACTTGGTGAGGAAGTCAAGTATTTGCTTGGTGACAACCTTCTCAAGTAATTTAGACAAAACTGAGAGAATAGCTATGGGTCTGTAGTTATTTATGTCCTTTGTCACCTTTTTTGAAAACCAGAGTTTATGCGAGCTAGTTTCCAGAGGTCCGGGACCATGCTGCAGGAGAGGGACAATGTATATATTTTTGCCAGAGGAGATGCAATGAAGGAGGCCGCAAGCTTGAGTAGGCGAGGCTCAGGGAGGTCCGACCCAACACTAGTGTTGTCAGACACCGATTTAAGAAGCTTAAGGACATCTATAGACGTTACTGCCTTGAAGTAGAAAGGCAGAGTTTGAGCAGGCTCTGATGAGGGTATAGTGGTATCAAGCACATTGTTCAATCCCCAGGGATGGTGTTGATTTGTTTGGGGTTTGAAGGAGGAGGTATATGAGGATAAGTCTGAGAAAATCCTGTTGAAAGCATTTGCTATGATGTTAGGGTCATTGCAGTGAACCCCATTTATTATCATATCCATTGGGTGTGTTTAACTGAGAGGACCCAAGGAAGGACTTGATATGTGCCCAGAATTTCCTAGCGTCACGGGCAGAGCTAGCCAGTAGGTCCTTACAGTACTTGCTTTTGGCTATACGTAGCTTCTTTTTGCAGAGATTTCTGTAGGTCCTGTAAGTGTTATAATTAGACGACTATCCTGTTTGTTTAAAATGCCTCCAGAGTTTGTTCTGCATGCGTAGCTCTGTCAGGAGGTCCTTATGAAGCCACCTGCTTTGTCTACCCCTGACTCTCCTGGTAACCTTAGCAGCATGCCTAATCTGAATGTCAGTGAATTTGGTGAGAAAAATGCTAAGCGCCTCTTCAACGTTTTGAGAGATAAATCTCAAACCAATCAATGATGGAGATGTCGTGAAGGATGGCATTTTCGTCCAAGGTTGCAAAGTTTGTGAATGTAATGTAGTGTGGAGGTGGAGATTGGGGGGGGGAGATACCAGAGGCCATATGCAGAAAATTGGAGCATGGTCAGTTATTGCATCGGAGAGGATCCCGGATGTATGCATGTGTTCCAAGCGATTTATGAGCAGTCAGTCTATCAGGGTCCCTGTTTTGGGCAGATTAAGAGTCCTAATCAGTTCAGTTATCACTTGATGTAGGTTATGGCTGCTAACCATCGATACCAACGGGCTATGGGAGGGTCCCAGCCAGTTTAGATTTATGTCTTCGATGATTAAAGCCTCATTTCGGCATACACTGACCAAGGTTTTGTCTAGTAAGTCTTGAAAACCAACCAGCCACACCCCCTGAGGGAGGGTTATAGACACAGATGATATGGAGTTTCTTTGAGCCAAGTGCAACAGTGGCAAGAATAAGTTCACATGATGTAGTCGAAACTTGGCCTTGAATTGCAGTAATGTTGAGATGCTCTTTATAATAGATAGCAACACCACCTCCACGTTTTGCGTTCAGCCTATGCCTGTGGATGAGGGAGTAGTTTGCTATAGAGCAGAGAGGGTCAGATATCGTGGGTTTCAGCCGCGTTTCCGTGAGGCAAAGAATGTTGGGGTTGTATTCTTTAATCCATGCCTCCAGCTCAATTTTGTGACATGAAAGACTTCTAATATTCATATGTACAATGAAAATGCCTTTACTAGCTAGCCCGGTTAGGTCGTCAGCAGCAAAGTAGGTGGGTGGACCAGGATTTAATTCAATGTGACCTGATAGAAGGATTTTTAACAAGGTTAAGAAGCAGAGTCTTGCACAGGAGGCAGTATAGCACAGTGCTCTAAGGCTCTGAGCTGCAAATCTAGTGACATCCAGCAGACCAGACCTGGGTTTGAATCCCACAGTTTCCACTTGCATACTGTGCGACCCTGAGAGTCACATAACTTCTTCTTGTGCTCCCAGGTTATACCTGGAAACAAGCTCCGGCTTAGTGTGCCTTTCCTGGTAAAACAATTTCCCCTTTCCCTTGCAGCATGGAAAGCATGAGTGTATGCTGCCCACCACCTCCATCTTTCAAGAGCTAAAAGAGCATAATAAGAACAGCCCTTTGGGAATGGGAGACGTTGCCATGCGGATCCTGACCATATGCTGAAGACAAGGAGGTTTGAGAAGCGGAAATCTCGGAGGTATGCTATCATGTCCTGGTGGTCACAGGGGATCAAGAGTGAGGATACATTCATACAAAGGAGTACGAGACTGATGAGGATTACACCCCCCAGACGGTGGCTAAACATAGCTTTAGGTACTTCGTTTAGAGTGGGACAGCAGGGAGTCATGGCTCACAGATTTGCCTAGAGAGTGACTAAATGGGCAGTACGAGGGTGTTGAAATTCAAATTTCAAATACAATTTGAAATTATAGGGGAGAAAGCCACTTTTGCTATGGAGCAAGATAAGTAAGAATACAATTTGAGATCAGTTAAGATATGGCACTGCGGTAGACAAAAGACTGCAGATTTAGAGCTGAGCTCAGAAAACATAGGGTAAGTACCAGTGGGATGAGCAGGTAAGGTGCTGAGACCTGTGATTACAAGAAACTCTTTACCGTGAGTGTAGCAGGACTGTTTGGTGCAATCAGCCCAAACTGAGAAAATGCATCTATGGCCCACTAGCGGCAGGACTTTATAAGAAGCCAATGGAAATCTGGGCACTTAGTCATATGACAGGGAAGGCATTATATAAGTGAGAGCAGACCCAGGGTGGATGAGGTGGGGGGAAGGCGTGATACCAATTAAGCGTTCGCTGCCCGTCGAGTCCTAAATCAGCCGGGCCCACGGTCCTCCGTACTGGGGTGTTTCTTTCAGGTGCTGGGCTCCAACTATGAGGGGGCACCTCAGAGGAGCGGCGGCAGAGTCGAGATGCGGTGGAGCTGGGCTGGAAGCGGGCTCAGAGGAGGGACTTTTCGTGGTGGGTCCGAGCCCTGGTGGGCGCTGTAGAGACCTAAGGAACACAGGAAGGGAGAGGTTTAAGTAGCGGCAGGTAGTGGGAAGGAGCTAAGTAAAACAAAATAATTGGGCAGGCAGTGAACTGAGGTGGGAGTAGTCAAGAGAAATTGCTATGGTAGAGTGGGAAGGGGGAGAGATAGAGGGAAGAGAGAGAACATAGCAACCTCAGAATTAATCTCATAATTACCCTAAAGCATTACCAATTTCTTTAGGTCACACTGAAAGCTCTATGATTTTACAGCTTAAGAAAAGCCTAAAAGAAAAAATTACTCACTTTAGTAATTATATTTCTTCTAATGGAGTCTTGCTGTATTCTGACAATTGCAGTGATTCCCAACCTTTGAACTGCCCCGGAGAACTAAGGGTTAACTTTCCATGCAGGGCATGGAACGCTGAGCTTGAGCTCGGTTGAAGTCTTTGGAATGATTTGAACTCAAACAGTCAGATTCTTACGAGCCCAACTAAACTAAAAATTCTATGTGGAAATTGTAAAAATTCTACTAGCCAACTGGCTGAAAAGTTTTGGATTCCCAAGGAAGACTCAAGTCAGGAAACCCACAAACTAAACCCAAAAATAACAATAACAAATAAGCACCCAAGCAAAAAGGGAGGAGGGTGCCAGCAAATACACCCTTGTGGTGCAACACTGCACCTGCCCACCTACTTCCCAAAAACGGGTTCTGAGAGGAGAGGCAGGGAAGGAGGTCAGAATACAGCAAGACTCCATTAGAAGAAATATAATTACTAAGGTGAGTAATTTTTTCTTCAAACAACATGCTGTATTCTGACAATTGCAGACTACCAAGCAGTACCTCCAAGGAGGAGGGATAGAACCTACTTTGGGAATAGGCTCTGAAGTACTGCTGTGCCAAACCGAGCATCACTCTTAGCATGGATATCCAGAGAGTAATGCTTGGTAAAGGTATGGACTGTTTTCCAGGTGGCTGCTTGACAAATTTCTAGGAGGGAGATATCCCTTGCCGCAGCCAGGGAAGTAGCTGTACCTCTTGTGGAATGAGCCCTCAGGCCTGAGGGTGGAGTTTTTCCCAGTTGTTCATAGCAGAACTGTATACAAGACCCAATCCACCTGGCAATAGATCTTTTGGTGGCAGGTTTGCCCTTTCCCACTTCTCCATAAGTGAGGAACAACTGAAGGGAGTCAAACCTGTGACCCTTGGTACGCTCTATGTAGTAACCAATGCCTCTTTTGACATCTAAACTGTGTAGCCTCCTCTCTCCTGAGGAAGAAGGATCAGTGAAGAAAACAGGGAGATACACAGACTGGTTTAAATGAAAGTCTGAAACCACTTTGGGCAAGAACCTTCTATTGGTTCTAAGGACCACTTTATCCCAATGAAAGGAGATAAAATCAGGTTCCACTGACAGGGCTTGCAATTCACTGACACGCCTGGCAGAGGTAATGGCTACCAATAACACAGTTTTCCAAGTCAAGTACTTAAGCTCTACTGAAGACACAAGCTCAAAGGGGGGCTGCATAAGCTGAGCAGTGCAAACATTGAAATCCCAGGCAGGGGCAGGATCTCTAAAAGGGGGATTGTTGTAAAACAATCCTTTAAAAAATTTACAGAACACAGGATGGGAAGATAGTGAGGAAGGCTTCCCCACAGACAAAAATGCAGCAACAGCTGACAAGTGTACCTTGAGAGTAGCTGGTCTGAGGCCTAGACCATTAAGATGGACCATATAATCCAGAACCGTAGGCAATTCAGCCGTGTCTGGAGAAATATTCTTCTTAGAACACCAAATGCTGAATCTTTTCCATTTGGGGTTGTAAGTCTTTCTGGTGGAGGGCTTTCGAGAAGCCTTGAGGATGTCCAGAACCCCTTGGGAAAGATGCAGATCTGCAAACTCTAACTCTTCAAGAGCCATGCCTTGAGATTGAGAGACTGAAGATTGGGGTACCAAATCCTCCCCTGAGAAGATGTTAACAGGTTGTAATTCGTGGGAAGAGACAGGGGAAGATGGACTGCTAGGGACAGCGACAGGGGGTACCAGGGCTGTCTGGCCCAATCTGGAGCAACCAGAATCACCCTGCAAGGTTGAGACCTTATTTTGACTAAAACTTTGAACAGGAGTGGGAAGGGGGGAAGGCATATAGAACCTTCCCTTCCCAATTCAGAATCAGGGCGTCCAGGGGGACTGAGCCCAAGACTGGAGGTCTTCAACAAAAGAGACGGAGTTGGTGATTGTCTGGGGCTGCAAAGAGATCTATCTCTGGAGTGCCCCACCTTGAAAAAATCACTTTCAACACCTGAGGGTCTAGGGACCATTCGTGATGGCCCTGAGAAATCCTGCTTAGTGCATCTGCTAACACATTGTCCTTGCCTGGAAGGTGAACTGCTACAAGAGAGGCTTGCAGGGAATAAGCCAGAGACCACAACTTTATGGCTTCTGTGCACAAGGCAGTGGACCGAGTGCCTCCCCACATGGTGGTAGTGTTGTCTGTTCTGACTTGAACCACCTTGTCCTGAACTGACTGTGAGAATGCTTTTCGAGTTAGAAAAACTGCCCTGAGCTCTAGAAGATTGATGTGGAGAAGGGATTCTTGGGGAGACCACAGGCCCTGGGCAGTATGGGACCCCAGGTGGGCTCCTCATCCCAGAAGAGAAGCATCCGTGGTAAGGACCACTGAACAAGGCAGAGCAACAAAAGGAACACCTTGCCTTAAATTGTCCTGATACTGCCACCACTGGAGGGCCTGGATCAAGGTTGGAGTCACTGGAATCAGTTTGGTAAGGGAGTCCTCTCTCTAAGACCAGAAAGCTCTCAGGTGGAACTGAATATCCCTCATCTGGAATCTTGCCCCTTGGACCACTGCTGTTGAAGCTGCCATGTGGCCCAAGAGCTGAAGGAAATGCCTTACTGGTCGAGATACCTGAAGGAAGAAGCTAGTTCCATAAGAGCCCTTGCTCTTTCTAGAGGAAGAAAGGCTCTTGCTCTGAGTGTGTCCAGTTCTGCCCCATAAAGGTAAGGAGCTGGACTGGTTCGAGAACCGACTTGGGAAGGCTGAGAAGAAATCCTAGGGAAGTGAGCACTTGCTGGGTCACTTGCAGGTGAGACCTGACTTGGTCTGGAGACTGACCCACTAATAGCCAATCATCCAGATAAGAAAATATGGAAATCTTTTGCCTTCTTAGAAAGGCAACTACTACTGCCAGGCACTTTGTGAAAACCCTTGGAGCTGAGGTTAGGCCAAAGGGCATTGCTCTGAACTGGTAGTGGCCTGAGGGCAACTCGAACCTGAGGTACTTTCTGTGGAAGCACCTGATGGGAATGTGAAAATAGGCATCTTTGAGGTCCAGGGAGGCTAGTCAGTCCCCTGGCCTTAGAGAGGGAAGGATTATTTCCAGAGTTACCATCTTGAACTTTGGTTTTAAAAGATGTTTGTTCAGATATCTTAGGTCCAGGATGGGTTGCCACTCCCCTGTCTTTTTTTGGGGTCAGCAAGTACCTGGAGTACAGTCCTTTGCCCCAGTGTAGGGTAGGTACTCTCTCTATAGCTCTTAAAGCTAGGAGAGAAGAAACCTCTGCCTCTAGGGCAAGGGTTTCCGAAAGATTTGCAGGTGGAAAAGATCTGGCTCTCATTTTTGCAAATTTTTTGAAGATGAGAACCAGGCTTACTACTTCCAGGACCCACTTGTCTGATGTAACAGACATCCAGTCCTGGACAAAGTAAGCCAACCTGCCCCCTACTGGAATAGAAGAGTCGACCCGGGCAGACCCATCAGGGTGTCTGCTTGGCAGGGGCTTGAGGCTGAGGGGTGGATACAGTCCTGCTTATCCCCCTTCTGCCTCTCCCTCTGAAGAACCCCTCTGCGAAATGGAAGAGGAGGCCTGTGCTTGGTAAAAAGGCCTTTGAAAAGGCCTGCCCCTGCCCCTGGACTGCTGCCTTTGAGGAGTTGCCTGCCTTTCCTTGGCCTGAGCACTCCTGTAAGTGGTCCTGTACTCATCCATTTTCTTCATGTAATTCTCTGTCTGCTCCTCAAACAGAGAATTACCCACTACAGGAAAATCCATAGCCTTAGCCTGGGTGTCCTGTGAGAGGCTAGTATATCTGAGCCAAGCCATCCTCCGAAGAGCCACAGATGTAGCCATGACTCTTGATGAGACATCATTAGAGTCCACAGCAGCATGAAACTGAACCTTAGATGCCTCAATCCCATCTGAAGCCACCACCTCCAGCTCCTTGGCTAACTGGGGGGAGGCCTGTTTAGCCAGTGCCACTACAGTGTCCCACCCAGACTTCTGGTACCTGGCTGTATAGGCCATGTAATTCGCCTGCCTGAGTCCCAAAGAAGATGCCATGTACTGCTTCTTTGCCATGGCATCAATCTTCCTGGAGTCCTTGTCAGAGGGGTGTGAAGCCAAGGGGAATATTTGCCTTGTCACAGGCAGCAGCCTGCACTACCCCAACATGGCTGCACTGCTGATATAAGAACTCCGTGTCTGAGCCTGAGAGTGTATACTCTTGTTCATTCTTCTATCCACAGGAGGTATAGTGTTAGAGACTAAGATTTTTGTGTCCGTTTCCCAAAAGATTTATGGAGGAATAGACAGTTTCCTGGACTCTGGGATATCCATCATCTCTACATAATCAGGCTCTTCTTGATCTTCCACAGCCTCCTCCATAGGAAGCTGGAGGGTTTCAGCCACTTTTCTGTAAAACATAAAGGGAAGGGACTCAGAAAGCCTAGGAGGAAACACCTGATGGTCTGTCTGGGAGATGTCCGTTCCACAGGCACATCCAGACCTTCACTTACATCATAATCCTCAAATTCCCCTTCCTCTTCCAACTCTGGTTCATAAAAATCTGCAAGGGTATACTCTTGAACCAGGGGAACCAACCGAACCGAACCCCTGCCAGAAGGAGCTGGATCGGTCGGAACCAGACGGAGCGATTCCACAATCTGAATCACCCTGGCTATCTCTTCGGTGGTCGGAACATGGAACCTCTGGATCTGAACTGGTTGATTTATCTTTGCGCTTTCTTTTTGTTGGAACTGATCCCTCAGAATCGGCTCTCCTTTTGCCCGAAGAAGTATCGCCCTGGTCAGAGGGTACTCCTTCTGGTTCGGTCGAAACCGAACCGGGCTGGCCATCCGGGTCAGCTGACTTCTCAGCCTCCTTTTCCCTCAGTCTACCTAATCTCTTCTCAAGAGTAGATTTGGGAAATTTTTTTAACATATTTAGCAGTCTGAATCAAGATGGTCAAACCCCAGACAATAAACACAGCTGGTGTGGGAATTGGCCTTGGCAAAGACCTCCCCACACTCACTGCAGTGCTGAAACCCAGTGGGCCCGTTTTTTTCTTGGGTTTCTCAGACATGGCCAACCTAACCAAGCGTACCCTTTTTTCGGCAACCGCCAGGCAAGACTCCCTTATCGGTTCCTAACCGTGTCACGGGTATTGGAAAAAAATGGTTAAAACAGTTTTTTTTTTAGAACCGATAAGAACCAGTAACCACACACTAAATATAGCAAAATTCACAATCAAATGGTCAGTTCAGCCAAACCGACCGCACTTTTACAAGTTCCACACAGAAATAAAGAACAATTCCTATCTAGTACTCACGGCACCACAGACAGAGACTGAACAGACTATGCGGAAACTTTTTCGGTTTAAACTGACGAAAAACTGAAAACTTTAACTGACTTCGAACCGAGCTGAAGGAGAAATCTCCGGAGCGACCATTCAGTGAGGCGGAGCAAAGAATCTGACAGTTTGAGTTCAAATCACTCCAGACAGAGACTTCAACCAAGCTCAAGCTCAACATTCCATGCCCTGCATGGAAAGTTAACCCTTAGTTCTCCGGGGCAGTTCAAAGGTTGGGAATCACTGCAATTGTCAGAATACAGCAATACTTCATGTTGTTTGAAGAACAGTTTAAATTGTCCTGAAGAGGGCTGTAAACACAATTTCAAATGACCCAACGATAATGAAACAGTAAACTCCAAAGGAGGTGCTTAATATAAAGTAAGTGTTACAGCACCTTTTCTTAGGTAAGCCAGCAAAATGCTACTTAAATAAAGTATAGCCAGGCCAGAGATTACAGTTTGAAAAAAAAAAAAGGCACAAATTCGGAGGTCTCCCAGTCCACAGGTAATAGAGTTTGGTTCACAAAAAAGGGGCTCCAATCTGAACAAGTCTAGAGATAGTGAATCAGCCAACCAGAGGCAGGGTGATCACGTTTGAAAAAATTCCAAGGACCGCTATGGTGAGACTTAAACGGCAATTACGCCTTCGCCGCCTGCTGAGTCCTATATCAGCCGGACTCGTGGTCCTCCGTGCTAGGGTGTTTCTTTCAGGTGCTGGGCTCCTACTACGAGGGGGCACCTCGGAGGAGTGGCAGCCAAGTCGGGATGTAGTGGAGCCGCGCTGGAAGCAGGCTCAGGAGGGACTTTTCCCGGTGGGCTCTTTAGAGACCTTAAACGACAATTATGCCTTTGCCGCCCACCGAGTCCTAAATCAGCTGGGCTCGTGGTCCTCCGCGCTGTGGTGTTTCTTTCAGGTGCTGGGCTCCTACTACGACGGGGCACCTCAGAGGAGCAGCGGCCGAGTCGGGATGCGGTGCAGCCATGCTGGAAGCGGGCTCAGAGGAGGGACTTTTCCTGGTGGGTCTGAGCCCCGGTGGGCTCTGTAGAGTCCTGTCCACGTTTGGGACAGGGCATCTGTAAACTGTCTCTTTTTGCTCAGGATAATGGAATAGTATCTGGAGAGACAGTGGTTGACGGGGAGGCAAACAAGTCCAGTTGCTGGGTTCCCCACAGATGAAAGATTTTCTGGAGCACTTCGTAATGAAGTGTCCATTCATGTGCGGATGACTGGCGACTGAGAAGGTTGTCCAAAAGGTTGTAACATCCTGGTAGATGGATGGCTGTTAGTGTGAGGTGTTGCCGAATGGCTTCCTGCTAGACTGCAATTGTCTCCCTGCATAGAGTATGGGATTTCGTGCCTCCTTGTTTGTTGAGGTAGAATACTACTGCGGTGTTGTCTGACTGAATCAGCAACTGTCCTGGAGACAGGTGAGGTTGAAAAGCCTGGAGGGCTAGGCGAACTGCCCTCAATTCCACGAGACTGATGTGAGGATGAGGGATAGAAGCAGTCTACTTGCCTTGTGTCCTGTAAGGACCTAGGTGCGCACCCCACCCTTTCAGGGATGCATCCATGGTCATCTGCAGGGGCAGGGGGGACTGGAAGAGCATGCCTTGACATAGGCTGGCTCGAAGCATCCACCGGACCAGGGCAGACCGCAACTAGGGAGTGACTCCGATTCTGTCTTCGAAATTTCATGTCCTTTGAGACCACTGGTTCTGGAGAACCCACTGGACTGGTCTCATCCGAAGACGGGCGAAAGCTACCATAGGGATGGTAGTGGCCATGTGACCTAGGAGACACAGCATGCGTCTGGCTGTGAAAACTTTCTGGACTTGTATCTGCAATGCCAGAGATAGAAGCTTCTCCTGTCTGTCAGCCAGGAGGTAAGTCCTGGTGGAGACGGTGTCTAGGACCGCTCCTATATATCTGAGCGACTGCGTAGGGGTAGGACTGGACTTTGGCCAATTGACAGTAATCCCTAGAGCTTGGAACAGGGTTAAGGTTGCTTCTAGGGAAGAGAGCAGAGCTGTTTTGGACTCTGCTTTTATGAGCCAATTATCCAGGTATGGGAAGACAGAGTGCCCATCTCTTCATAGGGTTGCTGCTACTACCGCTAGGCATTTGGTTAATACTGGTGGGGCCAAGAAAAGGCCAAACGGGAGTGCCCAAAATTGGTAGTGTTGACCCAAGAGGAGAAAACAAAGAAACCTGTGGTGGATAGGATGGATAGGGATGTGAAGGTAGGCATCCTTCATATCCAGGGAACATAGCCAATCCCCTTGTTTTAGCATTGGCATGATAAGAATTTAGGGTGATCATGTGGAATCTTTTGCACTGAATGTACAGATTCAGTTGTCTGAGGTCCAGTATTGGCCTGAGATCTCCAGTTCGCTTGGGTACAAGGAAGAAGTGAGACTAGAACCCCTTCTGCTGTTCTGTAGGGGTTACTGGGTAAATGGCTTTCTTGGTTAGAACAGCTTGTAATTCCTCCTGGAGAATAGGAATATGGTCAGGTGGGTAATGGACTGAGCAGGGCGGGTGAAAGGGAGGTCTGGACAGGTATTCCAGAGTGTGACCCATCTGAATTATCTGAAGTACCCACTCATCCGACGTGATCTTTTCCAGGCCTCCAGATGGACGGCAAAATGACTGCCCACAGCTTCTGGGGCCTGGTCGAGGAAGCATGGACAGGGCCCCAACAGGTCACTGGGAGGCGGGTTGACCCACCCCACCTGGAGGATGTGAGTGGGAGCCCTTGACGGCAGAGGCGGTGGCTCTGGTAGGTTGGGAACTATCTCTGAAACCGCCTCTATTGCAGCCTCTGTATTTTCCAAATCTTTTGGTATGAAAAGAGGATTGGAACCGGTATGATGGCTATGAAGTATGGTACATGCCATAGACAATGCATAGGGTTCTGCTTCAAGCTTGGAGATCATTGATCAATGTTTGAGTACCTGGCCCAGATAGTTTGGATCCATTAAAGGGGGCATTAAAGGCCGGGCCCGGGTAGCACAGAGGGCTGAGGCACTGGCGCCTTACCTCAAACCACCACACCGGTGACCCGGGTTTGGGAACGGACTTGGGTCGCTGGGGGTCGGCAGGGGCAGGTGAGGATTGAGCGTCCAGAGCACTGCTCTGCTCTCCTGGGGTGAGTTAGGGTGATGCCTCACTCTGTAGCGGCCCCGGTGGAGACCAGGAGTACTACAAGATGCGGCGCAATGACAGGGGTACCAGGAAAACACAGAAAAATGGCATCCGAGCAACCGGATGACGGCTGCCTGGATCCCCACCTCCACGGAGCCCCCAGAGAGCCAGGACCGATCTCAGCAGCACCCAGGGCTGAGAAAAGGAATACCGGAAGGCAATTTTCCCCCGGAATGAGGGAACCCACCCGACGATGGGTTACGTCAGGCTATCCTGGGCCGGCTACAATATGGGATTGGGAAGCTGACGCCGTGGTGGGTTCAGAGTGGAGAACAGGAGAGTTTCTTGGCTGAAGGAGAGGCCGGTCGGATGCAAGGGGTAAATAAATAATGCAAAAAAAAAAAAGGAGACGTTAACTACTCTCTGCTGTACATCAGGTGTGAACCCAGAGACACGAAGCCAAGCATGGCGACACAAGGTAATGCCTGTTGCTGACATACGGACTGAGGTGTCAACCGCATCATAGCCCAGCCGGAGTAGGCGATGGGAAATGGAGTTGCAAGTGGCTATTGTAGTCAGTAACTGTTCCCTTTCCTGTGAAGGAGGGAGTTTGTTGACTAATTCAATGGCAGATGAGCAGAGTGTATGCTGGTATTTGATCATGTGTCCCATATAATTCAAGATTCTGAGATTCACAGTACTGGATTAAAATACCTTTTTTTCCCCAGATAATCTATCCTGTGGGATTCTTTACTAGGAGATAAGGAACACATGTGTTTTGGTCTTTTAGTGCAATCATGAGCGGCAGCAATCACCACCGAATCCGCTTCAGGAATACTGGATAGAAAAGGGTGATCCAGAGGAGCTTGGTATATGCGATCCGCCTTATGGGGAGCAGCTGTGATGGAAGAAGGTTGGTGCTAGGCTGCAAGCATAGCATTTTGGTAGGTCTGGATTAGTGGGGGTACCACGAAGACCGGCTCCCATATGTTGTTTGTCATGTTTGGTAGTGGAGAATCCCATGACTTTTTGAATTTAGACCATCATTTCATGGAAAGAAGGGTCATCTGGAGGAGAGGCAGCCATATGTCTGAGCAAGTCCTCTTCTAATGAGGAGAGGTCCGATAGAGGAATATGGGGCTGGAAATCCAACTCCTGGAATTCCTCGTCCTCTAGGTCTCCGGTAAAATCTGCCAGGAAGTCAGGCTCATCTGACAAGTAGCCCTCCATATAAGGGGGAAGGGACCAGGGTGGGAGAGGGTCCCTATCAACGTGAAACCATTTAGGTGGAGGTGTGGGTGAACAGGATGGACGGCTTGGCTCTCCTGGATCGGAGGACTGAGCATGCCACATGGCATGCAAGACATGCTATACTACAGTAGAAACGTCCACTTCTTTTTGAGGAGATGGAGGAGATGGGGTAGGGAGGGGGGACTTCTGAGAAACCAAAGGAAGGATGGAGGGAACTGGACGCGTAGCCTGAGCAGGTTTTGCCCCTGGGTGAAAAAGACCAGGGTCCTGATCCCTATCCTCCTGGTCCCTATAGGTACCCACCTGTGAGGGTGGAGGGGCAGTAAGCATAGCAAAAGCAGTAGGTTTTCCCTGTGGAATGTGGCCAGTCATCGACAGAGCCGCTGGGGAAAGCACGCCATGCTGTGGAAATGACAGTCCCGTTGACGGAACCCATAAAGGGCTCACTGCATATCCCCCTGTCGACGACGAGGCAGGCTGAGAATGCGCCGTCGATGGTGGGGCACCTGTAACGGTGGACGTCGACGAGCGCTTCGGCATGGAGCGTGAGGAGGGCTTCTCCTTCTCCTTTCTGTGCCATTGATGAGAATCAATGGGGGGCGGAGACTCCAGGGATGAGTCCTCCAATTCTCCATGACAGACAATTTCTGCTCCATTGAATGTTGATTTCAAGCAGCCGTCAACAATGGGCTGCTTGGTTGAAGTCCTGATAATGAATGCAGGAACTGGTGTCGTGTGTAGTTCCCAGACACCTTACACAAGTAGTGTGGGTTGTCAAAGTGGTAGATTTTTCTATCACAATGGCAGGAACGAAATAGCACTATCTTGCTTGAAGATTCTTTGGACATTCGTTTGGTTGCTCAAATTCTCATCGATGACTGCTGTTCTGAAGTTGCTCTAGCTGATGCATGCGAGCTGACGATGGCGGAAAAATGAACTGAGGATACCAGGGACCGCCCACACTTGTATAGGAAACAGTAAGCTGATGTCATGTGTGGGCGGCCCCTTGAAAAGACTGCTAGAAGAGCTGCCGTGTGCCACAGCAACCTCTGGCAACAACCCAAGTGTATTATTTGCTGCAAGAGACCACTCCATGGAAGATCTATGGTTTTCAGAACATCTCCTAGATTAAAAACCTTGGGGATGTTTCTTCAAGTTGAAGCATTAGATGGTGATGTATTTGAGAATGTGGTCACATTTAAATATTTGGGCGTTGTATTAGACCCTTTGTTAAGTTATGACTCTCATTTGAGTAGTGTTTGCTCAAAAATTCATAGCAAGTTAGGTACGTTGTATAGGCTAAGGTCTTTTATGACAAATGAAACTAAAATGGCCATTGTCAAACAGTGCCTATTGCCCATTGTTACTTATGCCTCTTTGATTACTGAAAACGCCTCTGCGAATTTCGTGTCTAAAAAGTCTGTCCTGTTGCAAACACTAGGTAAATTTGCATCGTCTGTCCCTCGTGTCACCCATCATTGTATAGTTTTGGATAGAATGGGGTGGCTTCCAATTCATGCTAACCATAATTACCTTATGGCTAGATTTGTGTATAGAATATTACAGTCAGGTGAGCCACTTAGTCTTCACAAATTTCTGCAGTGTCCTGATCTAGGTAGATTAAATAGGGCTAGGGAGGGTGGGACTTTAGGAAAAATTTTAGTGGACAGAGGGCTTTTTCTTATACAGCACCTATTATTTGGAACCATATTCCAACTGCTATTAGGGGTCTGTTCACACCTGTAAAAGGATGTAATGTCCAGTTGTGCTTACACGTTAAACAAATAAACAAGAGTGACCATGAAGCCATTTAATTTGAAACTGTGCAAGAATATGTGCATCTTAAACCCAGTGCTGTGGTCTCTGACTTTAGGAAAGTAGACTAAAAACTGAAGCATCTGCACAAAATAGAACGGGCAGAAAAATGTGGGCAGCAATCAGAAGGGGTAATAATGGGAGCTACCCAAGCTTGTGTAACATTTTTTCATAAGACAAAGAGCCAACAGAAGCCACTTTGGCCCTTCACTTTTCAGAAGGCTTAATCCCAGCCAACTTGTAACACACAGCAATACAGGATTCAACCCACCTACCGTCTGCTTGACTGTTGGTCTACCTATGGCGGCTTTAGCATATGTAAGAAACTGCTGGTGAGCCTTACCATGAAATTCCATCATATGGTCCAGTGATACAGCAGGACCCTGCAGACACAGTGTGTGTGCGCGCGTGTGTGTGTGTGTGTGTGTAGGATCTGTCTCTATAGCACATTTCAGAAAGAACACAAACAGAGTCAAGGCCTGGCTGATGGAATTCGGAAACCACCCTGGGCAAGATTTTTGCATGGGGGCACAGGACAACCTTAGCCTTGTGGAAAACCAGAAACAGTGACTACACAGACAGTGCCTGAAGTTCACTCACCCTTCTGGTCAAGATAATGGTGATCATTTGGTGGGAGGGGTAATCTGATGGATTGCGGGTCTCCAAAGTCAATATGTACGTATATGCTGACTGTGAATTCCAACTGTGTTGTGCTGTATCTATTCTTTCAGCTTAAATCATTATGTTTTTACTTGAAAATAAAAACAATAAGAACTACTGATTACAAAAACAAAATAATGCTTAACGCTGATGCAGTTAGTGTGACATCATGCATCACACTGCTGGTGTTAAAATCGTTTACCTTTTCCTCCCTGCTAATAGAGCTGTAGCGAGCAATTCTCTCCATTCTGTTTACATAGACGACTGTGTCTTTTTCTATTTCTTCTAGCTCCTCCAGGGAGAAGGAAACAGAGATGCGAGGGACAGGTATATCAGACCAACAAATGTAATGCTATTAAAAAAATGACACACAAAAAGAAATGGTTAAAAACAACACAAAAATAAATGGTTACCTTCAATTAGTAATGATGGATGCTTCTCAAACTTATTAAACAAATTTTAAAGTATTTGAGAACACAAACAAAGAACTCCCCCCTCCCTTTCCAAAATTCATCAGTATAAGGGCTCAAAAAATTCTTAATTTCCCTGTATGCCCAGTACACCCCACAAAGCACCCCACCAATTCATTGTCACCAGACACCGAAACACACTTGAAACTAGTACAGTCTACCTCACGAATAGCAGACACCTTTAGTTATAGCAAACATTTGTTTTGAATAGACATTTATTATAGGCTTCCATTAAAGGGCAACAGTCAGCACTAAGAGCCCCACACCAAAGTGTGGGTAGGCCCCAATTTGCACTTAGTGTGCTTTTTTTCTTACTGTTCAATACAGTGTAGTAGACTGTATTAAACTTGCAATCTGACATTTTCTGAAACTACTAATCCCAGAATCCCCTGCAACTGACATCAGAGGTGGGCTGCAGTAGTGGGAGATTCAATAGCCTGCAGTGCATATTAGAGTTTTATAAGCTTTGGACCCAGGTATTCAAAAACGGCCAACAACGTGGCACAAACGTTTGCACTGCACCTGCACCTGCACCCAACCAGAGGCTGCTGTATTCAGTTAGAGAGCACACCCATGTTATCCTATGGAGGCAGTCCAGAGGAGGGCAACTAAAATGGTGCAGGGTCTGCACCAGCAATCATATGAAAAGAGACTAAAGGAGCTTAATATGTATACCCTCGAGGAAAGGGGTGGGGGGACATGACAGAAACTTTCAAGTACCTCAACGGAATCAACAAAGTCCAAGAGGGTAGCATCTTTCAGAAAAAGAGACGTGTAAGAACAAGGGGGCAAAATTTGAAGACAGAGGGGGAAACGGCTCAGGGGCAACATGAGGAAGTATTTTTCCACGGAGAGGGCGGTGGATGCATGGAACGGCCTTTCTATGGAGGTTGTGGGGTCAAAAACAGTGGGGGAATTCAAGAATGCATGAGTCAGACATAAGGCAATTATAGTGGGGTGTAGGAGAAAGTAGGATGTTGGCCAACTATTTATGTATTTATTTTATTTATTTATTTAAACAGCAGTTTGGAAAACCTTTGAGCCATAGGCTCATTTACAAAGGTACCTTGTCACAGTAAGACAAACCAAAATACACAGTATAGCAGTACAACACATAAGTATAACAGTAAAATTAAGACATAGATACAAACAAGCTGGTACAGGTAGGATGGATGCAAACAATACCAGAGTTATGTCATCCTTAGCAGCTTAGTAATAAGCTTTGTCATAAGTATTGAGTACAGCTTTGACTAGTGGCAGTTACAGCATCGGGTGTTAATAAGGTGGTTACATAAGGAAGTTTTGAAGCACGATATAGTTGGAGCTTCGGAGATGGAGGGGGGCAGTGTGTTGAACCAGGAGGGGGGCCCTAAAGCTGAAGGCTCTTTGGCCGTGAGAGGTCCTAGCTCTAGGGATAACAAGAGAGGTTTTCCCAGAGGTCAGAGTATGAACTAGTGGGACAGAGCGGCGTATGGTGGTGGTCAATCCTGGTGGGGAAAGCCCAAGGAGGGTCTTTTTTGTAAGGGTACAGGTAAGATATTTGAGGCGCTCGTCGAGATCAAGTACCAGCGCTTTAGCATACAGTAGACAGGTGTGTGTCATCCTAGGTGCTCCAGTAATTAACCTGCAGGCCTTATTCAGAGTAGTGCGATTTTATGGAGTGGTCTGATCAGCAGCACCATACACTGGCAGTCCATAGTCCACTAGGGACAGGATAGAGGAGGTGACTGCAGTCAAGAGCCTCCGGGGAGGCAGTGTTTATACCGATGTAAGATGCCCAATCGGATATTAGTGGCAGTGGCTAGGGCAGCGATGTGTCCATGGAAGGAGAGGAGGGTCAAAATGGATCCCTAGGTATTTATAGGAGCAAACTTGTTGAGTGGGAATGAGGACCCAGAGTGAATGAGGAGTTTGAAGTTGCAGGACTTGTTTTGGGGATGAGTGAAGAACATGGTTTTTGTTTTTAAGATTTATCACCAATCTATGTTCCTTGAACCAGCCCTCGGCTTCAGTGAAGGACTTCTGCAGCGAGTCCTGGAGGGCAGTAGGGTTCGACTTGAGGCAAAGATGACTGCATCATCAGCGTACAATAGAATGTTCCCGAGCAAGGCGTGGAAGGGTGTTAAGGTAAAGGGAGAATAGTAAGGGCCCAGAATGGAGCCCTGGGAACCCCAGAAAAGATGGGACAGATGTCTGAGTAGGTCCCATTAATTTTACATGCTGTGAGTGGTCAGACAGATAACTGGTGCACCAGGAGATAGGCCCAGCAGCAAAACCGAGAGACTAAGGGCATCAAGAAGGAGGGGGTGGGAGACAGTGTCGAAAGCTTTCGAGAGGTCAATGAAGACAGCACCAGCCAGAGAACCAGTGTCTAAGGAGGAGTGGAGAAAGTTGGAGAACTCTAGGAGGGCTGTGTTGGTACTGTGGCCCGCCTCGGAAGCCATGCTGCTCAGGACAAAGGACATTGTAGGTGGAGAGGTAGTCAGAGATTTGAGAGGCCACCACTTTTTCCAAGGCCTTGGAGAGAGGAGAGAATGGAGATCGGTCGATAGTTTCCAGCCACAGTCCTATCACCACCTTTAAAGATAGGGTGACAGTGGCGACTTTCAGGCAGTTGGAACCTTCCCCAGGCAAAGAGTGGTTGATGAGGCATGTGATCGGGTAAGGACTCGTGTCTAAGACCAGCCGTAGGATACACGGATCCAGGGTGTCACTGCCTGTACTATTACCTTGAGGGCAGTGACAAGGTGCGCCTCAAGTTCTGGACAGAAACACGGGCGGAGGAGAAAATAAGGGCGAGAAAGATTTATGGCAGGTGCTGGGGAGGAGGGTCAAAAAATTTGTAGGGAGGATAGGGCTAAGGTCAGTGAATGAGGTGTTGAGGTGGTTGGCTATGAGGGCTGGGTCTGAGGAGATCACACCATTAATGTTGATCTGGGTGGGTGGGGGGGTGCCTCCCATTTAACTGTTTAATGTTATCCCAGAAGGTTCTGGGATTCCCCATGAGGCAGTGAGTGAGGACCGATAGTGCTCAGACTTGGCCTTTCTGATGGCCTGAGTGCACTTGTTTCGGGTGGCAGCATATAACCGCCTGTCATTGGGCTGGCCAGTCTCAATGGCACGGTGCCATAGGTTGTCCCTATGTTTGAGCTGGTGGATCAAAGCTGGGGTAACCCAGGGGGCATTCTTCCTTTTAGAACGGCGGGTCAACACTGGGGCAAAGATATCACAGGCATTATTAAAAGTTTGGGTAAAGAAGGAGAGAGCTGTGTCGATGTCAGGAGTTGCCTGTATAGGAGACCAGTCAATTTGGGACAGAAGTTCCTTAAGTTTTATCAGTCCACCAGGTATTAGACACCGCCGGCATGTGGACTGTGCTATGGGATCTGTAGCTTATCTAATAGGTAGGGAAATGGGCAGACTAGGTGGGTCAAGCAGTCATCATCTACAGTCAAAGTCTCCGAGATCCGGTCTGGGAGAGGGGGGCAGATGGATGGAAGGTCAGAGAAGGGGAGATAGGGGAGCTAAACATGTGGCTCAAATGCTGGGGCCAGGAAAAAGGACAAAAATTTGTAAGTAACGGGCAACAGTTTTGGGAACAAAAGTTCTTTAAATCTGATGGACTGCATCTAACTAAGGAGGGAGTCAGTGCATTGGGACAGAAGTTTGATGTCTTTGCAGAATATTTAAACTAGCCAAATGGGGAGAGGGGTGCAGCACCCGATACACTGAACGGGAAGAACACCCCTCCCTCCTTAGCTAGTGATCAAATAGGAGTTCAGCATGTTTGTAGTTCATTTGCATCACCAGGTAAGGAAAAAGGTCCAGCTCCCCATACGAAGCGAAGGGGAAACGCCGGTCTCGCCCAACAACTAACGCACCGAAATCTGGTCATTGGAAAACCATGTACACAAATGCCCGCAGTCTGGGAAACAAGATCCCAGACCTGCAGGCAACAATGACAGAGGCTAAGCTGGACATAACAGCCATTAGCGAGACATGGTTCACCAGTAATCACACTTGGGAGACTTCAGTACCCGGCTATGTACTGTTCAGAAGAGACCAAGGTGCCAAAGCGGCCCTTTATGTCAATGAAAATATCAAAGCTACAGAACTTCAGAATACACATAAGGAGCCAGAAGAGCTGTGGGTCACCCTGGTAACAGGAAATGAGACAGCCATACGAACTGGGGAAGTCTACAGGCCTCCAAACCAGGGGAGAACATAGACACATTACTGTTAGAAGATATACAAAACATGACAGCTAAAGGGGAGGTTCTGATAATGGGAGACTTCAACATGCCAGATACAGATTGGTCAATCCCAGCAAGAACATCCGCCAGAACAAGACACATAGTGGATTCCCTGAAGGGGAAGGGCCTCAAACAACTGGTACAACAACCCATAAGAGGCAGGGCTATCCTATATCTAGTACTAACGGGGAAAGGATCACAGATCTCCAGGTGGAAGGTCACCTGGGAGCCAGTGACCATCACATGGTATGGTTCAATTTGGCCACTAGAACTAAATCATCCCATTCCAAGGCAAAAATTAAGGGACTTCAGAGGAGCCTACTTTGATAAGATGGCCAATAGAGTTAAGCTAGCCCTGGTAAGAATAAATACAGGTGAGGGGGCACAGGCAAAGTGGGCAAGCATTAAGGATGCAATACTTGAAGCAACATCCCATTGTGTTAGGGAGAAAAGCAAGAGCAAAAGAAGGAGGAAACCACCTTGGTTCTCAAACGCAGTAGCAGAAAAGGTCAGCGCCAAAAGGTTGGCCTTTAGGAAACAGAAGGAAACGCAGCAGGACAAAGATAGAGAGGCATACCAAACTTCCCTAAGGGAAGCAGGGAAGGCAGTAAGGCAGGCAAAGGCCCAAACTGAGGAAACACCAGCATGAACAGTAAAAGAAGGGGACACGACTTTCTACAGATACATAAGTGAAAGGAGAAAGTCCAGAGCGGGTACTGCTAAGATCAAAGGGGATAAGGGGCAGTGTATGTGGGAGGACCAAGGAAAAGCATCTATCCTAAATAGATACTTCTCAGCATTTATTGAGGAGAAGGTAGGGCAGCTACAACTCGGCGCCAAGGACATGGGGGAAGGGAGGTGTGTACAAGTCCCTTCACAAAAGAAAGGGTCCTACAAGAGCTCGCTAAGGTCAGGGTGGACAAGGCAATGGAACCGGATGGCATACATCCCAGGGTATTACAGGAGCTAAGGGCGAAACTAGCAGAGCCATTATCAGAACTGTTTAGTGCGTCTCTGAGCACAGGAGAGGTCCCAGAAGACTGAAGAAGGGCTCATGTGATCCCGCTCCATAAGAATGGTAGCAGGGAGGAGGCAGGGCACTACAGACCAGTCAGTCTTACCTCAGTAGTAGGCAAGATTATGGAGGCACTCCTTGAGTAAAGGATAGTGCAACGCCTGGAATCCACAGCAGCACAGGATCCAAGACAGCATGGGTTTACAACAGGACAAGACAGCATGGGTTTACAACAGGAAGGTCCTGTCAACTAATCTCAAATATTTCTTTGACTGGGTAATCAGAGTGGTGGACTAAGGGGGTGCAGTTGATGTCGTCTACCTTGACTTCAGCAAAGCTTTCGATACTGTTCCACATAGAAGATTGATTAATATGCTGGGTAGGCTCAGGGTGGATCAGAAGTTGGTCAACTGGGTGTCAAACTAGGTGGCGGGCAGAACACAGAGAGTGGTCGTAAACAGTACACAGTCCGAAGAGATGCAAGTCACAAGTAGGGTGCCTCAGGGATCAGTCCTGGGGCCAGTTCTCTTCAATATCTTCATCAGTCACACTGCAGATGGACTGGAGGGTAAGGTTCGTCTGTTTGCAGATGACACCAAGATCTGTAACAGAGTAGATGATCCAGATGGGGTGGGCAGAATGAGAAGAGATCTGGATAAACTAGAAAATGGCCAGAAGAGTGGCAACTGGGGTTTAACGCAAAGAACTGCAAGATCATGCACATAGGGAAGAGAAACCCTGAAGACACCTATAGGTTGGGAGGGGAGTTGCTGACAATCACAAGGGAAGAAACAGACTTTGGCATCGCCATCACAAATTACCTGAAATCATCCAAGCAGACCACTAAAGCAGTAGGTAAGGCTAGACAGATGTTTGGGTGTATTAGTAGGGGTATTACAAGTTCTAAGAGGGAGGTAATAATCCCTCTTTACAAGACACTGGTTAGGCCCCATCTGGAGTACTGCGTGCAGTACTGGAGGCCGCACCTGCAAAAGGACATTAACAAAATGGAGGCAGTCCAAAGAAGGGCAACCAAAATGGCACAGGGACTACATCAGAAAACATATGAGGACAGATTAACGGAGCTCAATATGTATACCCTAGATCAAAGAAGGGAGAGAGGTGATATGATCGAAACATTCAAACATCTCAAGGGCATTAACAAGGTGAAAGAGTCCAACATGTTTTAATATAAAAAAAATAGCAGAACAAGAGGACACAACATGAGACTAGAGGGAGGCTGATTAAGGGGTAATGTGAGGAAGTTCTTTTTTCACAGAAAGGGTGGTGGATGCATGGAGCAGCCTACCTCAGGAAGTGGTGGATATGAATACAGTGCAGGGCTTCAAACAGGCATAGGGTAGGCATAAGGGAGTAATACAGATGAGTATGAATAGATAGGCCATTGACAAAGTAAAGGCCTATGGCACATTCATAAGGTAGAAAAAACGGGCAGACTGGACAGGCCTTGTGGTCCTTATCTGCCGTCAACTTCTATATTTCTAAAGTCTATGTTTCTATGTCTATGACTGAATATTGGTCCATGTTAGCACAGCGTTATGTCAATCTGCGCTGCCCAGACATGAACCGGGGCTGCCTCCAGCCCACAGGAGAATTGTGCCCTGGGACCAGACAGCACCAGAAGCCATGTCACTATATTCAGCCACACCATGCAAATGAACCCATTGGGCATGCAAGGCCGCTGGGGATATCCACCCCAACCCTGGCCCGACTGCCCTGCTCCTCTGGTGCATCCTCCTGTCCTCTCTCAGCCCACCCTAAGGGCTTAAAGATCCAACATGTAAACATCCGTAGCTTATCGCAAAAAAACAGACCACCTTCAAACCATGGCAAGCACTCTAAATCCAGACATTCTAATCATCTCAGAAACCTGGCTAAAGAGCACAATCCCCGACCACTCGGTCTCCAATCCTGGCTACTCACTGCTAAGGCAAGACCGTGCTGCCAGGGGAGGCGGTGTGGCCATATTTGTCCTTGCCTCCATCCAATATTCCATCATCTACTCATCTTCCAATCCTGAGACCCATGATGCTCTAGCTATTCATGTGACCCTGCCCTTCACTCTCCCTATCTTGTAGCCAGCATCTACTGCCGCCCAAATGTCCAGCCTACGGTCACACTTGACCTCCTAACCTCCATCACCGCCCTCTCTCACTCTGGGGAACTATTCATCATAGGTGACTTCAATTTAAATTGGTCGTCCCCTAAATCTACCTAAATAAAAAATGAAATTGGAGCCTTAAACCTCTCCCAATTGATCTCAGAGCCCACCTGTCCAAACCACAAAACACAACAACCCTCCCTACCTGACTGGGCCCTTACCTCCCACCCCCACTGAGTCATCCTCTCTGGCATCCTCCCCGACGCTCTCAGCGACCACAACCCAATATTCACAGTTAGGAAAGTTCACAGACCTAAATCACCGCACAAAACTATACAACTATGCTCTTTCAAGTCTCTCAACCTTGAACCTCTCCTGAGCAACCTTGCCCTGTCTGACTGGTCCCCTCTAACCTCCCTTCCCTCAGTTGGCAAGGCCCTAGCCTACTTTAAAGAAACCTTTCTTGCGAATTGGAATACCTTTGCCTCGCTCAAACAAATCAGAGTCAGAGGTAACCACTTACCTTGGATAACCCCCAAACTCCTGGCCTGCCTCAGGGCTAGAGATCGAGCCTGGAAGCGTCATAAAGCAATTCACCTTCCTAGTGACCTCATGAACTACCGCATGCTCCATAACGCTTGCACCAGGGCTACAAGTTTAGCCAAGTCAGAGTATTTTAAATCAGCATTCATCACTAACATAAATTCCCCTTCCAAGTTCTGGAAAGTGGTCCACGCCCACTTTACACCCTCTTCTCCCAGTGCTTAAAGTAAATGGTTCCCCAGTGGCCGACCCACCTGTCATAGCCATGAATATAATACCTATTATACCTCCTGTGCCACAGAGCTACAGAAGCCCTCCTCCTACCCACCTCCTCCCCACCCTCTAACAGAATGTCCCTCCTGCCACCCTCCCACCTCCACTTTTCCTTCGCTACAGTAACCCTAATGAAGCCCTAAGCACCCTCCTCACCATTAACCTCTGTAAAGGTGCCTCTCCTGATGGCTTTGACCCAAAACTCCTCTCCCTCTCTGCCCTGGCCATTACCTATCCCCTCTCAATAATCATAAATCTCTCATTCTCTACTGCCTCTGTCCCCTCTCTATGGAAACATGCTGTGGTCCTCCCATTACCCAAAGGGGGTGACCCCTCATCTCCTGGCAACTATCGCCCATTTTCTCTCCTCCCTACTATTGCCAAGCTACAAGAACATATTGTCCTCTCCCAGCTTACCACATTTCTATCCGACACCTCCTTTTTTACCCCTTTCCAATCTGGATTCAGGAAAAAACACCTCTCTCCTATGGCTCACAGACTCTATCCTAACCGGGATGGACAATGGCCAAATCACCTCTGCCATTTTTGTCGACCTGGCCAAGGCCTTCGACACCATCTCCCACTCCCTTCTGCCAGGTGGTCTGTCTCCCTCCGCCACTAACTGGTTCAAGGCCTACCTTACTGACCGAATCCAATCAGTTAAGATCTTGGACGTCATTTCCCCTCCCTCCAATTATCACTGGCGTCCCCCAGGGCTGTGTGCTCAGGCCCCTCCTATTCTCCATCTTCTTAAACAACCTTCCCACTGTTTGCTCCCCCTCCTCCGCTATCCACATGTATGCCGACGATACGGTCCTTTATGCATCTGGCTCCTGCCCTGCTGAAGTTACAACCAGCTTGCAGCAAGACTTCGACAAGGTTCAGCTCTGGTTTGCTAACCATCAACTTTTCCTCAATGCCAAGAAGACTGTCTCCATTACCTTTGGCACAAGGCAGAGACTCTCTAGGCTTCCCTCCCTACCCACTTTCCACACCCTTGATGGAACTTTACTAGAGGACATATCCTCCTTCAGGTATCTAGGTGTTTGGTTGGACCAACACCTAAACTTCTCTGGACATACTGATGCCATCCAGAAAAAATTGTGCCCCAAGCTTGGTGCCCTGTTCAGGAACCATAGTTGCATCCCACCTACGGCTAGGCGTGAACTTGTTTAGAACCCTTCCTGGTTCTTACCCTTATCGCAGTCTCCCCTTCTACACCTATTGTCACTTCTCTCTCCCCTTCCCTTCCAGATACCTCCTTCATTCTGTCAATCACCCCCACAGCTCCCCTTGTAAGCAGACCCCACTTTCCCTTCTACCCTCCAGCATCTCTGTTTTCCCTTCCTAGCCACTTTGCCTTTCTTCGTTTCCTTATCTCCTTCTCTCCACCCCTTCCTCCCTCTTCCCCTCCCTCACATATTTCCTACTCCAATTACTAAAGTCCTAAACTTCACTATTTTATTCTTGCCCTCCTCCTTCTTTCATCAATAACGTCTCCAAACCACATTTCCACTACAACCCTCCCTAACGGGTTAAAGCTCCTCCACCTGAACATCTGCAGCCTGCTACCTAAAATCAACCTCCTACAAACTCTTATGATTTCACACACCCCTGACATCCTAATTTTTACCGAGACATGGCTAAAAAAAAGGAACCCCTGACAGTGCCATTGCTATCCCTGGGTATTCCATCTCCAGACAAGATCAATCGGGTCATGGAGGGGGAGTGGCCATGTATATCCTGTCCTAACTGCAGTTTACTGCCACCCTATCTACCTCCATCCCAGCTACCTATGAAGCCCTTACATCTGTATTACCCTTCCTTTCTCAATCCCAGTCTTTGTGGCTGGCATCTATTGCCACCCAAGCATTCAACCCTCGGTCACGACTGAACTCTTAGCCAATATCACCTTCTCTTGCAATTTGGTGAACTTCATAATGGGTGACATAACTCTAAATTGATTGTCTCTCAAGTTAAACAAGCTACGCAAAGACGTCACTGCTCTAAACCTCACTCAACTTATACTTGAGCCCACATGCCCTAATCCCAAAAAACAAAACCACACCCTGCTTGACTAGGCGCTCACAACCCACCTACACCGCGTCATTAAATCTGGTCTCCTCTCCGATGCCCTTAGTGACCACAACCCCATTTTCATTGTACGTAAGGTTCATCGGCCCAAACCTCCCCCTAAAATCATACAGTTCCGGTCCTTTAAATCCTTAGACCTTACCCCAATGAGCTCTGCACTCGCTTCCACCGAATGGGCCCCCCTCTCCACTGCCATTTCTGTCGACCAAACACTTGACTATTTTAAAGATAAATTCATTGCCACTTGGAATGCCTTTGCTCCAATTCAGACGGACCAGAGTCAGTGGGCTTCACCTCCCCTGGATCACCCATGAACTACTGGCCTGCTTCAGGGAGTGTGATTGGGCCTGGAGAAAACACAAATCTACTAAACATCCAAACGACTACACCAAGTACTACGCAATTCATGTACTAAAGCTACTAGACTGGCTAAGTCTGATTATTTCAACTCCTCATTCCTGACTAACACTAACTCTCCATCTAAATTCTGGAGGGTAGTCCATGCCCTGTTCTCTCCCCCCTCTCCCCCTTCCTCTCCAGTTCTCAAAATAAATAACTCCTTAGTTTCCGACCCTGGCTCTGTGGCCAATGAATTTAATGCCTACTACACCTTGTGTGCCACGTCTCTTCTAAATTCCCTCTCCCCATTGCTACCTACTAACTTCAGCCCTTCGCCTCAGCCAGTACCTACCCCTCCCCATTTTCCTTTTCTATTATCTCCTCTGACGAGGCTCTTAATGCTCTCCTATCTCTCAATCCCTCTAAAGGCTCCTCACCAGATGAGCTCATTCCTAAACTTCTCTACCTTTCTGCTCCTGCAATTGCTTATCCTATCTCCATAATCCTTAACCTGTCCTTTACTTCTGCCCAAGGACCCTCATCCTGGAAACACACTGTAGTCCTTCCTCTCCCCAAGGGTGGCGACACATCCACTCCTGACAACTATTGCCCCATTTCCCTCCTTCCTACCCTTGCCAAACTTCAAGAACATTTAGTTCTCTCTCAACTATCACCCTTCCTCTCCGATTCCTCCTTCTCCATCCCCTTCCAATCTGGTTTTCGAAGAACCACACAACAACCACCTCCCTCCTCAGGCTTACTGACTCCATCCTTTCAGTGATGGCCGATGGCCTGATCACCTCGGTCATCTCTGTCGACCTAGCCAAAGCTTTCGACTCTGTTTCCCATCCCCTGCTTCTTGATTCACTCTTCTCAGCTGGCCTTGCTCCATCAGCCGCCAACTGGTTTAAATCCTACCTCACTGGCAGGACCCAGTCGGTGATAATCCTTGATTCCATCTCCCCTCCACTCCCCATCAACACTAGTGTCCCTCAGGGCTCAGTGCTTGGTCCCCTACTCTTCTCCATTTTCCTTAATGATCTTCCCACAGCCTGCTCATCCTCTTCTATCCACATGTACGCTGACAATACTGTTTTGTACAGTTCTGGCAAAAACCCTGCTGTTGTGCAAACCAGCTTACAGCACAACTTCAACCAAGTTCAGCTCTGGTTTGCCTCTCACCAGCTTTTTCTAAACGCCAAAAAGACAGTCTCAATGACCTTTGGCACTAGGCAGGGACTCTCTAGGCTCCAGACCCTACCCTCCTTCCACACCCTTGATGGGACCATCTTGGAGGACATCTCCTCATTTAGATATCTGGGAGTTTGGCTGGATCAGCACCTCAGCTTCTCTGTACATAGCGATGCCATCCTGAAGAAACTGCACCCCAAGTTTGGTGCTCTGTACAGGAATCGTAGTTGCACCTCGCTGACTGCGAAGCGCGAAACTGTCCAGAAGTTAATACTCCCCATCTTTGACTACTGTGACGTAGTCTATGGTGCTGCTCCCAAATCTTCCCTGACCAAGTTGGACACTCTCTAATTCCTTCTACTGCTTTGCTATTGACTCCCCTTCCCGCTCCCACCACTGTGAACTCTATCGCTCTCTAACCTTCCTTCCACTATCTCACAGATGCATCTCCCACTGTGCCAAACTAACCTCCAAATTCTGGTTCCAGGGGATCCCCTCCTATCTGTCATCCTCTCTCTCTACTCCACCTCCCCCCACCGACTCTCTCAGATCAAATCACACCCGCACCTTGATGGTCCCTTGCCATTTCACCCTCATCGGTCAGACTGGTTTCACCCATCATTTCCCTAAAATCTGGAATTCCCTTCCCCTGAAATATGACACTCCTCCTCCAACTACTTCCTTACCTCTGCCCTACACAATTACCTTTCCCTCAGCTGTTCCTGCTTTATCCCACCTTAATACCTATTCCCAGTTTCTGCCTTCCTACCATGACCCCCCCGGCAGGGTTCTCAACATCCTAAAGGGGGAACTCAGGAAATGGCTACCCCTTCTCCTCATATTCAGTTCTTGCCTCTCCCCCCTCTCTTCTCCACCTGCCCTTCTGGGTCACCAGTGTGCACAAACTAACCCCATCGTTTTTACTCCAACAGTACTTGCATTCTACCTCGAGCCTGCTCCTGGTACACTCATGCACTATAAACGGTTCTATCGCATTATTACTGTTTTGTACTTTTATATGTCCTTTTGTATGATTTTGGACATGTATTGTAATTTACCCAAAGTTCCACTACTGTTTATTGTACAATGCCTTGTGTTCCAACTGTTGCACAATCTTACAATGTTGTATTGTTTGCACTACCCACATATTATTGTAACTGATCATCCTTCACAACCCTATGTAACCCGGCCCCCCAGGTCGCACCGTGAGATGAGCAACTTGTTGTTCAGTGTGCCCTCGTGGTGAAACATTTCAATAAAATAAATAAATAGATGATACTGCCCATTTTTTGACTACTGTGACGTAGTCTAGGGTGCTGCTCCCATGTCCTCCCTGACCAGACTGGATACCCTCTTCAATTCCTTCTGCCGCTTTGCCCTTGATGCTCCCTCTCGCACCCATGCCCTATCCTTCCCCTCTCTTACAAATAGGTGACTCTCTCACTGCGCTAAATTCAATGCCAAGCACTGGCTGGGAGAGCTCCCTTCCTACCTCTCCTCCTCATTTATAACATCCCTCCCACTCCCTTAGATCAACCAACTCCCGTACTCTGTTGGTTCCCCCATAGACCGACCCCTATCGGTCAATCTAGGTACTCTCACCGCCTCCCAAAAATCTGGAATTCTCTCCCCCCTCAAATTCGTCACTCATCCTCCTACTACTCCTTCAACTCTGTCCTCAAAAACTACCTTGCACCTAGCTGTTCCTGCCATGACCCACCCTAATTTTCCCCTTCTAATCCCAGGACAAACCCTATCCCTGTCAGCATCCTCACTCCTCCCTGATGCACCCTCACCTCCCACCCCCCCAAATTCAGCTCTCCCCCTCCCCACTGACCTCCCTTGCATGCTTACTGTGTTTCTACAACCAAAGGCGTACCAAAGTCTGTCCCTTCTCCTCCCTACTCCATCCCCCCCCAAAGTCCCCTGCCACCCTCGTCCCCTTGCCGGATTTCTCTGTATCCTGTAAGGGCTCCTTCTGGGACCTGGCCTCTCTTCTCTCCCACCTAAACCTCTCATCTGGCCTTCCTCAAACCTTATCCGGCTCCCAGCATCCTCACCCTCACTGCCAAACAGCCTGCTTCCCTCCTATCGTGCTCCACCTCTGCCATGTGCAAGCAGGGTTCTCAGCATACTGAAGGGGAGTCTGGCCCCGGCAGTCCTCTCTCCCCTCCCTCCTCCGCCACTGCCTGTGCCTACCCATGAAGGAGTTCTCACCTCCTCTAGGGTCTTAGCTCTTGATAAGCACTTATCTCTCGCCCCCTTTCTCTTTTTTACTGTCTCCACCACCCTCCTACGTCCTCCAGCACTTCGCCCCAACGCTAGCCTTGCACCATGCCATGGCAGGTCTCAGCACCTGGAACTAGTCAGAACTGATCATACCCTCTATTCTCCCTTTTCCTCCTACCCTTCCATCCCCCCCCTTCACTTAGCACCCATCAACTCCCCTACCCTAGAACAAAATCACCTTCTGGCTGGGTTCTTATTATCCTGAAAGACATGCATATTATATTCCTCTCACCTCCCTGTCCCCTCCCCCTTCTCTCTCCTCTACCACCTACATTTCTTAGCCTTGGTTCTGGCTAACCCCCAATCTAGTGCACTTCTAGACAATTCTCTGCTTAATTGAATGTTTTTTGTGCTATTGTATTTTACCAGGTTCTAAACTGTTATCATTGTACCTATCTAGTTGAAAACTATTATCACCCTGCTATTTCATTGTGTCATTACAGTTTACTCACTTTTATTTGAATGTAATCATATGTAAATCTTTGTTAATGCTCCAAATCTCTGTATACTATCCTCATGTCCCCCTTCCCCCCAGGTTGCACCGGGAGACGAGCAACCTGTTGCTCAGTGTGCCTTCGTGGTGAAATATTTCAATAAGTAAATAAAACAATCTGCATACCCATTATGGGCTCATTTGCATGGTAAGTGGCAGCCTTTATGCACCCATCCTGTGGGCACCAGACACATCATCCCTGGTTTCTAGTGGTACATTAATCTCTGATCACCCATCCTGTGAATGTCACATATCTCCCCAGTGTCTAGTGGCACTCCCATTCCCCGATCATCCATTCTGTAATACTGACAGCTCTCCCTGGAATCACGTGGTACACCCCCCCAATCACCCGGCCCATGTACCCAATCATATCAGTGATGTGCAGCAGTATCCCGCTCACACTTGCAGAATGCCAGTCCACTGAAGACCAGCGAACAGTGGTGGTCCAGCACCCCCCCACCCACCTGCTCCACACCTTAAACACTACCCATCAAACCCTCCCCCTTACCAGTGTGTCCGGGGATGCGCAGTATAACCTGATAACAACCCACTCCTCACTTCCTTGGCTGGCCCCCGTATGAGCTAGTAGCATGTGTAAGCTGCTGTCAGCTCATACCGGAGCTAGCTGAGTACATGAGAGGAAAGCTGTGCTGGTTGCCGTATTGGGCTACACTGCATGTCCCTGAACACACTGGTTAAGGGGGGGGCTGAATGGATGGTGTCCTGGGTGTGGGCGGGGCAGGTGAGGGCCCCTGGACCAGGTCCGTTGGTCTATCGCCATTCGTCAGGTGGGGGCGAGCATTCCACTGGACACCATGAATGTGACTGGGTACATGGGCTAGGTGATTGGGAGGGTGCCACTAGACACCAGGGAAATATGTGACATGCACGGGACAAGGGCTCAAGGGTGGGGGTGCCACTAGACACCAGGGAGATGTGCAACATTCACGGACGGGTGATCAGGGGGCAGAGGTGCCATCAGACACAAGGGAGATATGCAACATTCATGGGACAGGTGATTGGGGGGTGCCACTAGAAACCAGGCAGTTGTCGACAGTATATGGGACAGGTGATGGGGGTGCCAATGGATACCAGGGAGTTGTCCGACAGTCACAGGACAGGCAAATGGGGGTAGGCAGTTGCAGTACAACCATCCCACCATTGGCGGGGGGGAGCACAGGTTTGCACCTGGTTAAGTTGAGGTTTTCAGAAGCAGTAAACAGTGCCACTTTGGGTGCCATTTACCGCTGTTGCAAACCTTTGAACATACCACTGTGCCCGTATGCAGGAGGGGTTCCCTCTGCGCCTGGGTGCTAACGGGTTAAACGCATGCTACAAGGGCCTCTAAATATAGACTCCACCCCACAAAATGGCACAATCCCAGACAGCACGGGCGCAAATGCGTTAGCGGCCTAAGTTTTGAATTACTGGCCACCGATTTTTTGTCTGCTGGTCCCGCAGTCCTCCCTGGAATAAGTACAGGGAGGGCAGGCAAACATCTGACTGGATCTTATAAAAGCTCTAACATGCACTTCAAACTATCCCTCCTCAGATGTCAGCTACAGGGGATTCTGGGATATGGGATGCTCTATGACTTGATGGACTTTTTTTTTTTTTTTTCAAACTTTGTTTATGTTCCTACCACACTGGGGAACTCTCTCCAGCTACCTCCGTCCTGATCTCTACCTCCCACTTGTGGCACCTCTTCAGCTCCGCACCCCCAGCCCAGCACATTCCCCCGGTCTGATCCCTCCGGGGAAGGGCCACCCTATCCTCCCAAAGCGTTCTTTCTTTTAGTATTGAGCTCTGGGTCAGGGGGTCCTGGGTCGAAGAGAGAGAGAGAGTCGTCCAGCGTTGGGAGTGTGGATCAAGGAGGTGCCTTCGCCTATCCCCAGTGAGAGGGTTTTTTTCTACTTCCCTCTCCCTATTGGCTCGGACGTGCAATTCGTCCCAGCATGGGCGCGCACACTTCCATGTGTGCCTACAGGGTCGCTGCCAGAGCCAATCCCCATTGACACCAGATCTCGGGCTAACTGTGCCCCTAGCCTCCGCTAGGAGTCCCCAGAACCCGAGACCAATCCCCCCCCCCCAGGGCAGGAGAGCCATTCTCCGGATGTTCGATCCTGTCCCTTCCCTGCCAGACCCCGGCTGCCTGAGCTCGCTCCCGAACCTAGGTCTCCAGCGTGGTGTCCAGCGCCTCAACCCTCAGCACCACCAGGCCGGCTCGACTTGATCATAATTCCCAGTAAATGCAATATTCTTGCTGTCCTAAGAACAGATTTAGTTAATTCTATCTGACTGGTGTCCTTAACCAGCCTGCCACTCACATCTGGAAAACCATGCATTGCAAATCTGTGAAGAAACACCATTACAACCATAAAGCAACCGGTAAAGACTTACACATGCAGGTAGTGACCACTTCTCCTGTACTGTGAATACTTATTTTGGAAGTCCCCTTACCTTTGTCCTCCCCCATCCATCCTTCCCCTTTCTCCAGTTTAACTTGACATCCCCCCCAGCTGCACTTCTCCCAAATGTAAAAGAAGAAAGTACACTCACTGCAGAATTAGATCGTCAAGAGTCTCCTCCATTGAGCTTATGGCACCATAAGCCATCTGCATCAGGACCACTTGGAAACTTTTGTAGGCTGGGGCCGCCCAGTTAACGTGCATCGACACACCTTATGTAACATGGGCAGCTCCATCATTCCTCATTTCCCCACTGGAGTCAGGCTTGGAGGATTATCAGACTGGCAGGGTCTTGGAAAATCAGAACTAAAAACAGGCACATAGGAGATGGGCTGGAACTAGAGAATGTAGCACTAAAAGGGCAGAGGAAGAGTACCAAATGTGTGAGACCAGGCAGAACTTCCAGTAAACAACACCTGAAGTACAGAAGGGGAACATGGGAGAGCGAACTGTGGCTCAGTGGAGGAGATTTTCTTGAAGACCTACTGTTACAGTAAGTAACTACACCATCTTCTTTGAGGACGTTTTCCTCCAATGAGCCACACTTATGTAACGATTCCCAAGCAGTACAGCAGACAGGAACGATAAACCTGACCCTAAGACAGAAGGCCTTGCAAAACAGCAAGGCCAAGTCTGGCAAGACTACGAAAGATGATATCCAGACTGTAATGTTTAGTAGCTGTGTAAAATGTATTCCAAGTGGCTACAGAGCAAATGTCAGCACCCAACACACTGTGGAAACAAGCCACAGTAGTAACCATGCCAGTGGCAATGAACAGGACCTAGAAGCTCCTTACCATGCTTCCGGTAACAGAAAAATAATGCAAGATACCAACAATATGGAAAGGCATTGCTAAGAAATGGAAGACAACCATCATGGGGGCGAAAGATACAAAGCTGTGAGGATTTTCTACAATCCATGGTATGATCCAGATAGAAATGTAGAGTCCTTCAGGCTAATGACTTTAACAACCATTCCCTTCTATTACACTGGAAAGGAAACTAAACAAAGTCGAATAGCCTGATTCAGTGTGAAGTCTGAGACAATCTTGAGAAGTAAATGAGAACTGGTCCTTAGGGTGACTCGACCCATAAGAAAACTTAGATAAGGGTCACTGCAAGCAGAGCTTGCAGAAAAGAAGACATAGGAGTGATATATGGTGTACATCAACAATTCTGGCAGTGTTCCTTTCCCCTTTAAATCCTGCTGGAACATCTTCAAGCTGGCTCCTCCCACCCACCTGGGTGGTAACTCCCCTAGCGCCGCCCTGTGACGTCAGATCTTGCCCACTGGAAGCAAGACTGGTGTGCCACTTGCCAGGGGAGGTTGGCTGAGTCAGTGTGGATATACACCATATACCACTCCAAGAACTACTGTTACAGGTGAGTAACCTCCTCTTCTAGGAAAACGGATACGGTGTACTATCCACACTTCTGGCAGACTCCTAGCAGTTCTCTGGGAGAAGGGGCAAGGCGCATACCTGCTAGTTAGGAAACAGAGACTGGAGAACTGAGGCCCCCAAACCAGCATCCCGGCATGACTCAAGGTCAGCATGGTAGTGGGAAATGAAGGCGGCTGCTGACTTCCAGGTAGCAGCTCTGCAGATTTCCTGGATATGGACATCTCTGGAAGCAGCCACCGACGCAGCAGTATGATGGGTGGAATGAGCCCTTAGCACTACGGGAGGCCCCCTACCAGCCAACCTATAGCAGACGTCGATGCAGGATACAATCCACCTGCCAATCATCCACTTAGCTGCCCGTGTGCCGGGTGCAGCTTCAGCTTAGGTGACAAATAGCTGGCGAACCTCTCCCCGAACTCCAGCTGTGCACACCTTGTACTAGGCTAGTGCTCGGCACAGGTCCAAGGTATGGAGCCTGTGCTTGGCCTCCGAGGTGTGGTTAGTGAAGTACACTGGGAGATTAATCACCTGGTTACGTTAAAAATCTGACACAACCTTCAGGAGGAACTTCGGGATGGGGCAAAGGACAACCTTGTCCCTGTGCAAGACCAGGCAAGAAGACTCCCCTGAGAGCGCCTGGAGTTCACTGATTCTTCTGGTTGACATGATAGCCTCCAGGAAGGCGGTCTTCCATGACAGGTGAGACATTTCACACCTGTGCATCGGTTTGAATGGCTTGTCCATGAGCTCTGACAACACCAGCAACAAGTCCCAAGGTGGTGGTGGTTCGCACACTGGAGGAGAAATGTGGTCAAGGCCTTTGAAGAAGCGCCAGACTACCTTCTCCAGCACCATCGATTGCACACCGGCCCATGCCAGGTAAGCAGAGATGGCTGCCAGGTGCACCTTAAGGGTCCAAAAAGAAAGAAACCAGCACTCCAGATATCAGCTCAAATATTTTTACTTACATCGATGTGAAATTTACACTTTTTACGGCTTTAGTGAAATAGGCAACCTAACCCGACAGACCAGCCCCAGTGCTTCGAGGTTCTATACCTCTTCGTCAGGGGGTAATGGCATACCAGCCTGCACCAGATATGCAGAGATGGCTGCCAGGTGCACCTTAAGGGTCATCCACCAAAGGCCCAACTCAGATAGGGACCAAAGGTATTGAAAATGTTAGCCACTGGGCAAGATAAAAGTCCAGCCCCTTGCCCTGGCACCAAATGGAAAAACTCTTTCATTTGAAGGCATAAGATTTTTGGGTCAACTCCTTCCGAGATGCCTCGACCACGGTGAGGACATCATCAGGGAAACCCAGAGCCTGGAACTCTAGCCACTCAGGAAACAGGCCATCAGGTGCAGGGATTGAAGATCCAGATGGCGCATCTTCCCCTGGTTGTAAGAAAGCAGGTCCGGGCATACAGGAGGACGCCTGAGGAGCCTGTAACTGAGGCTGAGAAGACTGGAGTACCAAAACTGGCGGGGCCAGTCCAGAGCTACCAGGATCATCCATGCCTCATCCTTACTGGCCTTGAGCAACACCTTGTGGATCAAGGAAAATGAAGGAAAGAAGGCAGAGAGAAGGCCCAGGATCCAGAGCCTGGAGAAGGCATCCCCCTACAGTGTTCCCTGCTGAGAAGGGTGGGCATAATACAGCATCAGCTTCACGTTCTCCCTGGAGGCAAACAGGTCCACCAGAGGGGTGCCCCACTGGGAGAACAGACTGTGTACTACCTCTGGATGGAAAGACCACTGGTGAGACACCTCATCCACCCGGCTGAGGGCGTCCACCAGCTGGTTGGAGACGCCAACTACATGGAAGGCCAGGAGATCAGCGTCTAAGCTGAGCATGAGGGTCCAGATGTGTACAGCCTTCCTGCACAGAGGAAAGGAGTATGTCCCGTCCTGCTTATTGAGGTAGTACCTGGTCATGGTGTTGTCCATCTGGACCTGAACGACCTGACCCCAAAAGTGCAGAGCAAAGGCTGTCAGTGCTAGCTGAACCGCCTGAAGTTCCAGCAGGTTTATATGGCATCGGGACTCCTCAGGGGTCCAGAGTCCATGGACTCTGTGATCCTCTAGGTGGTTACCCCAGCCCATCAGGGAGGCATCAGTCATCAGGATGAGAATTGGCTCTGAGCAGACAAATGGGATCCCTTCCTGCACATGTTCTGGGACTAGACATCATGGGAGAGCATCCCACATCAGCTGGGTCACAGTGACCAGCTGGTTGAAGTGTCTTTGTGCTGAGGCCACTGGCAGGCTAGCTCCCATTGCACACAGTGCAGTTTTCATCAGGCCCAACAGACCATACTGCTGCATGCCACCATGCATCCCAAAGGTGCAGGAAGTCCTGAGCAGGGTGCAACTGCCCAACCCAAAATGATTGGGGAAAGGAAAAGAGAACCTCCACCCAGTTCGCCAGAAGTCGAGCCCTGGCTCTGCAAGAGTCGAGCTCTGGCCTGATTAAATGGATCATCTGTGAGGTTATGAGTTCTGACTTGGCCTCGTTGACCAGGAGGCCAAGGGAGACACAGGTCTGGTGGCCCAGATTCCTTGGACTGCTCCACCTCCTCCCTGAATGGACCCACAATCAGCAAATCACCCAGATAGGGGTAAACCCGGACACACACACACCCCCCCAGCGCCTCCGGTGAGCTGCCACCACTGAGATGCACTTGGTGAAGACCCTGGGGGCCAAGGACAGGCCGAATGGCATGGCCTGGAACTAGTAAAGGATCCCCTCCACACAAAACCAGAGGAACCAGCAGTGGGATGAACAGGTTGGGACGAGGAAGAATGTATCCTGAAGATCCAGAGAGCAAAACCACATGTTCTGCTCGAGAGATGGAATGATCTGAGACAGAGTGAACATCCTGAAGATGCACAGCCAGAGAAACTTGTTCCGGTCATTCAGATCTAAGATGGGGCACCAACCCCCAGTCTGTTTTGGCACCAGGAAGTACCTGGAGACAAACCCTGGGTGTATTGGAGGGTCCAAGACAGGAGCCACGACCAGGAGCACAGTGATGTCATCAGAAAGGGCTAACAGAATTTCGGCGGTCACCATGTCCTTCCATGGGGCACGGGCTTGGCAAGGTGGAAAAGTCTCGAATTCTACAGGCAGACCTTGACCAACCACTTTGAGAACCCACCTGTCCATGGTGACAGTAGATGAGGCAGAAAGTAAGTGGCAGGGACAGCCTCCCAGGGGAGGACTCAGGGGAGTCAGGACGGGCATGGAGGAGGCACCCCTCATCCCGTCACCGGGCAGGCTTGGAGGCAGAGGAGGGACCGGCTGAGGAAGCAGTGAGACCCTGACCACCTGGTTTCCAGATGACCGAAGCAACCGACTTCAGTTGGAGATGCCAAGCCTGGACCTGCTGCCCAGCTGGGGGCTGGGACAACTTGGCCATAGGAGCAGAGAGGTGCCGGAAGTGCTTCTTCCTTTGGAGCTTAGAGCCCTTGGGATCCCTCTGGGCAGAAGTCACAGAGTTCAGGGTTGCACTGGACTTCTCGATGCAAGTAAGGTGTCTTCCCATCCCGGTCCCAACAGGTCAGTGCCCAGGAAGGAGACATCTGCCAACTTGTGCTGGGTATCTGCCATAAAAGGTAGAGATCCGCAGGCAAAACCCGCAGCACATAGCCACCGCAGCAGCCACGGACCGGGTGCAGGAATCACAGATGTCCATGGCTGTCTGGAGCTGCTGTTTTGCCACGGCTCAGCCATGGTCCTGAGCTTGCTTGATCATGATCTGTAAGTCAGCAGGGAGCTGGGGAAGCACCACGTCGAGAGTGCCCAAAAGGGCATCAGCGAAATGGGCCATTAAAAGGGTCGAACTCGCCTGCCGAAGGCTGAGCGAAGAGGCTGCATAGACCTTTTTGGCCATATGATCCAACTTCTTGGATTCCTTGTCAGGAGGTTTGTCTATGTCCCCAACATTGCAGGTATGCCGAAAACAGAGTCGGCCACCAGACCCTCAGCCGAGGGATGCTCAGTGAAACTTGACAGGAAACCCGAGGGGACCGCATACTTTCGGGCCACAGGGGCCGACGGTGCAGGGCAAGAGGCAGGGTGCTGCCAAAGCTCCAGAGCGGGGCCAAGAATGGCCTCGGCAACTGGGAAGGCTGCCCCCTGGGTGCCCTCCAGTCAAGAATTTCAGTCAAGAGACACTTGGCCCGTTTCTGTACGAGCTCCAACTGGATCCAACTGGACTCTGAAATTAAGCGGAGCAAGCCTCCAAAAGAAGTGGAACTTGCGCCGTGGATAAATCCTCCCCTGACTCGGCATCCAACAGACAGAAATGTAGAAAGGAGTCATCAGACTCCAGGGATTCATCAAAAAGTGGTCAACCGCCACAGTCCCCACTGATCCTATGGAGTCTGTCGGGAGTCACAGTGACTGACAGCCGACAAGGAAACCCGGGAGTGGTACAGGCATCCTTAGGAGGGGGACCCTCCTCTGGCTGCATAGGCGGCATCTCCATCTGGATGGGCGGAAAGTCCAGAACAGGCTGAGCTGGAGAAGGCTGAGACCTCAGTGGCAGGAGCCACAGAAGAGCCAGGGATCAGCTTAACCCCGATAAACATGAGCTGATGCCATGAGTTGTTTGTAGCGCCAGCATATTCTGCAGCAGAGCTTCTCCTCGCCCTTGGAGGAAGATGAAAAAGAACAGCAGCGGCACCGCTTACCCGAATGCTGAGAGTGGGAACGCTGATGTCGAATGCATGTTCGACCGATTTCGGGATCGCGACCCTGACCTCAGCCGTCGGGTCAGACGATGACAAGAATCAGAAGGAATCGGCAAAAGCTGAGGATTTTCCAGGGTACTGGGATGCCAAGGGTTAGTGACTGGATCAGCTTGCTAGTCCAACCCCCCTGAGATGTGACAGGTAGGAACGGAGTCCTAGAAAGTGAGGTATCCACCTCATCCTGTGACAGCACATCGACCGGCTCATAAAAAATCTCAACAGGTTGATCAATGGGCGTCTCGACTGTCTGGCCTGACGGGAAGATCATGGAGCCAGCGGCCTGGATCAAATGATTGACCGCAGTCAAATCCTCCAGAGAAGCACGTGAATCTGAGGCTCAAGAGTGCTCGCAATCCCACGATCGATGACAAGACTTCTTTTTAGTCTCCTTTTACGAAGATTTAGAGGATTTAGTGCCCTTAAAGGGCACTGCCCAAGGGTGGGAAGGGAATGGCACAAATCCCTAAACGCCCCCGTAAAGGTGGCACCAAAGGAAAGCAGCATAAAGGCCGAAGCAGAAGAGGCATGCTCTGTGGCCTGAGTCGCTGCCTCTTCAAATACCGCAAGTTGTTCTGCAGACCCTATAGCCACAAAGACTGCCCGACGGGTGTCCTTTGACCGAATGGAAGGGCCCCGTTCATCTGGGCACCCTAAAAGTAGCCTAGTATGACAGTCTTCCAAAGTACTGGGATGCAAGCAGCGCACAGGCCACACACCTGTGGATCATGATCATGGCCTAGACAGTAGACGCTCAAGGTGTGTGGGTCCATCCGGGGCATCTTCTGCCCGCATTCATATTGTCTGAAACCCGGCGATGACCTGGAGCTGTTCATGTCAAGGATTCGAATTCGCTAGAAGATGAGAGGCGTTTTCAAAAGTTTTGAAGCAAAGGGTCTACTCAGCGCAGAGAACGGTAAGGAGGGAACCTTCTTCTTTCAGGGGAAAGGAAGATCTGATGTCACAGGGCGGTGCAGAGGGAGTTACCACTCGGGTAGGTGGGAGGAGCCAGCTTGAAGACATTCCAGCAGGATTTAAAAAGGAAAGGAACACTGCTAGAAGTGTGGATACGTACATCATATCCATGTCCCTAGAAAGGCTGGGTTTAGATGCTGCTAGGAGAGAAGAAATTGTTTGGTCTGCGGGCAAAAGTGTGAGGGGGGATTTCATCTGGGGAAGCGAGCAAGCAACCTTACTGGATGATAAAGAAAAGGGAAAGGGAAAGTGAACAGGTAAGTAGTGCCAGCAGGAGGAGGAGGAGGTCATCTGATGACGAACTACCTGTAAGCAAAAATACCTGACAGGGTGGGCAGTATTGGGCAATAGCGGACCGCCCAGGGGCTTAATGAGGCCCGACGCCACAGGCGGAGGGCCTTACAGCACCTGGAAGGTCCGGTATTGCCCAATACCGCCCACCCTGGAGGGTATTATTGCGCTTAGAAAATGGGCTACCTGTGGCAGTTTGTGTAGGTTTCTACAAAAATTAATTTAAATTAAAAAAAAAAGAGACTGAATTTTAAGTCTTTTGCTTGCAAAGTAGTCCCTTGCTTTCTGTGCCATTCCATCTGTTATTGCCACTCCCCCCTCACAGCACTATTCTGTTGTACTTACGTCCCCCCATCACCTCCATAGTAGTACATTGATAACAACCAGACAGACAAACAAAGCAATACAGCCCCACTTGAAAAAGTGGTTTTTTTTTTTTTTTACAATTGGAATTTATGAGGGTGTTACAGGCGTGACCTCACTTGACCCAACACACTGAACCAGGAAGTGCAGAGCAACATACTTAATGCGGTAGGGCATGATGTAAATGTAATTTTGCAAAATTTAGAGTCTTAACACAGTACGGTCCAGGAGTATGGTGTTATGTTTAACATTTGAGCCAATGACCAACGTGAAAGTTTGTTCTCGCTGCGCCACTTGCATGGCTGAAATACGATCAATATCGGGATCTGGAGTAATGCTACAAAGTAAGAAAGAAAGAAAATGTCTGCTGATTGTTTACGTGGGTACCAGGTTTCATTGCTGAATGGAAAATATGAGGTGCCCAGTATTTGTATCAGTTTCAGTGTTTTTTCCTCGGTGGCTCCTGTGGGTAGATGTGGCTGTTAGGCGAGCGGCTGTGCTCCGTCAAACCGTGAAGAAGTAGCGTTACAGTGTGAGATGGCAGTGCACTACATTATTATTGTTATTTTTTACGTTTAACCACCAGCGCTCCAAAGTTAAGCAGCTGCTTTGTTTCATTTTAATATCTGAGGTGTATGAGATGTGACAGCCTGTTCGAGCTGCTCAGTGGTCAGGTGAGAATGGGAATGTGTATTTAGGCCATCGGACAACACAGACGTTAACTAAAAGAAAAAGGAGGTAGCAAAATTATGGACGTTATTGCTGTTGTCACGGGAAGACTGACTGGAGTTGGGAGAGGAACTGCATGAGGGGAAAAAGGTAGTTTCATTTAGCAGGAATATCAAATTTGTCCCATTTATGGGATTTGAGTATGGGGCTGGTTCCATGTTCGCCGACAGGTGAGACTGAGTGAACGGTGGCAGCGCGGGGAGGGGGTTATTACAAGCCAAAAAGGAAAAAAAAAAAGAAAAGAAAAGAGCGACTGTGTTAAAACTAGGAATCAGGTACAAGTTTGTTTTGGTAATGGCGTGCTGCTGTCTTTTCTAAGGAGTGAGTGAGTTGTGTCTGTGTGTGAGTGGGGGGGCTCACTCATTCACTCGCTAAGGGATGGAAAACAAATGGTGGCAATTTGAAAGTATATGCCCAGTGCTTTAGCCAATGATGAAGCAGGCTGGGCACAGTAATACTTGGTTGCGCATGAGGCAGGTTTGAGATGGGACTTATTATTTGGTGGGCATCTATTGTCTGATAGATGCCCACCTTGCCAGGCCTATCAGCCAATCAGTGCTCGGAGATTTCTTAGCCCATTTTCTAAAGGTGAATAAATCTGTCAACAATATTTGCACATTTACCCATCCAGATTAAAACCCCAGCAGGTTGCTACTTCCACTCATGCACACAGTAACACGGCACTGAAGCACCTATAGATTTGTGCATGTACGAGTTTGAATTTTTTTATGTGCTATCAACAAAAGTGACTTTCTAGCTGTGGGCAGTCTTCTGAGCGCTACAAAGCGAATGCAGTGTTAAACCGAGCACTGTTTAAATGTAAAATTCTTAGCTTTAAATAAGCTGAGACTCTGGGCATGTGCATTAGCACATAAACAAAACTCAAACTCATACAAGCACAAGTTTAAGGGAGCTTCAGCTGATGCATATGTATGGGAGTGGCGGTACGATGGGGTTTTAACTGGGGTGAATAAATGTGCAAGTACTGTTAAAACAATGTGAAATACTTCTTTTATGCCCAGAAGTCAGTCCATATATGATGCCTACAATAACAGATGACTGCAGATATCATTTTTTCAAGACACTTAAAAAATCAGCTAAAAGCTGACTATGTTCTTTAATGTATGACCAAAGACTTTTTTGTCCATGTATCAAAATCTCTGTCAGGCCCCAAAACTCTTTTTTTTTTTTTGGTTAGTTTGCACAAAAAAGATTCTGGGAAGAATTCTTCATCGGCATATCAAAATCTCCGTCCAGCCCCCAAACTTTTTTTTTTTAAGTTAACATGAAAAATTCCTGAATCACACTTAAAGAGCTAGTAGAACCAAAACAGGCAGACAGGAAAATCATACACATTTTAAGCAGTAGTTGTACCTTTTTATTTCTGAAGTATTTTTCTTTTTCCTTTTGCTCATCAGAAAGGCTTATATTTGATAGGATTGTTTTGAATGTGTGGAACAATTCTTAGCCTGGCAGCTGACATGTCTAATTCTGCTGCCCAACATTACATCATCAACATTATAATCTCACCAACAGTGACATCAAAAGGGAATGACCTTGTACTTACTCACTTGCTGTTCCTAAGTAGAAGTGAGGTCAGTCAGTGAGGTCACAATCCTGATGATGTAGTGGGGGTAGGGGTGTCATGATAAAATTTTGACGATACAATAACCGTGGTGAAATTATCACGATAATCTTGTTATCGCGATAATTTTGCCACCTGTGCAGGCAGTAATGTTAGCAAAACTATTTAAATTCTGTTTTTTTACATAATTTACATATGTGACTCTTTTCAAGCAATGCTATGCATTTATGCACATTATTTTGAAGTACGTTATAAAGTAATGCAAAGTAAAACATTTACAAAAAATATATTTTATTTTTTCACAATAAAATCTCTGAAATATATATGGAGAGGGTGGTGAACACATGACATGGCCTTCCTGAGGTCCTTATGGGGTCAAAAACAGTGGCAGAATTTAAGAATGCATGGGACAGACATAAGGCAATTCTGGTAGGCGGTAGGAGGAAGTAGGCTGTTGGTTAACTAGGATCTGCAGCTTATCCAGTAAGTAGGGAAATGGGCAGACAGGGTGGGCCAAGCAGTCCTTATCTGCCGTTAGTCTGTTTCTACAAAATTGCTTGCATTTTTTCCATAAAAATTAAAATACACAATCAATACGTGTTATACACACAGAGTACGATACCTTTTAAAATGTGAATGAGCAAATATTTACTTGCTTGTTTAAAGAGCGCCTTTCCCGGGTTTTTCTCCTTGCCTGCAAAATCATCAAGAGACTCCCTTACCTGACTGGGAGTTCCTCCATAGTAGTTGAAAAATGTTCTCCTTATCCCCCTAAGGAAGGGAAGGGATTGTATTTGCCCCCTAGGGAGTTAACCACTCGATCCCTTCCACTTCCTGATCGCCAGTGCCATCCTCACGTTTTGTGAGGTCATTATATGCCTAGTGTGGGGATGTGCATGCTCCATGTAAGTCTACGGGGTAGCACTTTAAAACTTACTTTTATGATTTTAACCCGACTTGTACAAACTGGAGTCAGTGTTCAAGTAACATGAGCCTTGTTACTTTTTTTAGATCAAGGTGGAGCTTTGGATGTAGTCTGCCTAGATTTCAGTTAAGTCTTCCAACACCACTCCACATAGGAGACTCAAACAAGCTGGGCAGCCTGGGAGTGGGTCAAAGGTAGTAAACTGGGAAAGAAATTGGTTGGGGGATAGACGGCAGAGAGAGCTGGTAAACAGAGCTCACTCTGAGGAAGAGAGGGTGACCAGCAGGGTGCAACAAGGATCAGTACTGGGACTGGTCCTCTTTTTAATGTCTTTTATTAGCAGCACTGCAGAGGCTAGAAGCTGAAGTATACCTTTTTGCAGATGACACAAAGATCTGCAGTAGAATAGGCACTCTGGGGAGGTGTGAGTGTGTGTGTGTGTGTGTGTGTGTGTGCGTAAAATGAATAAAGATCGAAGAAAGCTTGAGGAGTGGTCAAAAATGTGGCAACTAGATTCTATGCTAAGAAGTGCAAAGTCATGCACTTGGGGCAAAGAAACCCAGGGCAGCATACAAGATGGGGGAGTAGTGGTACTGATGACCACCAAGCAGGAAAGAGACCTGTGGTACTCATATATGACAACCCAAAGGTGGCCAAACAGTGTGACAAGGCAGTGGGGAGAGCTAGTGGGATGCTAGGGTGCATAGGAAGGGGTATCACCAGTAGAAAGAGGGAGGTGGTTATACCGCAGTATAAATCATTGGTGAGACCTCACCTAGAGTATTGTGTCCAGTTCTGGAGACCTCATCTCCAGAAGGACATACAGTAGAAGCAGTCAAGAGGAGGGCAACTAAAATGATGCAGGGCCTGCATCAAAAGCTCTATAAGGGGAGGCTAAAGGACTGCAATATGTACAACATGGAGAAATGGTGGGGGATATGATAGACTTTCAGATGCCTCATGGATATAAATAGGGTACACAAGGGAAGCATTTTACAGAAAAAAAAAATGTGCTCAAGAAAAAGGGGTCATTCTCTGATACTGGAGGGGGTAGATTCAGGGGAAATGTGAGGAAGTACTTCTTCACAGAAAGAGGTGAATACCTGGAAAAGCCTCCCAGTGGAGGTGGTGGGGGCAAAAACTGTAACGGGATTCAAGAACGCATAAAACAGGCATAAGGGAACCTTATTGGTTAGGAAAGTGAGGGTGAAGCCAGAGATCAAATAGGGTCTGCGATATCACATTAGGTAGGGAAAATGGGCAGACTAGATGGGCTCAGCAGTCCTTATCTGCCAGCTTTATGTAAGTATGTCGACTGGTGCACATACCTTCTCCCCCCCTTTCTACTTCCCATCCCTTGGGCTGGCACCACATGCGATGGTGTGAGTATGTGACGTATGTACTCAGCCCCTGAACCCAGTCAGAAGGCTGTTACTGCTGCATCATCCAGCCTCCAGACCGCGATCAGACAGTGGTTTGCTCTGTCTCCTGTCCTCAAAAAAGGAGAGCCGTTGCCAGCCTGGTGGCGTTGAGGGTTGAGGCGCTGGATGCCACACCTCGCGCCACACCAGCGACCTGGGTTCAGGAATGAGCTCGGGTCACCGGGGGTCAGCAGCGGTGAGAGAGGATCGAGCATCCAGAGGACTGCTCTCCTCTCCCAGGGGAGGGAGGACATGTCGTCCCACTCGTTGAGTGCCCTCTGGCGATGGCTGGAGGGCAGTACGGGTCAGGAGGCACACGCCAATGTCATGACGTTTGAGGGAGGGGAGATGGGAGAAAAAAGGAAAAACGGAACCCTGGCAAGCTCAATGATGGCTCCCAGCATCCGCGGGGGTTGGCCCTGGCGATCTAGATTGGGTTTCTGGGGGAGAGGAAGTGCTGGCCCCCCCTTCTCTTGGCCCCGCTGCAGGGGGCAGTCCACCAGGGACTGGCCAGGGCCAGCGATACGGGGACGTTGGGAGCCGGAGTGGTGAATCTCCTCATTAGGGGAGGCCACAGTCCCTGCCAAGGGCTCCCCAGAGGGATAAAAAAATCTGAATGAAAAAGGAGAGCCCTCAATGGATGCTCAGTCCTCCTTCATGGAGTCAGCCCTCAAGTGACCCAGGTCTATTCCTGAACCTGGTTTACCAGCATGGCGACAGGTGAGGTGCTCAGGCCCTCAAAACTCCACGCCACATCACTAGCACTGCATTTCTTATTTTAAGGAAAAATACTAAAAATCTTTTAGGAGGATGGTGGTGAATCAGGAATCATGGTTGCAGCTGGAAAGGGATGCTCTGCTGGTAAAGCAAGCTGAGGTGCTTTACCACTGTATATCGCGGTATATCGTTCTGCACGATAACCGCGATAATGTTTTTTTACGATAAGTTATTGTCAGTGATAATTATCGTGATACATCGTCGTATCGTGTTAGCGTGGCATCCCTAAGTGGGGGGCAGTACAGCAAGACATGTCAGCTGCCAGGCTAAGGGCAGTTCCACACATCACACCTACTAACATCAGGTAAACAATCTTTTAATTAAACAAAGGTAAAAAAAAAAAAATGAAAGGTAATGGTTGGCTGCTTTTAAAATCTAATATTAGTTGTAGGCACTACACTAGCTCTGTAAATGTGTGATCAAAGGAGTAATGCAAGAAAAAAATATTTTTGGTGTGCATGAACAATTCTTCAGTTGCATTTAATTGTGCGACCCAAGAATTTACAACTGGCGACAAAGGACTCAGCCATCTTGCTAAGCTGATGGCCAAAGAACTTAAAGTCCAAAAAAGGTATTTCTGGCCATTTAAAAAAAAAAAAAACACACACAAAAACATCAGAACTGAGCTTATCGAGTCCCATTTAGCAAGAGTCATGTTTTTTTTTTTTTTTAAATAACTCGTTTTTATGTAGTGTCACATTTTTTCCCCCAGAAAAAAACAAGATGGCAGTCATCACAACTAAATACCCAATTAGTCACAACCTAGAAACGGCTCACAAAAGAAGAGTTTTTGGGTTGTACCAGAGTGTTATCTCAAACCCCTACTGAGCATGCTCAGAGGCCAAACTTCACAACCTTAAAACTCTGGAACCAATAAAGTTTTTTTCACAGGACCTTCGAAAGGCGCACCCTTGGCACAAGCCCCTATAGCTCCGAAAGCTTGGGAACAAAATTCCATTCCATCTTGGTTGTAATTGAGAGCAAAACAAAATGGCCAAAAATAGTGCGTTTTATGTACTTTTGATGTTTCTGTATCTCGCAATCTGGTTAAGCAGCTGTCACAAATCTCCCTATGTCCTGTGAACTTGCAACCTGGACTCCACATGCCAAATATGGCACAATATCACTGAATGCTACCAACGTTACTGGGTGCAAAGACTGGAGGTTTAACACTGAACACTCTGCCCAACCCTAACTATACTTGTGCTACCATGCAACAGCTGAAGCTTAACAGGCATGGATTTCTAAATTTTGGGGTTCCACTTGTCACCAGGTAGTGTCAACCTGCCACTGCCACAGAAGTAACAGTATACAATCAAAATAACAAGTGACAACATTTCTGGGATTTCTTCAGATAGTTCTTCAAAATACTTGATGCCCCCCAAAAAAAAATTTGGTACAGAAAGACTGAGTAACTTTCTCGGAATGTTCATGCTCCTAGGGTTCTGTGCTACTGGAACAGTCTGAGACTGTACCACTATCCCTAAGGAGTTGTGCACATTACGTAAGCAATAAGGAACGAAGGGGTGTGTGTAAACCATATTTTACAGCCCGGTCAGGGGAGTTGTAAGGCATGAGCCCACAGGCCGAGTACGTTCAGCTCCTGACCATGCTGTAAAATATGGTTTGTACACACCCCTGAGTGACTTATTGCGCTTATACAATGGTAATTGAACTGTAAAATATAAACACATAAAACATGTAGTAAGATGCATAAAATTCATTTATTTTTCAACATATTCATCCGCATAATAAAACAGTACCCTTATAGGGTTATGGGAACAACAACTCTGAACAGGGGTAAATAAAAAAAAAAATGCACTGAACCATGGGTGGCACTTTGAAGACAACTCCCAAGTGGGGACATTAAAATAATAAAATCACTTGCCATTTCCTGCACTGTAGAAGCTGACTTGCCCATTGAAAGTTAGAGGAGCACTGAAGACAAAGGCTCCACGGTTAAAGGCGCTGCTGCTGACAATAAATGGCAGTGTGGTGCTGTTTTGATGCTGCTCTTGAAGTGGGTTGATGCTGCGAGATAGATCTTCGGTCTGCTTGGCGGTCCCCCCCCCCGAGAACTCGGCTCCAGTTTCTACGGTCAATTGATGTCGTGGCTCAGTAAGCCCTGAGGCTTGATTCGCAGCGATGCTCTATAACGGACATTACCTCCAGACTCTGCAGCCCAGCTTCAGACAGTAGTTGGATAGTTGTGGCATGCACCAAGTGGGTCATGTAGATCTGAGGCAGGCCGGCCTCCTTTCTGATGCGCGACATCACCATAGCAAGGTAATTAATGCCTAACAGCTGCTGGGTATACCACACAGGGGAACTAACAACAAAGGTGGCAGGCAGGCACTTTGGGTGACAGTAGAAGGCAGGGCACTGTCAGGTAGTCTGTTTAGATACTTTTTAAGGCTGGCAACATAGCAACTGTGAGAGTCAGGATCTGTATAGATGAAACCACAATGAGACTTTGTTTATTTCTTGACAGGTCATTGTGATTTTTTGTCACTTCATTAAAGGTCAAGGTTGCATACTCAGCTCCGTTTTCATCAATTTTAAACTCAATACTTTTTGGAGTGAGCTGACGGAAACCCTCTCTGCCCCTTCTGGCCATATACAGTTGCACATCAAACCAAACCTTTCGCTACAGGCCAAGAGGGGTGTCTGTGGACAGAGCCGATGATTTCTTAAGCAGTTCAAGATCGGCTTTTGAAATTGGCGGGTGGTGCTTGGATGCATTTTTCTGAGCCCTTCGGTACTGCTTGGTAACTGACAGGAACACATTATTGCTTGTAGTAAATATCATGTCTGACAGAATAGTTACTTCTCTGCCAATGCTGACTGAATTTACATGTCTGTTTAAGCCAGAAAGAATACTACAGTAGCTACTGATCGTGTACTCTTTCCCATCAGTGTTTCTCACTTCAGCATAGAAGAATCGTAAAATATCGTTTAATTCATCAAATCCCACTGTTTTAAGATCAGTTGCTTTTTTTTTTTGCTGCCAGCCAGTCCTTAAATATTCGGACCGCCCAAGTAGTAGTTCTTTCTGTATTTAACTCATTTTTCCCATCTTCTATGACATCTACAGCTTGAGCTGTTAATGACAAATGCCTGCTGCTATTTGAAACTTTCGTAGGTGTCACATTTCTGTCACTACTCACTGTGGTAACCTGTTCCTCATTCACATCTTCTGCCTCTTCTTCTTCTGACAGCCTGGACATTTCTTCAAGCTCCTCAGCTGTGATGCCAACACTGAAGTTTACTGCTTTTTGGGCTGACATGGCAAGAGATGGTGCTTCAAGGTTAGGGGGCAAAAAAAAAAAATGGCTGCCAGCAGACATGCCAACATTCTAAATGCTCCTTGATAAATTTCCAGACTGTTCACTTCTGAACAGTACTTTTTTTTTTCCACTATGTGTAAACCATATTTTATACATAGTAATTATCCAATCAGATTGCTGGGATTTACCCTGCCATTTCATAACCATATGTATGAAATTCCTTCCCCTGTGACAACGTGAAGTGGGACAGAAAAAGCCTATCTACCAGAAACATGTTTCTGACCATGTGGCCTGCTATTTTGCACCTGGATGCACAAATACAGTATTTAAATTTCTCACTTATACAGTAACTACTGGATATGATTCTGTGCACGTTATCAGGATGGTGACTGCTGGTCTCTCAGTTCCTCTTATGTAAAAAAATTATGCAGACTGGAATGGTGATAAGATAAATGCAATAGAGCTCAGGATAAAACAAATAGTGATAATTATCCCCTAACCAATCAACAATCCAGTCTATCACAATATCATTATTCCCAATACCTTTCAGCTCACTTTACTGTGCACCACCAGCTCAAAAACTTCATACCAGTATCTAAGAATTCCAAGTTCACTGGTAGCCCCAGTCCACATTTTTATAAACTGGCTCTTAAAAATTCTGAAGATTGTCATACATAATCTCCCCTTACTAAACCCATGCTGTGTCTCATCTCATATGCCATCATTTAATTGGAATTCAATGTCCTATGAGAAAAAAAAATACTCACCATAGCAATCTTGTTTCTTCAAAGGGATCACTCATAATGATTAAACTGATGCAGTCATCCTCCTGTGTTGGACTGCCAGGAGAGATGGAATTATATGCAAATGATGGAACTCTCAATTGGCTCATGCCACTTTCAAACTGCTGCCCCAGCAACTGTTGCACTCTGAGTGCTTCAGATTCTTACATAGCCTAAACTGGGTGTAAGACCCACTAACTATAATAACATTTCTATAAAATAATTTTTGTCCTATCAGATCAAAAAAAAATCCCAATAAATAAACCTAAAAAGTTTCAGATCACAAGGGAACCAACTGGTTAACAAAAGGTGAATCTCTAGCCTGACCTATATGGAAAATATCCTAAAACAGGGATGCAGAACAACCTTCGTTAGGTTTTTTAGTAGGGGAGGCAGGGCGGGTGCTTTAATCATAATGAGTGATCCCTTTGAAGAAACAAGATTACTATGGCGAGTAATCTTTTCTTCTAACCCAGGAATCTCTCATTATGATTAAATTGATGCAGACTACCAAGCAGTACCTTTGGAGGTTGGGCAGAAAATCTATTTTGGGAAACAGGTTCTGCAGCACTGCTGTACCAAACTTGGCATAGAAACATAGAATTTGACGGCAGATAAGGACCGCTTGGCCCACCTAGTCTGCCCATTTCCCTACCTAACGGATAAGCTGCAGATCCTACTTAACCAACAGCCTACTTCCTCCTACCCCCACTAGAATTACCTTATGTCTGTCCCATGCATTCTTGAATTCACCCACTGTTTTGACTCTCGACCTCCTCAGGAAGGCTGTTCCATGTATCCACAACCCTCTATGTGAAGAAATACTTCCTCACATTACCTCTATGCCGTTCCCCCACTATCTTCAAATTGTGCCCCCGTGTTTTTGCACATCTCTTTTTCTGAAAGATGCTACCTTCTTGGACTTTTTTGATTCCCTTGAGGTATTTGAAAGTTTCTATCACGCCCCCTCTCCCTCCTTTCCTTGAGACTATACATCTTTAATTCCTTTAGTCTTTCTTTATATGTTTTCTAATGCAGACCCTGCATCATTTTGGTTGCCCTCCTCTGGACAGTCTCCACCCTGTCTATGTTTTTGCGGAGATGGGGTCTCCAGAACTGTACACAGTACTCCAGATGTGGTTTTACCAACTGTCTGTACAGAGGGCCAACAACTTCCTGTTTTCTACTGCTGATGCCTCTCCCTATGCATCCCAGTATCCCCCAACCCTCCTTACTGCCTTCTCACATTGCTGACCCACCTTTAGGTCGTCTGATATGACTACCTCCAGGTCCCGTTCCATTTTTGTTGCTGTCAGTATCTCATTCCCCATTGTGTACTCTTCCCCTGGGTTTTTGTTTCCCAGGTGCATTACTTTGCACTGAATCTAAGCTGCCATACATTTGACCATTCATCCAACCTTGCCAAGTCCCTTTTCATCCTCTCCACCCCACTTTGTGTATTAACCCTGTTGCAGATCTTTGTGTCATCTGCAAAGAGACATACTTTCCCTTCCAGTCCCTCTGCAATGTCACTTATAAAGACATTAAAAAGGACCGGCCCCAGTACTGAACCCTGCGGTACCCCACTAGTAACCCTCCTTTCTTCACTGTGGACTCCATTTACTATTACCCGCTGTGTCCTGTTGTCCAACCAGTGTTTTACCCAGGCTACCACCCTAGGACCCACTACCAGGCTGGCTAATTTGTTTATTAATCTTTTGTGCGGGACTGTGTCAAATGCCTTACTAAAGTCTAGGTAGGCCATGTCCACAGCCCCTCCCTGGTCTACTGCTTTGGTCACCCAGTCAAAGAGATCAATTAGATTTGTCTGACATGACCTTCCTGCTGTGAATCCATGCTGCCTTGGGTCCTGTGCCCCACTGGCCTCTAGGTACTCAACAATTCTTTCCTTCAGAAGTGATTCCATCATTTTCCCTACCACTGAGGTCAAACTGACAGGTCTGTAGTTTCCTGCCTCTGTCTTGCTCCCACTTTTGTGAAGGGGAATCACATCCACCCTCCTCCATCCTTAGGTACCACCCCATCCTCCCAAGATTTATTAAAAAGGGTAGTCAGTGGTGTTACTAGTTCTTCCCTTAGTTCTTTTAGAATTCTGGGGTGAATCCCATCAGGCCCCATTGCTTTATCGACCTTCAGTTTTAAGAGTTCTTTCAGAACCCTTTCTTCTGTGAAAGGACTAATATCAACCCCTATCCAGACTGCTTCTATTGACTGGATTAGGTATTTCCCCTGCTTTTCCATTGTGAATACTGAGCAGAAGTATTCGTTCAGTATCCCTACTTTTTCACTGTCGCTCTCTGCCCAACCACTTTCCTCTTTGTTCAGCCTCAGTATCCCTGCCTTAGTCTTTCTTTGCTCCCTAATGTACCTAGAAAAGGTTTTATCCCCCTTCTTAACCGAGTTGGCTATCTTTTCCTTAGTTTGGGCCTTTGCTATTCTGACTGCCTTACCGCTTCCTTCTGCTTTAACTGGTACAGTTCTCTGTCCTGCTCCTTCTGTGTTTCCTTATACTTCCTGATTGCTATCTTTTTCTCCCTTACCTTCCCCGCCACTTCTTTTGAGAACCATAGTGGTTTTTTCTTTCGTTTTGATTTGTTTATTTGCTTCACACAAAGACTTGTTGCCTCTATGATGGCGGTTTGATGTTTCCCCATTGTAGCTCCACCCCACGTTCTTGCCTGTTTGCTAGTGCTTTTCTGAGGCACTCTCCCATTTTGACAAAATCAGCCCTCCTGAAGTCCAGTACCTTCACTTTTGTGTGGCTTGACTCTACAGCTAAGTTTATCCTGAACCACATTATTTGGTGGTCGCTTGTTCCCAGATGGCTACCCACTTCAAGATCAGAGATCCTCTCTCCATCCCCATTTGAGAGCACCAGGTCCAAGATTGCTCTCTCCCAAGTGAGTTCCAAAACTAGCTGTCTGAGGCATGCCCCCTGTAGGGCACCAAGAATGGCCCTGCTCTTGAATGTGGTTGCAGCAAGGTGCTCCAGTCAACATCTGGCATATTCAGGTCCCCCATCAGCAATATCTCCCCTTTCTCTGCCATCCCAAGGATGCCTTCTATCATTTCCTTGTACATTTCCTCCCCCTGAGACGGAGGTCTGTATACAACCCCTGTGCGGATTGTGGAGCCATTTCCAGTCTCCAGGGTGACCCACAGTGCCTCCTCTCCTCCCTGTTTACCCTTTAGTTCTGTTGCTTTTATCCCTTCCCTTACATAGAGAGCTACTCTTCCTCCTCTTCTTCCCTCCCTGTCCCTCCTGTAGATTGTGTACCCTGGTATGTTGACATCCCAGTCATGGCTCTCTGTGTACCATGTTTCTGTGACTGCCACAATATCCAGGCATCCCTCTTCCATCAAGGCCACCATTTCAGGGAGCTTTTTACCTAGACTACAGGCATTGGTACTCATTACCCTCCATTTTTTACGGCTGTATTTCTTTTTGCCCTATCCCTGTCCCTACTGCCTTTGTCTTTTTCTCCATTTACCCCAGCCCTTCTCCCTATCGACTGCTCTATTTTGGTGTTTACCTCACTAATTACCCAGATTTTTTTGGGGGCTAGGATTTCCCTTCTCCACTTCAGTGCCTCCCCATATGGCTGGTTTAAATGCTTGCCACTGAAGAATTTAAACCTACCACCTAGGAGCCTGATTCCCCTCCAGGATAGATGCAGACCATTGAGCCTGTATAAGCCTGCATCCCTCCAGGTGGAGCCCCAGTCCCCAATGAAGCCAAATCCCTGAGCTCTGCACCAGCTTTTCAACCAGTCATTGAATCCCATGGTGCGGAGTGCTCTAACCTCATCCATGCCATAGACAGGTAGCACTTCCGAGAAAGTTACCGTGTGTGCTACTTGTCTAAGGCCCCTCCCCAACTCCACAAACTCCTGTTGCACTGCTCTGATCCCATTATCAGCCAGGTCATTCGTCCCTAGGTGGATAATGACATCCAGCTACCTCCCACTTGCCGCTGCTCCCACGATCCTGAGGATTCATTTCCTGTCCCTCCAAACCTTGGTACAGGGCAGGCGCCTTACCTCCCTTTCCCCTCCCTCCCCCAGTTCTACCCCCCTAACAATTGAGTCCCCCACCAGGAGTTGTTTCCTTCCCCTGTGGGGTCCTGGGCCACCCTCCTGTGGGTCTCCACTGTGGAGGTTCCCAGCATCCTCCTTGGTCTCCACTGCAGGTGCCTCCACAGAGGAACCATGCTTCTCCAGAGTGGCGAATGAACTGTGGAGAGGCACAACTGGAGGGATGTGCCTCTGTTCCACCACCCTCACTTTCCCTGAGCCCACGAGGTCCAACCACTCCTCTTTCTTGGCAACCTCTGAGGTAGTGGCGGTGCCCTGGGTGGGGGAGCAGGTTTCCCGAATCCTTGCCAGGTCAGCACAGAGATGAACAACCTCCTCCCTCAGACCAGAGAGGTGCCTGCAAATAGGGCAGCAACGCAGTTTCCAGAATGTCTCCCGGAAGACTGCTGCTCCACAGCCAGTGCATTGCACCACTCCCCACATGTCTGTGTCCCTTCCAGTTACAGATGTTTTTTTTTTGGTTTTTGTTCTTGTTTTAGTGTGTGCAAGCTTGTGAGTGTCTCTACCCCCTATTCAGTGGGCTGTGCCTTTAAGGATATGAACAGGTGTATGTTAGCAGTTTTCAGGAAGTGATGTCAGAGCCCCTGCTATAAAGGAAGTTATGCACTTGGGGATGGTGGGGTGAGTGGAAGGATGGGTGGGAGTAAACCTATGCTGTCCAGAAACAATCACCTACAACTCTTACCCTACACCCCGGGGAGTGCCTTCCTTCCTTTCAGACACCTATTTCACAAAGGCTAAGTAACAGGTCTAGTCACAACTGACTGCACATATCTCCCAGCTACAGTTCCTCCCAGGCAAATTAAAGTTAAAACTAAGAAAAGTCCACCCCAAAAACAGAACCAATACTAGTTACTTACACAGGTCCAAAAAGTAATAATTCAGTTCAGTGTAGTCTAGAAAATAACCTCCTTGAATCAAGGAAGCTGTGGCTGCTTTCTCACTCTCCCTGTCTTCAATGTGAGAAGGAGACTGCAACACCTCTGAGACAAAAAAACCTTTTCAGCAAAAAATAAATAAATAAAATAGGGGCAAACAGTAATTTTGCTTAGCCTAATGATAAAAAGTCACAAAAATTTAAGCACCACCTGTAATAATTTCACAGAAGATATACCCTGTAAGAAACAATTTGCTACAAAGAAAAATAAAGCAGTAACAGAAGATATACCTTGCAAAAGACAATTTGAATCAGAAGATTACAGCAGTAATCTGTTAGCACACACCTGTAGTACACCTTGTAATAATGCAGCAGAAGGTATACCCAGCAACAGCAATTTGAATCAGAGAAAAATAAATTAATAAAATGTTAGCAACAAACAGTAACAATCCCTGTGAGTACAAAATAAAAACAACCCACACAGTAAATCTGCTTAGCCAAAAGTCTTAATCCTTTCCCTTACTCTGGTAAGGTTCTTAGTTCTGTCCTTTCAAGCAAGCTAGAAGGGAACAGCTCAGGTAAAGCTAGGTGCCTTGGCCAGCAAACCTAGCCTTCCACTTCTGGACTGCAGATCCAGACTGTAGTGCTTTGTGAAGGTGTGTACTGTTTTCCATGTAGCTGCTTTGCAGATTTCCAATAGTGGAATGTCCCTTGAAGCAGCTGTGTCCCTGGTGGAATGTGCTCTGAGACCCGGGGAGCCTGTTTACCCACTTTACTATAGCAAAACTGAATACATGCCACTATCCAGCGAGCAATTTGTACGTTTTGTGGCAGGTCTGCCCTTACCTACCTCTCCATAGGTAAGAAAGAGCTGTGTCTGACCTGGTCTGTAAGACTTAGTTCTGTCAATACAGTGGCTTAGTGCCCTTTTGACATCAACGGAGTGAAGCCTCCTTTCTGGAGAACTGTGAAAAAGACAGGTAAAGTGATGGATTGATTTAAATGGAAGTCAGAAACCACTTTGGGAAGGAATTTTCTATTGGTCCTGAGGACCACTTTGTCTCTCTGGAATGAAATGTGACCTACATCCGTGCACAGGGCCTGTAACTCACTGATTCTTCTGGCTGAAGTAATAGCAACCAGAAACACAGTTTTCCAAGTAATATACTTCAAGTCTGCAGTTGTCATCGGTTCATATGGGGTGTCCATGAGCTTGGCAATGCAGATATTCAGATTCCAGGCCACAACTGGTTCGCTCAAAGGAGGGTACAAAAGATTAAGGCCTTTAAAATATTTCCTGAAGACTGGATGAGAGGCCATGGACCTCTCTTTACCAGCTGACAGGTAAGCTGAAACTGAAGCCAAATGAACCTTGAGTGTCGAAGGCTTCAGAGCTAAAGAATGCAAATGTGTCAGGTAATCCAGGAGAATGGCTAAGTCAGCCCTGGGTGGGTCAACACCCTTACCTGCACACCATATGGAAAACCTCTTCCACTTAGCAGTATGTCTTTTTAGTGGAAGGTTTCCTGGAACCCCTAAGTATTTTCAAAACCTGTTCTGACAGTTTAAGATCCGCATATTCTAAGTCCTCAAGAGCCAGGCCTTGAGCCTTAGCGATTTTAGGTTGGGGTACAGTATCCTGTCCTGAGAGGAAGTCAGCAGGTTGTGCCTCCTGGGCAGATGAATTGGAGGCTCCACTGATAGAGCCAACAGAAGTGAATACCAGTGCTGTCTCGCCCAATCTGGTGCCACCAGTATCATTGTTGCCGATTGGCATCTCAATTTCAGCAGGGTCCTGAATATCAAAGGAAAAGGAGGGAAGGCATAGAGAAACTTCCCTGTCCAATCCAGTGCCAACGCATCCAGGGGTAGTGTGCCCCAGAGAGGAGGCCTGCAGCAATATATTAGTAACTGATGATTTTCTGCAGAGGTGAAGAGATCAATCTCTGGAGTGCCCCATCGCCTGAAAATCGAGCTGAGAATTTGAGGATTCAGGAACCACTCGTGGTGGTCCTGACTCATCCTGCCAAGGGAGTCTGCCAGCACATTGTCCTTTCCTGGAAGATGTATGGCTCATAGGGATACCTTCATGGAGTAAGCCAGGGACCACAGCCTCATTGCTTCTGTGCACAGTGGGGCTGACCCAGTTCCTCCCTGTTTGTTGATGTAATACACAGTAGTGGTGTTGTCTGTTCTGACCTACACCATTTTGTTTTGAAGATGTGGAGCAAATGCCTGCAGGGCTAGGTACACTGCTCTGAGCTCCAACAGATTTATGTGCAATAGGGATTCTTGAGAAGACCATGTGCCACTTGCTATATAATCCAACATGTGTTCTCCCCAACCCAGAAGGGATGTATCTGCTGTAAGAACTAAAGAAAGTTGTTCCTTTGTGAAAGGCACGCCTACCCAAAGGTTTTGTTCGTCCAGCCACCATTGTAGTGCCTGTAGGAGACTGTGAGTGACAGGAACCAGTTTGGACAGAGGATCTGTCCTCTGTGACCAATACTGTCTTAGGTGGAACTGGATGTCTCTCATTTGGAATCTGGAACCTAATACCACTGTGGTGGTAGCAGATATGTGGCCCAAAAGCCTAGAAACATAGAAGCTGACGGCAGATAAGGACCACAAGGCCCATCCAGTCTGCCCATTTCTTTTTCTACCTTATGAATGTGCCATCGGCCTTTGCTCTGTCAGTGGCCTATCTATTCATAGTCATTTGTATTGCTCCCTTATGCCTAACCCATGCCTGTTTGAAGCCCTGCACTGTATTCATAGCCACCACTTCTTGAGGTAGGCCATTCCATGCATCCACCACCCTTTCTGTGAAAAAGAATTTCCTCACATTTCCCCTTAATCGGCCTCCCTCTAATCTCATGCTGTGTCCTCTTGTCCTGCTATTTTTCTTATATTTAAACATGTTAGACTCTTTCACCTTGTTAATGCCCTTAACGTGTTTGAATGTCTCGATCATATCACCTCTCTCCCTCCTTTGCTCCAAGGGTATACATACTGAGCTCCGTTAATCTGTCCTCATATGTCTTCTGATGCAGTCCCTGCACCATTTTGGTTGCACTTCTCTGGACTGCCTCAATCTGGTTAATGTCCTTGTGAAGGTGTGGCCTCCAATAGTGCACGCAGTACTCCAGATGGGGCCTAACCAGTGTCTTGTAAAGAGGGATTATTACCTCCCTCTTACGACTTGTGATACCCCTACTAATACACCCTAACACCCCCCTAGCCTTACCTACTGCTTTAGAGGTCTGCTTGGATGATTTCAGGTCATCAGTGATGATGATGATGATGCCCAAGTCTCTTTCTTCCTTTGTGACTGTTAGCAACTCCCCTCCCAGCCTATAGGTGGCTTCAGGGTTTCTCTTCCCTATGTGCATGATCTTGCACTTCTTTGCATTAAATCCCAGTTGCCACTCTTCTGACCACTTTGCTAGTTTATCCTGATCTCTTCTCATTCTGCCCACCCCATTTGGATCATCTACTCTGTTGCAGATCTTGGTGTAATCTGCAAACAGACACGCCTTACCTTCTATTGCATCTGCAAGGTCACTAATGAAGATGTTGAAGAGGACTGGCCCCAGGACTGATCCCTGAGGTACCCCACTTGTGACTTGCATCTCTTCTGACTGTATACCATTTATCACCACTCTCTGTTTTCTGCCCGTCAACCAGTTTGCCGCCCAGTTGACCAACTTCTGACCCAACCCGAGCCTACCCAGCTTATTTATCAATCTTCTATGTGGAACAGTGTCAAAAGCTTTGCTGAAGTCAAGGTAGGTGGCATCAACTGCTCCCCCTTGGTCCACCACTCTGGTTACCCAGTCAAAGAAATCTATGAGATTAGTTTGACAGAACCTTCCTTTTGTAAACCCATGCTGTCTTGGATCCTGTGCCCCTATGGATTCCAGGTGTTGCACTATCCTTTCCTTAAGAGTGCCTCCATAATCTTGCCCACTACTGAGGTAAGACTGACTGGTCTGTAGTTCCCTGCCTCCTCCTGCTACCACTCTTGTGGAGCGGGATCACATGAGCCCTTCTCCAGTCTTCTGGGACCTCCCCTGTGCTCAGAGACTCACTAAACAGTTCTGCTAATGGCTCTGCTAGTTCCACCCTTAGCTCCTTAAGTACCCTAGGATGTATGCCATCAGGTCCCATTGCCTTATCCACCCTGAGCTTAGCAAGCTCTTGTAGGACCCTTTCTTTTGTGAAGGGAGTAGTGCTCACCTCCCTCCCCCCTGTGTCCATGGTGCAGAGCTGCAGGCCCTGCCCTACCTTCTCTTCAGTAAATACTGAGCAAAAAGTACAGTTACGTAAGAACTTACCGTAACAGTAGATCTTCGAGAACAGCCCTTGCAGCAGGTTACACCATTAGAACTGAAGCCGGCAGGCGTACGGACCCCACAGAAAAATTCTTGCTAGCTATCTTCAGTGGGGACCGCCCCTGACGTCGGTCCCGCCTCCGACGTCAGGCGTGGTACAAAAGGGGGCGGTCCCGCCAGATTCCCCAGTTCTCCCGTCGGAGACTTCCGGCCGCAGGCTGACATCGAAATGGGAGACCGAGGATTCGCCATCAGAAGACAGAAAGATAAAAATCCGTGCTCAGAAAGACTGAGCCATGCCTCCTCCAAGGGGGAAGGTGGGCGGAAGTACCTGCTGCAAGAGCTGTTCTCGAAGATCTACTATTCGCGGTAAGTTCTTACGTAACTGTACTATCTTACTTGAGACACAGCTCTTGCAACAGAAACCCCATAGGACTGATTTCCAAGCAGTAGCAGCTGCCAGAAATTCCGGGAGGAGGAAAATAGAAAGTACATTCCAGGTCCTGAACCTGGGACAGGAGACCCTGTAGCACCGCAGGGCGAAACCAGCCCTTCGCCGAGGCGTGTCAAAGCTATAATGCCTGATAAAGGTATGCACAGAGCTCAAGTGGCTGCAGCACAAATAGCAGAGGTGGGCGTTTCTTAGTGCTGCAAGGATGTGGCCACCCTAGTAGAATGACCCTGGACAGAGCCGGGAGGAGCTTTGTTTGATATCATAACAGTGCGACACACTGGACAAGCCAGCGAGACAGAGACTGTTTGGATACTGATTGTGCATCATTCTCTCAGAGAAGAAACAAAAGCTGTTCAGAACTACGAGAGGTTTAGTTCTGTTGAGTAATACCTCAGGCTGTGGTGAACATCCAGGGTGTGGAGCAAAGCCTCTCCTCTATTTGAATAACTGGGAAGTAGACCGGAAGGTCAATGTCCTGGTTTAGAGAGAGTGAAGAGACCACCTTAGGTAAAACTTAGGATTGTCCTCAGGGATACTCTGTCCCAGTGGAAAAGCGAAATAAGGCTCTTTGCATAAGGCGTGAAGCTCAGAAATTCTTCTCGCTGAAGTAACAACAACTAAAATAACGTTTTCCATGACAGAGCGTGCCACTTAATCACGGCAGGTTCAAAAGGAGGGAGCATGAGCTGTTCCAGGACAAAGAGCAGGTCCCATGGGGCACAGGGTCCCTAATGGGAGACCCAAGGTGTAACACTCCCTAAGAAATTCCCGAGGCGCCCAATTGAGCTACTGTACGATGACCACCGGGAGGTGATAGGCGAAATGGCACAGAGAGGTGCACCTTAATAGAGGAGTAGGCTAGGCCTGAATGAAAAGGAGAGGAGGTAATCCAAAACTATCTCCACAGGACAACCTAAAGGGGAAAGATCACGAGCCCGTGACCATAAACAAAACGGCACCATTTCATGGCGTCGTCGCTGCGTTGCCGGCTTTCTGGCTGCAGAAAGAACCTCTGCAACCTCTTGCGAGACCCCGTGACGCCAAGATGGCTATGTCTCTAGGAGCCAAGCATGCAGGTTCAGAGGCATAGGTCGGATGGACTAATGAACCTTTCTCCTGAGACAGGAGGTGGGAGCTGGCGACAGCGGGGCGGGGTTCCCGAGATAGTTGCACCAACAAAGGAACCAGATCTGTCTGGGCCAGAAAAGGGCCACCAGGATCATGAGTGCATGCTCCCTGCACAGTTTGAGAAGAACTCTCTGGATCAACGGGAAGGGAGGGAAAGCGTAGAGGAATCTGTTCGCCCAGGAGAGGGATAACGCGTCTCGCCAAAAAACACCAGGCCCTGGATCTAGCGAGCAAAAATTGGGCAGTTTTGCGTTGGATGGGGATGCGAACAAGTCTAGTTCTGGAACTCCCCAACGAAGAAACAGATCCTCTGCTACCTCTTGAAGAAGTTCCCACTCGTGGACTCTGGCCTGGGATCGACTCAGACCGTCTGCAATTGTGTTGTCCACCCCGGGAACATGCACAGTGATCAGATTTGCGCCGTGTCCGATTACCCAATCCCACACCCTCATGGCCTCCCTGCAAAGGGGGTAAGAGTGTGCGTCTCCTTGTTTGTTGAGGTAATACATCACCGCCGTGTTGTCTGTCTGCAGCAGAGGAAGTACGGTGGGATTACTGACTGAAAAAGCCTGCAGGGCATGAGAACCCGCCCTCATCTCTAGGACACTGATATGGAGATGAACTTCAGCAGGGTCCGTACCCTGGGACTTTCCCGTCCAGGTGTGCCCCACCAAGACCTGGGCGTCCGTGGTGAGGTTACCTCCGGGGCAGCTACAAGCGGGACGCCTTGGAAGCGACCGGGGACTATACCACTGCCAGTCTCGGATGACCAAGTTTGTGACCTGACCCGGATGCTGCAAGTGGTCTTGCCTTTGGTCCCATTGTACCTTGAGCATCCGCTGGGTTACCGCATGTGGAGCCTTGCGAAAGGGACAGTAGGAATGGCGCAGCCATGTGCCGAGACAAGCGAAGGACCGACCTGGCAGAGTACGATCTTGTTCGATGACAAATCCCTTATGAGGGATCTGATCGCTCCGCTCTGTAGTCCCGGAAGAAAAGCTCTTCCCTGGACAGTGTCCAGGACTGCACCTATAAACTGCAGTTTCTCCGGCGGTACCAGGAGAGCTTCCGTAATTTATGAGAATGCCCAGAGATTGGAACAAGTCCTGGGTGCTCTGACCATGATAACACGCCTCTCTGGAGGCGGCCATGAGAAGCCAGTCGTGGAGGGGAACACATAGTGGCCCTGTCTCCTCAGAGATGCTGCCACGACTGCCATGCACTTGGTAAAGACCCTTGGTGCGGATGACAGTCGAGCGGAAGAGCTCGAACTGAAAGTGGTGGTCCAAGAACCTCGAGCGCAGGAACCTCTGGTGCGCGTGAGCTATGGAGATATGCAGGTGATCGTCCTGCATGTCTAGAGAGCTAAAAGCGTCTTGTTTCAGCATGGGAATAAGGCCGGAAGAGTCACCATGCGGAATCTTTGTGCGACCGACACATTGAGGTCGCTGAGGTCCAGAATCGGACGGAGGTCCCTGATTTCTTGGGAACCAGGAAGAAGTGGGAATAATATCTCGTCCTCTCTGGTTCTCGGGACATACTCTATCGCTCCTTTTCTTAGGGCGCTTGAGCACCTCTTGCCAGATCAAATTTTTGTGCTGACACGGATACGGGAGAGCAAAGGAGGCCTCGGTGGCTTTTCTGCGAATTCTATAAAGTGGCCTAGACCGACCAACTGCAGAACCCACCTGTCGGTGTAATGGCCTGCCATCCCGGCAGGAAGTTGCAATCGACCCCGACCATGATTTCCGTTGATCCTGAGGGCGGGGCGGAAAGGAGTCAGGCTGTGGCGGCAGATGGGCCGCTGGCTGGGTCGGCCTGAGAGCGCTGACCTCGGCTGGCGGGCTGTTTTCCCTGGGTTCTCAGAGGCAGGCCCCTCTGATGTGTAGCGGGCGGGGGCTGCTACCTCTGTGTCCGCCCACAACGGCTTTGGTTCCTCAAAAGGAACCAAGCTTGAGTCGGTGCATGGCTTGAACCGACCTTACGCCTTCCGGCCTCTTGAAGTTTGGTAATGATCTTCTCGGAAGGATTACCAAATAAAACTTCTCCCTCGAGCAGGCGTCCATAATGTTTTCTGGACATCCGAGGTAAAGCGAGAACACGTAACCAGGAATGTCTCGGAGGCCTGCGCCAGCTGCTGCTCGGGCCGATGAGTCCTGAGTGATGCAGCGGCTCGAAGCATTGGTCCCCATCTGAATCCGTGCGGAGGCTGGAGCATCTCCTCCTCCTGCTCACCCGGGCAGCTTTCAGCTGCCTCCAGACCCTGTTCCCACAAAGCGTTCTGAAATTGAACTATGGGGTCAGGTAGTTCAAGGATCTGATGGCGCTGGTAGCAGAAGCGTCGTCGCGTCTGCCCAATGCATCCAACTGTTTGGACTCTGGGTCCGGTGGCAGGTGCTCAAATGTTGCAAGCCTCTGTGACGGTCATGCGAGGCTGTAATGACCAGAGAGTCGGCCTGAGGCTGCTGTGTCAGGTACTGGTGAGTCCTTGGAGCCTTGTACAGGCAGTCAGCTTTCTTGACGCCGCCGAGTGAATGTGGGCGCTTCCACGCTGCCTTGGTGGCGTCCAGAAAGTATCCACCAAGGATGGTACCACCACAGGCTTGGGATCCTTTTGCCGAAGATATTTGGCAAGGCATAACCTTCGAGGTCTAGTTCTTCTGCATCCCATCCCATGTTCTCCTGGATATATGCATAATATCCATGAGCGAGGGTCATCCGGAGAGATCTCGGTGTCTCACATGGGTCCGGAGAAGGGATGGAGAGAGGAGATGGGGATCTAGAGGAAGAGTGAGGCTGATCCCGTGTCCTCCGTCGGCCAGTGACGTCAGTGTCTCCTGGATCTCTTGGGGCTGGGTGATCAGAAGAGGATTTGACGGAGGTCTCCATTTTCTGATCTTCCCTGGGAGAGGATCCAGGCTCCGGGGGAAGTAGCGGCCTGCCGACCCGAGGCGAAGGGGGCGGTGCCGGAGGAGGAGGGTGGGGAGGAGGGCGGTGGGGCCCATGTCCCTTTTATGGTGTCCCACCAGTAAGTGAAGAGATCCTTCACTTCCACTATAGAAAAGTCCCGGCATGGCCCAGGCGCCGTGGGCGTCGTCGGGTCCGTCGTCGGCTCCACAGGGGCCTCGGGTAGGGCGAGGGCCCTGGGAGTTTCGGCGAGGCAGGGTCGCCCGTCTGGTCCTCGGGCTGCGTTAAGTCCTCCTCAGTCAGCGTCTCCTGACCGGCGTCGGTCGGGCGTGAACCCCTCTTCTCAGGCGGAGCAGACGCCGGTCCCCAAGCCGAGTCCGCTGGGGCGGTTTGACCAGCGGCGGCTCAGGGAGGAATGACGTACGGCCGGCGACTGTCGGGTGACCTCAGGTCCAGGTCTCTTCAGCGGTGTGAGCTCCAAAGTTTTGCGTGGGCAGAAACAGACCGGGACGTCGGGAGCAAGGCGGGAACCCGACTTATGATGATGGTGGTGGCGCTCCTGGACTTGCCAAGGCCTTGGAAGGGGGCGCGGCGGCCTGGGCTCAGCCCTGGAGGAGGCGGTCGGACCGAGAGCAGACTGCGGGACTCGAAGCCCTGGAAGGGCCTTCTCCCTTCTTTTCTCCAGCGTGCTTGTGGGATTTGGGCCAGAGATTCCCCTTGGAGGACATGGTCTTCAGTTTTCCTCCAACAAAAAGCCTGGAGGCCTTCCTGACGTCGGATCCTTGTTCGGCTGTTCAAGCCCTGGCAAAGCGAACAGGCCCGGTATTCGTGGTCTGGGCCCAGGCACCTAACACAGGCCGTGTGAGGGGTCCTTGAAGGGGATCTGTTTCCGCGAAGCACACTTGGAGGGATGACCCGGAGGTCGGAGAGGACATCAGCAACAATCTTGCTTGAAGAAAAAAATTTCCCGGAGAAAGCTCTGAACCACGCATGGCAGCTAGACTAGAAACGAAGGGTCGAGACATGCAAGTCGGCGGCGGGAAAGAACTGGGAATCTGGCGGGACCGCCCCCTTTTGTACCACGCCTGACGTCGGAGGCGGGACCGACGTCGGGGGCGGTCCCCGCTGAAGATAGCTAGCTAGAATTTTTCCGTGGGGTCCTGACACCTGCCAGCTTCAGTTCTAATGGTCTAACCTGCTGCAAGAGCTGTGTCTCGAAGTAAGATGTATCTATTTAGGATAGATGCTTTTACAGGGTCCTCCTCCTCACATGCTCCCTTTTCTCCATTAAGCTTAGCAATACCCCCTCTGGACTTTCTCCTTTCACTAATGTATCTACAGAAAGTCTTGTCACCTTCTTTTACTGTTCGTGCTAGTGTTTCCTCAGTTTGGGACTTTGCCTGCCTTACTGCCTTCCCTGCTTCCCTCAGGGTAGTTTGGTATGCCTCCCTATCTTCATCCCGCTGTGTTCCCTTATATTTCCTGAAGGCCAGCCTTTTGGCTCTGACCTTTTCTGCTACTGTATTTCAGAACCAAAGTGGTTTCCTTCTTCTTTTGCACTTCCTTTTCTGTATAACACAGTGGGATGTTGCTTCAAGTACTGCATCCTTAATGCTTGCCCACTTTGCCTGTACCCCCTCACCTGTGTTTCTTTTTGCCAGGGCTAGCTTAACTCTATTGGCCATCTTATCAAAGTCAGCTCATCTGAAGTCCCATATTTTTGCCTTGGAATGGGATGATTTAGATGTAGTAGCCAAATTGAACCATACCATGTGATGGTCACTGCTCCCAGTGACCTTCTACCTGGAGATCTGTGATCCCTTCCTGTTAGTCAGTACTAGATCTAGGATAGCCCTGTCTCTTGTGGGGTGTTGTACCAGTTGTTTAAGCCCCCCTTGCAGGAATCCACTATGTGTCTAGTTCTGGCAGATGTTCCTACTGGTATTGACCAATCTGTATCCGGCATGTTGAAGTCTCCATTATCAGAACCTCCCTTTAGCTGTCATGTTCTGTATATCTTCTAACATAATGTGTCTATGTCCTTCTCTGGTCTGGGGGCCTGTAGACAACCCGGTTCTTATGGCTGTCCATTTCCTGTTCCCAGGGTGACCCACAGTTCTTCTGGCTCCTTATGTGTATTCTGAATTTCTGTAGCTTTGATATTTTCATTGACATACAGCCCTCCTCCCCCTTTTGTCACCTCTGTCTCTTCTGGAACAATACATAGCCAGGCAGCTGAAGTCTCCCAAGTGTGGTTACTGGTAAACCACGTCTCACTAATTGCTACATGTCCAGTTTAGCCTCTGACATTGTGCCTGCAGGTCTGGGATCTTATTTCCCAGGCTGTGAGCATTGTGTACATGATTTTCCATTGGCCGAATTTCAGTGTGTTAGTTGTTGGGTGAGGTTTGGCCTTACCCTGTGCATCGTGTGGGAGAACAAACCTTTTTCTTACCTGGTGATGCAAATGAACTGCAAACATGCTGAATCCTGTTTGACCACTAGCTGGGGAGGGTGTTCTTCCCATCACGACGTATGGGGTGCTGCACCCCTCTCCCCATTTGCCAGTTTAAATATTCTGCAAAGACGTCAAACTTCTGCCCCAATGCACTGACTCCCTCCTTAGTCAGATGCAGTCCATCAAATTTAAAGAACTTTCGTTCCCAGAACTGCTGCCAGTTCCCTACAAATCTGTGTCCTTTTTCCTGGCAACAGCCCTTCAGCCACGTGTTTAGCTCCCCTATCTCCCCTTCTCTGACCTTCCGACCATCTGCCCCCCTCTCCCAGACTGGCAGGATCTCAGAGAAGGAGATGCTGGACGAAATGGATGATAGTTTGTCACCCAGCCTGGGCAGGCGTTCCTTGGTCTCCACAACTGATTGGCTGGTGAGATCATTAGTCCCTATATGTACTAGGACATCAATGTTTTCTCCTGCTTTGTGAACAATTTTATGTCACGGTCAGTGTCTCTCCATGCTGATGTACCTGGGAGACATCTGACCATTACCCCTGGCTGGAGATGGGTATCAACTCCCCAAATCATGGAGTCTCCTATGATCAGAAGTTTTTTGGATTTCCTTTTTGCTTTTTTGTTTTGGTTCCTGCGGAATTATCTGGCTGGTTTGGGTTTTCCTGATATAAATGAGCTTGTAATCCTCAGAATGCTGCTTACCCTGTCCTGTGGCAGAAAAGCTCTGCCCAGGCTGGTGTTTAGTTCTGCTCCAATGAACTCGAGTACCTGCACTGGTGTTTGCTGACACTTCTGCTCATTTATGAGGAAACCCAGGGACTCCAGAGTAGACTTTGTTAGTGCTAAGGCCTGCTCTGTAAGTTGTAGAGATGGACCCACAACTAACCAGTCGTCCTGATAGGGAAAGACCGAAACGCCTTGTTTTCTGAGAAACTCCACTACTACGACCAGACACTTTGTGAATGCCCTTGGGGCAGAAGTCAGACCAAAAGGGAGGGCTGCGAACTGATAATGGCCTGAGGCCAGTCTGAACCTCAGAAACTTTCTGTGAGAAGGCCTGATGGGGATGTGAAAACAAGAGTCCTTTAAATCTAAGGAGGCTAGCCAGTCTCCCTTTTGTGAAGTGGGAATGATTAGTGCAAGAGTGACCATTCTGAATTTTGGTTTCAGAATGTGTCCGTTTAGAAGTCTTAGATCCAGGATAGGTTGCCAATGCCCATTTTTCTTCTTTGTATGGAAGTGTCCGGAGTAGAAGCCTTTGCACTGCTGGTTTAGGGGCAACGGCTTCACTGCCTTGATTGCCAGCAGATGTTTTACCTCTGCATCCAGCAGGAGTCCATCTGCAGATGTAACTGGTGCAAATGTTCTTGCTCTCAGCTTGGGGAGAGATTTGAAACTGAGTGCCAGACCCTGGCTCACCACCTTCGGGACCCACTTGTCTGTGGTGATGGTATACCAGTCCTGGAGGTAGTGAGCCAGTCTGCCTCCCCACTGGTGGATTTTTGGCAGGGGTGACGACCTGCACTAGCCAGTCAGGGATTCTGAGTGGGCTGTGCCTGAATCACCGGGGAGGGAGAAGCTCTCATCATGGCTCTTCTGCCCCTTCCTCGAAAATATCCTCTAGGCTGTTGTTGCAGCTGGGAGGCCTGAGCTTGGAAAAAAAGGTCTAGAGTAGGATCCCCTACCCCTGCCTCCCCCAGTCTGGGCCCTACAGGATGGGGAAGGCCTATCCTTAGAATTACTTCTGTAGGTAAATTTATAATCCTCTACCTTTTTTCATATAGGCCTCGGTTTTATCCCCAGATAGAGAATTTTTCTCAAAAGGAAAGTCCATCGCCTTGGCCTGGGTGTCTAGGGTCAGGTTTGTGACCCTGAGCCAGGCAAATCTCCTAAGGGAGACAGATAGTGCCATCAACCTGGCTGCAGAATCATTAGTGTCCATAGCCATGTGGAACAGGTATTTTGTGGCATTTAAAGCAGCTCTTGCTGTGCCCTGCAAGTCCACTGCCACCTCATCAGGCACTCTATCAGCCAGCGCTAACACTGCATTCCAGAGTGCCTTCTAGTATTGCACTGCATAAGCCATATAATTGGCTTGTCTAAGGATCAGAGAAGCAGCCATATACCCTTTTTTCCCATTGCATCCACCTTCCGAGAATCCTTATCTGGAGGATGGGTAGCCAAAGGGATTCTAACTAATAAGCAGGAAGCAGCCTGCACAACTCCTTCAGGGTCAGGAGTGGCTGAATAGAAAATCAGCTGTTGTCCTATCAAACTAATATTTCTTATCAACCTTTTATCAACTCCTGGAATAGAGTTAGAAGTTTGGAATACTTATAATGCTGCCTTTTTTAAGGACTTATGCATAGGCAGTAGTAAATGTTTTGTGGGGGTTAGCCCCATCATATCCAAGAATTCTGCTTCCTCCACATCTTCCTCCGTCTCCTGCGGAGGGAGGTTGAGTGTTTCCACCATGCTTTTAACAAAAGCACAATGTGAGGAATAATCCTCGGGACCCCCGGGGGGGAACCAAATTCCTGTTCCGGAGAAACCTCTGAATCTATCGGTTTCTCCTCAAATTCATCATCCTCCTCCTCAAGAAAGGCAGCCTGAGGCTCCTGAGAAGGTGGAACCAGCACAGGAACTGGGACTGCAGCCTGCAGTGCATGCAAAACCTGTAAGGCCTTGGCAATGTCCTCAGCCGAGGACATACCAATTTTGTCAGCTGGGAGCTCCTTAGCCTTCTCGGCCAGAGGCGCAGCGACATGCTTTTCCTTACATTTTTTCTTAAGTGGCACAGGTTCAGTCCCTGAGTCCACTGTCCTTTTTGGCTTACCCTGCTCAACTTTATCTGATCCTTTATCAGGATCCTTAGCTTTACCTCCATCCTTTCTAGTGCCAGAGGTGGAGGAACCACTTTCACCAGTATTAGTAGAAGCAGAGGCCATTTCTTCCAAAATTTTGGATCTTTTCTTCAGAGTTTTAGGGCAAAATGTTTTACAAATGTCACAATTTGCAAAAATATGGCTAGTGCCCAGACAAAAAATACACAATGAATGTCTGTCTGCTTTAGCTATAATCTGACCACAAGACTCACACAATTTGAAACCAGTGGGTCCTGTGCATTTTTTAGGTTTAACAACAGGATCCTCTGACACTGAGCAGGAATCGTTAACGAAATATACCAAATTAACGGTTCCTTAGAACCGAATATTTTAACTATAAACAACCGCTAACGGTTTCCGGAACCGAGCACTACTCGGTTCCTGACACCGAGAAACTAACAAATTTAAATAAAATTAAGACAAGTATATGCGGTTAGGAACCGACCGCAAAAAATTTACAATTATATATAGATTTGAGGTAAAAACCTCACTAGAAATAGCAGAACCCTCGGTTCCAAGGAACTGTGCAGGAACCGCTAAACACACTAAATATTAACACAATTTACAAAATAAACTAAAACTATGGCAGCAATCTGAAATATAAACTAAAAACACTACTTATAGACCAGATAAATGGATTTTGAAGAAGCTGAAGGAGAGCTCTCCGAGACATCTTCACTAGGCAGGCTGAGTAAAGAATCTGAAGCACTCAGAGTGCAACAGTTGCTAGGGCAGCAGTTTGAAAGTGGCATGAGCCAATTGAGAGTTCCATCATTTGCATATAATTCCATCTCTCCAGGCAGTCCAACACAGGAGGCTGACTGCATCAGTTTAATCATAATGAGTGATTCCTGGGGTTAGAAAGCTTATTTAGACTTGTGTATAGGTACTGTGAAGTCTTACGTTAACAAAATCGCTATCGAACAGCGTGGTCTACTCACTAATTAACTTGGATTTAGAAAAAAACATGGAATGGACATTGCCCTAGTCCAATTGACTACTGATATCCCCACAGCCCTCGACACTGGTTTGCTGACTGGTGCAGTCTTTATACACCTCATAAAGGCTTCTGATCTGATGAACCACCAGCTGCTGTCATCAAAATTAAAATCCTTTGGCCTTGAGAGGCTATCTCTACTGTGGTTCTCATCCTCACAAATAGATCGTAAATGGCTGAAGAGAGCTCTGTTGGGTAAACACCCTATCCTGGATGGTGTCCCACAAAGATCAATCCTTGCTCCCCTTCTCTTCTCCCTCTATGTAAATGATATGCCATTACACTGTGGCGGAGCAATTTTGCTGCTGTATGCAGATACAGTTGTGGCCAAAAATATTGGCGCCCAAGCAGTTTTTTCTAATAATGCACCACTCCTTCCAGAAAATTGTAGAAATTAAAAAATATTTTGGTATCCACATATGTATTTCTTTGGTTTGCAGTGGAATAAAACACAAAAAGCAGAAAAATTTACTAAGTCTTAGCTTATTCCACACAGAAATCCTTAAATGGCCCAGACAAAATTATTGGCACCTTTACAAGTAGTTAAAATAATTAGATTTCAAGCAGGTGATTCTCCTTCACTTTGGAACTGAACTCACCTGTGGTGAGTTGCAGGTGCCTGCAATATAAAATCACTCATTCAGCCAGTTTGAATAGAAAAGGACTCATTCTCCTGTTTTGTGTCACTGTGTATACCGTAATGAGCATGGAGAAAAGAAAGACAGCCAGAGAACTGTCTGAGGAGGTCAGATAGAAGATTGTAGCCAAGCATGGACAATCTCAAGGCTACAAATCAATCTCCAGAGACCTTGATGTTCCTGTTTCCACCGTACGTAATGTTATCAGGATGTTTAAGACCCATGGCACTGTAGCCAACCTCCCTGGACGTGGCCGCAACAGAAAACTCGATCAAAGATTACAGCGCAGGATTGTTCGAATGGTGGAGAAAGCACCTCAATCAACTGCCAAACAGATTCAAGCTGACCTTCAGACACAAGGTACAACAGTTTCAACTCACACCATCCATCGCCAATTCAATGAAAGGGTGTTATATGGTAGAAGGCCCAGGAGGACCCCACTGCTGAGAGAGAGACATAAGAAAGCCCAACTGGGGTTTGCCAAAACGCACCTGAACAAGCCAAAATCCTTCTGGGAGAATGTCCTGTGGACAGATGAGACCAAATTAGAGCGTTTTGGTAAAGCACATCATCTCTATGTTTACAGAAAACAAAATGAAGCCTTCAAAGAAAAGAACACCTTCCCTACAGTCAAACATGGAAGAGGTTCAGTGATGTTTTGGGGTTGCTGTGCTGCCTCTGGCACTGGATGCCTTGAACGTGTGCATGGCATCATGAAATCTGAAAATTACCAGGCCATTTTGGAGCGCAATGTTGAACCCAGTGTCAGAAAGCTGGGTCTCCGTCATGGGTCTTCCAGCAGGACAATGACCCCAAACACACTTCAAAAAGCACCCAGGAATGGTTCAAGACAAGATGCTGGACTGTTCTGAAGTGGCCAGCAATGAGTCCAGATCTAAATCCCATTGAAAACAGCAGTTGGGAGAAGGCACCCTTCAAATCTGGGAGAACTGGAGCAGTTTGCACAAGAAGAGTGGGCCAAACTGCCAGTAGAGAGGTGCAGGAAGCTCATCCATGGCTATAGGAAGCGGTTGATAGCAGTTATTTTGACCAAAGGCTGTGCTACCAAATATTAAGTCTACGGTGTCAATAATTTTGTCAATGCCATTTCTTTTCATTTTCTGATTTAAAAGGATATATTAAATTCTGAATCAAAAACAAAGGTTCTGTAATATTAACAGAGAAATAAAGAATTGTGGAGACCAAATACTGTACTGTTGTTAATTTCAACTTATGTTTAGAGGAATTGTGAGTTATTTGAAAAAGTGCAAGGGCGCCAATATTTTTGGCCATGACTGTAACACAGTACTGTATTGTTGTCCTAAAGACACTTCCCAATTGAACAGCCTGCTTTCAAATGACCTGCAGATGGTTTGTAATTAGGGTTCTTGATTCCACCAAGTACATTGGGTATACATGGACCAAGACATCACATTTAAGGTACATGTGGAGCACCTAATCAAATCTTTGCACAACAATAATTGGACTCCTTTACTGCCTAAGCCCCTTCCTCACAAAGGAGTCACACCTACTTGTTGCAAATGGCACCCTACTCCCTACCCTACTCTATGGGTCTCCGGTTCTCCAATCAGCCAGGTGCTCCGAAATACAGAAGCTCAAAGAAAAAATTACTTACCATAGTAATCTTATTTCTTCCCAGTGATGCTCAGGAATTCATAACTTTATGCAGTAAGCCTGGAGGGTTGGACTGCCTGGAGAGATGGAACACATGCAGATGAGTAGAATTCTTTGCATGTGAACATTTTTCAAATACTGCCTCTACCAACAGTAGTGTTCTAACCTACTCAGATTTGTGAGAAGCCTAGAAGTCAGGCATTAGGAAACTAATGTAATTAAATTCAATAAAAGAGGGGTTTCCCCTAATTAAAGCATAAATTTAGAATAAGCCTCCAAAGGGAGATTGACTTTAATAAAAACCACATCAATAAAACTGCAAAAGAGAACATTGAAAACTCAAGTTTAAAATAATTAAAACAGGAAAATGCAACATATATAATACGGCTTGATGGCACCAGCATGCGGAGTGCAGAGGCTGAAGTTCTGGAAGGAGAGGAAGGGAGTTATGAATTCCTGAGCAACACTGGGAAGAAATAAGATTACTATGGTAAGTAATTTTTTCTTCTAACCCCAGTAATGCTCAGGATATTCATAACTTTATGCAGACTACTAAGCAGTACCACTGGAGGTGGGCACAGAACTTTATTTTGGAAACAGGCTCTGCAGGACTGCTGTGCCAATCCTAGCATCACCCCTGGATAAAATATCCAGGTTATAGTGTTTTGTAAAGGTGTGTACTGTTTTCCAGGTAGCTGCTTTGCAAATGTCCACCAAGAGAACCTCCCTGGCAGCTGCAAGGGTAGCAGCTGTTCCTCTTGTAGAATGCGTCCTCAATCCTGTTGGGGGCTCTTTACCTGCCTTAGTGTAGCAGAACTGAATACACTGGACTATCCACCAAGAAATGGATCTTTTTGAGGCTGGTTTACCCTTTCCTATATCCCCATATGTAAGGAAAAGTTGTTTTCCATTTTTTCTAAGATCTTTAGTGGCTGTCATGTAGTAGCTGATAGCACTTTTCACATCCAGACTGTGTAATCTTCTTTCACCAGAACTGGTGTGGTCTGTGAAAAAGACAGGTAGAGTGACTGACTGGTTCAGATTAAAATCTGAAACCACTTTAGGGAGAAACTGTCTGTTAGTTCTGAGGACTACCTTATCTCTGTGAAATGAGATACAGTCCTGGTCAATGCAGAGAACCTGAAGCTCCCTAATTCTCCTTGCAGAAGTAATAGCCACTAGGAAGACTGTTTTCAAAGTAAGGTATTTCAAGTGGGTAGTAGCCATGGGTTCAAAGGGAGGGCCCATGAACTTGGCTATACACACATTCAAATCCCAAGCAGGCACTTGCGCCCTGTGAGGTGGGTGTAAATGCATCAGTTCTTTAAAAAATCTTTTGAAAAGTTTATCAGATGCCACTGATACCTTGGTGCCCACGGAAAGGTAGGCAGATGCCGCTGCTAAATGAACTGGGTTGGAAGCCTTGTGAATGCAAATGAGTGAGATAGTCCAGGACTACTGAAACTCCAGCTTTTCGTGGTATAAGGCTCATACTGGAACACCAGAGAGAGAATCTCTTCCATTTGGAAGAATACGTTTTCTGTGTGGAGGGTTTTCTATAACACTTCAAAATATTTAGGACAGCTTCTGAAAGATTTAAATCTGCATACTCTAATTGTTCAAGAGCCATGTTTTAGATGAAGAGACCTGAGATTCGGGTACAACAACGTTACCCGATTGGAAGTCAGGAGATTGTGTCTGAGGGGCAACTGTATTGGTTTGCTAACAGACATGGAGAGCAGAAGAGAGTACCATGGCTGCCTCGGCCAATCTGGAGCTATCAAGATCAGGGATGCTGTGAGGGACTTTAGCTTCAGTAACACCCTGAAAACCAGGGGGAAAGCATACAGGTCCAGAACCAGGGCATCCAGTGGAACTGTGCCCTGTGCTGGTGGTCTGCAGCAGTATTGAGGCAGTTGGTGGTTCTGGTGGGATGCGAACAAGTCTATCTCAGGAGTACCCCACCTTCTGAAAATAATTTGTACCACCTGCTTGTTCAGAGTCCATTCGTGACGGGCTTGGTTGATGCGGCTTAGTGCATCTGCCAAAGTATTGTCCTTTCCTGGCAAGTGAATTGCCTGTAAACAGACTTTCAGAGAGTAAGCCAGTGTCCAAATCTTCATGGACTCTGTGCAGAGGGTGCCCAACCTGGTGCCTCCCTGTTTGTTTATGTAATACATTGCGGTGATATTGTCTGTTCTGATCTGAACCACTCTACCCACGATCAGCGAAGAAAAAGCCTTTAGGGCTAGTAACACTGCTCTTAGCTCCAGTAAGTTTATGTGCTGAAGGGACTCTGTTGCTGACCAGATTCCCTGGGTCGTGTGCTTTCCTAAGTGGGCTCCCCAGCACAATAGGGATGCATCTGTTGTGAGTACCAAAGAGGGGTTTTCTTTCTGGAAAGGCACTCCTTGCCTTAAATTGGATTCCTGTTTCCACCACAAGAGGGCCCTTAATAGTGGGCCTGTCACAGGTACTGTATAAGCTTAGAAAAAGGGTATTTTTTTCTGACTCCAGTGAACCCTGAGGTGAAACTGGATGTCTCGCATGTGGAATCTGGATCCCTGGACTGTGCCTGTGGATGCAGCCATATGACCTAGTAGTTGCAGAAACTGTCTTGCAGTTTTTGAGCTGTTCAGGACAAAGGAATTTGCTATTGACTGAAGACTTTGCACCCTGTCTAAGGGTAAAAAAGGCTCTCCCCTGAAGTGTGTTGATTTCTGCCCCTATAAACTGCAGAGTTTGAGCAGGGGTTAGGACTGATTTCTTTTGATTTATGATGAAACCCAGGGACTACAAGAGGACTTGGGTGATTTTTAAGGAGTTCCTTACTTGGTCTTGTGAGTTCCCACCACCAGCCAGTCGTCTAGGTAAGGGAAAATAGTCACTCCTTGACTTCTTAGATATACCGCTACAGCAACTAGGCACTTTGTGAACACCCTTGGTGATGAAGAGAGACCGAAAGGAAGGGTTGAAAACTGATAGTGGCCTAAAGGGAGCCTGAATCTGAGGTATTTTCTGAAAGATTCCTTTATGGGGATGTGGAAATAGGCATCTTTCAAGTCCAGTGATGCCAGCCAGTCCCCCTTTTGGATTGTTGGCAATATTCAAGCCAAAGTGACCATTTTGAACTTGTTTTTCAGATGCTTGTTCAGCGCTCTGAGATCCAGTATTGACACGCCACTCCCACTTTTTTGTTGTTAGGAAGTATCTGAGTAAAACCTCTTCTCAGGGTGGTAGGGACTAATTCCACTGCTCTGAGATGTAGCAACTTTTGGATATCTGCTTCTAGCAATGCCCTCTCTGCTAGAGGAGATGAGCAGAAAAACCCTGGTTTTCTGAGGAGGAAAAGATTTGAAGTCCAAAGACAGACCCTGACCCACTACCTCCAGCACCCACTTGTCTGTGGTGATGCTTAGCCAAGCCTGGAGGAAGTGGGAAAGTCTGCCTCTGACAGGGAGGGAGGAGGCCGCCTGATCCTCAGGGGTTTTGCTTTGGTTGGGGCTGAGGTTGGGTTTGAGAACCCTCCTGGAGCCCATTCTACCCCTACCCCTAGAGTGTCCCTGTTGTGGATACTGCTGGTACTGGGGCACGGCTACTGGCTGGAAGAAAGGTCTGGTCATAAAAGACCATCCCCTGCCCCCCCTTTCATAGGGCCTAGTGGATGGTGAAGCACATTCTTTAGCAGAGTTGCTTCTATAGGTGGCCTTATATTCATCCACTTCTTTCATGTATGCAACCGTGGATTCCCCAAAAAGAGAATTTTCCTCTAAGGGAAAATCCAGGGCCTTGGATTGAGTATCTTAAGTAAGGTTAGTGGCCCTAAGCCAAGCAAACCTTCTCTGTGCCACGGTGTTAGCCATCCATCTGGCTGCAGTGTTGTTAGAATCAGCAGCCCATCTAGAACTGGTACTTAGCCGCCTCCAGCCCAAACCTGGCAGTTTCAGCCAGGTCTTCAGACAAGGGTGAGGGGGCTTTCATGGACATTTCCAGTACCGACTGCCACAGAGATTTTTGATACTGGGCAGCATAAGCTTGAAAGGTAGCCAGTCTTACGGCCAAAGAGGTTGATAAATATCCTTTTTGGCCATGCTATCCATTTTTCTGGAGTCCTTGTCTGGAGGGTGGGAGGACAAGGGGACTCTGGCTTTGTCGCAGGCTGCCTGCTGTATAACCCCTTGGGGGTCAGGATGGGAGAAAAGAAAGTCCGTTCCCCTCCTGTCCAACTGATACTTTTTATCCATTTTCCTATCAATAGGAGGAACAGAATTAGGGATTTGTAGAAGTTTCAGGGTGACCTTTTTGAAAAATTTGTAAACTGGCAAGAGGAGGGCTTTGGTGGGTGTCAAACCCATCATATTTAAATATTCAGTTTCCTCCTCATCCTTAATTTGCTCTGTAGTAGCAATATCTAGAGCATCTGCCATTCTCCTTACGAATGTAAAATGGGATGAGTAATCCTCTGACACCCTGGAAGGTGAACCAAAATCCTGCTCAGGAGAAACCTTGGAGGGATAGGTTCATCGTCCTGAAAAGGATCCTCCTCCTCTTCATAATACTGCTCCTCCTGTAAAGAAGGGAGCACACCCATGCTGGCCTGGGGACCCTGGGCAGGGCAGGCTGCTGGGGAACAATATTTTGCAGTGCCTGGATAATTTTAAGGGCCTGGGCTATCTCTTGAGCCGAGGGCATGTCAGGCAACTGAGCAGAAGTCCCTGGTTTAGCAGGGGAGGATTCTGCATGCTTAGTTTTCTTAAGTTTCTTTGAGGGAACTGGGGAGTCAGCCAGTTCTTTCCCTCTTTTTGCCCCTTTTTCGCCCATCTCACGGGCAGGGGTAAGCAAATTTGTGGTTTCGGCCACAGCCAATTGGGGTATCAGCTGGTCAGAGCCTGAGTGACCCCAGGAAGTTTCTTGTTTAGCCTTTCAAGGCATTTTTCCACAGTTTTTTCTGGGAAAGTCTTGCAAACTTTACAATCCTGATCCAGATGTTCACATCCCAGACAAGCCACACATAAGGTGTGCTTGTCTGCTTTTGCAAATACATCTCCACATTTTAAGCAATTTTTGAAACCGGGTTCTCTTTTTAGGTTTATCTGACATGGTAATGATCAGAAAGGCAAGAAAACGCCAACCGCTACATTCAATGTAAAATGCGGTTATTTAAAAACAAACTTTTTTTTTTTTTGTGGTCAGTTCCCGACCCGATAGGAACCAGTGGAACCGAACCCAGGAGGTGTCAGGTGAACTGGATCAGCGGTTCTGTAACCGATAAGATACGGTTACCAAAAACAAGAAATACACTAAAAAACTAAACTAATGTTTAGCCAAAAACAAGGCTCTGTAATCTGAGAACCCCAATAACTTAAAAGACTAACCCGGTTCCCCCATAGTTATTCCGAACTGCGAGGAACCGGAAAATAAACATAACTTAAGCAATAAACAAGATTTATAATAACAATTAGTAGAGGCAATAAAAGAAATAGAAAATACTTAAAGTTTTAAGGTTTTTTGAATCTTCTTCATGCGAAAGAGTAAGACAAACACTCCGAGCGACCAGACTTTCAGGTGGAAAGAAAAATCCAAGTAGGTTAGAACACTACAGTTGGTAGAGGCAGTATTTGAAAGATGCTCACATGAGGGCTTCCGGTGACGTCACCCAGATGGTAGCAGCCTAGAGAAACGAGCTCCAATCTCCCCAGCTGTTTAAAACTCTTTTTCTACTCTTTTTGATGAAGAAAGTGCTGAAGTTAATAATCGGAAGCTGTGTTAATGTCAGCTAAACAAAGTAAGTCGAAAAGGTCAAGGCAAGACCAAAAAAGCAGTAAATTAAAGCAACTCACTCTCCACAAAGGCACAGAAGGCCCAGCGACTATGTCAACCATGTCGAGAGCACGGTCCCCCTCGGTGTCATCGATCGACTTCGAAGAGGAGGATTCTCAACCCGAAGTACCAATGGAAATAGCAGTAGCCAAAATTCTCAAGTCGGTGCAAAAAATTGAAACATCGATAGCAGATCTTAAGATGGAAGTAAAAAACATAAATAAGAAGGTCGAAGGAGTAGAGCGGCTAGTAACCCAGACCACGGAGAGACAAGACGCAACGGATAGGCTGATTATATATCTCCTGCACAGGGAAAGGCAAATGCATGCTAGGATGGAAGACTCAGAAAACAGAGCAAGACGAAATAATTTTAGAATATATGGGATCAGAGAGGGTGAAGAAGAGGGTTATCCTGCGGTGGCAGACTTTATCCAACATGCATTGAGATCGCTACTAACTGTACCCTCTGACTTCTCCCTCACAATTGAAAGGGCCCATAGAGCTCTGGGGCCCAAGCCGACAGATAAAAAAGCCAGACCTCGGTCTTGGGTGGTGAGAAGAAAAAATTACTCACCTTAGTAATGTTGTTTCTTCTAATGGGGTCTTGCTATATTATAGACATTAGCAGTTTGATCCAGCTCTAGAACTGCCCCGAAGTGAAATGGTTAAAACCATTCCAAAATAGAATTTTGGCACGAGAGCAGCTCTATCTGTGTCATTTCAAACTTGAACCGTCAGATCTTTATGAGCCAAACTCACTAAGGTCTGTGTGAAGCTGTAACCTACACTAGCCAAATGGCTACCTAAATAATAACAACCATTGATGGTCCCAACACCCAAGACTCAAGTCAGGGGACCAGAAATACTAACACCATTCTAATAATATGAAAATGGAACATAAGTATAATAAAACACACACACGCGTACACATACACACCCAAAGTCCCAAAGGGGACAAAATGCTAACAGGACATAAGTAGTGCCCACACTAAGTTGCCCGCACCCCACCAAGTAGAGGTTCTGAGAGGGGCAGGTTGGGGGGGAGGTCTATAATATAGCAAGACTCCATTAGAAGAAACAACATTACTAAGGTGAGTAATTTTTTCTTCAAACAACATGAAGTCTTGCTATATTATAGACATTAGCAAATACATAGCAGTACCTCCATGGAGGAGGGCAGAACCTACTTAGGAATAGGCTCTGAAGAACAGCTGTGCCAAACCGGAAGCATCTCTCCTGGCCTGGACATCCAGGGAGTAATGCTTGGTAAAAGTGTGCAACCGCTTTCCAAGTAGAAGCCTGGCAAAATCTCTAATAAAGGATATCTCTTGACAGCAGCTAGGAGACGAAGCTGCACCCCTGGTAGAATGAGCCTCAAACCGGAGGGGGGCTCTGCCCACTTCTGATAACAAATTGGATACAAGAGACAATCCACCTGGCTATTGATCTCTTAGTGGCAGGTTTGCCTTTCCCAACTTCACCATAGGTAAGGAAAAGTTGGAGGATTGAACCTGTGACCTTTGAGTACGCTCTATATAATAACTAAGAGCTCTCTTAACATCCAGTCTGTGCAATCTCCTCTCACCCGAAGAGGAGTGATCAGTGAAAATACTGGAAGGAGATAGATTGATTAAGATGGAAATCTGAAACCACCTTAGGCAAAACTTTCTATTAGTCCTAAGGACTACTTATCCCTGTGGAAAGAAATAAAGTCAGTCTCCACTGACAAGGCTTGCAATTCACTTATCGTCTGGCAGAAGTGATAGCCACTAGAAAACAGTTTTCAAGTTACGTATTAAGCTCTGCAGAAGACAGAGGTTCAAAAGGGGGTTGCATTAACTGGGCAATGCAAACATTAAGGTCCCAAGCAGGGGCCGGTTCCCGAAAGGGAGGATTAGTATGGAGTAATCCCTTAAAAAACTTGGAAAACACAGGATGAGAGGAAAGAGGGGATGACTTTCCTGCTGACACAAAAGCAGACACAGCTGCCAAATGAACTCTCAGGGTAGCTGGTCTGAGACCCAAGAATTAAGATGTACCATGTAATCTAACAAAATGGGCAATTCAGCAGATTCTGGGAAATATTTTTCCCAGCACACCAAATGGAAAACCTTTTCCATTTAGAACTATAAGTAGCCCTAGTGGAAGGCTTTCTGGAAGCCTTTAGGATCTCAAGAACACCCTGAGAGAGGTGTAAATCAGCAAACTCTAACTCCTCAAGAGCCAGGCCTTGAGGTGGAGAGGATTTGAGGTCCGGATAAACCCTCCCTGGGCACAAGTCAACAGATTGTGATTCCTGGGGAGGCACAGGGGAAGATGGACTGTCAGAGACAGAAGGAGTGGGTACCAGGGCTGCCTGGCCCAATCCGGGGCAATCAGAATCACCTGCAAGGCTGAGATCTGATTTTGACTAGAACTTTGAATAGGAGAGGAAAGGGAAAGCATAGAGGAACTTCCTCCCAATCCAGAAGAAGGGCATCCAGGGAACTGAGCCCAGCACTGGAGGCCTGCAACAGAACAGAGGAAGTCTGTGATTGTCTGGGGTTGCAAAAAGATCTATCTGAGGGATGCCCCACCTGGCAAAAACTATCCCCAGCACTTGAGGATCCAGGGACCATTCGTGATGGCCCTGGGAAATCCTGCTGAGGGCATCCGCTAGGACATTGTCCTTCCCTGGAAGATGAACTGCTATGAGGGAAGTGTTCAGGGAATAGGGCAGAGACCACAACTTCATTGCCTCGGTGCACAAGGCCGAAGACCGAGTGCCCCCTGTTTGTTGATGTACCACATTGTTGTGGTGTTGTCTGTTCTGACTTGTATCACCTTGTCGTGGACAGATACAGAAAAAGCTTGAAGAGCTAAAAAGACAGCTCTGAGTTCCAGCAAATTGATGTGGAGCAGAGATTCCTGGGGGGACCAAACTCCCTGAGTGGAAAGATCGCCCATGTGGGCTCCCCAACCCAGAAGGGAAGCATCTGCAGTGAGAGTCAAGTCGTGAGAAGGGAAATGAAGGGACCCCTGCTCTTAAGTTGCTCTGATCCTGCCACCACTGGAGACTAGGATCAAGGTTGAGTCACTGGGACCAACTTGGAAAGGGTCTCTTCTCTGAGACCAAAAGGTTCTCAAGTGAAACTGAATGTCTCTCATCTGAAATCTGGCTCCCTGCACAACAGCTGTGGATGCAGCCATGTGCCCCAGGAGCTGCAGAAAGTGTCTTGCTGGTCGAGGAGACCTGCAGAGTGAAGGAAGAGGCCAGAGACACTAAATTCCTTACCCTTTCTGGGGAAGAAAGGCCCTGGCTAGCTTTGTGTCCAATTCTGCCCCTATAAGGTGAGTACCTGGACTGGTTCCAGAACCGACTTTAGTAGGTTTAGCAGAAAACCAGGGAGGTGAGAAGCTGCTGGGTGACCTGCAGGTGAGATTTACCTGTTCTGGGGACTGGCCTACAATGAGCCAGTCGTCTAGATAGGGAAAACAGCAATCCTCTGCCTCCTTAAGTGGGCCACTGCCACTGCTAGACACTTTGTGAATACCCTTGGAGCAGAGGTAAGGCCGAAGGGCATTGCTCTGAACTGGTAATGACCTGAGGGCAGTTGAATCTGAGGTACTTTTGATGGGATCTTCTGATTAGGACATGGAAATAGGCATCCTTGAGGTCCAGGGAGGCTAGCCAGTCCCTGGCCTTAGGAAGGTAAAATCATTGCCAGAGTTACCATTTTGAACTTTGGTTTCAAAAGATGCTTGTTCAGATATCTGAGATCTAAAATGAGCCGCCATTCTCCTGTCTTTTTGGGAGTAAGGAAGTATCTGGAATACAGACCCTGCCTGATGCAGGGAGGAACCCTTTCTACTGCTCTGAGAGCTAACGAGGATGAGACCTCTGTTTCCACAGCGAGGTCTCTGAAGCACTATGAGTAGAAAAGTCTGCTTCTCAACTTGGGAAACTTTTTGAAGCTGAGAACCAGACCTGGCTTACTACTTCCAGAACCCACTTGTCTGAGGTTAAAGAAGCCCAATTCTGACTGAGCAAGCCAGCCTGCCCCACTGGTACAGGAGAATGACCCTGGGCACCCCATCAGGGTGCCTGTTCATGGAGCTTTAGGCTGGGGGTGGGAGCAGGTCTGCCCACCCCTCGTCTGCCCTGCCTCTGAAGAAGCCCCTCTGAGCATAGGCAGAGGAGGCCCGAGTCTAGTAGAAAGGCCTGTGAAAGGCCTACCCCTACCCCTGGGCATGCCTTTGAGGAGTGGCTTGCAGCTCCTTAGCCTGGGCACTCTTGTAAGTAGTCCTATATTCATCCATCTTCTTCATGTAATTCTCGTCTGCTCTCCAAACAGAGAATTTCCCACCAGGAAAATCCATAGCCTTAGTCTGGGTATCCTGTGACAAACTATACACCTGAGCCAGGCCAACCTCACGAAAAGCTACAGATGTGGCCATGACCCTAGAGAAACATCATTAACATCCACAGCAGCATGAAACTGAACCTTAGAGGCTTCAATGCCATCAGCAGCCACCTGTTCTAGTTCACTAGCCAGCTGGCCATGGGCCTGCTTGGCCAATTGCATAACAGTATCCCATCTAGATTTCTGATACCTAGCTACATAAGCCATATAATTTGCTTGCCTGAGTCCCAGAGGCTGCCATATACTGTTTTTTGCCATGGCATCAAATTCCTGGAATCCTTGTCAGGAGGATGTGAAGCCAAGGAATATTAGCTTTATCACAGGCAGCAGCCTGAACTACCCAACATGACTGCATTGCTGAGAAAGGAATTCTGTATCAGGGCCTGACAATGTATGCCTTCTGTCCATCTTTTTATCTACAGGAGGCACAGAATTAGGAGCTTTAAAATTTTAATTGTTTGTTTCTAAAAGACTTATGTAAAGGAATAGACAATCTCCTTGACTCTGGAATATCCATCATTTCTACAAAATCAGGCTCCTCTTGCTCATCCACAGCCTCTTCTAAAGGAAGCTGGAGGTTTCAGCAACTTTTATAAAACATAAAATGAGATGGGGACTCAGACAGCATAGGGGAGATTCTAAAGGTCTGTCTGGGGAGATGTCCGGTTCAATAGGCACACCAGACCTTCCAGCCACATTCATACTGTTCATAATCCTCCTCCCCTCCTCTGGTTCATAAACTTCCTCAATATCATAATCCTGAACCACTGGGACCGGACGAACCGACCTTTTACCAGATAGTGGTGGTTCGGACGGACCCTGAGACAGTGACTGGACAATTTATATGGCTTTTGCTATCTCTGCAGCACTTGGAGAAGGAATTTTGGACTCCAGACCTGCTGATTTTCTTGTTCTCTTTACTGGAATTGGTTCCTCAGAACCAGCTTTTCTTTTGGCCGAGGAAGTCTGGCCCTGGTCAGAGGGCACTCCCTCTGGTTCGGTTGGCACCGAACCGGGCTGGCCATCCAGGTCAGCGGACTTTTTGGCCTCTCGTTCCCTGAGCCTGCCCAATCTTTTTTCCAGGATGGCTGCAGGGAAATTCTTACATACCTGGCAGTCTGACTGGAGGTGGTCAAACCCCAGACAATAAACACATGTGGTGTGTGGGTCAGCCTTGGCAAAGACTTCCCCACAAACATCACAGTGTTGAAACCCATGGGCCCGTTTTTCTTTGGGTTTCTCAGACATAATGCCAGCCTAACCAAAAACTTGCCCTACTAGCGGCGAGTGCCAGGCAAGACACCATATCGGTTCCTACCGTGTCACGGTATTGGAAAAACGTAATAAATCAGTTTTTTAGAACCGATAAGAACCGGGAACCGCACTCTAAAATAGTAACTTTTAGTTTTAAATGAGTTTTAAACCCACTGATCGGTTCAAAACCGAACCGATAACTACAAATTCCACAGACAAAACCTTCATTTACTTACGGTTACTACAGATAGAGCTTGAACCGAGCGGTTTCTAGTTAAAATAAAACTATTCTCGGTTAAATCCAACTGAGAAAACACTTTTTAAACCAGAAATGAACCGAGCAGAAGGAGAAATCTCCGGAGCGACTGTTCACTAGTAGGAGTAAAGAATCTGACAGTTCAAGTTTGAAATGACACAGATAGAGTGCTCTCGTGCCAAAATTCTATTTTGGAATGGTTTTAACCATTTCACTCCGGGGCAGTTCTAGAGCTGGATCAAACTGCTAATGTCTATAATATAGCAAGACTTCATGTTGTTTGAATGCTGAATTTTCAAGAAAAGGATTACATATTAAAGGAAGCTTGGAGACTTAAAAACCTTACATTTGCAGGGGGACAAGTACTTCCAGACCAAGATTTCTCGACAGAACTTCAGTATCGCCGAAACCAAATTAGAGCAGTCATTAAAGAATTAAAAGATAAACACCAAATTAGAGCCCAGATTAACTAACCAGCAAAACTGAAAGTATTTACGGGCTCTTCTTGCAAAATATACCAGACTTTGGTGGATGCGGTCCCATTCCTGAAGGAGAAAGAAATAGTGATCCCAAATTTGGACGGTGACCTGTTGGAGCAGAAACTAATCGAAGGAGCATGGAGCCTGGTAAATCGAGGAAAGAAAAAGAGCCCAGCATGGTCGTGGCCTAAATATTTAATGCCGGATCTCACGAGGATGCTCAATGCGATGGACAGTCAAGAATCAGAGAAACGAAAGGAAGGGTGAGAAGGACATTTGCGAAGGAGAAGAGATTCAAAAAGACTCGGAGAGAGAATCAGAAGAGACGGTCTGAAAAGTGGGGAAGGAGAAGCCGGACTGGAGAGCAACTTTTGGGGGGTTTAAATAACGTAGGTTTCCACATATGAGACTTCAGGTTTCTTTTTTTTTTTTTTTTTTTAGTAAGAGACTGAATAATGGTATGAGGTAAATGCTGATTAGAAGATTGATGTTTGCTGGGGGGGAGGGGCTGAGCTGCTGCTAACCCATTCTTGGCCGGTATAGAGTATTAGCTGGGGGTGGTTACACTGGGTGACTGCTGCCGTTTCCCTAAACAACTTAAGCGAGTCCCGAGGAAGGGATAAGCAGGGCAGTGGCTAGTGGGCCCACCCGTACGAGCTACTGGGAAATTGTTAACAGTAGTTGAAACACGTAGTCGCACCTAGGAAGCATAAGAAGGGAGATTGAATTAAGAAGGGAGGCAAGCTCTGGGAAGCAGCTGCCATGATGTTGAAAAGTTCTGTAAAGTTGAGATATGTTAATCAATGTTTATTCAATGGTTTAATAAGTTTATGTGTAAAAGCAGGATGTGGTTCCACGAGGGATTTACAATGGAGGTTGAAGAGATGGAAAGGGATATTTCATAACGATGGTTAATCTTAAGATAATAACATACAATGTGAAAGGAATACATGCCCCTGTCAAGCGAACGAAAATCTTAGCTGAATTGAAGTGATTGGGAGGTGATGTGGCTCTTACTCAAGAAACACACCTAAGAGAAGCAGAGGGTTTGAAACTGAGACGGGCATGGGTGGGAGAAGTTTATACCTCGCCAAGTAGAGATGGGAGGAAAGCGGGAGTGGCAATTCTGATGAAAAAGGGGCGCCCCCTCATAGTTAACCAGATAGATACAGATAATGAGGGGAGATATGTCAGAATATCTGGCACTGTACTGGATGTCCCTTTTCATGCTGTCAACCTCTATGCTCCAAATATTAGAGGGGGTAGTTTTTTCAAAGGAATCATTGACAAACTGGTAAGACTGCCCCAATGACGAATATCGATGGGGGGGACTTTAACAGTGTGTTATGCCCATTTATGGATAGATCGTCAGGTTGTTCCCAGACAAGTAGGGAAGCGTCTAAATGGCTAAAGCGGCTGATAAGAAGCCTAAATTTGGTAGATGTGTGGCGAGCCCGCCTCCTCAGGACACGAGATTATACATATTATTCATCGGTTCAGAGATCATATTCCAGGATTGATTGATTTCTCCTCCAAAAGACATGTATGTATATGGCCGCTGGAGCCCGAATTCACTCAATCACCAACTCGGACCATGCGCCGGTTGAGATGGTCCTTATGGTAGAAAAGGAAGAGAGACACCCGATTTGGAGACTGAATGTCTCCCTTTTGGCTGATAAATCCACAGTCAAGAGGATAGATTTAACGAAATCTTTTATGCAAAGGGAAATGAAGGTTGCCAACCTATAATTAGATGGGATACAGCGAAAGTTGTAGTCAGGGGAGAACTGATAAGTATTGCATCTAGAAACAAAAAACTGGCCAGTCTCACTCAGGAAAGACTTCTGAAAGAGGTTCATCAGAGGGAAAGAGAACACAAACAGGATTCAAAAGATGGGGAGAGATTAAAACAATTGGAATTAGCTAAAAAAGAATTAAATGAACACAAAGAAAAACAGGCAGAGAGATGGATAAGATAGCTGGGATACAAATACTCAGAGGTTGGGCACAGGGCAGCTCATGCGCTGGCATTCAGGCTAAAGCAGCAGGAGTCGAACCGAACGATTAAAAGTATCATAACAGATGAGAAGACAGAGAAGGAGTAAACTGGTAGATATAGCGCAGGCCTTTAGGAACTTTTACCAGACACTATATACAGAGTCAATAGTTTCAGAACAGATGGAAGAGGAAATCGATTATTTTCTTAAAGATCTTGAGCTGCAAAAACTAAGCAGAGAAGACAGGACGGAGTTAGGAGCTAAAATCACTCAGACAGAAGTATTCCAGGCAATTAAGGGACTGAAACAAGGGAAAGTGCCCGGGCCAGATGGGTTTAGCAGTGAATTATACATGAAATGTTGTGGAACCATTGCCCCCATCCTGACAGAAGTCTTTAATAACTGTTTGGAAGAACAGGCCCTCCCCCCAACATGGTATTCGGTGATTATTACGGTCATTCCAAAAGAAGGGAAGCCAAGGGATAGGTGTGCCTGCTACACACCCATCTCTCTTCTTAATCAGGATTGCAAAATTCTGACCAAAGTCCTGGCTAATAGGTTACAGAAGGTAATCACTAAACTAATTCATACGGATCAAACGGGATTTATCCCAAGGAGACATCTAGCAGACAATATCCGGAGATTGTTGAATGTCATCACAGGGGCTAGAGAATTCAAAGACCAGGGGTTAGCCATTTTTCTGGACACTGAAAAGGCGTTTGACCGCCTGAACTGGCAGTTCCTGATTGCGGTCTTGAGGGAGATGGGTCTGGGGGATGAATTCCTGAAATGGATAAAGTTATTGTATAGTAGACCCATGGCAAGGGTGAAGGTAAATGAGGGTAGTTTCACATGATTTCAGATACAAGAGGGACTGAACAAAGTGTCCCTTGTCTCCGTTAATATCGCAATCAGTGTTGAACCTTTGGCTCAAGCTATAAGGAGACATCCTAAAATAACGGGTATAACGGTAGAAGGGGTAGTAAATAAAATATCACTTTACGCGGATGATGCGTTAGTTTATGTGTCAAACTCAAAACAGGCCATACCTCATCTTTTAACCCTGATACAGAAATTTGGCGAAATGTCAGGATATAAAATAAACCAAGAGAAAACAGAAATGAAAATAATCTCAGGAGAATGGGATCAGTATCTAAAAAAGAATATACCATTTAAATACACTAAAAAGCCAATAAGATATCTAGGAGTTAAAATCCCACATGATATGAAGGATTTGTATAAAATAAACCATGGGAAATTAAAAACACAGATTCAGAAAGATTTTGGGAGGTGGAAATTATTACCGTTGGGGCTTACTCAAAATATAGACACTGTCAGGATGAACATCCTACCTCGCTGGTTGTTTCTCTTCAGTACCCTTCCGATAGACATACCCAGTAAAGATTGGAAGGACTTGGAGAAAGAATCAGCCAAGTTTATCTGGGCAGGGAAAAAGCCTCGAATTAGGCAACAATTGCTGTCAATACCTAGAAAAGAAGGGGAGGGATGCCACATCTACGAACTTACTTCTATGCAGCCCAAATGATGCCGCTCCTGAAATTCTTGATACAGGACGAATCCCCAGACTGGGTGGAAATGGAAGGAAGGCCCATATAAGCCTGCCGGTGCAGGTTCTCCCATGGACTATAATGGACACAAACTTGACGAGGTCAGGAACTGCTGGGCAGAGACAAACTCTTAGAGTATGGCTCAGATCAGACAGAAGTGGGAAAAGCCAGCTCGGTATGGCGGAAAATCCCGCTGGAATATATACCAGCTATAGTGGGTATAGAAGGTTTTATCTCCTGGAGGGTTGGAGTCGAGGCAGTATGTGCGCTGGCCCAGGTGGTGGAGGGAGACGGGGTGAAGTCTTTTCTGAGTTTACAGCAATAATTTCAGTTGTCTCAGAAGGAATTATTCAGATATTTCAAATGTAGAAATATAATAATGGAGGAGATAGGAGTAGCAGAGGTGGCCCGCCCCCTAACGGAGGAGGTAGCTCTGATACAAAACAGAATGTTGTTAAAGGATACAAAAAGGATAGTAGCACAAATGTATGCTTTGTTATATCAAGGGGAGGGCAGGGAATACAGAAAAAATATACAAGCAAAATGGGAAAAGGAGATAGGATACAGGATTCAACCAGAAAGATTGGGGGGGGGAGAGATCTGGGAGGGTATACAGAGAACGACCAGTCTACAAAACTGGAGAGAATTTAGATGGAAAGTGTTAGATTTTTCAGAGTTCCAACAATAATTAAACATTACGATAGACAGAATTCAGATAAATGCTGGAGAGGTTGTGGGGGAGTAGGCTCACATTTCCATATTTTTTGGGGATGTCCAGTAAAGTACTGGGCAGACACAAAGAAAATTGTAATGAGAATGTTTGATTTGCACCTTCTTCCTCAGTTTGAAAATCTGGTTTTGGGCCTTCCCCCAGTAGATCTGTTGAGGAAAGACTATAAATACTTGTTCTACATCTGTGTGGCGGCAGCAACAAAGGCAATTACACAGAGATGGCTTACGCGGTCCTCACCATCAACGGAGATTTGGAAACAAAATATGGAAAGGATTAAGCAATTAGAAAATATAGGAGCAAAAGTTCAGTTAAGGACGGAAAGGTTTAATGCCAGATGGTTACCCTACTATAAATACATCCAAGAAATCACACAAAGGCCGGTATTAGACCAATACTTAACACAGAGAGAGAAGACAGGTGAAGAGAAATAGGGAAAGGAAGATTTAGGATACTAAAATAGGAAGAAGACGAGTAAGAGGTGAATTGGAGGAGTGGAAGAGATGGGGGGGGTATTCCGAAGGTAGGTTGGAGAAAAATGAATCGCCCGGGGACACATCCTGCATAATGTTATGAAAATAAAAGGTAAAGATTAGTATTTAGATAAAAGGGCATCTTTAATATATACAAGACGGAATATGAGAAGTACAGACATGATACAATAAAGGGTAACTTCAAGGGACATAGAGATGAAATAGAGTGAGAGAAAGAGGGAAGCAAAGAAAGAATGCGGGGGAAGATGATAGATTAAAGGAATGGGAATAAAATCTTGGAATCTAGGAACAGTATAGAATCGAACAAGGAAGGAAACAGACAGGAAGAAAGTAGATATTGTATTAGGGTTAGGAGAGGATATAAAAATTGTTATGATGATAAAGATGCTTTTTATATTTTGCTTCCCTACTGTCTTAAGAATGAGAGATGTACCTATCTGTAACTGATAAATTACGTACCATGTTTAAGATGCCTAAAAATTAAAAGACACGTTGAAAGATGCTCACATGCAAAGAATTCTACTCATTTGCATGTGTTCCATCTCTCCGGGCAGTCCAACCTTCCAGGCTTACTGCATAAAGTTATGAATATCTTGAGCATTACTGGAGTTAGAAACACTGCACCACAGCACTGGTAATTTCGCCATAGGGGCTTCCCCATGGAACACCACTGTAAACAGCTGCAAATGCTAAACTGGCCCTCACCTGAAGGTAGGCTGGATTACTCTTGTTTGTGCCTTGCTTTTAAACTTAGGAACTGTAAAGCTGCTCCCAGTCTACAAGACTTACCATTAGCAAAATCCCAGAGGCAGTCCCTTAGGTTCTCAAGCCGTTCACTCCTCCAGGGCCCCAAAGTCAGGACCACCTCAGGTAAAAGATAATTTGCTACCTCAATTGCACGCCTATGGAATCACCTCACTAGTAATCTGCAAGAATGCTCCTTCCTCGGTGGCTTCAAGAAAGGGTTGAAGGCCCTCGTACTGGAGCATAACCTACACAGCTGTCATCGTTGATGTGCTCTCCCACCTTATGCTTGTTTGCCCCTCAGGCCTCGACACCCCCGGTTTTTCTTTTGACTAGGATTTACTGTTTTAGCATAACCATTCTTTCTGAATACAGTTCTGCCTTATGTTCAACGCTTTTATCTTTCTTCACTATGTGAAGCTGATACATGTAGATATATTTACCTTCACTGTGTGAGCCGATTCAGAAGTGTCTCGGGACCTTCTGTAACTTACCAATTGATACTGTATGTACCTTGTCTTGCTGTTATCTCTGCAACTAACCCCAGGTCTCCCCTGAAAAAGGGACTCCTGCAGTCACAGTGAACTTACCCGGTCAACAAAATTCAATAAATAAATCAGCTAAGGCCAACATTCACATTTAGAAGTTTCCTGCTGAGTCCTTGTACTCTAAATCGACACCATATTAAAGTATGGGACTCTGCAGACAAGATATCAAGGCAACAAACTAAATGATGTGTGTGTGTATGTATCTATATAATTTTTTTTATGCAATAGGAGTGGAGATAAATCCCTATGATAAATGCATTTATCAGAGCATCTATATGTATAAATCAGATTTATGCATACAGTAAGTACATCATCACCGATTTATACATATATTTACTACGTCATCACCCATTCATACATCTACTAAATTCATCATCAGATGAACCCCCACAACTGCACCGCTGGCCACTTAGCCGGAACTATTTCCTACCCAGTTTCCACTATACTTTTCCAAACTTCAAACAGCCACCTTGCCAAACAGAACACACTCAAAATCAGCGGCCTGTCATGTTCTCACAGACAAAAGTTTCACCCTGTCCCACAGTTTCACTTTCACTTTTTTTTCCCTCCCTGATATCCAGTCCCCTCCTCCATTCTTAAAGCTCCTTCCTGTTTTCTGAGCCACAGATCTTCGCTCAGTTTCCTCACCCAACTCCAGCTGTTCAACACAGTCATAATCAAGCTGCAACTCAAAACCACACCATCAGTCCAAAACTGCCACTTTCACAAGATGCCATACAATAAAATAGACACTTTTCTCCACAGCCCTCTCCCTCTGCCCATTTAAATTTGCCGCCATTCGGCGCAGTGGTTGAATTTCTGCTTGTGACACTGGCAACCCGGGTTTGGGAGCGGATCCGGGAGCCAGAGGGCTGGTCGGGGAGGATATCTGAGCATCCAACAGACTGCTCAGCTCCTCCGGGGGGAAGGGGGCACACTGACTAAGGGGTGGCCTGACCTATGGTGACAGCCGGAGGTATCGCAGCCCCGACACCCTCACTTGAGGGAGAGCGTGCGAGAACACCAGCACAAGCCTGGGCGTCGTGGCAAGTCACACTCTGGGAGGGCATACATGTAAAATTGTCTCTCCCAGTGCTACACTGACGCGAGGACCCAATAGTGGGCCCTCACCTGCCTGCAGCTACAGTACCGCCGGAGATCCCCAACGCTGACTTGATTCCTCTGGGGAGGGGGTATGGGGTGCCCTCCCCACTGCATCCCCACCTGGGTGTAAGCCAGCGCTCCATGGGGAGAGTCTTCACCTGGAAGAGGCAGCTACAGGTAGGCAGATGGGTGACAGTGCTGGGTTGGGGTGGGGGAGAAAATAAAAAAAATAAACATGTCGCCATGTTCTCCTTTAAATCTTGGCAGACTGCTCGCTCCACCAATAACAGTGCATGGTAGGAGCATCACAGCCATCAGGATGTCCAAGTGTCCATAGCAACACCTTAGCAACCAGAAGAGCAGGTGCAGCAACACAAGGGAAAATACACACACAAAAAAAAAACAAAAAAAAAAAAAACGATAAAAACAACAAAAAAAAGAATCATCACTTAAAAAACTGAGTATGCGACACAGCTCCTGACTACTGCACAAATCGAATATGCGATGGGGGCTGCTATCATATGAACGATTTATTTTCATGAGTTTCCAGTGACCTCAGGTAATCAACACGTGGCTCTGTTACACCACTCGTGAGGTTATCAGAGGTCACTGGGAACTCATGAAAATAGTTTGTATGACAACCCCCTCCTCCCATCACATATCCCTTATATATAAATGCAGTGTCAGTGGCTCAGCTGATTACACAGTCACCTCTGAGGCTGTGGGTTCCATCACCAAACCAGGAACGTAGGTTAAATCTCAATACTCACACTGTAGTGCAGCACTGAGGGGGGGGGGGGGCCTGCACTCCAGAGCTGCCGTATTTCAGATAAGACATTAAATTGAGGTCCCACCTGCATGTTCCAGTGGTAGTCAGGGTAGATGTAAAAGATCCCATGGCATTTCTCGAAAAGAATAGGGGAGTCTCCCCGGTGTCCTAGACAAATTTCCCCCATTCACTAGAAATATCAACAACAGCTTAATCCGATTCAATGTCAGTTGGTTTCAATCTGTATCCCTCCCCCTCAAAGACAAAGCTAAAAGTAGGCAGATTTGCCTAGTCCTCCTTTCATGGGCAACAAGAACTAAATGAATAAATATGTACATGACAAATGCAAACCTGTATATAATAGTAAATGGATGGTGAAGGGGAGGATCAATGCAGGCAAGCACAGGTAGAAATCTAAAAAAGTACTATGGTTTAAGGGGAATTTTACAAAGAAAAAGTGACCAGCAATATATTTCTCTGTGATGATTACCATTAGTACTGTGCACAGCAAGGACTTAAAAATGTAAGCGAACTTACTGATGTCCTTCTGAGAAAGTAACGTACGATTCCACTTACCCTGGGAGAGCACAGCTTTAACAAATTAATAGTTTTTCCACAAATATATATTTCATTAGCAATGTGCTTGAGGAACACAGGGACGCAGTCTTCAGCTTCTTTTGAAATAAGGATGTAACCATGTGTCCAATAGTGTTTATCTATAAAGAAAAAAAAATAACAGTTTAAACGTGATAAAGCTAAAAGTTTATGATTATATACACTGTCATCGAGGCACAGGTCAGGAAGCATAGGAAAACCAGGAGCAGTTATAACATTTGCAAGTAGAGTTTTATTGTATTCTCAATAACAACAGAGTAAAAATAAAATAACATTAAAAAACTGCAGAATGGGTTTTTAACACAGGCAGTTCAAACAGAACAAAGTCCTTCCTGTATAGGCATCTCCAATTCAAAATGTCAGTCTCTCTCTCTCTAGCAAAAACGTAGCTGCTCTTTTTATAAGAAGTCTTCCTGAGCTCGTTAAGAGACCTCCTTTTTCTCACAAAATTCATCAGAACTTTGTCAGTTTCTTTCCTTGCAGGTGGTTAACCCCGAGTTCCAAATAGCTTTTTGCAATCATTTCAACAATACAATCATATACATCGGCAAAAAAGGGATTCCAGTTTCACATACAAATTAAACATATATTTTTACAACCACAGATAAGCAAGGAGAGGCTGAAGAAAATAGAAACAGCAAGTGAAGGCAGAGAGATAGCGGGAGGCGGAGAATCATGAGACCGTCAGAGTGATCAGTCCCTAGGTCTCACAAGAAAATGTTATTGTGCAATCAGACAAGAGACAGAAAAGAACAGGACAGAACAGATCCTTGCTTTTAACTCTTTCTGCATAACAAATGGAACAGGGTCTTACTCAACCCTGTCACATGTACAAGAAGTGGGATAGGGTAATCTAACAATATCTGTGTAACACACGGTTCTATCAGTGATACTCAGTTCACAGCCACACTACGGCAGTCCAGCTGAATACAGTTTAGTCACCTGATGTCTTTAAGCTAAACTCCTCCCACCACCTGTGGTGTACACACTCCGGCTCCACCGCATCAATTTCACATTTTGCACACTAGAAGCAGGATCCATGTGATTTTTGCCCCATATGGGCAGATACAGGAGAATCGAGAACGTTTCCCTGCGAGCCAGAAAAGAGGCAGAAGTAATGAGAGAGAAAAAGAGCAGCAGGGGGGAGGAAGGAGGGAGAGCAGGGCCTGCTGCAAGAGCTCCTCTTGAAGATCTACTGTTATGGTAAGTTTTTACATAACTGTACTATCTTACTTTGAGGAAGGCTCTTGCAGCAGGCCAACACCAGTAGTACTGAGTCCCAAGCAGTACTGAGTAGCACCAGGATTCCACCACAGGGAGGAGGATAGATCAGCAGCCAAGAGCTCAGAAAAGACGGCCCTGTAGAACTGCTAGGCCGAAACTGGCCCTGCGCCTAGAGGCAATGTCCAGACTGTAATGCTTGGTGAAAGTGTGGACAGAACTCCAGGTGGCAGCTGCACAGATGTCCGCCGCAGACACATTTCTGAAGCAAGCCATGGAGGCAGCCATGCCCCTGGTGGAATAGCCTTTGACCACCCCTGGAAGGGGTTTGCTGTACTTGCGGTAGCAATAAACAATGCAGTTTGCTTACCACTTAGACAAACACTGTTTGGAAATTGGAGCACCCTTCCTCTTGGGGGCTAACGAAACAAACAACTGATCAGATTTGCTGAAAGGCTTTGTACTGTTCGTGTAGTACCACAAAATCCTATCTACATCCAAAGTATGAAGCAAGGCCCCCGACGATTGGAATACTCAGGAAAATAAACTGGAAGGTAGACGGACTGATTCAAAGTGAACTCCGACACCACCTTAGGTAAAAACTTAGGATTGGTACGCAAAGACACCCTGTCTTTGTGAAAATCCAAATGAGGCTCCTTACACATAACAGCCTGGAGCCCGGAAATCCTTCAAGCAAAAGTAACAGCAACTAGAAAGAGTGCTTTCCATGACAGAAAGCACAGCTCGTAACTCGAGGCCAGTTCAAAGGGAGGTAAAGTGAGTTTCTCCAACATAAAGCTGAGATCCCATAGAGGGACTCGGTCCCCATATGGGAGGTTTCAGATGCAAAATGCCCCACAGGAATGTGTGGGACACCTCAAGCTGGGCGACGGCCTTGCCCTTGATAGGTGCATGGTACGCAGAGATGGCTGAAAGGTGCACCTTGAGTGCGGAGTACCTCAAGCCTGAATCCAAAAGCAATGGAAGGTATTCCAAAACCTGATTCACAGGGCAGGTGAAAGGATCCAAATGGCGAGCAGGGGCCCAAATGGAGAATCACTTCCATTCCATGAGGGCTAGTTTATGGCTTTAGCCCTCCCCAGTCCCCTCGCTGTGGTCACCGATGAATTCCCCAGTGGAGCCAGCCTGCTGCAGTGAAGGGTCTGAGGGCTAGTTTATGGCTTTAGTCCTCCCCAGCCCCCTCGCTGTGATCACCGCCGAATTCCCCAGTGGAGCCAGCCTGCTGCAGTGAAGGTACAGGACGAGCTCCCTTCTGAACTTGGCACCTTTTCTGGTGCACTCATGCCTAGACAGCTGAATTTAATCCCCTTAATTTGTATGAGTTCCTTAAGAGCTGCTGCTTGTCCTGAATTTAATCTCTGTAATTTGTACTAGCTTCTTAGGAGCTGCTGCTTGTCTTTGGCTATTTTGTGGCCCACCCACGCACCCCCGCCCCCTATTAAATGCACTATTGCTCTGCCCTCCCTCCCTAATGTTGACTGTAAGTACTGTGGGCGCAGTTCAGCCAAGCCAACCAGCCAACCCGCCCGCCCAGGGAAACTTCTCCCATCAGTGCTGCGTGCGGCTCCCCACCCTCCCACCTCCAACACACCCTATCGGGAAACTTAATTATATAGTTATTTTTAGTCATATATCCCCCGTGAAATAAACTAAGTGCCCACTTTGTCATAAGCTCCTTATCTTGAGCTGCTCTAGAGGCAGTCTTGGGCATTTGTCCACACTCTAAATCTACCAAAACTTATATACTGAAATTGCACCAAAATTTTTCTTTGTTCCCTTCTCCTCTTTGTTGCACTTACCTAACACTACTCAAAGTGGGGAGCTTCTATTCCTCCTGGGCTTCACCACTCTCAGCCCTTCACTTGCTGATTCCTTTCTTGCTCGGCTATTCCTCCCTGGGCTTCACTAATCTCTGCTCTTCACTCGATGACTCTTCTCTTCCTCGGCCAGAACCCCTGAGTTCTATTCCTCCTGGGCTTCACTACTCTCTGCTCTTCACCTGCGGACTCCTCTCTTCCTCGGTCAGCACCCCCCTGACAATGCATTTATCAGATCTACTACCAAACCACTCTATAATGCTCCAAGTAATTATAATATTAGCGTCCACACTAATTCCCACTACTGATGTTCAATGTAACCCACTCATTACCATACCCCCTTAAGCTCTAATCCCTTCTTATTAAACAACCCCTCCTGCAATGGGATAAGACTACCAACACCCTAGCAATCTCTTTAGTCTCAGGTTTCACCTACACCCATAGGGCTACTATACTGTTCTGTGCATACTTTCACTCCCATTTCTCCCCTCACAAGAAATGGGCTCTGTCCGTGTATTACAGGAGGACTCAACAATGTAAATTGCATACCGCCTCAACTAGAATATAGATCCTTCAAATAGTTTTTATTCTCCTCCTTTGCTCTGGCAATACTAATTTAAACCCCGGACCTGCAACGTCACCAAGGTTACCAGCAAATTATATATCTGCTAAGGGGTTAAAATTGATGCTCTTAAACGTATGCAGTCTCAAGAAGAAACTTACTGAAATAAAGGCATAGGTCTCATATACTCCAGCAGACATACTAGTTCTAACAGAAACCTGGCTAAAAAGTACAGTCAGAAGTCAATCTTTAGCACTACCGTCCTACTCCCTCCACAGAGTAGATAGTGTTACCAGAGGGAGCGGAGTCGCCATTTATCTAAATAAGACGTTGTCTGCTACTGTTATCAAATCCACCTCAAAACCAAAGGAATTTGAGTACCTAGCACTAAAAAATAGCTATTTTAGCAGCAGAAACAATAAATATAATTGGATGCTATAGACCTCCCTCTGCAGGCTTGTACATCCTGTCCCACGCACAACACTTCCTTAATGTTAATACCAATAAAACTATAATTAAGCAATAAGGCATAACAAAGGGTTATGTTAATGGTCTGTTAATCACCTTCTAGGGATGTACTGTGGCACGAGGTATAGCCAAATGCCACATGCCCCTAGATGGTGATTAACTGACCATTAACATAATCCCTGGGAGTGCCTTATTGCTATAATAAAACATGTTTTTAAACAGTGTTAAACCTTGTTCATCATATGGCTAAGCTCTACATGTATGTTAATAAAAGATTAACATAAGGCTGTTAGAATGTTTGCAGCCAATCAGAAAAGCTCCATTTCTCAGACCCTTTCTATAATCTTGGGTGACCTGACTCTAGATTGGCTTAGCGTAAACTCCCCTCAAAAACATATGTGATGAATTGGGCTTGACACAGATAATCTCTGACATCACCAGGCCTGGCCATAATGATTGGCTATCTGGTTTCATAGTTATTCAACAAGTTCAGAAGGCTTAGGCCCACGATGAACTCACCACCATTTAATGGTGGTATTTATACTTTGTTTCCTTCATATGGTCATCAAATAAGATTTTAAATCTATACACTGTTTCACTATTAACCACATTTTTAGGTAGTGAATTCCATACTGGCGGTACCCTCTGTGTAAAAAATCTCTGTCTTCATAGCGTTCTGTTTACTGGGCATTTGATTTTATCTTTATGCGATCCAGTTTTATTTAAAATATCCTGTTTCTCTAGGTATATGAGATCAAGTGTGTCATTACTATGTTAGGCGTTAAAATATATATATATATAGATATATATTAGATGAAATGAATATGCATTGTTAGGTTTTCCCAGGACGAAAGCCGGTGAATGATGTTGGGTTGAAATCACCTCAGCCAACACCGGCATCGGTGTGCGTTGGGGTCATCGAGTCTAACTCTCACCCATCACATGTGGAAAGAAGCTGAGGAATAGGAGAATGGGGTGAGAGTTAGACAGACGACCCCAACGCGCACCTCGCTGCTGGCTGGGGGTGGGCTGAGGTGCAAGGGTTTCAACCCAACAGTGAATTTTCACTTTTGTTGCTGTGGAACAACCTTAACTGATGCATTAAATAGTTTTTGCCTCTAATTTCTTCTTGAGAATGATAACGAAATAGTGAATGTATGCAGCGCGAGTGCAAATGGCAATGCGATGGTGACACAAAGCAAAACAGAAAGAGAAACAGTACTGTAGACACAAATGGTAAAATAACGACACGCAAGCTAAATGAAAATGCAAAGGTAACGCACATGGAGGCGTAGATGGGAAAGGTAAGTGAAACAGGTACGGAACCACAAGCGGAAGAGTTAAGGGTAACAGTCATGTAAGCGTACAGGCTGGTTTTCCCCAAAAGCTGCATAGAGAAATACAGTGAGTACAAAGAATGTATGCAAAACAATGGGTCTCGGAGCAGAACATGAGGAGTTGGAATACTAAATTGCTTATATCTCAGGAACCGTACAACGTAGAAAAAAAATGTAAAAGTTATATGATTTATGACTTTCCTGGCTAGTTTTGTACATAGCCCCCATTAGGGGCTAAGCATTTTTCTGACGAAAAGTCTGTATCTCGCATCATTTCCGAGATACGGGCCCTGTAAGGCACGGCGAACGCCGTAATGTTATCCTATGGGAAAAAAAGAGAAGTTTGGAGTGTCATAACTTTGCCGCCCTGTAATATTTTTTCACCAAACCACCAAAAGGCACATCTGTGGGATGTTGGCTTTCTTCCCTCCAAATTTCAGTGTAAAAGACCAAACCGTTATTTTGTAGCAGGGTGACAAAGAATTCCTGTCATGCAGTGGACGCCGCAATGTTAGCCTATGGGGAAAAAGTGTCAAATTCAGAGTACTGTAACTTTGCATCCATGCAATATTTTGTCACCAAACAACCAAAAGGCACATCTTTGAGATGTTGGCTGCCTTCTCTCCAAATTCCAGCCCAAAAGACCAAACCATTCATTTGCAGCAGGGTGGCAAAGAATTCCTGTTATTTTGGGCATAGTGTCGCAAAGTAGTGTCATGATTTGTGAAAGCTTTCGGAAAAATTTGTGACACTTTCGCGAATGTGACACTACTTTTTCCAGAAATTGGAAAAACATATTTCTAGGGTGTTTAACCTCAAAATAAAGACATGTCTAGCATCCTCAGGGTCCGACTATGTAAACACAAAAAGAACTGTGTTGCTAGAGGGTCCTAAATTTAAATGCCAAGCATTTTTCTGATCACCAACTGAAAACAAAATGGTGGATTTCCGACATTAAAAAGTGCACTTGTGACACTGTCAAACTTTTTGTTAACTTTTCCCATTGACTTATAATGGGAAATTGTTTTTTGAATAACTTTTGAACCGTTTAATATTTTTTCATGAACTCTTCAAAAGGCACATCGGGAACCATGGCCGCACATTCCTTGAAGTTTTCGGACCGGTCGCGCAAACCGTGCGACCTGTAGGGATGAGCAAAGAATTCAAAAAAGTGTAAACGCACATGCAGATCACGTTTAATAACTCCGCAGCTGTATATCTGAACAGTACAAAAGTTGGCAGGTCCCAAGATGTATGGTTCTCGATCGTGTATTCCAAATTATAGGCAAATCCGTTGAACGGTTGCAAAGTTATTAAGGTGCAAAATTTTAGGTTTAACATGTAAATGGCCCTCAACTTAATCATAGTACAGTAGCACTACCTCTACCAATATATATATAATATAGATATATATATATATATATATATATATGTATATATATATATATATATATAGATATATATATATATATATATCTATATATATATATATATATATAAAACATACACACTACACACACACACATATACATATACAATCACCCTCAGTAGTCTGTACTCATGTGAGTATAAATTTAGGGATTTTAGTCTTTCCTCATATGGGAGATATCTGATCTGTTTAACTTTCTTAGTTGCTCTTCCCTGAACCTTCTCCATCATTCTCAGTGAACCCACAGTAGTGGGTGCACAGAAGGGGGCACAGTATTCCATGTGCGGCCTAACCAGACTAGTATACAAAGACGTTAGGACCTCTGCTTTCCTGCTCTTTATATGCTGATGTATACATCCTAAAATAGAATAACATTTCTTAGCTGTTCTTTTTGTGTGAGCATCAAATTTTAAATCATTGGTGATAACTACTCCAAGATCTCTTTCCTTTGTTGTAGTTTGAATTATTTTATTCTTTATAGTATAATTTGCTCCCCAATTGTTACTTCCAAACTGCATCACCTTACACTTTGTATAATTAAATGTCATTTTATTCTCATCTGCCCAGTTACTGATCTTATTTATACAATCCTGAAATTTGAGTACTGAATCTGTATTGTTAACTATACTTGAAATTTTACAATCATCTGCATACTTTCCTATCCAGACACCATCATTTACATTTATTGTGGATATAAGTATATTAAATAACAGTGGACCCAGGACAGATCCCTGTGGGACCCCACTAGTCACCTGTCCCCAACTGAATTCATGCCCCCTTATTACAACACGTTGTACTCTTTCATTCAGCCATGAGCTTATCATCCTGACTATATTACCATTAAATTTTAGTTCACACAAATTTTTTACAATATTTTATGTGAAACTGTGTCAAATGGTTTGGCATAATCTAAAAAAATAACATCCACTGGTAGTCCCCCATCAACAGCTTCACTGACTGGCTCGAAAAAACCGATTAAGTTGGTTAAACATGAACTTCCAGGTGCAAATCCATGTTGTGAAGTATCATGTATTCCAACTTTGTTCATATGCTCTAATCATTCTTTTTTGGACTAGTCTCTCCAATACTGTTCCAATCACAGAAGTCAGGCTAATGGGCCTGCAGATTTTTAGATTGTTTGCTCCCATTCTTGTATATTGGAACAATATTCGCACACCTCCAGTCTCTTAGTGTAGACCCACTATTTATTGAGGTATTATATAATACAATTAGGGGACCTGCCAGCTTTTCTTTAGAAATGTTGGAGATATGCCATCTGCACCTGGAGATGATTCTTCCTTTAAGTTCTTTAAATTATCCTCTACTTCTTTAATAGTCATGGTTTCCCTATTTCTTTCATCCTCTATTTGATTTAGTTCGGTATATTCTTTAGGAATGGTACCCTATTAGACGTAGTTTTGACTAACAGACCCCACAAAATTCTATACAAGGCAGTCTGCCATTACGACCTCAAAGACCACAATACAGTAGCATGTGTTAAGAATTTCACTAAACCTATAAACAACAGTAAGGTAATAATAAAAAGATATTTCAGAAATTTCCTATTGGATTTTAGAGAAATTAACTGGCAAGAGTTCTATCTAGCCCCCACAATAAATGAGGCTCTGACCATCTTTAATTCCACCCTCATTAGTATTATAAATACCCATGCACCCTTAATCAGCTGCAGAGTGAGAAAAGCCTCATGCCCCTGGTTCAATGGAGAAATCAAGAAAATGATGCTAAAAAGGGATCATTTATGGGTCACTGCAAGATGTACAAAATTTCATGAGGACTGGACAGCTTTCAGGGCCAGTCGTAATGCCTTTACTAACCTGGTCAGGACTACTAAAGTGGGCTACTATTTAAATATCCTCAAATCAGCTAAAGGTAATCCAGCAAAAATCTGGCGCACATTCAAAACACTGAAAGGTAATAAAATGCCCCCGACCCTGCCTAGTATGATAAAGTACCATGGCACCCACATAACTGACAAAGACATTATAGTTGACAAACTTAATGAGCACTTTGCAACAGCAGGCCTTGCCTTTGATTCCTCCCAATCTGCCACTTTATGACCCTCTCTCCTCCGAACAACTACCCCACCGTCCATTCCAACTCATGCTCCATTCACCTTTTTGGAAATTACCTATAAACAAGTCGAGGACCTACTACTTACATTAGACACAAAAAAAGAGTGCAGGAGCAGATAATATCGACCCCTTCTTTTTGAAGCTAAGACACTATTTCTTTACTGCTCCAATTACCCACCTATTCAACCTTTCACTGGCTGAAGGCATAGTTCTCCAAGACTGGAACGTAGCACATCTATTACCGCTCTTTAAATCAGGTGACCCTAGTGACTTAAATAATTATAGGCCAATATCAATCCTGCCAACCCTCTCAAAGCTCTTTGAAAAACTGCTCATTATGCAAATGCGAGAATACCCCGAAAAGCACCAGCTGGTGAGACCACTGCAGTCCGGCTTTTGACCTCACCATAGTACTATTTTGGGTCTTCCTAAAGTCACTAATGACTGCCTTGTGGCAATGGAAAAAAAGTAAATTTCTGGCACAGTCTTTTTAGAACTTAGTAAGGAATTCGATACAGTGGACCACATCCTTCTGTTAGACTGTCTTAAAAGAACTGGGTTTGGGTGAGGCTGCAATAAGATGATTTGCCAGCTACCTTGATAACAGATATCAATTAATTAAAATCAATGGAACACTCTCCTTGCTACTTCCCCTACATAGAGGGGTTCCACAGGGCTCCATTTTGGGCCCCCTACTATTCCTAATGTATATGAAGAACCTGAACAAAGACATTATTGACTAACACCCACCTCTTTGTGGATGACACTATCCTCTATGTTTCAAAACCATCCTTTGAACAGGCTTTTTCCACTCTCCAGTCTGACTTCAACAAGCTCCAGAATAATTAAATCTTATCCAAGTTATCGTTAAATGACAAAAAAACGAAGTAATGTTTTTCTATCCGCCTTATTCACATAATGCTCACTCCATTAACAGCACACCTACCCCATCACCACGCTCCTAGGGGATACTCTTGAAGTGGTACATAATTTCAAATATTTAGGCTTTATACCTGACTCCCACCTATCTTTTACCTCCCACATCGAGGCATTGGCAAAAAGCTAAGAATAAGACTTGGATTTTTCTTTAGGAATAAATCTCTGTTCACCTGAGATTCCAGAACCAGGCTTGTACAAGCCACCTTCTTCTCCCTTGGACCATGCTGCTATAATATACTGCAACTGTGCTTCCATATACCTCTGCAAATTGGACTTTCTCTTCCACCACACCATCCGATTTATAACCAATGCCCTAGCCAGAACTCATCACTGCACCTTATACAAGGAGGTGTGTTTGACCTCTCTTTCTACTAGGAGACTTACTCACATTTATATCTGGACATACAAAGCTCTCCTTAATAAGCTGCCCCTCTACATCACGTCTATCATTCATCGTCTTCACAGCTCTTATGCACTCAGGAAATGTGCTTACATTTTCTTAGAAGTACCTAATTTCTGCATACGTTTCAGTCAATCAATCAATCAAATCTTTATTTATCCAGGCGAACATCGTTGAGCACAGCTCATTTGCAAGATGGACCTGGTAAGGTCAAGGTTCAATTGACATAGATACATAAAAAATATTCAATATACACACACTCTAGGATACTACATAGAATATTCAGTATACACACAGTCTAAGGATACATTCTAATCAGACTATACGTTAAATTCAGGTGTAGTGGTAATAAGAGGTGAGGGGAAGGGGAGTGGGAAGTGGTGTGCCTGGCTGGTGGGGGAGGAGGAAGATGGTGGGGGCCTATACTGTGGAACGGATAAACTGTGGGCCTTATGAAGAGGGCAGGAGGGTGACACGGGAGGGGGTTGTATAACAGGGGTACAGGGCTGTGATATATGACAAGGGATTAAGGGGAGGCAGATGGAAAGGAGGGGTGCATGGAGTGTGAGGGGTGGTGACTCTTAGTAAAGGTGGATACCTTCCATGAGTTGGCTATCTGGGGAGGGAGAAGGATAAGATTAGGAATACTCTACTGATTGTGGAAACAAGTACATTTTTCTTTGATAAGCCTCAAATACAGATATTTAAAAGATGTAAATGAGATGTATCTGTTCACTTTCAGGGTCTTCTGCATCGTATTCCATAAGGCAGATAAGACATAGCTGATAGCAGATCTACCATATCGAGAATTGAATTTGGGCACTTTAAGCATGATGAAGTTTAGACTTCTTAGGGCATATTTACTTGATGTGATTTGTGTGAAGCAGTCTGAGACGTAATTTGGTAGCATCTTCGATATCGCTCTATAAGTCCATAGTGCGGTATTCCTGTCTCTTCTAAATTGGAGCGAGGTCCATCCAACTGCAGCATAAAGCAAACAGTGGTGAGTGCTGAGAGGAAGATCTGTAATAAACCTCAAATCTCTATGGTAAAGTGTGTCCAGTTTGCTCAGATATGAGTTGGGGCAACGACCATACAGGAAATCTGCATAATCTAATACTGATAGAAATGTGGCCTGGACCAGCTTCTTTTTATAATCACTTTTGAGAAAGTGCTTTATTCTGTAATAGAGCCCAAGCCTCTGACAGAGTTTTTTTTAGCAGATCTTCCAGATGATCTAAGTAGTCGAGTCTACTGTCTACCCAGACCCCCAGATATTTGAATTTTGTAACATATTCAAGATTTTCACCAAGGACAGTAGATATGTGGGGGAGATTGTTTGGGAAGGAGTGTCCAGCTTGTGTTTGGGGGGGGGGGGAACATTGCCTTTGTTTTTTTTGCATTTAGCAGGAGTTTTTTCCAGTAGTTGGTGTTGTAATAGGTTGAATTCTGTTTGTAGCTCTGTGCATGTTGTTACGGGAGAGGGGTGACTGACATACAATACTGTATCATCTGCAAACAGGTGTACAGTGGCTTTGGTGAGGTCATTGTCGATGCTATTGATACAGATGGCAAATAGGATTGGGCCGAGGATGGATCTTTGGGGAACTCCTCTTTGGAGAGATTTGAGTGGTGCTAGGTCTCCTTCAGCCTTCACCTGCTGAGTCCTTCCCGTGAGATAGTTATTAAACCATCTAATGGAGGTTGAGTCGAGTCCTATGGATTTCAGGGAGGAAAGGAGCAGTTTGTGGTCGACCGTATCGAATGCCTTACTCAGGTCTAAAAATACAGCACAGACACAATTTTTTTTGTCCAGTTCGAGTTGCCAATCATTGGTTACTTTAGCCAGGGCTGTGATGGTGCTGTGGTTGGTTCTAAACCCAGATTGCACTGGATTTAAAAGATTAGCCTCTTCAAGATATCCTCTTAGTTGGGTGCTTACAATTTTTTCTAGCAGCTTGGAAAGCACAGGGAGGATAGAGATTAGCCTGTAGTTGTTGAGGTCCATGGGGTCCCCTGCTTTCAGTTGCGGGATAACTTGGGCTGTTTTCCAGATCGATGGAATAGATCCTAGTTGTAGTGAGAGGTTAAATAGGTGTGTTATTGGCACTGCTAATATTTTTATGGTAATTTTTAAAAAATAGGGATCAAGGGAGTCTGCACCTGCAATTTTTTTGGTGTCCAGCTGTGATATTAATTCTTCCACCTGCTTCAGGGTGGCTGGTATGAAGGAGAAGGTGGACTCCATTACCCGTGCTTCAGTGTTCTTGATACCTAACTGGGAACGCATTTAGTTAGCCGGAGAGGTGTCAAATGCTAGACCAGCGGTTGTAAAGTGATTGTTGAATGATTCCAGGACTTCCAGTCTATCAGAGATGGTTCCCTTTCCATTGCGTATTTTGGCTGGGAGTGTATTACTTGGATCGTATCCTGTTATGTCTTTTATGGTGTTCCAGAACTTGGCAGGGTCGTGGTAGGAGGAGTCTAGTTCAGACATATAATAAGCAGCCTTAGCATCTCGTACTTTCCTGGTACAGATATTCCTGGCTTTTTTGAACAGCTCCCAATCAGCTGATATCTTAGTTTTTCGTGCCTTTTTCCATAACTTGTCTCTGTCAAGGAGGGTGGCTTTAAGGTCAGGAGTGAACCAACGGTAGGTTTTATTTTTGATGCATACCTTAGAAATTGGAGCATGGATATTAAGGGCACCTGTAATAATGTCATTTAGCACTTAATGCGCTATCTCCACTGTTTTGCTAAGTAAAACTCTTGCCATCGTGTGGGTGGTTTATCTCTTCCAGATATGCCTCAATGTTGAATTTTGCTTTGATCTCCTCATTGTGAACTTGGTGGGGGATGACGGCTTGCATGCTGATCTTATTCCCGCAATAAGGCAGTGGTCACTGATGTCACTGAATAGTACTCCAACATGCGAGAAAAGGTGAGGTTTATTCACTAGTATAACATCTAATAGTGTGCTGTTGCTTGTATTCTTTTTGCTGATTCTGGTGGGTTCTTTTATGAGCTGTGTAAATCCATGTCTATCGCAGAATGATATTAAGGGTGCAGCTGCCTTTGAGAGCCAGTTTAGGTTTAGGTCTCCTATAATTATAGTTTCTTCTGTTCCCTTTTTGATTAGGTCACCCAGGTGGGATTATAGCTTGAGGTCAGCAGATGGGGGGCCTATAGCAGCCGATTAGCTGCAGCGATGTGGTGTGGGAGAGGGCCACAAAGAGGGATAGACATTCAAATTCCTTTACCATGGATAATGAGTCGAGGCAGGTTACAGATAGGCTGTCCTTCACATATATCGCTACACCCCCACCCCTAGTTTGGCGGTCAGCTATGAATACTTGATAATTAGGTAAGTTTATGTCTTTGTCGGCTGTGACAGGCCTGAGCCACGTCTCAGACACTATTAGTATATCTGGTAGGGTATGGTTAACCCAGGCTTGGATCATCATGATCTTCTTTAACAGACTGCATACATTAATATGAAGAAAGCTTAGCCTTTTGATCTTGGCTAAGTCTGTTGGTGCAGTGATGACCTCTGGGGGTCCTGGGTTAAGTTCTACATTTCCTGAGCATATTAATAATAGTATCAATAGTTTCATAGTTGCCGAAAGAGATAGGTTAAAGATTCTTGCCATTGCCCATTTTTTTTAATTCTGATATCACTTTGTTTGCCATCCGGATATGGAGCTTTGGCCTCTTGTTAGAGCGCTGATTAGTAATCTTGCAGACAGGCGCATTGAATAATTTTGTGTACAGAGTTGAAGCAAGGTCCCATAAGATAGTAAATCCGCCTGAGTCCCTCCGTGGCAACTGCTCCATGGGTTATGTTGTAGCATTGGGAGGTCATACATACATATACCCGGTCCCTTGTGACTGTTGCAGTAATGCAGTAAGTCGAGTAATGTAATACATCTCCCTGTGTGGCATCCTCTGAGAGACATCCTTTTTCACTACGCTCAGGATACAGTAATAGAGCTAGCAGAATCCAGAGAAATCCCCCCATTATGAAAAGTATAACTGGTATGCAGAAGGTACTATATCAAATGTCTTTCGTGGTGCCCTCAGTAGATTGCTAATATAACGACTTATTCAGCTACTGTCCGGTGAGTAGAGTTTAAAAAAAGGGAATATAAATTAGAGGGAAAAGGATAGAAAAACACAATAGGGGGTGCCTAGCGTATGTATTTCTCACTGTAATGTTTAAGGGCAAACAATGGTCAAGCTTACGTCTCAACAGTGTGGGCAGCATGAAGCGACAGAAGAGAGTCTGCTGATTTGTAGCTAACAAGGGGATATAGAGCAGGCTACAGGGCAGCCGAGGCATGGGAGGCGTGATTTTTTAGCGGGAAGGTGTCTATATAAGAAAGGCTACGGGGGAGGCAGGTGGGCATAAAAATTGCGTGTTTGTCATACTTTTCCTGGCAGTCCCTCCAGTCTGGCGGTTCCAAGCGCAGCTTGAGGCTGCCGACCGCCTCAGCAGAGACTGGCCCTGCATCGATCAGGGCACTTAGCGGGTCCGCTTGAGGAAAAAAGACAGAGCACAGCAGGTTAAATGCTTTGCAATAGCAAGCGTCAGCAGTGCAGCAGGGGGCCGAAAATTAGCACTTTAAAGGCAATGATAATGATATTGAGAATGATAATGCAGGCCATATTGCCCACGATTGAGTACAGTGATTTGTGTAGAAAGACCAAGAATCCCTCTAGTGGCAGGTCTGTATAACCTGCTAATGGAAAACTAGCCCTACCCTTTCGGTAGGGAAGCTACGAGTTATGTCCTCCCCACCACCTGGAACAAGCTTCAATCCACACTAAAGCTACAATCTCTAATTGCATTAAATGTCTTCGAAAGAATCCTAGATGAAATTACTTCCAAACCCTGTCTTTGCCCTCAATCCCTCCCCTAGTCCCCACATCTGTCCTTTCTATATCTCTCCCTTTCTAGCATTGGTCAGATTGTAAATTTGTGCACTTACACTTCCTGCACTTTTACTTATCCTCATTTTTGATTTGTGCTTGTACTGTGTTTGCCCATAGGATTTAATGTTATGTGCCTTTACCCTATGTGTAACTACTACTATTTGAACAATTTTCTTTATTCCTTTTTGCCACTCCTCTATGATTTACAATGTATTGTTTCATGTCTATCTAAGTTATGTTCATGCTATGTATCATGTTAAGTATGTTGTACAAGGAACCTCCTTGCAAATGAGCTTGCTCAATGGAATTTAACCTTTCAATAAACTAAACTGAACTGAACATTTCATAGCATACATGACCCCAGTGGAGGGTTTCCTGACAGCCACCAGAAAGTACAGTTACGTAAGAACTTACCGTAACAGTAGATCTTCGAGAACAGCTCTTGCAGCAGGTTACACCATTAGGACTGAAGCCGGCAGGCGTCAGGACCCCGCGGAAATTTTCTAGCTAGCAGTCTTCAGCGGGGACTGCCTCTGACATCGGTCCCGCCCCCGACGTCAGGCGTAGTACATAAGGAGGCGGTCCCGCCAGAATCCCCAGTTCTCCCACCGGAGACTTCCGGCCGCTGGATGACATCAAAAGAGGAGACCGAGGACCCGCCATCAGATGGCCAAGACTAAGAACCGACCTTTCCAACCGTAGGCTGGAACCTACTTCCTCCAAGGGGGAATGGTGGGCGGGAAGGTACCTGCTGCAAGAGCTGTTCTCGAAGATCTTCTGTTACGGTAAGTTCTTACATAACTGTACTATCTTCTTCGAGGTACAGCTCTTGCAGCAGGTTATACCATTAGGACTGATTCCCAAGCAATGGCGCCTTGAAAAGCCATCGGGAGAAGGCAATACTGAGGTTCTAACCCGTCCTGAGCCTAGGACAGGAGGCCTTGCAGGACAGCAAGGCTGAAACCCGCTCTTCGCCATGACGCGATATCAAGGCTGTAATGCCTGATAAAGGTGTGAACCGAGCTCCAGGTGGCTGCAGCACGTATGGCCAATGTGGATACGTTCTTCAGTGCCGCAAAGGAAGTAGCCACTCCCCTTGTCGAATGGCCCTTGACCACACCTGGTAAGGGTTTCTGACGTTTGTTGTAGCAAAAGGAAATGCACTGAATTAGCCATCGTGAAAGGGTCTGTTTCAAGACTGGAACTCCCATCATCCTCTCAGCGAATGAGATGAACAGCTGCTCCGCTTTGCTGTGCTGTTTAGTCCTGGTCAAGTAGTACCTAAGACACCGGTGGACAACCAGGGTGTGAAGCAGTGCTTCTCCTCGATTAGCGTACTTAGGGAAGTACACTGGTAAATCAATGTCCTAGTTAAGAGTGAGGGCTGAGACCACCTTAGGCAGGAACTTAGGATTCGTCCTCAGGGACACCCTGTCCTGATGAAAAATTAAAAAAGGCTCCTTGCACATGAGAGCGTGAAGTTCGGAGATTCTTCTCACCAAAGTAACAGCAACTAAAAAATAACATTTTCCATGACAGAAAATGCAGTTCGCAATCTGCGGCAGGTTCAAATGGCAGCAGCGTAAGCTGCTCCAGGACGAAAGGTAAATCCCAAGGAGGGACGGGATCCCTGATGGGTGGCCTAAGGTGGAGGACCCCTCTTAAAAAGGCACGGGAAGTATCGAGCTGTACCACCGTGCGTTGGCCTATGGGGGCATGGTAGGCTGAAATTGCACAAATGTGTACTTTGATCGAGGAGTAAGCCACCCCAGATTGAAAGAGGGAGAGCAGGTATTCCAGAACCAGCTTCTCGGAACAGTCTAAGGGCAAGAAACCGCGTGCCTGAGACCACAAGCAAAACCTACGCCATTTCACGGCGTATGTAGTGTGTGTCGCCGGTTTTCTGGCGGCAGAAAGTACTTCTGCCACCTCTTGCGAGACCCTGTGTCGCAAAATGGCTATGTCTCTAGGAGCCAAGCGTGCAGGTTCAGTGAATGTAAGTCGGGGTGGACTAGTGAACCCTCCTCCTGAGACAACAGGTGGGAGTTGATTGGCAAAGGAAGCGGAGGTTCCCGGGACAAGTGACTCAGAAGCGGGAACCAAATCTGTCTGGGCCAAAAAGGCGCTATCAAAATCAGCGTTGCAGGCTCCCTGCGAAGTTTGAGAAGGACACTCTGGATCAACGGGAAGCGAGGGAAAGCATAGAGGAATCTGCCCGCCCAGGAGAGGGACAACGCGTCTCGCCAGAAAACACCAGGCCCTTGATCTAGCGAGCAAAAATTAGGCAGTTTTGCGTTGGATGGGGACGCGAACAAATCCAATTCTGGAAAGCCCCATCTGTGAAACAGATCCTCTGCCACCTTCTGTAGAAGTTCCCACTCGTGGACTCTGGTCTGGGAACGACTCAGGCTGTCTGAGACGGTACTGTCCACTCTGGGAACGTGAGCTGCAATGAGGTTTGTGCCGTGTCGTAATACCCATTCCCACGCTCTCATGGCCTCCCTGCAGAGGGGGTAGTAGTGTGTGCCTCCTTGTTTGTTGAGGTAATACATCACTGCTGTATTGTCTGTTTGTAACAGGAGAGTACTCGGTGGAATGTCCGACTGGAAGGCTTGCAGGGCATAAAGGACCGCCCTCATCTCCAATATATTGATATGGAGATGAGATTCCTGAGTGGTCCATGTTCCCTGAGACCTCACCCCGTTCAAGTGTGCTCCCCACCCCAGTCCTGAGGCATCTGTGGAGAGTGTTATCACTGGGGACGGCGCTGTGAATGGGACCCCCACGGAGAGGGTTCCCAGGTCTAGCCACCATTGCCAGTCCCGAACCACGGTCTTCGTGATTCTTACTGGATGCTGCATATGGTCTTGCCTTTGGTCTCATTGCACTCTTAGCATCCACTGGGTTACCCGCATGTGGAGCCTTGCCATCGAGACTGTTGGAATGGCCGCAGCCATGTGTCCGAGCAAGTGACGGACCAGTCTGGCTGGGACGGTCTGCTTCACAGATAGGTCCCTTATGAGGGACCGGATGCGTTCCACTCTGTTTTTGGGAAGAAAAACTCTCCCCTTGATGGTGTCCAGAACTGCCCCTACGAATTGCAGTTTCTGGGACGGTACCAGGAGAGACTTCTCGTAGTTGATTAGGATGCCCAGAGACTAAAAAAGAGCCTGGGTGTGCTGAATGGCTATCAACAGCGCCTCCTTGGAGGAGGCAATGAGAAGTCAATCGCCCAGGTACGGGAACACATAGTGGTCCTGTCTCCTCAGAGACGCTGCCACGACTGCCATGCACTTGGTAAAGACCCTGGGGGCCGATGACAGCCCGGAAGGGAGCGCTTGGAACTGATAGTGGTGGCCGAGAAACTCAAAGCGCAGGAACCTCCTGTGCGCTTGAGCAATAGGGATGTGCAGGTAAGCGTCCTGCATGTCCAAGGATGCCAAGAATGCATCCTTCTTCAGCATGGGGATTAGGCCCAGGAGGGTCACCATGCGGAAGCGTTTATAGGCGACCGACATATTGAGGTCGCTGAGGTCCAAGATTGGACAGAGGTCCCCTGTTTTCTTTGGAACCAGGAAGAAGTGGGAATAATATCCTGCTCCTCTCTGGTTCCCTGGGACGTACTCCAAAGCTTCTTTCTGCAGAAGCGTGAGCACTTCTTGCCTGATGAGCAGGGTGTGCTGACCCGAGTAACGGGACAGCAGAGGAGGCCTTGTGGGGAACTTGTCTAGGAATTCTATATAATGGCCTTTTTTGACCAACTGTAGCACCCACCTGTCGGTGGTGATCGACTGCCACCCTCGCAGGTGGTCTGCAATGCAACCCCCGACCTTTGTTTCCCGTTGATCCTGAGGGGCCGGGGCCAGGAAGGAGTCATGCTGTGGCAGCAGAGGGTCCTGCAGGTTGGGCCGACTTGATAGGACGTTGGCCTCTACCTGAGGACGTCTTGCCCTGGGCTTTCCAGGTGAAGGAGCCCCTCTGTTGCTGGCCGGAACGAGGTTGTTGTCTCTGAGTCCAGATCTGTACATGGCCTGAACAGATCTAACCGCCTTCCCAGCTTCCTGTAGTTTGGTGATGACCTTCTCAGATGCCTCACCGAACAAAACTTCGCCATGAAAGGGGGCTTCCAAAATGTTCTTCTGGACGTCCGGGGTTAATCCGGAGACACGGAGCCATGAGTGTCTCCGGAGGCATAGGCCTGAGGCCACCGCTCTGGCCGAGGAGTCCACGGAGTCATACACGGCTCGGAGCACCTGGGTTCCCACGTCTGAACCCGTGCGATGAAGCTGGAGAAGTTCCTCCTTTTGGTCACCGTCTGGCAATTTCTCCACCAGTTCCTGTCCCTGTTCCCACAGCGCATTCTGGAACTGAACCATGTGGGTAAGGTAGTTCAGGGATCTGATGGCGCAGGTCGCAGCTGCGTAAGTGCGCCACCATGCTGGCCCAGTTGCTTGACTCCGGTCCAGTGGCTGCGTAGCTCAGATGTTGCGTCTCTGGAGACCCGGTCATGAGAGGCTGTAATGACCAGGAGGTGGCCAGAGGATGATTAGCCAAGTACAGGTCCTCCCTTGGGGCCTTGTACAGGCGGTCAGCCTTCTTCGTCATAGCCGGGAGTGAATGTGGACGTTTCCACGCTGCCTTGGTGACGTCCACAAAGGTGTCCACCAAGGGTGGTACTACCACAGGCTTAGGATCTTTCTGCCGAAGATAACGGGCAAGGCATAGCCTTTCCGGGTCGAGTTCCTCTGCATCCCATCCCATGTTCTCTTGGATGTCTCTCATAATCTCAGAGAAAGAGGGGTCGTCCGGAGGAGACCTAGGAAGTTCACATGGATCCAGAGAAGGGATGCTGATTGGAGAAGGAGATCTGGAGCATACCGAGATGTCAGATATGGAGTCCTCCGTCGACGGTGAATAGATACGTCTTCTGGGTCTCTTGGGGCTGGGTGACCCTGAAGAGGATCTAGACGGAGGCCTTCTCTTGTCCGTAGGTCTGCCCCTGGGAGGTCCTGCTGGCTCCTGGGGGGAAGGTACTCGACCTGCTGCCCCTTTTGGTGAAGGAGGGAGCACAGGGGTCGGTGGTGCAGCGGGTGCGGGAGGAGGATGCGTGGTGACCACATCCTTTTTGATGGTGTCCCACCAGAAAGTGAATAGCTCCTTCACTTCTGTCAAGTTAAGGCCCGATGACGGACCGGGCACCGGTGGCCTGTCGTCAGGTCCCAGCGTCGGCTCCCCGGGTGTCTCCGGTTCTGGGGAGGGTTCCCGTGGGAGCTCGATGGGTCCGGGGTCGCCCGCCTGGTCCTCGGGCTGAGTGGACTCCTCCTCCGTCAATGCCTCCTGGCCGACGTCAGTAGGCGGCGGTGAGGTTCTTCTAACTGTTTTGTCGGACGTCGGTCCACCGGCCGGCGTCCTTGGAGGTGAGTGCCTGGCCGGCGACGGGTGACGAACTGCCGCCGGTTCCCGGGAGTGTCCGTGAAGTTTGGCCAACATCGGGTGGGCCGATGTTGGATCCAACGTCCGCTTCAGGGAGGTCAGCTCCTTAGTCTTATGTTGAGGAGGCGGCGGCAAGGAGACTGACCGGACGTCGGGGGTAGAGTCCCGGGAAGAGGACTTGTGGTGCTCCCCTGACCTGGACGAGGCCTTGATAGAAGAAGTAGGCCTGGAGGTCTTATCAGGCCGCAGGGTAGAAGAACCACTTGCTGACTTGACCACGACCAGGGGAGGCTGAGAATGGGCCTGAGACGGGGAGTGGTCGGAACTGGAGCTAGAGCTGCGAGAGTCCGAGGCCCTAGAGGGGGAACTAGGTCTCACCTTCTCCCTATGCTTCTCATGGTGCCTGCGGGATTTATCTGAAGATTCCCCCTTGGAGGAAGGTTCCATGGCCTTGAGCTTTTCTTCTAAAAGGTAAGCCTGGAGAGCCTTCTGTCGGCGGATCCGGGTCCGGCTATTGAAGCCCTGGCAAAAGGAGCAAGCCTGGGTGTCGTGGTCTGGGCCCAGACACCGGACGCAGGCCGAGTGTGGGTCTTTGAATGGGATCTGCTTCCCACAGGCGCACTTGGAAGAATGGCCCTCCACAGAAGTTGGGGAGGACATCAGAATGAAGAGTAGATCTAGGAGAAGGTCTTCTTGTACAAAAATCGGCTTTCAGAAGGAATTCCTGATCGTCGCGCGCTAGAACTGACCGAAGGGTTGAGACATGCAAGTCGACGGCCGGAAAGAACTGGAGATTCTGGCGGGACCACCTCCTTATGTACTACGCCTGACGTTGGGGGCGGGACAGATGTCGGAGGCAGTCCCCGCTGAAGACTGCTAGCTAGAAAATTTCCGTGGGGTCCTGACGCCTGCCGGCTTCAGTCCTAATGGTGTAACCTGCTGCAAGAGCTGTACCTCGAAGAAGAAGATCATCTGTGACCCTAGAGGACACTCCGAAGCGGGTAACAGCTAGGTCCACAGGAGTCACACATGGAGATGTAGGGACTTTAGGTCTGGATGGACCAGGGTGCCCTGGTCCTGGGAGAGCAAGCCAGTGAACAGGGGTAAGAGCACCGGAGGTTCCACTGCAACCTGTTGCACCAGGGGGAACCAAATCTGGTGTGGCCAGAAGGGAGCTATGAGGATCAGTTCCGCCCCTTTCAACTGGAGCTTGAGCAAAACCCTCTGCAGGAGTGGGAAGGGAGGAAAGGCATTCAGAAACCTCCACTTCCAGAAGAGGGACAATGCGTCTCACCAGAAAACTCCAGGCCCGGGATCGAGCGAGCAAAAAAGCAGCAATTTTTTGCACTGAGTGTGGATACAAAGAGGTTCAACTCTTGATGGCCCCACCTGTTGAAGCGATTTTCCACCACCGAGGTTAGAAGCTCTCACTCATGAGCCTGCAACCTGGAGAGGCTGAGATTGTCAGCCAAGAGTTTTTGAACGCCTGGAACATGTGCAGCTGGGAGCTCCAAACCATGCTTGATGGCCCAGTACCAGACTCTCATCGCATCCTGACACAGGGGATAAGAATGAGTTCCCCTCTGCTTGTTGATGTAATACACCACACGCATGTTGTCTATCTGCACCAGTAGCGGACCGGGGAGATGAGTTTGAAAGGCTTGCAGAGCATAATGGACCGCCTGCATCTCCAGGATGTTGATATGGAGACCCTGCTCCACATCTGACCAGGTATCAATTGACAAGATGAGCACCCTATCCCCGGCCAGATGTGTCTATCATGAGAATCTGACCGGGGGTCAAGAGCTGAAGGAGGTTGGCCAGATCCAGCCACCACAACAGAACCCTCCACACCAGATCGGACACCTGGACCAACTGGTCCAGGCAGTCCGTGCATTGGTCCCACTAAACCCTGAAGGTCTGCTGAGAAACCTACATATGTAGTCAGGCCAGGGGAACCATGCCATGTGGCCCAGAAGGTGCAGAAAAACCCTGGCTGGGGCCTGCTGGCTGGAGGAAACCAGTCGGACCTGCTCCATCAGTTGTTCTGCCTTGTCCTCAGGCGAAAAAGTCTTGCCCTGGCTGGTGTCCAGGATCACACCTATGTATTGAAGGTGCTGGCAGGGAGAGAGGCACGACTCCGGTAGATTTATAGTTATCCCCAAGGCCTGGTGGAAGAGACAGAAGGTGTATTCCAGGGTCTGAACTAAGCAGCCCCTGGAGGGGGCTGCTAGCAGCCAGTCGTCCAGGTAGGGCAGCATATAGAGGCTCTGCCTCAGCAATGTGGCTGCCACCATTGCCAGGCATTTGGTAAACACCCATGGAGCCAAGGAAAGGTCAAAAGGGAAGGCCCAGAATTGAAAATGAGCTCCCTGAAAGTAGAAGCGGAGGAAGTGACGATGGGCAGGAAATCTGGATGTGCAGGTAAGTATTCTGCATATCCAGAGAGCAGAGCCAGTCCCCCTGGTGCAAAAGGGGTAACACCCCCTGGAGGGTGACCATCCGGAAGTGCTTGTACTCAATGTACAGACTGAGGTAGCTCAGGTCCGGGATGGGCCAAAGATCCCCCATCTTTCTGGGAACAAGAAAGAAGTGGGATTAAAAAACCCTTCCCCAATGAGCCTGAGAGATGGGCTCTGTGGCTCGTTTTTGAAGAAGAGCCTGAATTTCCTCTCAAAGCAGAGACAGGTGGGCTGGGGAACATGTGGAGTGAACGGGGGTCTGGAAGCCACTCTAGAAACTCCAGAGTGTAACCGTGTTCTATAATATGGAGCACCCAGTTGTCCATGGTCACCCCTTTCCACCCCCTCTAGGTGGAAGGAGAACAGACTCGGTCCGCCTCCCATGGATCCTCGTCTGGAGGAGTCAGCTAAGGAGTCAGGAGGTGGGGAGGATACAGGCAGGGGGATCGTAGGGGCCCTGGGAGCTCTGGTGGTGGCAGCAGCAGAGGCAGCTGTGGCCTTACGCTTGTACTGACCCTTGGCAGGCTGGTTCTGAGACTGCTTGCGAGAGGACCTGCAAAAAGGATTGACGTTGCCTGCTCTAGGTTGGGTGTGGTAAAGCAAATGGACCAACTTGAGGGCCTGCCCTGACTCCTGCAGGGTAGAAATGATATCCTGAACATCCCCCCTAGAAAAGACCGTACCCCAGAAGGGGATGTCCAAAATGCTGGCTTGCACATCCTAGGCAAAGTCAAATACCTGGAGCCAAGAATGGCACTGGAGACAGACCCCAGCACCTACCCCATGCCCCGAGGCATCCACAGCATCGTAAGCTGCCAAGAGGACATGACTGCCAACTTCCGAGCCAGACTTCATAAGCTGGACAAGCTGCATCTTAGTGGGGTCCTCTGGCAAGGTCTGCACCAGGTCCCTGGCTTGGTCCCACAGAATATTTTGATACTGGACCATGTGGGCCAGATAATTTATGGCCCAGACAGCCAGAGTGGTAGACACAAAAACACATTTGCCAAGATGATCCAGCTGCCTGGACTCCCAGTCCGAGGGAAGGGTATTAAGGTACTTGGACTTCTTAGTACGGTCATGTTCCGCATTAATCACCACTGAATCCACCTTAGGGTGACCCCCTTAAAAGGGCTTACCTGTCGGGGTGTAGTAAAGGCAGTCTGCCTTCTTAGGCGGAGGAGGGGTGGTAGAAAGATGATTCCAGGCTGCCCTAGTGACATCCTCACAGGAGTCAATCAAAGTGGGCACAACCATTCTGCCGGAGATAGATGGCCAAACAGCGTCCCTCCAGGTCCTGCTTCTCCGGCTCCCAGCCTATAATGGACTGGATGTGGCACATGACATCCATGAAGGTTGGATACCGGGGGGGGGGACTTTGATACCTCCTTAGTGTGGTCATCCCCCATCTGAGAACTCCCCAGGTGAGGAGGAAGACCCCCAGAGAATCGGATTCATCCTCAGTAGAATCACTATCTGGGACTGATGCCGTGGGCTGGCATTCATCCCTTCAAGAACCTGAGACAACGTCAGGTCGAGCCCCTGAGGACCCTGACATGTGGGGTTCGTTCGGCCCAGCCCAGTCTGGTTTCTGAGGCTGGGGGTCCTGGGGAGGGTGGAGAGGAGACACCAGAGGCAGCCCTGGAGGGGCAGAGGTATGCCTTTGCATGAAGGACCACCACGCTGAAAAGAGGGCATTATAATCTACCAATGGTGGTACATTGTACACCGGTAGGAATGGGTGAGTGTGCCGGGGAAAGCTATGGTGGCTGAGGAGCAGGCATGGGGTACCCAGCAGGCACAGGGTACCCAGGCGTAGGTTCACCTGGCACCAGCTGAGGATGCAGCATTTGCTCAACAGGTGCTGGCTGTGGTGTAGGTTGTGGCAGGGGAGATGACGGGGTTGGGCCCATAGGCTGGAGTTGCAGCAGCACTGGCGGTGGCCCAGTAGACATCGGCCTGAAGCGCCTAGGGGAAGGATTCGCCGGTGCTAGCCCAGCTGGAGAAGCTAGCGCCTGAGGGAATGGAGACCCCAGGGTCAAAGGCAGAAATGAGGAGGAGAAGGCGGTAGCCTGCTATGGGCATTGCCTAGCAGGACTGACGTCAATCTCAGCAATGGGAACTGACAAAGGCAGCACCATGGCCGGGGGTTGGGGGCGACAGTTGTGGAGCCGATGCCCAAGGAACCTACAGCGGCCAAGCCACCTGGCTGAGAGCCAATGGAAGATAAGGGACTGAGGAGCAGGAGACGAGGTACCCTGCCCTGAAGAGCTGCTGCCCGAAACAGCAATGAGGGCAGGCAGGGGAGCCACCGGGAGCCCAGAGGAAGAGAGGGCTGGAGGAGCCAATCCCCCAAGGTTGACAGTTTGTGGGGCAACCATGAATGGTAAAATGACCGGTCCCAGTCCTGGTGTTCATCCTGGTGCTTATGCTTCCCAGATTTCTCCTTGTGAGAAGATGAAGAGGCCCCTGAGGACTGTGCTGGTGAGGCTGAAGAGCTCCTGGCCTGTAGCTCCTTCTCCATCGCAACCAACTTATGCTTCAAAATGTGGTTCTCCAGAGTTTTTAAATGATGTCTCCGAGTGGTCTGGTTGAACTTCTGGCAAAACTGTCAGGCTTTAGCGTCACGGCTGATGAAACAAGCAGAGTGGCTGTCCTTTTAAGGATCTGTGTGCTGCAGGCACGCTTGAGGAGCGGCTAAGACTTTATATTGGTACATAAACTCAAAGGAGCACCGAAAATTCTGTGTTTAACACTGAAGAAAAATAAAATGCGCAGTAAGCATGGGAAATGGCAGTCGACTGTCGCTGAGGAGTCCACTAACGTCCAACATGCGTGGATCGACAAGAGTAAAGAACTGAGGTAGGTGCGGGGGACCATCCACCTTTATAGGATAGGCTGACGTCAGCTGACTTACACCGGCGGTGACAGTCCCCTGTGGTAGACTGCTAGACAGAAGTTTTCCATGTGGTCCTGGCGTCTGACAGCTTAGTCCTACCGGTATGGCCTGCTGCAAGAGCCTTCCTCGAAGTAAGGTCTCAGGGTCCCTTTTGCAAAAGGCTGTACCCTATACACAAACTTTGATGCAGCCCGTGATGCCTATTATTCCTTACAATTCACTGGTGGGTGAGGTTATACCTAAGGTCAGAGCCTCTACTCTGTTGTCTGAATCTACCAGACCTCCTCCCATCTTACTAATTATTTTAGGTTACACACATTTTCACACATACTAGTGACACCTTGGCATCAAGTCAGATGGTGTGCAGGGGGCAGCACTGCTGTAGGGACTTTCACTCAAGCACGACTGGCTAAAATAACACCAACAGCTTAATCTGGTTCAAGGTCAATTGTCATTCATCTGTATCTCCCTCCCCAGGTCGTGCCTGAACATAGGCAGAATTTGTCTAGTGCACTTACCCGGTCAACAAAAACTAAAAAAAAAAAGACAGTCCCTTTGCTAAGTGCTTCCACCTTACCAGACTCCTACTATTACAAGACAGTCAACTGGGCATCAGCACAACGGCATACACCTCAGCCTACCCTCTGGCAGTGGCCGGCAAGCTCCCTAGGCCCTCTGCCAGAGGCAGCAGCTCCGAATCACATCCCAGCTTGGAACTCCCAAAACAATAGTAGGTATATCTCCTACCTGCATCTGAAACTCAACATTTGTCACCAGAGCTCTCCCATCTTCAGCATTGCTGTCAGCTTCTCTTCATTTGTTACAGAAGCAGGGCCAATAACACCCCCCAAAAGAGTAACACCTGCTTCAGTGAGATCTTCAGTGTGTCGCAAGGCTGCCAGGAACATCCCTTAAAGGGCAGCACCCTTAGGATAGCTCCTCCCTCCCATGATCCCTTACATTCCCGAAGGAATTAAAGAGCTGGAGTATTGCCAGGAATTAATATTAACTTTCAGATGTAGTCAGCTATCACTTCTTATATCTGAAGTATTTTTTTCTTTTCCATTTGCTAATTAGAAGTTTTTCCAACTGGTTGTACTGGGGTGATGTGTGGAGCAGCACGCTACCCATAGGCTACAAAAAGTCAGTTCTGTTCCTCCCACTACATTGTCAACACTGAGACCTCACTGACCGTAACATCACTAGTAACCAAGGAGAATAATTTCTCACTGCCAGATTATTCTCTTTCACATGAAGCAGCAGGGATTGGCTTTTCTTGGTTACTAGTGATGTCACATTTCCTGCATTTTTTTTTACTTTATGTTTGTTGTTTCACATAAACAATGAAGATCATTTTACTAGCAGAGATATTACAGATGTCAATATACAAGACACAATGAGATCGCCACTCCTCTTAATATAAACAATTAGGCTATCTACTTCTTCAAGATACGTCAGTAAGGGATAAACTGATTATATTTAAGTAGCCATAGTAACAACAAATAATAGCTGTAGCACGAGCCCATGAGCATAACGTCCTTCAGAGTCCAACAGTCTAGTTCCTCAGTATTCTCTTCCTCGAAAGAGGAAATAAAGAAAGTCTCCATGCATTATCTGAATAGATAGTGCTTAGTTAATAATAGTAGGCATGACAGTTAGTTTGGATTAGAAAATGGCACAGTACATCCTAGCATTCTGATTGGCTTGGAGTCTGAAGTTAGCGGGTGTGTATTTCTCAACAGAAGCCTGCTAAAAACAAGTACCAATTTGGGGTGCCCCATTACCTGGGATATCACTGGGCACCCCGAATTGTCAAACGTGCCAGATGCCGTTTTCTTCCCACTCGCTAAGCGAGCTATAATTGTCAACTACTAAGCTGCCATTCTATCCCCCGTGTGTGTCTCCGTTGGGTAACAGACAAAAATTCACAGCAGTTTTTATTTCTGCGGTCGGGAGAGAGACAGTTTATAATTTCTCCCAACCGCGCTCAGCAGCCTCCCGATAGCGATCTCGCGCCTGCTTCTCCAGATGTCAGTCAGTTGTCTTTCCCATTTAGCGGCCCCCTGCCCTGCCACCAGCTTGGTTTTCTCAACCGAAAACTTCAATTTTGAAAAAAAAAAACTTAAATATAAATACAGCCCCTTACCAAATGAAGATCTTTGTGTCCCTCTGCACTAGTCAGATACTTCTTTCAAGATCGAAACCCCAGGACATACACTGCAGAAATAATTTATCTTGCACACGACATGAACAAAATAAAACGAAACAGAGAAGGTGGAAAGCAAAGGTGCTGCATGGGGGGTTGGGTTGAGTCAGATTAACAAACAAAATACACGGAGCTGTAACTGCATAATCAGTTTAAACTACAGAGTGCCCAACAGGACAAAAGTCCATAGGTTAAAAAATATAAAAATCATTCAAATCCTGGCGGAGGAACTATTTTACTCACTATTTAACTCCAAAACCTATAATTTCTTTATTAATTTTTTTCTTTTGTTTTGTTACAGTACCATTTTCTAAGCACAATAATATCCTCCAGGGTGGACAGTACTGTGGAATACCAGACCTTCCAGGGGCTACAAGGCCCTCCGCCTGTGGCACTGGGCCTCATTACGCCCCTGAGCCGTCCAGTATTCCCCAATACCGCCCAACCTGTCTGGTATTACTGCTTAAATAATGAAATTTGTAACAATTTTAATTAAACATAGCAGCAGAAATTTGCTGCTTCCTTGTAAATTTAAACAGCGATTTCAAGGCAGTACTGTAGCTTCTGTTAAAGGCAAGGTTAACAATTACTGCTGTAGAAGTATTAACTCCAATAAATTAGACAACCCAACTTCTAAAATAAATTGCGTAAATGTCTATCTGGGTCTGGAGTGGGTGCTGACGCCCTTATTTAAGCAATATTTAAGCTAAAATGTACATCGTGTGCCCCGAGGGCTATTTTCACCCACCCATTACCACCTCAGAATAAAGTATAATCCAAGTGTCTTCACGACTCGTCACCTTCCCAAGAAGCTTCCTCTCCATCCACATTCCTGATACTCCTAGGAACCTGCTTCTGTACCCATCTCATAGCGCCCTTTGAGTCAGAGAAAATGAAGACTTTGCCTTGACAGGCGATCCAGAGGCGTGCCAGGAAGATAATCCCGTGCGGTATACCAGCCTCCCTCAAAACGCTCTGAAACCGTCAAACTGCTTTCTTTGTTGCCTGGTGGCATAGTCAACATCAGGGTACAGTCTCACAACATGTCCATTGCATAAAAGAGTTTTATGTTGCCAAGCCAGAGCCAACAGATAGTCACTGGTGCCCACAAAGTCAGTGACCGCCAGTGCTGCACGTGGGGCCTCCGGGTTATCAGGCCTACCTCGTGGTGTAATTTGGTAGGCTTTCGGGATGCGTGCAGCGGCTTCCTCACCCAACTGCTGCCTTAGCCAATCCTGGAGGAACAGTATTAGATGGTCCCCCTCGCATCCTTCCGGAAGACCAAGCAGTTGAATGTTCAAACCCCTAGCTGATTTTCCAGGGCTTCTAAACGTGTTCTCAGGTGACCATTTTCTTTAATAACAGTGGAGCCAGGCCCCCATGGCCGCACTGGCCCACTTCGTAGTCTCCACCGTTACTGTTGACATTGCATCCAGCGCAGACGCCACGCTGGTCCCCACGGGGAAGCGCATCCTGCCCTGCCCTGGAACCTGAGGGCTCGCCTCTGGTATCCGGAGAGGGGGAAGGGGTCTCTTGTCTCCAGCGTAGGGGGTCCAGAACCAGGACAGGTGTCGGAAGATGGCTCTCTACCTCCTTGGTGAGCTGAGCCTTGGCCTCAGCCCACCAGGAATTCAGAGTCTCCTTCAGGTCCATCGGCGGCTGAGGGGGCGGTGCAGGGGGGGGGTATGGATACTGAGGGTATCCGTAAGGCAAGTATCGGTATCCCGATGGTGGGAAGCCCGGCGTCAGGTACTGGGGCACTGTGTACTGCGGCATCGAGTAGGCCGGCGTTGAGTACTGGGGTGCTGGATACTGCGGGCCTGGGTAGGACAACGTCAGATAAGATGGGGCTGGATACCTAGGTACCGGGGGGGGGTCTGCGGGAGCAGAGGGCCCCAGAAACGGCCCAGCAGGCGGACCTGGAGCAGGGGGCCCGGCGGGCGGCAGGCCCGGGGTAGGGGTGGCATCTGGCAATGGGATATTGTCGGGTGTCAGATAGGCTGGTGCCGGTGTCCAAGGATCTGGCATTGGGTCATCTGGCCCAGCGGGAGGGAGACATGACGGCAGCGTGCCCACCTCCTCCATGTCACCTGGGGAAGAAGGATCACAATCCCCAAGGTCCAACAAAGGAGACGCTGGCGCCTTGGAATGCAACAAGCACTGCGGCAAGCACGAGACGACTGAGAGACCCGAAGGGTCAGTCGTCAGCTCTAACACGGAGCGGACGTCGGAGGAGTCGGCGTCCAACTTACTGGATCCAGTGCCTGACTAAGGCCGCGAAGGAGGGGTGGCCTTGACAGGCGCTTGGAGGCTGGCGCGCCGCCCCGAAGGTCGGGCGTCATAAAGGCATTACAGGCAGGCGTCGGAGGCAGGCGTCCGACTCTTGAACCCGCTCAAACCAGAAGGCTGCAGCAGCAGTGTTACTGGGAGCAGCTGCCTCCTTAGGACCAAGGCACCAAGGGGCCCGGCTTGAAGCCCGATGGGAGGTTGATGCTGCCTTGAAGCCTCCAAGATGGCCGCCACTGAACTGCCTTCTGGGGGAGGCATTACCTGCAGCACTGCAACCCCAGCCGAAGCTGCGGTGACCACTGAAGAGGAGTCCCGGTGCTTCTTCTTGTGGTGGCCCTCCGCAGAAGTAGACACCCGCCTGAGTTTTTTCAGCTCCTTTTCCATGGAGGTCATTTTGAGCTTGAGAACATGGGCCTCCAGGGACTGCTGCCTCCGTTTTCGGGTGGCCACGTTAAACTGTTGGCAGAGCAGGCACTTCTCAACGGGATGATTGGGGCCTAGACAAAAAAGGCACTGGGAATGTCCGTCCTTATGCGGCAGCTGGGCGCCGCAAGAATCGCACTTGTTTTTGTGCTCGGAGGGAGTTGGGGATGACATGCATGGTAGCTGTAGGTAAGGCTGATGATAATCAGGAAAAAAGATGAAAACAGATGGCACAAACTACCGACGATTGACTGCGAAGCAGTGAACTTTACCACGAGGTGCTGCACGAGCTAACGGCGCGGAAAGAACTGAAGAGGGCGTGGGGACAGCCTTTATACTGACATCACTGGACATCGATCACCTGATGGGGGCGGTCCCGCCAGAAACTCAAGCTAGAAATTTTTCTGTGAGGCCCTGACGCCTGCTGGCTTCAGTCCTATTTGTAATTAGCTACTGCAAGAGCCCTCTCAAAGTAAGATCTACATTCCAGTGCAGAAATGTAAACTCACAGGGTGCTGAGCAAAAGCCCTGTGTCTTCTCCTCCCTGAAGAAAGACTACAATTTGTGCCACAGAAACATTTCTGGGTCAGATTCCTAAACCTGTAGCCCATTCATCGAATGACATCAAAAATGCAGTGTACTTTACATATGCAGACTATTTCCTGGAGGACATGAGTATCAACTATGTTCTCCAAGTAGTCTGACTTGAGGTGTCTCCTCCATTTAACAGCTCAACAGCTAGCTGTAGTTGAGTTGAATTCAGGTGGAACACAGATTCTCAGTTCAGTAGATCTTGCTGGATTGGAAACCAGATTGGTTCCTGAATTAGAAGGTAGACTATAAAAGAGAACCACAGCCTTCTGGGGCACTCCGAAGCTACTGTATGAGTAGAAAGTTCCACAAGATATGTACATTTTTCCGAGACCCACTAGGATTAGAAGAATCGTCAGAAAGGGTAGGCTTTCTGGAGGTTACACAGCTCAAACACTGAATCTAATGTCTCCTTTGTCTGACACCTGTAATGGATGAAAAACCCTGGGGCCGGATCAGTGCCCCTGGAGGTGAAAATGCCTATGTCCGGGGTCTTGAACTGATAGCTCATATGCTGAAACACTTAGCTGAGTCATCGGAAGTCTTCAAGCTAAGCTCTTTCCATCGCCTGGGTGATATATACTCTGGCTAAGGCCTGAGAAGTGAGATCTTTGCATGCAGGAAAGATGGATCTGGGTGCCACTTGCCAGGGGAGGTTGAGTGGATTGTGTGGATGTGGACTGTATACCACTAGTAGAAAACAGAGTTACGTAAAAACTTACTGTAACAGATCTTTCAGAGAAGCTTTTTCAGCACGCCAACACCGGTAGGGCTAAGTCACCAGGTGCCAGGACCACATAGGAAACTTTCTAGCTAGCAGTCTACCACAGAGGACTGCCCACCACCGATGTCAGCCACTGACGTCTGCCTATCCTATAAAGGTGAGTGGTCCCCTACAACTACCTCAGTTCTTCCATTGAAGATCCCAAGAGGGTAGCGAAAGGAAAATCGAGGAGATTCATGAGAGGCAAAGAAGAAAAGGCAGAAATACTGCAAGAGAAGCAAGCAACAGCAGGGGAAAGGAGGGAAGGAAAGCATGGCCTGCTGCAAGAGCTTCTCTCGAGGATCTACCTACGGTACGTTCTTAAGTAACTGTACTATCTTACTTCAAGGAAGGCTCTTGCAGCAGGCCAACAGCGGTAGGACTGAGCCCCAAGCAGTTCCCAGGCATGACCAGGAGAAAAACACCAGGAGGATGGATTGGCAGCCAAGAGCTCTAGAGAGAAGGCCCTGAAGTACTGCTAGGCCAGACTTGGCCCTGCACCTAGAGGCGATGTCCAGACTGTAATGCTTGGCGAAGGTGTGGACAGAACTCCAGGTGGCAGCTGCACAGATGTCCGCAGCAGACGTTTCTGAAACAGGCCATGGAGGCAGCCATACCCCTGGTGGAATGGCCCTTAACCACTCCCAGAAGGATCTTGTTGTACTTATGGTGACAATAAACAATGCAACTGGCTAACCACTTAGACAAACATTGTTTAGAAACAGGAGTGCCCTCTCTCGGGGGCAAACAAAACAAACAACTGGTCAGACTTTCAAGAAGCCTTGGTCCAGTGTGTATAGCACCATAAGATTCTATGTACGTCCAAAGTATGGATCAAAGCCTCCCCCTGATTAGAGTACTCGGGTAAATAACTGGAAGGTGGATGGATTGGTTCATCGTAAACTCCAACACCACCCTGCAAAGAAAATTTGGATTAGTACGCAAAGACTTCATTAAAAACCAAATAAGGCTCCTTACACAAAAGAGCCTGAAGCTCAGAAATCCTTTGAACAGAAGTAACAGCAACTAAAAAGAGCGCTATCCACGAAAAAAAGCGTAGCTCGCAACTCGTGGTTGGTTAAAAGGCAGGTAGCATGAGTTTCTCCAACATAAAAGTGAGGCCCCATGGAGGGACTGGGTCCCAAATGAGAGGTTTCAGATGCAGACTTCTCTGTAGTAAAGTGCGGGACACTTCAAGCTAGGCAACAGCTTTGCCCTCGATAGGTGCATGGTACGCAGAGATGGCAGAAAGATGCACCTTGAGGCAGGAGTATCCCAAACCTGTATCTGAGACAGAAAGAAGGTACTCCAAGCCTGATTCACCAGGTAGGTGAAAGGGTCCAACTGGCATGTAGCACCCCAAAGGGTGAAACGCTTCCATTTCATAGTGTAAGTGGCCCTGGTGGAGGGTTTCCTAACAGCCACCAGGACGTCTGTGACACTAGATGACACCGAGATGCAGCGACTGTAGGTCCAGATGGAGTAGGGTGCCCTGTTCCTGGGACAGCAAGCTGGTGCAGAGGGACATGGGCACCGGTGGTTACACCACAACCTGCTGCAGCAAGGGGAACCAAATCTGATGCAGCCAGAAGGGAGCTATAAGAATCAAGAATCATCTCTGCCACTTCCAACTGGAGCTTGAGTAGAACCCTCTGAAGGAGCGGGAAGGGAGGAAAGGCATACAGAAACCTCCCCTTCCAGAACAGAGATAATGCGTCGCCGCATAAAACTCCAGGCCCAGGATCGAGCAAGCAGAAAAGCAGCAGTTTTGCATTGAGTGGGGACGCAAACAGGTCAAACTCTGGGTGACCCTACCTGTCGAAGAGCGATTTGAACACCAAGGTTAGAAGCTCCCATTCGTGAGCCCGAGACCTGGAGCGGCTGAGACTGTCAGCCAAGAAGTTTTGGACACCTGGAACGTGTACAACCAAGAGCTCCAGACCGTGCTCGACAGCCCAATACCAGACTCTCATAGCCTCCCGACACAGGGTAAAGAATGGCCTGCTTGTTGATACAATACACCACACACATGTTGTCTATCTGCACCAGCAGCAGACCGGGGGAGGAGATGCGTCTGAAAGGCCTGCAGAACATAAGGGACCACTCACGTGTCCAGGAAGTTGATAAGGAACCTGTTCTAGGTCCATCCAGGTACCCTGCATCTGGTGATTGGCCAGATGAGCACCTCATTCCAAGCCGAATGCATCTGTCATGAGAATCTGATTTGGGGGTGGTCAAGAGCTGAAAGGAGACTCCCCAAAGGAGATTGGCTGGATTTAGCTACAACAGAACTCTCTGGAATGGTCAGAGACCAGGAATAACTGATCCAGGTCATCTGTGTGCTGGTCCCAATTGACCTGCAAGGTCCACTGAGGAACTCGCATGTGCAGGCGGGCCAGGGGAACTGTGGCAATGGCTGCTGCCATATGGCCCAGAAGGCACAGGAAAACCCTAGTGGGGACCTGACAACTGACAGAAACCAGACAGGCCTGTTCCATCAGTCACTCCATTTGTCGATGGGCAAAAAGGCCTTGCCCTAGGTAGTGTCCAGGATCGCTCCTATGTATTGAAGGTGCTGGCAAGGAGAGAGGCAGTACTTCGGCAGACTGACAGTGATCCCCAAGTCCTGGAATTGATAAAAGGTGTATTCTAGAGTCTGAACAAGGTGGTCCCTGGAGGGGACTGTTAGCAGCCAATCGTCCAGGTAAGGGAACACGCAGAAGCCCTGTCTCCTCAGAGCCACCATCACTACCGCCAGACACTTGGTAAACACCCTGGGGGCTGAAGAAAGGCCAAAAGGGAGGGCCCGGAATTGAAAAAGGGCTCTGTGAAAATGGTAGCAGAGGAAGTGACCATGGGCAGGAAAAATCAAGATGTGCAGGTAGGCATCCTGCACATCCAGAGAGCAGAGATAATCCCCCTGGTGCAAAAGGTGTAACAGTCCCTGGAGAGTGACGATCTGGAAGCATTTGTACTCGATGTACAGATTCAGATGGCTCAGGTCCAGGATGGGCGGAAGACCCCCAGTCTTATTGGGGACGAGGAAGAAGTGCAAGTTAAACAGCCTTCCCATTGAGCAGGAAGGATGGGCTCTATGGCTCTTTTTTGAAGACAAGCCTGAATTTCCTCTCAGACTAAGGACTGGTGTGCTAGGTGATAAGAGGATATTATCGGAGGATTTTCTGGAGGCCACTCTAAAAACTCCAGTGTGTGACCATGCTCTATGACCTGAAGCACCCGACTGTCCATGCCTGGTCACTTCCCGTGATTCTGTTAGGTGGAGGGAGAACCAACCTCTGACCGCCTCCCCAAGATTGTTGGCCAGAGGGGGTCAGCTAAGGAGTCAGGAGGTGGGGGCGGCCGTGGTGAGGGTGGCCATGGGTGCCCTTTGGGCGCTGGTGGCAGCAGCTGCAGGGTCCAAGGTGACCTTGCACTTGCCCTGGCCATTGGCAGGCTGGTTTTAGGACTATTTACAGGAGGACTGACAAAAGGACGGATGCTGGCCCACTCAAGGCTGAGTATGGTAGAGTGAATGAACCGTCCTAAGAGCCTGACCCGACTCCTGAAGGGTGGAGAGTATGTCTTGAACATCTCCCCGAAGAGGACGGAGCCCCGAAAGGGGGCATCCAAAATGCTGGCCAGCAAAAAGTTACTGTTGCACACCCTAGGTAGAAGACAGTCACCTTTCAAATGCAAAAAAGTTTTAATAAACACAAAATTCGTAATTACATCCAGTGCAGAAAAATGTCAGCAAAACAGAGAAAGCAATTAGTACCCCTTCGCTTCAACCTTATGGTCTTCCTGAGGGGGCTAAAGACTGGTAAAAAATGCACAGCTTATAACCCCAAGTCAATGAATGATGTCAGCAGTCACATGACAATAAATCAAGAGATCCTGTTCAATGGGCTTATTGCCCCTTAAAGCATTAACTAAAACTGTGTACGCTAAAACATTTAAAATTACGTGGTTACAGCATACAGAAAACATACTTATTTCGTTTTTGTTGACCGGGAATGAGGACTAGACAATTCTGCCTATTTTCAGCCTCATCCCGGGGAAGGGGGATACAGATGGATGCCAACTGACACTGAACCAGATTAAGCTGTTGGTGGTATTTTTAGTGAACGGGGGAAATTTGGCCAGGACACCGGGGAAATTCCCCTACTCTTTCTTCGAGAAGTGCCATGGGATATTTAACAGGTGAACAGCAGGATGGCCAGTCCTGGTGAGACTCCAGAGCAGATGAATGTCCTGGAGGCTGGGGGTTGATCTCCTCCTTGGCCTTGACACAGCTAGAGACTGAAGAGTTTTAAAGAAATGTAGAAACATAGAAGCTGACGGCAAATAAGGACCGCAAGGCCCATCTAGTCTGCCCATTTTTTCCCACCTTATGAATGTGCCATATGCCTGTACTCTTGTCAATGGCCTATCTATTCATACTCATCTGTATTGCTCCTTTACGCCTATCCCATGACTGTTTGAAGCCCTGCACTGTATTCATATCCACCACTTCCTGAGGTAGGCCGTTCTATGCATCCACCACCCTTTCTGTGAAAAAGAACTTCCTCACATTACCCCTTAATAGGCCTTCCTCTAATCTCATGCTGTGTCCTCTTGTCCTGCTATTTTTCTTATATTGAAACGTTAGACTCTTTCACCTTGTCAATGGTTTTCAGATGTTTGAATGTTTCGATCATATCACCTCTCTCCCTCCTTTGCTCTAGGGTATACATATTGAGCTCCATTAGTCTGTCCTCATATGTTTTCTGATGCAGTCCCTGCACCATTTTGGTTGCCCTTCTCTGGACTGCCTCCATTTTGTTAATGTCTTTGTGCAAGCATGGCCTCCAGTACTGCACGGAGTACTCCAGATGGGGCCTAACCAGTGTCTTGTAAAGAGGGATTATTACCTCCCTCTTATGACTTGTGATACCCCTACTAATACACCCCAAGATCCCCCTAGCCTTACTTACTTCTTTAGTGGTCTGCTTGGATGATTTCAGGTCATCTGTGATGATGATGCCCAAGTCTCTTTCTTCCCTTGTAAGTGTCAGCAACTGCCCTCACAACTTTTAGGTGGCTTCAGGGTTTCTCTTCCCTATGTACATGATCTTGCAATTCTTTGCGTTAAACCCCAGTTGCCACTCTACTGACCATTTTGCCTGTTTATCCAGATCTCTTCTCATTCTGCCCACACCATCTGGATCATCTGCTCTGTTGAAGATCTTGGTGTCATCTGCAAACAGACAAACCTTACCATCCAGTCCATCTGCAATGTCACTGATGAAGATTCTGAAAAGGACTGGCCCCAGGACTGATCCCTGAGGTACAGTACCCCACTTGTGACTTGCACCCCTTCTGACTGTATACCGTTTACCACCACTCTCTGTTTTCTCTCTGCCAACCAGTTTGTCACCCAGTTGACCAACTTCTGACCCACCCGAGCCTACCCAGTTTATTAATAATAATAATAATAATAAAATTTAGTTAGTTAAGCGGCTTTCAAATTTTCAAGGCGCTGTACATAAAAACATGAGAACACCAGCGTAATCAATACATACAGTAAAACAACACAGCAACTATTACAGGTTAAAATAACCAGTTACAACATGACAGGAAATGACTTCTCCAATAAAAAGGACTTTAAAGACCTTTTAAAACTTTCCACCATCGTACTCTCTCGAAGCTGACAGGGCAGAGAATTCCAGAGGGTAGGAGCTGCAAAACCGAAGGCGCACGCTCCAGAGGACTTCAAATTTACCCTCAGAATCTCCAGCAACCCCTCGTCAGCCCAGCGGAGCTGTCTCAGAGAGGTGTAGGGCACAAGAAGCTCTTTCAAGTAGTCAGGACCAAGACCGTGTAGGGCTTTGTAGGTCAAAAGACCCACTTTGAAGGTGATCCGCCACTGTATTGGCAGCCAGTGCAGAGTGCGCAGCACCGTGGTAATATGAAACCTTCTTGAAGCCCCAGTCAACAAACATGCTGCCGCATTCTGCACTAGCTGCAAACGGCGGATATCAACCCCAGAAAGTCCTAGGTAAAGGGAGTTACAGTAATCAAGATGAGATGTCACAAAGGCGTGGACCAAAACCGGCAAGTCACAAGGTGGAACCAGGTGCCTAATCCTGGCGATGTTTCTAAGATGAAAGAATGCAGTCTTGACAACTGCAGACACCTGATAATGAAGGGTCAGACCAGTGTCAAGCTCCACACCCAGGTTACGCACCCGTTCAGCGGCAGGGATCTGGTCGACCCCCAGAATTAATCCAGAGGGAGACCCCCCTAAACCCTCAGCCCTGCGACCGGGGTCCACCACCATAACCTCGGTCTTTCCCAGATTCAACTTCAAACCACTGGTATTCATCCAGTCTTGGATATCAGCAAGGCAGTTATTCAGCACCGAGATAGCACTAACCTGGTCAGTTGCAAAAGACAGGTAGAGCTGGGTATCATCAGCATAGCAGTGAAACCTCAGCTCAAACCGTCTTACAATGTCTCCGAGGGGTAGCATATATACTGCGAATACACCGAGCCCTGAGGTACCCCACAAGGTAGAGAGAAGGCCCCGGATGAATGCAAACCTGAGACCACTCTCTGCATTCTCCCCTCGAGGTAAGAAGAAAACCATCTGAGGACTATACCCGATAGTCCACAAATGGACCTCAGGCGTTTAAGCAAAACCCCATGATCCACAGCATCAAAAGCTGATGACAGATCAAGGAGAACCAAAATAGAGCGGTGTCTCCGATCTCTCGCCATCAGGAGATCATTGAGCACCCAAACCAGAGCAGTCTCGGTGCTATGCCTCTTATGAAAACCAGACTGGAGAGGTTCGTATAAACTATGGATGGTCAAATTGTTATCCAATTGCGCCACCACAACTTTCTCAATAACTTTCCCCACAAAAGGGAGGTTAGAGATTGGACAGTAGTTTGCTAGGTCATCCGGGTCTAAAGAAGCATTCTTCAGAAGAGGAGTCACTACCCCTTCCTTCAGAGAGCTAGGGAAAACTCCCATCTCTAAAGAACACCGGATAATCCAAGCAAGGACCGGGCCGATAGTCTCACTACAACCCATAATCAGGGAAGTAGGGCCCGGATCCAAACTACAGCATGTTGGGCGCATCTCACGGACAATCCTCATAGTGTCTACGAAATCCGGTAGATTAAAGGAAACTCCGGGCTCTGCGACAAAACATTGATCAACTGTAACAACCTTAGAGTGAGGTTGGGGACACTGCCTCCGAATGTCTTCCACCTTATTCGCAAAGAATTGAGAGATCTCCTTGCAATCAATTTGCGTAAAAGCTTGACAGATCTGCCAACAGACTGGGTTGCACAATCTGTCGACAGTTCTGAAGAGCTGAGCCAGTCGATTCCGAGCGACAGAAATTTCCCTGGACAGAAATTTTGCCTTCTTATGGGAAATTGCTGTTTGGTAGAGCTTATAATGCTCTAGCAAAATAAGATGGTCGGCATCAGAGGCAGTCTTCCTCCTATGACGCTCCAACCTACACCCCAACCTCCACAACCCTCTCAACGCTCCAGCAAACCATGGGGCAACGGGATGGCGCGGGAGGGGGCGAACACGGGCTGGTACAATCTGGTCAAGAGCAGCCGAGATGGCCCCGTTATAGGCCACTACCAGCTGCTCAGGATCAGTGCACGACTCGTCAAACAACGAGAGGTCAATAACTGCCATCAGGTCTTCAGAGACAACGTCCTGCAATGGGCGGTACTTGACCAACTCCACAGGGGCCGACCTACCCAGGGAGGCCTCAAAATTGAACCCGACTGAGTAATGATCAGACCAACCGACTGGTTCCACCACCAAGTCGGACGCCTCGATCCCCAGGAGGAAAACCAGATCAAGAGAGTGACCTCCTTTGTGAGTAGCTGTGGAAACAACCTGTGTGAAGCCCAGAGATGTCATCACCTGGAGGAAATGTTGACCAAAAAGCGAAGATTCGTCGTCAACCCACGCACTGAAGTCGCCCAGCACCATCAATCTGGGCGACTCCAAGGCCATGTCGGCGGCAAAATCTGCCATTTCCTGCAGGAAAAGCTTCTCATCCCCTGGTGGACGGTAAATGAGGGCGATCCTGCACCCCACACCAGCTACCACAGTGCACTCAGATACTCAAATGATCTAGCCTCCTCAACTGGAACACCAGTTAGGCACAATTCGGTCTTAAAACAGACCCCCCCACACACACACACACGATCCAATCTCAGGCGGTGTATAACCGAGAACCCGGCGGAACAGCGGCCTCTAAAAACGGGGCCGCATTCCCATCCAACCAGGTCTCGGTAATGCAAGCCAGATCTGCCCTTGCGACAAAGTCCACGATAAAACCAGTCCTATTGCAGACAGATCTGGCATTGCACAACATCGAGCCCAGGTTGGACGAGGATAACGAGTTGTCCCAACCACTTGCCCTCCAGGGCAGGAGGTGCCCTTGGGTATGGGAACCAGAATGGGACTACCATGCTCCAGAAGCCATTTCGCCCCAGGGCGTCCTCTAGGCCTAACCACCCCTATGGGAGAGCACCACTCACTCCGCTGTCCACAACCCCCCATGCCCCCCTAATTCCCCCTCCCCCTTCGCACAATCCCTAGTGCCTGACACCGATGATAAACATGGACTGGCAAGGGGGACACGCAAAAGGGGCGGAGGGCATGGAGAGCGGAGGCTGAATAACGAAAGACAGGTGGAGCCAGCCGGCACATCAGGCTGCTCAAAAACTAAAACAACAAATAAAATGAATAAACCAACACTACAATCAACCTAACACTAAAACAAAAATACAGGTTACTCACCTGTAACAGAAGTTCTAGGAATGGTATATGTTGTTCATCCACACTGTCTGGCAGGTATTCTTGCCGCTTTAATTCTTGCCGGAAGGTCTTCAAGCTGGCTCCTCCCACCCACCCGGGTGGTAAAACTCTCGGCTCCACCCAATGACTCCAGATCTGGCCCGCTGGAAGCTCGGGTTGTGCGTCGAAGCCGGGAGGTCGGGTGGGTCGAGTGGATGAACAACATATACCATTCCTAGAACTCCTGTTACAGGTGAGTAACCTGTATTTCTAGGGACATGGATATGTTGTTCATCCACACTGTCCAGCAGACTCCTAGCAGTTCTCCGGGAGGAGGGAGGCAAGACGCACACCCCCGATACTTATTGGGAAAGAGAGATTAGAGAACTGAGGCCCCAAAACCAGCATCCCGGCATGACTCGAGGTTGCTGTGGTAGTGGGTAATTAAGGTATGTGCCGACTTCCAGGTAGCAGCCCTGCAGATATCCTGGATAGGGACGTCCCTGGAAGCAGCTACCGATGCAGTGGTATGGCAGGTAGAATGAGTTCTTATCCCTCTGGGAGGCTCCATGCCCGCCAACCTGTAGCAGAGCTCTATGCAGGAGGTGAGCCACCTGCCTATCGTCCATTTTGCTGCAGGTCTGCTAGGTGCGGCTTCAGCGTAGGTGACAAACAGCTGGCGAACCTCTCCCCAAATTTCAGCCGTCCGCTCCTTATAATAAGCGAGCACTCATCTAGGGTCCAAAGTATGGAGCCTATACTCAGCCTCCGAGGTGTGATTGGGGTAGAACACCGGCAGAGTCAACACCAGGTTAAGGTGAAATTCCGACACCACCTTCGGGAGGAACTTCGGGTGGGGGCGCAGGACAACCTTGTCCCTGTGGAAGACCAGGTAGGGAGGCTCGATGGAAGCGCTTGGAGCTCTCCCATCCTTCTGGCTGACATGATAGTCACCAAGAAGGCGGTCTTCCACGACAGGTGTGAAAGACCACACCTGTGCATTGGTTCGAATGGCTTGCCCATGAGCTTGGCCAATACCAGCAGTAGATCCCACGGAGGTGGAGGTTCTCGCACCGGAAGGGAAATGTGGTCAAGGCCTTTGAAAAAGCACCCGACCACCTTCTCCTGTGCCACTGACTGCTTCCCGGCCCGTGCCCGGTAAGCAGAGATGGCTGTCAGGTGCACCTTAAGGCTCGTCGACCGAAGCCCTTGCTGAGAAAGAGACCACAGGTAGTCCAGAATGCTTGCCAAGGGGCAGTCGGAAGGGTCCAAGCCCTTGCCCTGACACTAAATGGAAAACCTCTTCCATTTGAAGGCATAGCATTTTCTGGTTGACTCCTTACGGGACGCCTCAACGACGTTGAGGACCTCATCGGAAAGACCCAAGGCCTGGAACTCTAGCCGCTCAGGAACCAGGCCGTCAGGTGCAGGGATTGAAGGTCCGGATGGAATACCTTCCCCTGATTGACTGAGATCAGGTCCGGGCGGGCTGGAAGCCGCCTCGGGAGCCTGGAGCTGAGGCTGAGCAGATCTGGATACCAGAACTGGTGGGGCCAGTCTGGGGCTACCAGAATCACCTGCGCCTTGTCCCTCCTCACCTTGAGAAGCACCTTGTGGATCAAGGGAAATGGGGAAAGGCGTAGAAGAGGCCCGGGTCCACGGCCTCGAAGGCATCCCCTGCAGCGAGCCCTGCTGAGGGGCAGGCATGGAACAGACTCAGCTTCGCATTCTCCTGGAGGCAAACAGGTCCACCTGAGGGAGCCCCAGTGGGAGAAGAGATCTTGTACTACCTCCGGCAGGAGAGACCACTCGTGAGACGCAGCCCCTATCCGGCTCACGGCATCGGCCAGGGTGTTGGAGACTCCTGCCACGTGAATGGCTAGGAGATCTACCTCCAGGCTGCGCACTAGGGACCAAATGCAGAAAGCTTCCTTGCATAACAGCAGGGAGCACGTCCTGCCCTGGCGGTTCAGATAGTACATGGTCGTGGTGTTGTCCGTCTGGACCTGAACCACTTGACCCCACAGAAACGGAGCGAAGGCGGTGAGAGCTAGACGGACCACTCGGAGCTCCAGCAGGTTGATGTGGCATCGGGACTCCCGAGGGGACCAGAGGCCGTGCACTCGGTGTTCCCCCAGATGGGCACCCCAACCCATCAGAGATGCGTCAGTCGAGAGAGAGACCGTTAGTTCGGGGCGGACGAACGGGATGCCCTCCTGCAGATGAGCTGGAACGATCCACCACTGGAGAGCGTTCCACATCTCCTGGGTCACTGTCACGGGCCGGTTCAACGGATCGCGGCATTGTGACCACTGGCTGGCCAGTCCCCATTGAACGGGACACATGTACCAGTGGGCCCAACGGACCACGCTGCTGCAGGCCACCATGAGGCCCAGGAGGCGCAAGAAGTCCCGGGCAGGGCACAATTGCCCAACCAGAAATGATTGGGCAAAGGAGGAAAGAACCTTGGCCCTGTCCGCCAGGAGCCGTGCTCTAGCTCGCAGAGAGTCGAGCTCTGCCCCGATGAACAGAATCACCTGCTTTGGCACAAGTTCCGACTTGGCCTCGTTGATGAGGAGGCCAACCTGAGAGCAAACCTGGAGGGCCAGATCTCTGGACCGCTCCACCTCCTGTCTGAAGGGGTGCTACATCAGCCAGGTCCAGGTACACCCGGACCCCTCAGCGCCGCAGGAATGCTGTCACCACTGCCATGCATTTGGTGAAGACCCTGGGAGCTAGGAGAGGCCAAAGGCATGGCTCGGAATCGAAGGGATCCCTCCGCTCTGAAGTGGAGGAATCTCTGATGGATGGACGGATTGGGACGTGAAAGAACACGTCCTGGAGGTCCAGGAGCAGAACCACATGCCTCGTTCCAAGGATGGGATAATCTGAGCCAGAGTGACCATCCTGAAGGTTCGAGACCTTAGGAACTTGTTCAGGTCGTGCAGTTTGAGAATGGGGCGCCAGCCCCCCATCCGTTTTGGGACCAGGAAGTACCTGGACACAAACCCCGGGTCTGAAGGAGGATCCGCCACCTTCCTGATTACCTCTTTTTCGAGGAGCAGGGCAATGTCGGCCCAGCGGGCCAACAGCGAGGCTGCGGACCCCGTGGCCCCCCAAGGGGCGACGGCTCCAAAAGGCGGAACCTGCTCGAACTCCAGAGACAGGCCTTTTCCTACCACCTCCAACACCCAGCGGTCCATGGTGATAGCGGACCAGGCGGAAAGGAAGTGGCGGAGCCGTCCCCCCACAGGGGGAACCTGGGGGAGGACGGTTGGCGGCACCCCTCAACCCGGCCACTGGGCAGGCTTGGAGGAAGGACTGGCCGAGGAACCTCCCGGGCCTTTACCTCCTTGCTTCCTGTTGGAGGAAGCCATCGGCTTGGGTTTGGGACGCCAAGCGCGAGCCTGCTGGCCCTGTTGCTGGTGCTGCTGGGCCGGTCGAGGAGCAGGGACTGAAGGATGAAAGGACTTTTGCTGCTGACGGCGGCCTTTGTCCCTCTGGGTGGAGGTGACTGAGTCCAGAGTGGCATTGGACTTTTCGATCCGCTGGAGGTGTCCCTCCACTCCAGGGCCGAAGAGGTCAGTCCCCAAGAAGGGGACGTCCACCAACTTGTGCTGGGTATCCGCCATGAAAGTGGATATCCTCAGCCACGCCCTGCGTCGCATGGCCACTGCGGCCGCTACTGACCTGGCACAGGAATCACCTATGTCCAGAGCAGTCTGGAGCTGCTGCTTCGCCACCGCCCTACCCTGGTCCCGCACCTGGCGGACCGTGGTCTGCAGGTCAGGCAGGAGATGAGGAACAACCTCATCCAGGGAGCCCAAGAGGGCGTGGGAGAAGTGTGCCATCAGCACGGCCGAGCTGGCCTGTCGGAGGCCGAGGAAGGATGCAGCGTACACCTTGCGCCCGGCAAAGTCCAACTTTTTGGATTCCTTGTCGGGGGGCTTGTCCACGTCCCGAGCGTTACCGGAACGCCGGAAGACGCTGTCGGTGACTAACACCTCCGCGGAGGGGTGTTCAGAGAAACCGGGCAAAGAGCCGGTAGGGACCGCATAGTTCCTGGCCATCCTGGCTGAAGGCGCTGGACAGGAAGCAGGCCGCTGCCAAAGCTCCAAGGCTGGGCAGACGAGCCACCGGAAAGGCCTCCATAGGAGAATCCCCTCGGTCCAGAATCTCCGTCAGGGGATACTTGGCCCGTTTGGACACGGGCTCGAGCTGCAGCCCGGTGGACTCCGAGATGAGCTGAAGCACACCCAAGAAGGACGATGGGCTATCATCCACCGACTGGCCCCCGGAGGACTCCAGACCGCACTGCCTGGAGAACAGGGAGGAATCATCGTCGGATTCTGAAGAATCTGCGAAGAGCTGCCTTGGCCCTGAGCCACCCTCCACCTGCTGAGGACGGTCGGGAGTGAGGGTGACCGACAACCTGTGGGGCAGGCCATGACCCGACCGAGAACTCTTGGTTGGTGCCCCGGACTTCGGTTGTGGAGGCGGAGGTTCCACCACAATCGGTGGACCAGCTGGTTTCGGCTTAGCAACCGGCCCTGGGGCGGCAACTCGACTGGAGCGAGTGGTTGCTTCGGCCGTTCCGGCGACAGCCACTTGATAGCCGGGGTCGGCTTAGGCCCGGATAGCAGCAACTGCTGCCACATCAAATCCTCGTAGCGCCGGCGCAACTTGCGTCGAAGCCTCTCCTAATGAGACCAAGACCGCCAATGTCGGCGGGAACGGCTGGACCGAGAAGAGGTCCGCGACTGAGACCGAGACCGAGACCCCCGGGGGGACCGAGGGTAGGTCTGGGAAGGGGTGGGGGATACCCGCTCTTCCCACGGCTCGGGAACTTTAACCGAGGACTGCGGTCCCGAAGGAGCAGGCAGATCCTTGGTATCCACCGGGGGAACCGGTGAAGTAGGGTTGTCGGCTTCTCCAGTCGACAGCCCGTCTAACGGATCGAGAAAAATCTCGACTTCGTCGACTGGAGTCTCGGCAGGCTGGCCTGACGGGGGCACCGTGAAGCCAGTGGCCTCAGCAGCAACCTCGACCGAAGTCGACGGTCGGCTACCTGGGGAGGGGGACCTTTCCTGCTCCCAGGAACGCCGACGGTGGGACTTACCTTTCGACTCTCTTTTCTTGGGCCGAGAAGAATGTCCCAAAGGCCCCTCTCCCTTCGTGGAAAGGGACTGACAAAGCTCCTTGAACGAAGCTGTATAAGAGGAACTCAGAGAGAGCGGGATAAATGTTGCAGCTGAGGAAGAAGAAGATGCGGCCTGGGCCGCTTCCTCCTCGAGGGCAATCATCTGCTCGAGCTGCTCAGCCGAACCAGCCGCCGCGGAAATCGCCCAACGAGCCTCTTTGGATTTCACCGGCGGAAAACGTGGCGCCCGAGTTTTAAGCTGGCAGCGCGATCGTCCAGAACATTGGCCGAAAAGAACGGCACAACCTCGGGTAAGCCTGGGTCGTGGTCTAGGCCTATAGTAGACGACGTGAGTGCGGATCCGTCCTGACATTTTCTTCGTAGGGCACCTCCGAAGCCGAACAGATTTGTCCATCGCAGCCGAGGAAAGAGAAGACCAAGTTTGAAAAACTTCAAAATCAATTTCGGGCGAACCGAAGAATTAGGATCCAGTCTCAAACGCAGAGCGCTAAGGAGGGAACCTGAGCTTCCAAGAGATAAGGAAGATCTGGCGTCATGGGGCGAAGCCGAGAGTTTTACCACCCGGGTGGGTGGGAGGAGCCAGCTTGAAGACCTTCCGGCAAGAATTAAAGCGGCAAGGATACCTGCCAGACAGTGTGGATGAACAACATATCCAAGTCCCAAGAAATAAAAACTAAACTAAACCAATACCCTAATACAACAACTATTAAATTATTTTATATCCACAAACCCTCTCACGGCCAGGGGACATTAACAAAATAATAGAGCAAAAACTAATGACAAAATAATAAATAAACAGAGGGAATAATTTAAAGACCACCCTCCGGGACTCTCTCTCCGAACCGGAAGAGGTGGAATATAAGATGGAACAAGCACTCTCACTGCATAAATTATCCCTCAAAAATAACTAAACAATACATATCCTATATATAAAATACAAAATAAAAATAATATCAACGAATAAAATTCAATATACAAAGGACCATCATTCACCATCCATATCAGCTGGGCAAAAAATAAAGGACCGTCAGCAGGCCGCAGGGCAAGCAGCCAGCCCAAAGGATCAGTGGCCCACTACTTCTCCGGGGAGGACGACCGGCCGCCCCCAGGAGTGTAGAGGAGGGAAATTAGGACTGGCCTTCCAGCCAACCCCACTCCCGTCCACTGTATGGGACACCAACCCAGGGCCACCAGAACACTGCAAGCCAACTAATAAGCCAAATAAAATCAGTTTCTCCAAAAATGTTTATATAATCACAATGAACAGTGGATGAATCCAGTCACTTATCTTGCAGGATCTCTTCAGGGCCACTCCTTTACATACTAGAGATTCCAGCAATACTGGCCCCAATATCTTTACAACATCCAATAGGCCAAAAAGTTCCAAAGGGATTCAAGGTTCGAAATTCTAATCCAGTTCCAGGGAGAACCATACACCAGACTGCAAGTTCCAGCCAGAAATTCAGGAGGCAACTACCAGACTATAATGGTGGCACACCACCTCGACTCAAGGTTAAATCAGCCCCCTGGCCGACTCCACCGAGAGTCTAGGGGAATAGGATCAGAGGGCTAGCCCTCCAACAAGCCCCAATCCCAGCCCCTGTGTAGGTCAACAACCCTCTAGCGCCTCAAGAAAACCAGCAGGACCAGCTATACAGATCAAATCCACAGTCAAAGCGAGTCACTAAAACGTAGACTTATAGCCCAGCACTTCAGACACATAGGAACTGTAGGATCCTTTACTATCTCCATAGGCTAGAAGGTTCCAAAAACAATGCGTTCGAACTCCTTAGTGAGCTTGTTCCCAGCGACTCTCGTCTCCTCTAAATCCCATTTAAAATAAAACTGCTCCTCATGGAATGCCAGGGAAGGTCGCGCTCAGGGAAACTAACACCGAAACGAAACTCCACACTGAAAAGCAGCTACCAAGCCGCCAAGCTGCAAAGGACCAACCAAGTTTCCAAAGCAGATCAAATCAGATCAGAACGCCAAGCCGAACAAAGTCCCGGGGTCCCGACTGAAAACGTCCAACCGCGAGCACTCAAATCGCGGTTAAAATGCAGCAGCAACAAAGTAAAAGTCGGGAGACATAAACAAAAACGGAAAAAATTTTAAGTACTCGGCAGTTTTGCAGCGGCCACCCGAATTCAGATCCAAACACGAGTATGCTCTAAAAGACGAAAACAAAACAAAACCTTAAATCCTGTACTTAAAACAACAAAAGAACTTTGAAATAAAAACGGCAAAACAGAAACAAAAGAACGCAACAAGCAGCAGTCCGACAGCTAGCCCAGCGTGGCCGCCATCTTTTCTCAAGTCAATCTTCATAATCAATAATCAATCTTCTCTGTGGAACAGTATCGAAAGCTTTGCTAAAGTCAAGGTAGCTGACATCAACTGCACCCCCCTTGGTCCACCACTCTTGTTACCCAGTCAAAGAAATCTATGGGATTAGTTTGACAGGACCTTCCTGTTGTAAACCCATGCTGTCTTGGATCCTGTGCTCCTACGGATTCCAGGTGTTGCATTATCATTTCCTTAAGGAGTGCCTCCATAATCTTGCCCACTACTGAGGTAAGACTGACTGGTCTGTAGTTCCCAGCTACCACTCTTGTGGAGCAGGATCACATGAGCTCTTCTCCAGTCTTCTGGGACCTCTCCTGTGCTCAGAGATTCACTAAACAGTTCTGATAATGGCTCTGCTAGTTCCACCTTTAGCTCCTTTAGTACCCTGAGATGTATGCCATCAGGTCCTATTGCACTGTCCACCCTGAGCTTAGCCAGCTCTTGTTGGACCCTTTCTTTTGTTTTATTTTTCAAATTAAGTAAACTTTATTTGCAAAACTTTTTATGATTTCACAACAACAAGTAGACATTAGTAGAGAACAAGTCTAAAGATAGAAACATAACATAATGATGGATATCTCATATTCAGTAGAATTAACCAATACAACATAGCTCCTAAGTAACAGAATTACAGTAGGCCTGTTTCAACAACTATTAACACATACCCCCCTTCCTCTTCTCCCCTCCCCATCCTCCCATTATACCACCCCCTCCCCCGGTACGCAACTATGATTATTCAAAATCCAAATAATTGTTATAAGAGCAATACAGTTAACAGCAGAACATTGCCACGTTGTTTTCATTTTTTTTTTTTTTTTTAGAATTACATGTTGTACTGTTCTTAGTATCTCCATTTTTGTTCAGATGGTCAACAAAGTGTATAAGGGGGCCCAAATCTTTTGATAATAGTGTAGTCTTTTGGACATACTGGCTATAAGATTCTCTGCTTGTACTGCAAAGAGGGTCTCGCATAGCCATTCTGTGAGGGATGGAACACTTTGGTCAAGCCAGTGGCACAAGATTACTTTTTTAGCACATGATGATACAGTGGCCACATGCTTAAGTTGATTACCAATCAAAGCACTCCCATAGTCCCCTAGAATGCATATTTCTGGGGTGAAAGCATCAGAGAGGCCCAAGATGGGGTCCAGCTTGGCTCTAATAGCTGTCCACAGTGGGGAGGCCTTTTCACACTCCCAGAATAGATGGAGTAGGGTACTGGGGTGATTTCCACATCTTGAACATATATTAGAGACAAGCTTCCCCATTTTATGCAGCTTGACCGGAGTATAATAGAAGTCATGAATTATATAGAACTGTTGGAGCCGATACCTATCCTATTTTATATCCCGGATATAGTTAGGATCACATTTTGGGCCATGACCTGGTTACAGATGCGGTGGGAGGAAATATCTGATCCCAGATGTAACACATATGCCCATTTTTGTAACATGGATATACATATGGTATCTACGGGTTCGGGGAAGGATGAGGCTACCTGGCACAAGAGACCTAGGTCTGACTACTCTGCACAGGGGCACCCAAGTAAATCCAACTACAGGAAGCAATAACTGTAATGTCCAGAACCAGAACTGGGATTTTTCAGTGTGGCTTTATTTATTAACTCACTGAACATAAACAAAGTTCTGTATGGTCCCCCACAGGGCTACGCAACTGTAATGCAGATTAGAGGTTAAACACAGCGGTCCATTTGAGGAATGAACACTACAACAGTTGTCTGGCTTTGGACCCACCAGGCACTCAGCCGGACTTTGCATGCGCATTGGATACACAGCCCGACTGGCCGGCCCCTGCCAGCCCACTGACTGACGGTCCACTTGGCAATGAACCCAAACTCTACTTGAAAGACATCCCATCAAACAAGGAGGCTCCCAAACTGTGGCTCCCACACCACTTGAAGTCTCAGACTCCTAGGGAGATTTTGTTTGTACTTCCAATTGAAACTCCCATCAAACAGGGAGACTCCCATCAAACAAGGAGTATGTTCCCATCCTGTGGCTCCTCAACCACTTAGAGTCTCGACTCCTAGAGAGATTTTCAAGTTAGCGACCCATGTCTGGGTACCCACCCCATCACTGGCCAAGCGCATGAGGCAAGTAGCAAAACACAGAAGAAACCAGAGAGGTGGACCTGGTTACTAAAGATGGGGATCTATCCACCTCCAGCTCCCACAGCCCATACCAGGCCATTTCTCTGGACACACAGAACTTTAGACTTTAAAAGTAGATTGACGGTGGATGACCTGATGCACCCCCTCTACTGTGAACTCTAAATCCATTTAAACTTTAAACTGACTGCTCCATTTGTTCGTCCTAGTGTATATAGGCCTCCCAAACCGCAGTCCCCAATAAAACCATTTGAAACTTGAAACTGAATTGACTGCTCTATTTGTTTGTTCTAGTTGACATAGTCCCTCCCAAATAGCAGTCCCCAATACTTGAAATCAACTGAAGAAAGAAGTTGTTTGCCTTCCAATGAGGCCAAACACTCACCCATTCGATTGCAGGTGCCCCACAGGCAGAAATGTAACCTTTGCTGTTATACATGAACAGACTGAACTTAAATTAAAACAGGCAGCTTTCTTCCCAAGGTGGAAGAAGGGGATTGCCCCTGGAATCCACAAATAACTTCCCCCCCCCCCACCAAGGGAGGGGGGGTAAACAGACACTACCGGTGTCCTTCTTGTTTCCTTAAGGACAAACTGAAGACTTTTTCTCTGAGAGAGAAATCACACTGCACTATAATAATGCTTCCTTCTTGCTTAAGGACAAATGGAAGACAGACTTTGAATTCCCAAGATTCTAGAACTACTCTGAGCTGAAGATTCCAACTGTGGCTCATGCAGCTGTGACAATTCTATTATGATGTCATCCCTCTAGTCTCAGCTGTGACTGAGGACAGAGTGAAACAGTGTGAAACCCATTTAACTAAAGGAATAATGCCTGACAGGGTGGGAGTTATGCTGGGATAACATCCCACCTCGGGTGGTTGGGCCCGAGGCCACTGGCCGAGGGCGTCCAACACCCGAGAAGGGATGTTATCCCCAGCATAACTCCCACCCTGGAGGGCATTATTCCTATTATACAATGGCTTGTTGTTTTATAATAAAAAAATAATTTTAAAGAATGTTTTTGTTATTTTTGTTTCTTAAGAGAAAGAGGAGATCATCATGCTGGTAATCATCCATATGATCCATATCATGAGCAGGGATGTTATGCCAGGATAACATCCCTGCTGTGACAGCCAACTGACCAATCAGAAGCCAGGATTCTTTCTTGCCATTGTATAATGGAGTTTCATAAGCTGCCTTCCCTGCCTACCACTAGGTCTTACTGGGATTCTAGTAACCCCAGGTAACAAAGGGGTTACACAGAGATGGTGCAGGTGGCCTCCTAATTCATCCATTGTGTACCACAGAAGACAACAGTAGAAATAGATGAGATGAGATGAGATGAAATGAGAAAGAGGGAGAAGTTGAGATTGCTGTTAATATAGGTCCTGCTGTGTTTTGTTCCCAGAGTCAAGAACCAAAGTGGTGAAGGAGCATGTGCGCGATAGTTGAATATATCTGAAACAAAAGGAGATGGGGAGATTGTATTTAAGTCATACTTCTTGAAATGACAGCAACCTATAGTCCTTTAACAAGTCACCGACTCTCAATTTAGAGTTATTTGGCCAGAAAGTATGGTTGAGAGTTTTGTTTCCTATTTTAAAGTTGGGATTATTTAATATGGGTTGTGATGTGTCCCACGCCATGGACAAGTGTATAGTAGCGTTGAGCTGGGTGTGTACCTGTAGCGTTGCCATGATGGGTGTCATACGCAGACTTTAGGAATATGTTTAATATGAGCATAGATCAGCGTACTAAGATCAATCTCATGAGGAGAACAGAGTGATTTTTTGATCTGAAGCCACAGGGGTCAGTATACTGACGGGTCAACATGTCGGTTCTCTCATCCACAGTAGAAGGACAGAGCAGGTAATAGAGAAGTAGTAGAGAAGGAAATTAGGCAATTGTAGGCCGCCTTGGAGTTTGATTCACTGCAATTTAGAGAAGGCTCTCCTGGGTGTTTTGTTACGCCATATGAAATCGGATACAACTCTGTGTACCTGTGAAAAACGTGTTTTAGGAAGAAAAAGATTACACATTTGTAGAGGGTATAGCAAACGAGGCAAAACATTCATTTTTTACCACATTTATACGTCCCCAGAGTGAAAGAGGAAGTAGAACCCAGCAGTTCAAATCTGTCTTTATCTGAGCAAGGACTTTATCCAGATTGCATTGCTTCATAGTACAGCAAGAGAGAAAATTTCCTAAGTATTTCAGTTTGTCCTTCACCCATTGGAGACCCAGGTGAGATACATCAGAGAATGATGTAGATATTGAGATGCATTATTTCTGTCTTAGAGATGTTAAGTTTATAATTGGAAAATCTACCAAACTCTCCAATAATCCCTAGCGTCGCAGCGATCGATGTAGAGGGATGTAGTACATGTAGAAGTATATCGTCCACGTACACTGAGAGTTTATATCGGTAGGGTCCAACTGTAATCCCTGAAACCTGGGGGGGGGAGCATTAATGCAGTGGACAAGTACTTTTAAGTATAAATGAAACAAAAAGGGAGAAATCCTTGTCTGGTGCCCTGTTGAAGAGTAAGGGGCTGTGATAGTAGGTTGTTACATAATACACAAGCTGAGGGATGCGTGTATAGGACCTTAATCCACTTAATATATTGTGAGTGAAATCGGTATCTGGGCAAAAGATAGAAAAGATAGTCCCAAGAGACTCTGTCGAAAGGATTATCTGCATCCAAGGAAACCAATGCAGATGGGATTAGGGATTCCTTGGACGCAGAGATCAAATATGTTAGCTTGCGCAGATGGTCTGCAGAGAACCTACCTGCAACAAAACCTACTTGTTCTGGACTAATGAGACATTGCCAGAATAGGGCTAGTCTGTTAGCCAGGATTACAGCTAAAATTTTAAAGTCAACATTGATTAAAGAGATGGGGCGATAGTTGGAGACAAGATGGGGATCCCTTCCAGGTTTGGGAAGAACCACTATCGTGGTTTCAGTGAGAGAATGGTCTGAAATACCGAGTTCATAGAGGTAATTGTATGTGTTTAAAAGAACGGGTGCCAGCTGTTTCTTAAAGGTTTTGTAGAATTCGGAAGTATACCTGTCCAGGTCCAGGCGTCTTGTTTAGTGGCAGTGCATCTATTGCAGAGTGTATTTCGCTAATTGAGAGGGGAGCTTGCAAAATATCTATCTGATGCTGTTCTAATTGCAGAAGCTGAATATCTTGTATAAATTGGTTTACACTTTCTGGATTAAAGGAACTGGCTGGGCGGGAGTACAGCTTTTGGTAATAGTCTTGGAAGCACTTAATTATTTCCCAGGGAGAAGTAACTAGATCCCCAAACAAGCTGTGAATAGAAGGAACTATCCTGTTCACCACTTGCACCTTAAGTCGAAGAGCAAGCAATTTGCCCTCTTTATCACCCTGATTGAAATACTGGATTTTTGAAAGTTGTAGAAGATATTCTGCCTTTTCTGTTAATAGGGAGTTATAATGGGCACTGAGAATCTCCAAACTGTTGAGTTCCACAGGGGAAGGGAGAACAGGGAATGACATTTCTGACCTCATTATCTCCTGAAGCAGACTGGATGTGACCTGAGTAGTAATCTTTTTCCTATAGTGGCAAGGCGGATAATTTCACCCCATATAGTACATTTTAGCGTCCCTGCCGAGGACATCGGACTTGGACATAGTGGGAGAGCTGGTGTTGAGAAAGTTAGTAAGAAAGGTATAGAGATGGGAAACCAGAATATCTGATCTGAGTAGCTGACTATTAAATCACCAAACTCTGTCTTTTGGAATGGGAGGTCCTAAGCTCCACTGTAGTAAAGTGGGATGTTGGTCAGAAATAACTTTGGGGAGATAATTACATAATACCAAGGAAAGGTGCCCAATTTCCAATAGAAAATAATCAATACGAGAAAAGGAATTGAGGGGGACTGAATGGAAGGAGTATTCTTTATGTGAGGGAAAAAGTGCCCTTCAAGGGTCAAGGAGACCTACAGAATCCATCATGTCTCTAAGAGCAAGCTGTGCAGGGAAGAGAGAAAGATTACTAGATTTGTAACATCCAGAATGTTACATTATGCCAGGTTCCAATCTCCGCCCAGCAGAATAGGGAGAGAGGACCATGGGGCTAGTTGCACCATGAGAGAAATAAAGAAAGTACAGTTACGTAAGAACTCACCGTAACAAGTAGATTTTCGAGAACAGCTCTTGCAGCAGGTTACACCATTAGGACTGAAGCCGGCAGGCATCAGGACCCCACGGAAAAATTCTAGCTAGCTATCTTCAGCGGAGACCTCTGTGCCATTTCAGCCTACCACCTTCCGGTGGGACAGCGCACAGTGGCACAATTAGATGCCTCTCGGGAATTTTTGAGAGGGGTGTTACATCTTAGGCCACCCATTAGGGACCCAGTGCCTCCATGGGATTTGCTCTTTGTCCTAGAACAACTCACTGCCCCTTGAACCTGCCGCGGATTGCGAGCTGCGTTTTCTGTCATGGAAAATGCTGTTTTTGGTTGCTGTCAAGTCAGCAAGAAGAGTTTCTGAGCTTCACGCTCTCATGTGCAAAGAACCTTACTTAATTTATCCACCGGGACAGAGTATCCCTGAGGACGAAATTTTTGCCTAAGGTGGTTTCTACACTCACTCTCAATCAGGATATTTATTTTATTTATTTATTTATTTATTTTAACATCAGTTTAACAACCTTTGAGCCGGAGGCTCATTTACAAAGGTACCTCGTCACAATGAGGACAAAGACATACATACATGAGACAATCAGCAATACAGTACAGCAATAAGGCACAGTCAAGTTACAAGTAATACAAAACAATCAGCAATACAGTTCAACAATAAGGTACAGTCATGTTACAGGTGATCTGAGACACAACACTGTTATCCTAAAAATTAGGATAAAGCGATCCTTTTTTTTTTTTATGAATTAGGAGGTAGGGTAGAGGAGTTGAAGGAGGCACAGCAGGGGAGAGAGCTGGGATAAGGAGAAGTGCAGCTCAGAGAGCTTTGTCAAGGGGTGAGGTGGGGGGGTCAGGGGCAGTGGCAGGAGTGTGAAGTGAGCAGGTGAGTTTTCAGGCTGTATTTGAAGCTAGCGAGTGAGTGGGCATCAGTGATGCCAGCTGGGAGGGAGCTGTACCAGAAGGGGGCTCTATAGGGGAAAGCCCTTTGGTCCTGGGTGGTCCGTGCCCTTGGAACGACCAGAGCAGCTTTGCTGGAGGCGCGAGTGCACGCCGAGGAGTTAGATCGGTGAATAGAGTTAGTAAGGCCAGGCGGGGATAGACCATGGAGAGCTTTATAGGTAACTTGGCAGGTTTGAAACAAGAGGCACTCATCAAGGTTGAGTAGGATGGACATGGAGTAAAGATGGCAGGTATGGGTGAGTCTATGGGCACTGGTAATAAGTCGACATGCTTTGTTGAGCGTTAAGCGTACCTTGCGGAGGGCTGTCTGGTCTGCCACGCCATATACAGGAAGGCCGTAGTCAATTAGGGATAGAACCAAGGAGGTGACAACCAAGCGGAGGGAGTTTGCAGGGAGGCATTTTTTGTGCCGGTATAGGATACCCAACCGTGCATTGGAGGCAGAGGTCAGGGCAGTGATATGGTTATGAAAAGAGAGAGCAGAATCGAAGGTTATGCCAAGGTATTTATAGGAGCGTACAAGTTCTATAGGGTGATTATGGGCGGAGTGGACAGATAGAGGAAAGTTGCTGGACTTATTTTGAGGGTGTGTAACAAGCATAGATTTAGTTTTCTTAAGGTTGATGACGAGACAGTGGTCAGAGAACCAGGTTTCAGCTGAGGTGTAGGCACGCTGAAGGGAGTTCCTGGAGTGAGACGGGTTGCTGTCGGAGGCAAAGAGTACTGCGTCATCAGCATAGAGTAGGACATTTCCTGCACATGCATTGGGCAGGGAGTTGAGGAAGAGAGAAGAGTAAGGCCCAGTATGGAGCCTGGGGAACTCCTGAGCGGATTGGGCAGGTACCGGAAAGAGTGCCACCAATCCTCTCACACGCTGAGAGCGGTTGGACAAGTAGCTGGCGCACCAGGAGACTGGACCAGAGGCAAAGCCCACACTGGCAAGTGTAGCTAACAGGAGAGGGTGTGAGACGGTATCAAAGGCTTTTGATAGGTCTATAAATACCGCACCAGCGAGGGAGCCAGCATTAAGTGAGTTATGAAGGAAGTTAGCAAACTCCAGGAGAGCAGTATTGGTGCTATGACCAACTCTGAATCCATGCTGTTCAGGACAAAGGACATCATATTTCATGAGGTAATCAGATATTTGGCTAGCAACAATGTTCTCTAAGGCTTTAGAGAGGCGAGAGAGGATAGAGATAGGCTGGTAGTTGCCGGGGAGCGTCCTATCACCACCCTTGTGAATAGGGGTAACAATGGCAACCCTCCAGACAGAGGGGAATTGCCCTAGGCAGAGGGACTTATTAAAGAGGCAAGTGATGGGTGAGATGACCTGATCCAGGACCTGACGTAGGAGACAGGGATCAAGGGAGTCATTGCCAATAGAGTTGCACTTTAGGGCTTTTAGTAAGTAGGGCCTGACCTCATGGGTGGTGACAGAGCCGAAGGTGGAATGGGGCGGAGATGGGAGGGGCAGATATGGGGGAGGAGGATTGAAGAAGTTGCATGGGAGCACTGCACTAAGGTCAGTGAAGGAGTTATTGAGGTGTGTTGCAATGAGGGCGGGGTCAGTGGAGGTAGTCCCTTCGATGTCAAGATGCGATAGGGGTGGGGAGCGAGCTCCACCATTTAGCTGCTTGACATTGTCCCAGAAGGACCTGGGGCTACCCCAGGAGGAGGTAAGAGAAGCTTGGTAATAATCGGCCTTTGCTTTGCGGACAGCCCACATACACTTATTCCGGGCAGCTGCGTAGGCCTGTCTGTCAGCAGGGAGGCCTGTTTCAACAGCTTTACAAAGGCAAGTTATCCCGCTGCTTGCTAAGTGTGCAAGGCAGGGTAATCCAGGGGTGTGTCTTACTTAGATCTACATGGGGTTAGGGGTGCGAGATGTCACAGGCAGAGTTAAAGGTGTAAACAAAGAAGGCAAGTGCCTTGTCAATATCAGGGTGTTTAGTAGGGACCAATCAGTGCAGGCTAGATAGAGTTTTAAGTCTTTAGCCCACCAGGTCTAAGCGCGATTTGACGACGGTGATGTGAATAGAGGGTTTGCAAGGAGGTCGCCCAGAAGAAGAGAACTGGGAGTGGTCACTAAGGCAGTCTGGGAGGATTTGAATATTGTGGACGCGGATAGGCCTGTTGGCGAGCACATCCAGAAGAGTGCAAGTGCTCTTCTGGGATTTAACCTGGTAGGTTGGGAGACTAGTTGTGTTAGATCAATAGCAGAGAATGCCTCACGGGAGGCGGACGCCTTGGGAGAAAGCCAATTGATATTCAGATCACCTACCAGGATTTGGTCAGAGGAGTTAGGTAGGGAGGTAATATAGTCAATTAGGGGGCCCAGTGCCTGGGCTTGGTTTTTTGGGGTATGTAAGCTGTAGTCAGGAAGATTGGACCCCTGGAGGGGTCAGGTGATAATTTTAGTGTTAAGGCCTGGGCATTATAATCAAGGATGGGGGGGGGGCTAGACCAATGAGCGGGTCTTTAACATAGATGGCACATCCACCACCTCTCCTGCCGATCCAGTCCAACCAGTGGAGGGAGTAGCCTGGGGGAGAGAGACCTGGGCATCAGAGGTGGAGCCAGACAGCCAGGTTTCAACTAAGGCAATCACATCAGGATTATGAACAGTCACCCAGCATTGTAGGGAGTCCAGTTTTTTGAGGAGGCTACAAATATTTATGGAAACGATATGAAGTCCAGTCGATTTCAAAGGGGAACCATTGAAGACAGGCCCAGGGTTGGGATGGATATTGCCAGATAGAAGCAGAAGGAGGAGAGCAGCCCTAGGAAGGAGGTGGCAGAAGGGAAGTTTACACCGGTTCGGGGAAGGGGTTTGGGGGGTGAGGCGGTATAAGGGGAGGCAGGAAGCACAGACAGGGAATGCTAGCGTGATAAGATACAAGAGTGGGCAGGGGTGGAGAGGGGAGGCCAAGGGATGGTGGTGATGAGGGAGGGAGTAGGTGTGTGAAGGAGGATGGGGGATGGGGCTGGGGAGGGGGAGGCAGGGGGCAACTGGGGCACAGGTGTAGCTGAGTAATGGGCAGAAGGTAGTCCTAGGAGAGGCGAGGAATATAATAAGGAGGAGAGGGAGTGGGGAACAAGCTGGACCAGGGATGACAGGCATGCTAGGAGTGGGAAGGGGATTGCAGAGAGACACAGAAACGGATTTAGAGCTCCAGTGGGCGAACACAGGGGTAGTATAGGGAGATAAGGTTTAAGGAGGATGAGAGGAATCAAGCACTGCCTAGTGGCCACCCAGTATAATCTGCAAATGGGAAAGTGGGGACTTAGGTGTGGGGACGCAGGAAGTGACGTAGGCGGCCGGAGCCAATAAGACAAGGGCCGCCCCTGGGTGGGGTGGTTGGGGAGGTGTGCGAGTAGCACCCCACAGCCGAGTCCACGGAAACAATCAGTGGGCTGTGGAGCTAGGTAGCCAAGAGTTTAGCAGAACACGGCCGCTAAAATCTTCAGAAGCCACGATGTTGGAGGCTTTTTTACCTGGAGGTAGTAGCAGCTGGAGCTTCTTTGTTCCTGCACCCGCCGCGGTCGGCAGCTTTCTGTTGGGGGGGGGGGTGACCTGCCTGAAAAGGTAGGAAGGGCGTAATTAGTATGCAGCGGGAGAATGGAGTGTGGCTAGCTTGGGTAGCAGACTGCACATGCGCAGGTACACAGGTAGCACAACGCAGAGCATAGCACAGTAAACCCCCACCCTGCTATTATATCACAGTAGTGAGCTTTAAAACAAACTAAATCCACACAGCTCTACACAGTAAGATAGTTAAGTGTAGTGCTGCAGAGGGCAATGCAATTAGGCTTGATGCCCACATAAACAAATGATTGTACAACTATTACATTCAGGCTTTAAACTTAGAGGAAAAAACGATTTCACAGCATCTACTGATGACCACAAGCTGGAACAGTGCAAATCTATAACAATCAGGCTTAAAACTGAATATAATCAAATCAACAGCATCAGCTACAGATAGACCTAGGATGAGACATGTAAGCATAGCAGGCAGCAACACATCAGTGCTGCAGCTGAAAAGTCCATTAACAAGCGCAGTCTTGTCTAGCCTAGGTTTGGTAAGGTTTAGCGACCCAGCCACCCTTACAGGTAGCACCCCACAGCCGAGTCCACGGAAACAATCAGTGGGCTGTGGAGCTAGGTAGCCAAGAGTTTAGCAGAACACGGCCTTCAAAAACGCCCAGAAGCCACAATGTTGGAGGCTTTTTTACCTGAGGTAGTAGCAGCTGGAGCTTCTTTGTTCCTGCACCAGCCGGTCGGCAGCTTTTGTGGGGGTGACCTGCCTGGAGGTAGTAGCAGCTGGAGCTTTTTGTTCCTGCACTGCCCGTCGGCAGCTTTCTGTGGGGGTGACCTGCCTGGAGGTAGTAGCAGCTGGAGCTTTTTGTTCCTGCACCCGCCGCGTTGGCAGCTTTCTGTGGGGGTGACCTGCCTGGAGGTAGTAGCAGCTGGAGCTTCTTTGTTCCTGCACCCGCCGCGGTCGGCAGCTTTCCGTGGAAAGGATATTGACCTGCCGGTCTACTTCCCAAATTACTCTAATAGAGGAGAGGCACTGCTCCACACCCTGGATGTTCACCGCAGCTTGAGGTATTACCTCAACAGAACTAAACAGCTTCGTAGTTCGGAGCAACTTTTCGTTTCCTTTTCTGAAAGGATGATGGGCCAACCAGTATCCAAACAGTCCCTGTCTCGCTGGCTTGTCCAGTGCATCTCATACTGTTATGATATCAAACAAAAGCCCTCCCGGAATCAGTCCGGGGTCATTCCACTAGGGGTGTGGCCACCTCCTTTGCAGCACTTCGAAACGTCTCCACCTCTGCCATATGTGCTGCAGCCACTTGGAGCTCTGTACATACGTTTATCAGGCATTATAGCCTGGACATCGCTCACGGCGAAGAGCCGCTCGCCTGGCTGTGCTACAGGGTCTCCTGTCCTAGATTCAGGGCCTGGAATGTAATTTCAGTTTCCTCCTCACAGAATGTTTGCATCACATTGCTTGGGAATCAGTCCACGGTGATTTGTTGCAAGAGCTGCAAAGTTCTCAAGTAAGATAGTACAGTTACATAAGAACTTACCGTAACAGTAGATCTTCGAGAACAGCTCTGCAGCAGGTACTTTCCCGCCCACCTTCCCCTTGAGGAGGCATGGCTTAGGCCTTTACTAACAGGATTTTCCCTTTGACTTGGACGGTGGATCCCCGGTCTCCCATTCGCTGTCAGCCTGGCGCCAGAAGTCTCCGCGGAGAACTGGGAATCGGGCGACCGCCCCCTTGGCGTACCACGCCTGACGTCGGAGGCGGGACAGACGTCGGGTGCGGTCCCCGCTGAAGATAGCTAGCTAGAATTTTTCCGTGGGGTCCTGATGCCTGCCGGCTTCAGTCCTAATGGTGTAACCTGCTGCAAGAGCTGTGTCTCGAAGTAAGATCTGGGGATCCTACGCTGTTGGACCATGTACTGACCCAATCACAATCTCTGAATGGCCTATTAGGGCCCCGACGAGAATGAACCTGTCATGGGTGTCTGTTATGAGGTCCAACAGTCGAAAAGACAATCTTCGTGCCACTAGAGTAGCGACACACCACCAGCAGGTGTCAGAACCCGTACCCAGTGCCTGACCCACCCAGGACCTCCTAAACTGGAGAACCAGGGATGAATGCAAATGGGTTTCCTGGAGAAATGCAACATCATTATCCAATTTACAAAGACGTAAAAGTATTTTCTCCCGCTTAACAGGAGATTGGACACCTCTGATATTCCATAAACAAAATTTATAACTGACCATCATAATAAATCCTGTTAAAGAATATCCTCTGTCAATGCTACGCAGTCTGGGCAATGACCAGTTCTCCTCATAGAGTAAAGTTGAAGTCTGGCAATGTTGCATACATTCCCCCGAATGCTTATCACACCCTATATGAAACCGAACTAATGGCAGAACTTGCCTGAAAAGCCCTAGACAAGTAAAAGAGGTCATAGGACTCATCCTATGAAATAATTTCTTACTTCCCCTAAGCCTACCTAAGTGTCCTCTTAGAATTTCAGAACTCTGTTCAAAGGCCAAAATAGATTGAAAAAGACAACTAAGAATCCCCCATTCCCTCCCTCCTTCCCTCCAGTGCCCGCCACCCACAACCAGGAAAACAAAGCCTATAATGAGCTGCTCTATTGCTTGGTCTGCCAAAAACATCTGCAGCCATCCATTATGACACAGAAAAGAGAATACTGTTCTGAATAACGCCCCTAAGACAGCTGTGGGTACCCCCTCCCCCAACTACGGCACACAATCCCCTGCTTGGGCTGCAGATTCTTCCACAAGCCCCCCCGCCCCAACCCCCAACATTGTAATACAGCAAATTGGGATAATTACCACAATAAGTATCTTTTTTTTTTTTTGTTGAAATTTTTATTTCTGGATTATATGTAATACAGCAATACCATATAACATATTGTACCAAAATGAAAAAGAAATTCATAGTCCCCCACAATGGTCTGGTGGAGAAACTGATGGGGTTAGGAGTAGGCCCTTTGATGGTCAGATGGGTTGAAAACTGGCTAGCTGGACGCACTCAGAGAGTAGTGGTTCGTGGGGAGCTCTCGAACCCTAGAGAGGTTGGTAGTGGGGTACCACAGGGCTCGGTCCTGGGTCCGATCCTGTTTAATGCATACATATCGGACATCAGGGAGGGTATAGGTGAAATGAGTCTCTTCATGGATGACTCCAAGATGGGAGCAGTAGTTGAGGGAGAAGAGGGGGGTGGCCTGCAAGGGGACCTGGACACCCTGGAAAGCTGGGCTCACACATGGAAATTAAATTTCAATATCACCAAGTGCAAGGTGTTGCATCTTGGTTGGGGAAACCCTAAACACAGGTACACACTGGGAGGGGAGGCGCTGGAGGCCTCAATAGGGGAAAAAGACCTAGGGGTCATGGTGGATACATGTATGAATAACTCTGAGCAGTGCAGGAGAGCAGCTAGCAAGGCAAACAGGATGTTGGGATGCATCGTAAGGGGGATCACCTCTAGGAGCAAGGAAGTGATTCTGCCACTGTACAATGGACTGGTTAGACCACACCTTGAGTACTGTGTACAGTACTGGAGACCACATTTGAAGAGGGACATACAGCTCCTGGAGAGGGTACAGAGGAGGGCAACAAAGATGATACGAGGGCTAGGGATCTACTTATGAGGACAGACTTGAGGAGCTCTGCCTGTTTTCATTGGAGGAGAGGAGACAGGGGACATGACTGAGGTCTTCAAGTACCTCAAGGGAATAAATAGGGTAAACATGGAGGGATCTTTAGACTAAAGCAGGGAGGTATCACCAGAGGGCATGGTTTGAGTTGGAAGGTGGAAGGGTGAGGGGAAAAGAGGAGGAGGTTTTCACCGAGAGGTGGTGGACCCTTGAATGCACTGCCTGGTGAGCTGGTTCAGAGATCCACTGTGGAGGGCTTCAGAGAGGGTGGGACAGACACAGAAAGTGGATGTATCAGATGATGGCCTGTCCCGGGGTGGGGATGGATGATAGGGGTTTCTAGAGAACAAGGGATGGGAGGGTCTCGGCACCCAACTAAGGATCTAGGTTCGAGCAGACTCGATAGACCGTAAGGCCTAATCTGCTGCCAAATAGTATGTTAGTATGTTATCTCACTCCCAAGTACAAACTAGGAATCGGGAAAAAAACAGTATTTTATAAACCTCCTTGTAGAGTGAGCCACAAAAAACATCTATCATAACAAGGAAAAACCCTCCGATTAGATAATAATTTAGGGTATAGCACTCCCACCCATCATATAATACAATAGGCAATTTGCCATTATTTCTGCCCCACGCAGGAGAGCAAAGCAATAGTGGAGGGCTGAACAACCCTACAGTGAGAAACTAGACTAGGATTTAATAATAGATTGTCTTGGCTCAATTAAGTTATACTGCACCCCTGACAATATTGTCAGACCTGCTAAATGACAGGGAGACAGGCTAGTGTAAGGAGAATACAGTAGTTCACAAGCTGAGTGGGGTAATATAACCCCCAAAAATTGAAATTTCTCATAGTAGGCAGGCAGTTTCATAACAGATTAAATTCCAAAGCAATCCAACATGGCATGACCAACTGAGCTGAACAAGCCAGACATTAAAACACCATCAAGAAAGACATGGTTTTCTATGTGTTAGCCCAAAGAAAAAGATCAGGTTTAACTATTACAGGATCAGTCATTTGCATCCGATTCAGAACTAGTATCTGAGCTTGTCGTCTGCTTAGACAAAGACTTTTGGGCTTCTATTAGTTTGTCTGCTAAAATGGCCGCAGCTTCAGGAGTTAGTAAGAAGAGGTTATTCCCCTGTAACAGTAGTTCTAGGAGTGGTATATGTTGTTCATCCACACTCTTTGGCATGTCCCTATCTCCTTTAAGGCTCATCGGAAGTCTTCAAGCTGGCTCCTCCCACCCACCTGGGTGGTATATACCTCAGCTCCGCCCCATGATGCCAGATCTTAGCCCGCTGGAAGCCAGGTTGTGTGCGTCCGCAGCCGGGGAGGTCGGGTGGGTCCATGTGGATGAACAACATATACCACTCCTAGAACTACTGTTAGTCACAGGTGAGTAATCTATTCTTCTAGGAGCGTGGATATGTTGTTCATCCACACTCTTTGGCAGACTCCTAGCAGTTCTCCAGAAGGAGGGAGGCAAGGCACACACCCACTACTTAGGGAACAGAGATTGGAGAACTGAGGCCCCAAAACCAGCATCCCAGTGTGACTCAAGGTCGATGTGGTAGTGGGTGATGAAGGTGTTTGCTGACTTCCAGGTAGCAGCCCGACAGATTTGCTGGATAGAGAGGTCCCTGGAAGCAGCCACAGATGCAGCAGTTTGGTGGGTAGAATTAGCTCTTATCCCTCTGGAAGGCTCCTTGCCCACCAACTCATAGCACAGACCTATGCATAATGTAATCCATCTTGCAATAGTCCAGTTCGCTACAGGTCTGCCAGAAGCGGCTTCAGCATAGGTGACAAACAGCTGGCGAACCTCTCCCCAAATTTCCACCATCCTCTCCTTATAAAAGGAGACAGCACGTCTCAGGTCCAAAGTATGGAGCCTGTACTCGGCCTCTGAGGTGTAATTAGAGTAGTAAAGAGTTAGCACGTGGTTAAGGTGAAACTCTGACACCACCTTCGGAAGGAATTTTGGGTTGGGGCGTAAGACAACCTTGTCCCTGTGGAAGACCAGATAAGGGAAGTCCACTGAAAGCACCTGGAGCTCCCCTGTCCTTCTGGCAGACATGATAGCCACCAGGAAGGCTGTCTTTAACGACAAGTGTGATAACTCACACTTGTGCATTGGTTCAAATGGCTTGCCCATGAGCTTTGCCAGTACCAGCAGTACATCCCACGAAGGTGGAGGTTCACGCACCAGAGGGGATGTGTGATCCAGGCCTTTGGAAAAGCACCCGACCACTGTCTCCTGCGCCACCATCGGCTGACCGGCCCGCAGCCGGTAGGCAGGGATGGCTGTCAGGTGCACCCTGATGGTCAATGACCAGAGACCCCCTTTGGAGAGAGACCAAAGGCAGTCAAGAATGTTAGCCACTGAACAGGATAAAGCGTCCAGGCCCTTACCCCGACACCAAATGTAAAACCTTTTCCATTTAAAGGCATAACATTTCTTGGTCATTCTTTCTAGATGCCTCCACCACGGTGTAGACATCTTCAGAAAGACCCAAAGCCTGGAACTCTAGCCGCTCAGGTACCAGGCTGTGAGGTCCAGGGATTGAAGGTCCGGATGAAACAATTACTCACCAAAAGTACAGTTACATAGGAACTTACCGTAACAGTAGATCTTCGAGAGAGGTTCCTTCAGTAGGTCATCACATATAGGAGTGGCACCACCTGGTGTCGGGCCGCATGGCAGACTTTTCTAGCAACACCTGATGGGGGACCACCCATCCGGCATCACGTGACTGACGTCAGCGTGACTGTATATAGTGGGCGGTCCCCACGCCCACCCTCCAGTTCTCCCGCCAGAGCCAGGAAGAGGCCATATAGCAGGAGTGCCCAAATTGGCTCCAATCAGGAGTGGAACCCCCCAGGTAGGGATCCCCAGGATACCCAAAGGGGTAATGGGGGACAGTTCGTGGCCTAGAGTAGATTCCCAATGACGGATCAGGCGTCGGGGGAACCAACGTCGGACCCACCGTTGTATATATGGGCGAAGGGTCTGGCGTCCGGACAGTCCACGTTGAAGGGACCGACGTCAGCACCGGCATGACCTGATCCGGCGCTGGAAGAGGATCCAGCATCGGAGGGTCCAGCGTTGGAACCGGACAAGGGAGCTCCAGCGTAGGGGTCGGGTCCGGCGTCGGGGCCAGAGGTAAAGGTCCGACGACCAGGCCCGGCTGAGGGACTGTCGCCGAAATCATTGGCGCTCTGAGGAGGCGCCGGTGTCCCGCTGGAAGGCAGAGGGGCCTCCATAGGAAGGCCACTTAGCCGTGAAGGAGCCTCCTGATCCGAGATCCCCGAGGGGGAATGCGGAGAAGTACCCACAATGTTGAGAGGCTCGATGGGTTCTCAGAGTATCGCCGGACACGTCCGGGGAGGAGTGTGAGAACGCGGGCGTAGTGGAAGGAGGGAGAGAGGCCTTCTCTCTCTCTGGTCCTGCCGGACGTCGGGTGAGGTGCCGTTAGGCCCTGACAGGGGAACCACGCCCGTGCTTAGCGGGCAAGGCCACGTGGTCAGGGGAGGAGCCCCTGGCTGGCTTATCAACCATGGTCGGGCGACTGCCCCCAGCTGGGGGAATAGACTTAGCCTGCTCCCTAGTCTTCTCCTTGTGCTTTTTTGAAGGGAAAGATTTTTCGGACGAATCCCTAAGGCGCTCCATCTTTTTCTCCAGGGAGGCCAAATGTGTTTTGAGAAAGTGGGCTTCCAATGCCTGCTGTCTCCGTCTTTTAGTGGCCTGGTTGAATGACTGTCAATCAGGGCAGGAGGAAATGGTTTGGGCCTAAGCAGAGAACACACTGCCGATGACCATCTTTGTGCGGGATCTGCATGCCACAAGCTGAGCACTTTTTCTTCGGAGAAGACATCAAAAACTCGTAAAGATTTGAAGAAAATTGTGAGGGAAAACACCCGATGTGAACAAACTTTCTCGATGATCGCTACAGGAAGTCTGTGATGCAACTGACACAAGGCGACGGCGGGAAAGAACTGGAGGGCGGGCGTGGGGACCGCCCACTATATACAGTCACATTGACGTCAGTCACATGACGCCAGGTGGGCGGTCCCCCATCAGGTATTGCTAGAAAAGTCTGCCATGTGGCCAGACGCCAGGTGGTGCCAGTCCTATATTTGATGACCTACTGAAGGAACCCTCTCAAAGTAAGATGTAATATTACTTCTTCCAGGATATTCTTTAGCAATATTGACAGATGCAGTATGCCAGCTGGGTTCAACTGCCCCGGAGAAGAGGCGTCAATGTAAATGAGGAAGGCACTGGCCAATCAGGATACAGTTAGAGCAGAGTGCTGCCTGCAGTCAGCCTGAGGGACCTCAGAACGCATTTTGGAGCTGAAAAAGAGCAAAGACAATGCCCGCTAGGGGCAAAAAACTGTTAGCAATAACCCACCATATATTCTAACCACTAAAAAGGAAAAATATATATATTTATTTATTTTTTAATCACAGGAAAGAATGACAGTCATCAGATTTGGCTAAATCCCCTAACAGAGCCTTTAGACAAGGTTTCCCGGGGAGGAAGGGTGGGAGTGTCAATAACGTTAAAGAATACCCTGGAAGAAGTAATATTACTTAGGTGAGTAATTGTTTCTTCTCGCCCCAGGAATTATTTGGCATCTATTGACAGATGCAGACTTCGAAGCAGTGTAGTTGGGAAGAGGGCACAGAAACCTATTTTAAGAAGAGGCTCTGAAGTACCGTCCTGCCAAACTTGGCATCCTATCAGACTACACATCCAAGAAACAATTTTATTGAATGTGAGAAACAAGTTTCAAATAAGTGATCTGCACACTTCTAGTAAGGATATAGCCTTGAACACTGCCAAGGAGGCAGCTGTTCTCCAGGAAGTAGGCCCTAAGCACGAGAAGGGCTGAATGTCAGCCTTGCTGTACCACACCCGAAATATGGGAAAACAGTCCCACGGGAAAATATTCTTGGTCACTGGTTTCTTCTTTTCTGCGAAATGCAGGAAAAGAAGGGATGATAATGACAGTACCTGAACTGCTAGGACTGCTGACACAGACCAGCAGGACTAATTCATGCCCCATCCGAGCAGCTTGAGATAGCCATGACAGGACTTGCCTGAGAGCAGGACAAGCAGGGAAAAAGGGCTGATGAAGGTGGAAATGGTAGATACTTGGGGAAAAGGATTTCCTATCCATCCAGAGGACTAAATTGTTCTTATAGGCACTGAGAGGATAAGGCCCAAAAGAAAAACCCAAAACTCTGAAAATCCATCTGACAGAGGAAAAGACAAGCAGAAAGGTTGTCTTCGATGTTACTCGCTTCAAGACAGAATTGTCACAGGTTCAAAGGGACACCCCATGAACTTGAATATACAGAGGTTTGTGTTCCATGGGAAGAAACTCCGGTCCCTAGAAGGGTCTGGAAATGAAACGGCCCCTTGTGGAATTCTTTGAAATGGTCTGAGAAATTACAGATTTCTCTTGCCTGACAGAAAAAGAATCCAAGTAACCATCAGGAGTAATCCCAAAAAAGAGGCCTACCGACCTACTGTAGATAAGAAAATAACATCTTTATATATTTTTACAGAAAACAAGTCAAAAGACCAAACTAGTTCCGAGTACAAAATAGTAATGCCTGGATATGAACTAAATAATCCAATCATGACAGGAAAGAGGGTTGAAAAATTCTAGGCTGTTGTCCTTGTACACAGAGGAAAAACCATTTCCACTAGGAAACTGAGATTTACGTGGTACTAAACCTTTTTTTTTTTTTGGTTTTTTTTTTAGACGTGACAGTCCTTATTTGGCTACAGGGACTCTAGGAGAGCTAGCCTCTCAAGAACCAGGCCTTGAGGAGAAAAGACTGGGCACTAAGAAAACACTACTCCTGTGCAAGAAAGGAAGTAGCTTGTGGAAATGAAAGCAGCCAGAAGGCTGTTTAACTGAAACATTTTTTATCAGAAAGTACCAAGGTTGTCCAAAGCCACCGGGATCGTGGTGACTGATTCCTTAACTAGAAAGGTACTTAAAAAACAAGGGATATATAGGAGAGAGAGAGAGAGAGAGAGAGAGAACACTTCTCCAACCAGTCTTGAGATAAGAAAGTCCGTTGGAAGGAACCCCGATCTGGGGCCTGCAACAGGAAAAAGTAAAAACTTGTGGTTCAGTCTGGAGGCGTAAATTCAGATCTGGACCGGACGTTACCCCCTGAATGATGTGGCTAGGACTTGAGTGCTGAGGGCTCACTTGTGGTGGCCCAGACTAACGCGGCTTAGAGGATCTGCCAAGGGGTCCACTTGCGGTGGCCCTGACTATGCCAAAGTGTTGTCCTTGCCCGACAGATGGATGAGTGACTAAGACACCTCCAAAGAAGCCAGCTAGAGATCAAAACTCGTAGCTATTGAGGAGAGATTGGAAGTCTTGTGTCCCAAATGCTCGTTGGTGTGACACAGGGCAGGAATACCATCCGGTCCTCTCTGAACTAAACCTCTGGAATGAAATAAAGCAGGCCTGATAGAGATACTCTGAGATTCCAGGGACTGATGAAAGAAGGACTCTCTCAGAAACCAAGACCAAATGATGGAACCCCCCGAAGGGAAGCGTCCACTACAAAGAAGTCTCTGTACCGAAGATTTGAAGGAGAAGGTGTGAAGTTCACTGTTTCCTTACACCAGTCCAGCTTGTAACAGGGTTCAGGCTTCATGAAAAATTCTGTTACTTGGAATCTGACCTAGAAGTCTAGCCCCTGGGACTCTAGTTACACATTTATGCACCATATACAGGGAACGAACTTTCCCTGACAAGAGATGAGCATTGCCCCTCAAGAGTTAGATTTAGATGGTTAGGAAACTTTTTTCTAGTAGGTATAAAAAAAAAAGAATACTGTAGGAAATAACATGTCAGACTTAGGGCTTGAAAACCAAAGTCAAGGAGAATTGGCTAAGGACGGCCAAGCCTCTGAGAAGGGAAACCAGGGATTCCCTATCTTCAGGTGAGAACCACCAACCTACCCAGATACCTGGAGAAAAGCCTGAATTTTTACTCTGTATCTGAGAACACTCTGGAGGCATGGAAGAAAACTGGTAGCCACCTGAGAAAAAAACCCAGGCTAAGGAACTGAGAACACAGAATTTATCGAGGAGCGCAACTGCGTATCCAAAAGAAAGACCTGAGTCAAGAAAGCATCCTGACCCCAGGTTCAGGAAGCTGACAACGATTTGCTGTTCCCTAATTTCCTTTAAAATTCAGGTAATAGCCCGGAAAAAAGGTCCGACTCCCAAGGAGAAGGTAATCCTTTCACGACTTTGACCCTCACGAGGTTCTAGTGCACTAGTTTCTACTGCTGACATGCTACTGGAGAAAAACAGAGAATGCAGCACTTGGAGGTAAACTTTAGTTATTTATTTACTTATCATGTACAGACACAGATACATACATATATATATATATATATATATATATATATACACATATATACATAAAACAAAGAACCTCTGTCGTAAACACTGAGGCAAGGTTCTAAAGGGCATTTGACTGGAAGCCAAGTTTCAAGAAAATACAAAATCACATGCCTTTACAATGCAAAGCATCATGAAAGCATGTAAATCACCACAGAATGTTATGCTGGTCCAACTTTAAGCAGAGCATAACATTCTGTGGTGATTTGCATATGCAGCCATGATGTTTTGCATTGTGGGGCATGCGTGATTTTATATATATATATATATATATAGATATATACACACACACACACACACACACACACACACACACAATGGGGTGAGTGGTAAATGAGTGAGATAAAACAGTGCATCATCCACTGCAGTGTGATATTTTTATCCTCTGCTCTACTGTGATATCATCAGCCATTTACACACACAGGTCACAAAAGCTCATCATTCTAGGCAGCTTTCCCCTCAGCGTACAAGAAACACCTGTGCTGTTACCATAGACACAAATGCAGAACTACTTCAGAGGTCTCACTGCTGCCTACAGCAAACTCAGTGAGCATTACAAAACACACCTATTACCACCCCCCGCCCCCACCAACTTCCAGCTCATTACTGAGACTGCAGCCAGAATTCTAAACAGCACAGCTTCACAGAACAGTCTAAACTACTGCCTACAGCTAACTCAACTACCACTGAAACACACTCTCACTTGTTCCTCAAACTCTGATTCTCACCCATTACAATTACTGTGATACTATCAGCTTGACTACAGCCAGAATCCTAAAGAGCACAATTTCACAGAACACTCTGCACTCTGCCTGCAGCTAACTTAATTACCACTGAAAACAGTATCAGCTGTTCTGACGCTCTGCCTCGCAGCGCATTACAATTACTGTGATGCTCTCAGCTTCACTGCAGCCAGACTTCTAAACAATACAGCCTCACAAAAGTATGTTTCTCACTCCTACCTAAAACTAACTCATTTAGCATTGCAAAACACACTCATGGGTCTCCCAGAGTTTATAACACTGCCAGCCCATTCAGAAAAGCTCACACACAGAATGAGCAAACACATAAACAGGAACAGAACACAAGAGAGCATAACAAAACTTCTAAAACTCTTGGCTCTATTATATATATTGAATACATGATGGTCAGATTGTGTGCTATGGCAAATATTGTCACTCCTGCATCGTGAGCTCTAGATATCTCACTCTGCAGGAGTGACAATATTTGCCATATCACACTCATGCCCATCATATATCCCCTATATATAGGTAGATATTTATATGTCAATATCTGCATACATTTATCTCCTTTTATTTATTTATTTTTACACCAACTAAAAAAGGGGGTTAAAACTTGAACCAAGAAGAAGTAACTAAGAAAAGAGATTACCAGGAATGAAAAGCGATTCCTGCCTAAACCCTGGAAAACTTCACATTTGGAAATCTCTAATGTGCTGCGAGAGGAAAAGGGTTAAGGGAGAATACTCCACCAAGTCCCCATATCCTGAGACTTCTGGGGAAGGAATGCTTATCTTTAACTGAGTACTAGGAGAGTTAAACTCATCCATACATGCCCGGCAGCTTTAGTTTGCCATAAAGATAAACCAAAATTTGCACCAAAGCATAACCCAAAAGGCCGGAGACAGGCAAGCCTGAGGGAAATGACCTATGCCAAGACTCCAGAAGCTGTAACATTATGACTCAAGGTTATGAGAGCACAGCGCTATCATATGCCACTTGGGTATTTCAGCAAACCTTGTGAATAGTGGTCCAGAGCTGTCGCACTATGGCAAGGATAGGAAACATCAAAAAACTCTAATATATAATAGCGTATGCTACAAAGGTAGGAGGCATTACGTAAATTTTTTTTACACTTGGTATATGATTATCTAGAGTCTATCTCTGGAGGGAAAGCAGACAGTGGTACAAGGCTGAGAAGCAGGCTGCTGTTTGCACTAACTCTCTTTAATCTGAAAGTGTCCAGATAAAAACAGCAGAACACTTACCGGGCTGGTATTTCCTCTTAATGCTTCTGTCAACCCTGAAAAAGAAGAAGGGGTTTCCAGAACCTACCTGTAGGAGTCTTCAGAGAGTTGTCAACTTCTTTGGAAGAGAGCAACCACCACATCTATGAAGTCATCATCCTCCACCTCTTTATCGGTGTCGTCCTGGAGAGAAAAGTCCAGGGAGTCCACCGGTTGAAAATAAATGCCTCATTATACCATGACCTGAATCAACCTCAGGGTTACCGACTGGGATTAGTGGGCCCAAGAGGAGTTCATGAAGGAAAATTCTCTCCTAAATTACTAAAAGTAATAATAATAAAAATAATATCCTTGGGCGTAAGGATTAACATGGAGAGGGGTACTCAGACCCGAAGGAGCCGAGAACACGCCCAGAAATATAAAGTCTGGAATAATTGCCAAGCTCACAAAAATTCAGTTGCAGAGGGCATAATTTTGTCAACCCCTGATGACTCCCTAAGGCCTTCAGGAGGGAGGATCAGAGGAGATTAATCTCTGTCTTTGTGCAGGGAAGAGGGCACCCTGCCTATTTTCAAATTAAAGGCTTTGACAGAGAAACAACTTCTACAGAACCAGACTTGTAATAATTGAAGTCCTAAGGGAACTTGTCATTTCTTTTGTGTTAACTTGAGGTACCCTCCTCAGCGCTTTTAGAGGAGGGGGAGGCAGACTGAAAGCCCAGTTAATAATAGTTAAGACAAAGTTTAAACAAATCAAAATCAACTTTAAGAGATTTTATTTTATTGTATTTTTTTTCTTTCACAAAGATGAAAAAACAGAACCACCTCCACGCCTCTTGTCAACAATCAATCAAATCTTTATTTATCCAGGCAAACATCGTTGAGCACACAGCTCATTTGCAAGATGGACCTGGCCCACTGCATGGCACAAAGCCCACTGCACAGCAAACAAGAGAATCTCACCCCAAAAGAGAGGAGATTACCCTTCAAATATCAATCATTTTGAATTTAACTAGAGAAAAAAGGGTTCCAAGAATTCACACTGATGCGCAACGGAAAAATTGCGCATGTGCACTAAAAAACAAATCAAAGATTTTAGCGCAAAAGTGTTAAAAAACGCTGATAAACACTCAAAACTAACGAAGAAAATAAAAAAGACGCAATTTATCACACACATGAGCAAATTTTACTGGAAAACCACGTGGGAAAAACACAGAAAAATGCCGCAACTGGCAAGAGAACCCAGCTGGATGCGTAAAATAGATAAAATGAAGAAAATATACAAAATACCTTAAAAGCAGCACTCAAAACGAAAGGAAATGGCACAGGAAGATCTCTGAAGAGGAGAGTTCCGGGGCAGTGTTGCCAGTTCAGCGGAGAAAAAGGCCTAAGGTCCCTCAGGCTGACTGCAGGCAGCACTCTACTCTAACTGTATCCTGACTGGCCAATGCCTTCCTCATTTGCATTGACTCTTCCTCTCTGGGGCAGCTGAACCCAGCTGGCATACTGCATCTGTCAACAGATGCTAAAGAATTCCTGGGGTGAGAAGGAATACCTTCCCCTGATTGAGAGATATCAGGTCCGGGCGTGTGCAGAGCCGCTCCAGGTGCCTGCAGCTGAGGCTAAGGAGATCTGAATACCAGTACTGGCACGGCCTGTCTGGGGCTACCAGAATCACCTTCACCTTGTCCCTCCTCACCTTGAGAAGCACCCTGTGGATCAAGGGAAATGGAGGGAAGGCATAGAGGAGGCCTAGGGTCCACGGCCTCGAGAAGGCATGCCCCTGCAGCGAGCCCTGCTGAAGGAGGTGGGCATGAAACAGCCTCAGGTTGGTGTTTTCCCTGGAACAGGTCCACCATCGGTTTGCCCCAATGGGAGAACAGGCTGTAAGCTACCTCTGGATGGAGAGACCATTCGTGGGATGTCTGGCCTAAGCGGCTGAGAGCATCCGCCAGATGGTTTGAGGCTCCTGCCACGTGGATAGCTATGAGATCTGCCTCCAACCGGCTCACAAGGGTCCAGATGCAGAGCATCTCCTTGCACAGCAAACGGGAGAGCATGCCGCCCTGTTTGTCGAGGTAGTACATGGTCGTGGTATTGTCCGTCTGGACTTGAACCAGTGCCAGTCTGACTGCTCTGAGCTCCAACAGGCTGTTGTGGCATCAGGGGTCCACAGCCCGTGGGCCCTTTCGTCCTCCATGTGGACTCCCCAGCCCATGAGAGAGGCATCAGTCGTGAGGACGATCATTGGCTCAGGTGGACAAACGGGATCCCTTCCTGTAACCGGACTGGGGCAGTCCACCATTGGAGAGCGTCCCACATCTTCTGGGTTACAGTGACCAGCTGATCGAAATGACCGTGGCGCTGGGTCCACTGGGTGGCCAGCTCCCACTGGAGGGGGCGCTTGTGCAACCGGGCCCAATAGACCACTGAGGTGCACGCCACCATGTAACCCAGAAGGCGCAGAAAGTCCCGGGCATGGCGCAAGTGTCCAACCAGAAATGAATGGGCAAAGGAGGAGAGAACCTCTGCCATATCCGCTGGGAGCCAAGCTCTGGCTTGACAGGAGTCAAGCCCTGCCCTGATGAAGTCCATCACCTGAGAAGACACGAGTTCCGACTTGGCCTCGTTGAACAGGAGGCCGAGTTGAGAGCAGGTCTGGAGGACCAGATTCCTGGACCTCTCCACCTCCTGTTGGGTGGAACCTGCTAGGATCCCAATCGTCGAGATAGGGGTAAATTCTTACCCCCCCCGACGCCGGAGATGGGCTGCCACCACTGCAATGCATTTGGTGAAGACCCGTCGTGGGGCCGATGACAGGCTGAAAGGCATGGCTCGGAACTCATACAGGGTCCCTTCGACCCTGAAGCGGAGGAACCGCTGATGGGACGGACAGATTGGGATGTGAAAGAACACGTCCTGCAGATCCAGTGAACAGAACCACATGTTTCGCTCCAAGGATGGTATGACCTGGGACAGAGTGACCATCCGAAAAGTGCGTGACCCTAGATATTGATTCAGGTCGTGCAGATCTAGAATGGAGCACCAGCCTCACGTCCACTTGGGCACCAGGAAGTACCTAGAAACAAAAACTGGGTCTGCTGGAGGATCCACCACTGGAGCTACTGCCTCCTTGAGGAGGAGCTGAGTGATGTCGTCTCTGAGAGCCAACTGGGTCTGAGCAAATACTGGTTCCTACCGAGGGGCGCCGGCTTTGCTTGGAGGGTACTGCTCAAATTCCAGAGGCAGTTCCTGACCAACCACTTCCAGAACCCACCTGTCCGTGGTGACAACGGACCAGGCGGAAAGAAAGTGGCAGAGCCGGCATGACGGGAGAGGGGATGACAGCCCGTCACTGAGCAGGCTTGGAGGAGGAGGAGGATCCAGGACCTGAACCTCGCCCCTTTACGGCCTGTTGGAGACCCTGCTTGGGCCGAGGACACCACGCTTGAACCTGCTGCTGTTGCTGGTGCTGGTGCTGCTATCCTCCTTGAAAGGAGGACTGCTAAGTCGCACGGGCAGAATGCCGAAAAGGCTTTTTCTTTTTCCTCTGCTGGCTTTTTCCCAAAGAACTCTTAGCAGAGGTAGCGTCCAACGTGGCATTGGACTGCTCAATGCACTGAAGGTGACCGGCCGCTCCTGGGCTGAACAAGTCGGTCCCAAGGAAGGACATGTCAGCTAACTTATGCTGGGTAACCGCCGGGAAGGAGGAAAGCCTCAGCCAAGCCCTGCGACGAGAGGCAACTGTGGCAGCCATCGAACGGGCACAAGAATCCCCAAGGTCTAGGGCCATCTGGAGCTGCTGCTTGGCAACAGCTCGGGCCTAATCCCGGACCTGCTTGACCATGGTCTGCATATGCGTGGGAGGATGAGGGAGGACCTCATCTAACGACCCTAGAAGGGCATGAGAGAAGTGTGCCATGATGACAACCAAACTTGCTTGACGAAGGCCCAAGGAGGAATCCGCATAGACCTTCCTGGATGAATGGTCCAAGAGCTTGGACTCTATCAGGAGGTCAGTCAGTGTCGGCAGAACAGCCAGTATGCCTGAACACAGAGGCAGTCACCAGGCTCTCGGCCAAAGGGTGCTCTGTGAACCCCACAAGGTACCCCATGGGCATCGCATACTTGCGGGCCATGTGGGCAGACGTAGCTGGACAGGAGGCAGGACACTGCCAAAGTTCTAAGGCCGATCCAACAATGGCCTCAGCCACAGGAAAGGCCTCCGCTGGGGTATCCCCTCTCTTGAGGTTGTCAGCGAGAGGGTACTCAACCTTTTTCTGGATGGGCTCCAGTGGCAACCCTGTAGACTCAGAGAGGAGGCAGAGGATCCCTTGGAAGGACGAGGGACCTTCCTCTGTCTCTAGGCCAGCAGTCCAATCATCATCCCCTGGATGTGAATGAAGACTAGTGATGTCCGAATCCGAAAAATCCGGTAACAACGACCTACCGCCCATGTCACCTTCGACTCACCAGGGCGGTCTGGGGTGACCGTGACCGACAATCGCCGGGTTAGCCCGGTGTCCGGTCTATCTTCCATGGAAGGAGTCCCTCCCACAGGCTGCTTAGGCAGTGGTTCCACCACAATAGGTGGAGAGAGCGTTATGGGCCGAACCTGTGGTCTTGCCGGCTCCGCAGGCAGGCAAACCAATGTGATAGGCTCCAAAGGGAGTCGGCTTCGGCCTGGAAGGTGAAAGCCAAGTAATGGTCAGGGAGGAAGCCGTGGTAGGCTTATGCCCGGACAGAATCAGCTGCTGCCACATGAGGTCCTTGTAGCACCGGAGTGTCCACCGGAGCCTCCCCTCATCTGAGGACGACTGATGGTGTCGCCTCTTCTTAGAGCGCTTGTGGCCTTTCCTCGGCTTGTCAAATGAGGGGGTCCTAGACCTCTACCAAGATCGGGCAGGTCGACTCAGTCGGTCGGTCGGGAGACACCGACGGGGCCGGTGACTTCCCGAAGTCTGGGACCGGATCCTCGATGGGGACTCCAGCAGGCTGGGTCTCCTCATCGGGGAAGACAAGGACCGGAGTCCTTTCTAAGGAGTCGTCGACCGGAATCGGTGATAGGGGATTGACTGGGTCGATAACTATTTCAACCTCATCGACCAGATCCTTGGTTGGCTGGCCCGACGGAAGATCCGAGAAGCCAGAGGCCGAAGAAGCTATCTCGACCGAGGTCAAGACCGCATACTCCTGGGACTAAGACCTCTCTCAGTCCCAAGAGCGCCTTCGTCGAGACAAAGACTTGCTTGGATCCTTATCCTGATTACAGGACTGAGAAGAGTGCGAGCCCACAGGCGCCTCCCCCTTGGTAGGAAGAGACTGGCACAATTCCCTGAAGGAACCTGAGAAGGTGGAGCCCAGGTTGAGTGGAACAAGGAAGCACCGGGAAGAGCGAGCTGCTTCTTCCTCGAATGCTTGCATGCATTCCAATTGCTCGGCAGATCCCGTGGCCACAGAAACTGCCCATCTAGCCTCTTTCGATTTCACCAGGGGATTCCTCCTCTCCAGTCTCCCCAGTTGTAAGCATGCAAGACAGTCGTCCAGGACTTTGGGATGGAAGGCCAAGCAAAAACTGCAGGACGAGGTGTCATGGCCGACACCGAGGCAGTAGACGCACGCGGAGCGGGGATCGATACGTGACATCTTTTGGCCGCAGCAGCACCTGCGAAATCCGGGGGAAGATTTTTCTTCCATAATCAAGGATGCGAAAAGGCGATCGCTAACTCGAAAGATACAAATTTTCGGCAAAACCATAGGTTTGAATGCCATGCCTTAGAAAATGCGAGAGCACCAGGGAGGCAACCTGAATCTTCCAGCGGAAAGGAAGATCTGGCATCATGGGGCCGGGCCGAGGTATATGCCACCTGGATGGGTGGGAGGAGCCAGCTTGAAGACTTCCAGTGATCCTTAAAGAGAAAAGGGACATGCCAAAGAGTGTGGATGAACAACATATCCACGCTCCTAGAAATGGCTTTTACTGCCGTGCTTCACCTGAAGCTTCACAGCAAACAACATCTGGGCCTCAATACCATTCTCCAGTAACAGCTTCTTTATTAGTTGTAGAGCCTTTTTCCTGGTCTGAGATTGCAAGGAGATGTCAGGGAAAAAAGTGATCCTGCTGCCTCTGAGCTCGTGTCTCCTTTAAGTCATGCAGCACGGAGTAGATGTATGTGGCTCTCTAGGTTAGATAAGGTAATAATAGTTGTGAGAGGTCGCTCAGTGCCTGGGCCTCGTCTGGAGTGCATAGGGATGGCAAAGGCCTTAATTACTTTAGTCCCCAAGTCGGCAGGCAATAGCTCCAAGTCCAAAAGATCAGTTGGGTCACAGCTGAAACATCTCTATGGTGGGCGTGAATCTCGGCGGGGGTGGGGACCAACAATACGGATATTCGACTGTCGCTAGGCATTTTCCAGCCCTTCAATTTTAGCCCGCAGGAAGGTAAGGTCTCTTACGAATGTGGCATTTCTGGCACCCTAAGTTTCTCTGTCCAATTTAAGTTCTTGTACATCTATCTCAGTTGCCCAGACCTTATCTTCCAATTCAGTGAACCGCGCATCCACTGTGGCTAGTCTGCGGTTCGTCTCTTCCCCAGTCACCTGTATTTTTTGGAGAAGGGCCATGATATGAGGATTCGGGACTTCACTCATTGTTGGTTCAGTAGATGAAGATGGCCCCGATGCAGCAGCCCTCAATGAATGCGTCGGTGAAAGAAAGGCATCTAAGCTCCTTGCAGCATGTCTATTATCTTTTTTAGGGCCCATATTCAGATCTCCGGTCCTTCCGACCCAAGATTCCGGTAACAGATATTGTTAATCTTCTCTTTAGATGCAGAATTTAGGGTTTCAATGTCCAGCTAGTTAGGAGCCTACAAATTACACATCCACCATTTTGGGAGCTCAACATCGCCCCCCCATTTTGTTAATTAGTTGGTGGTAAATGAAAAAAAGTTGGACATAAAAGTCAGAAGAGTCAACATGTTCACAAGTTCGTGTCCCAACGTTGTGATACAGAAAGAAAAAGTTGGATAAAAATAACAAAAATGCTCACTGACACTGCATATTTACAGATGTATGGCATTCCAGACAGAACCTTAATTTGACTCTTAAAAGCAGTAAAAACGATCCTTTATCTCTTTATAAAATAAAACACCTGGGCAGTTGCTCTTTTGGTCGGTTCATCCTTTAAATCACGAAGATTGAGAGGCAGAAGTTATGAAGAGATGGAGTTGCAGATCCCAGAGGATGATGTGTGCATTTAAATTCAGACCTTAATATTAGCAAAGTGTCCCTGGGGCAAGAAACCAATGCAATTTAAAGAGGAGCAAGAAAAAAAGTAATCTTACTCTGGCAGCTCGGACTGCACTTGCCAGAGGGGTGCTCCTACCCTCGCTCTGCTATGGGCTCCTCTTGTTTGCCCGCTCATCCAAAGTCCACCTCCCTAGGTGGCCCACTGCCTACAATAATGTCTGCCGCTTCGCGCTGGCTGCCCCCCGTCTCACTCACCATTGCGACCTCTATAGCAGGTTAAATTGGCTCTCACCCGCTAACCACATAGACTTCGTCTTACGGTGCTTCACCGGAAAGGTCCATGGCACTGGTACCCCTCCAGGGCTTGCGAAATTTCTTGTCCCGTCCATCTCCTCCTCCCTTATGTCCCAGGGACAGGCCCTCCTCAAGACACCGGCTACACAGACTCAAATGGGTGGGCGGGACTTTGCTGCATTCGCTCCCAGACTGTGGAACTCCTTCCCTGCCCAGGTCCGTGCCGCGCACTCACAGATGTGTCTCCGTTCCTCCCTATGGAACCATCTCAAACTTGCCTCAGCCTGTGGCTGCCCAAAACCCCTGTGAATTGATCCATCACAGCACTCCTCTGCTCTGGAGCTACTCCTGGACAAAAGACCAGACTCCAAGAGGTTGCTAAGCTGTATATAGTGTCACATCTGAAGGATTTCGATACTGTGCCCCTGGAACTGCTCTTGGCTTCCGTAAGGTGTTTATGTTGTTATGTTAATACTGTATAATCCATGCCTTACCACGCTTGTACGCTGTGTTGAATCTGTAACTTTACTGCTCTTAGCTCCCACAAGGTGTTTATTTTTGTTATGTTACTACTGTATAATCTATGCCTTACCATGTTTCGTATGCTATGTTGAATCTGTATCCTCACATGAACTATAACATGTCTAATTTGTACAATGTCGTTATATGTACCTAAATCTATTATTCCTGTACTCTCCCGGGTCGTACCTGAAAATAGGCAATTGTCTTGTCTAGTGTACCTACCTGGTTAACAAAAGCTAAATAAATAAAGTTCCCGAGTGTAGCGGGTTGCCGCCCTCTTGTGGCTTATTCGGTCAGTTACGATGACTCGTGTAGCAGTTCTGTTGCAAGCTGAAAGAGCCCTCTGGTGGCAAACTTTCAGCGTGCACTGAAATGATCTGGGAACATGCTTTGCCACGCAGGGAGGGCCTGTTCCGCAGTGCAAAAACCCTGCCAAGAGCCTTTATTAAGCACTGCGAGCCTTAATGGGTATGTTACTTTATATTTAATACCTGCAGCAATTAATTTAGTTACCATCGGGTGGTATGCTGCCCTTTTCTGTCTGGTGGCAATCGGCAGATCCTGGGCAAAGCTTAAATGCTGTCCCTCCCACAGAATGTCTTGAAGCTCTTGGACCTTGCCCAGGACATGAACCTTGTCCAGGTAATTTAGAAATTTTAAGATCAGTGGTCTTGGAGGTTTACCATCTGCTGGTTTCGGTCTGAATGAGCGATGGGCCCTCTCTATGATGTACGTGGGGTGTTGTTTGGAGAGGGCCCAGCAATTTTAGTACGCAATTTTTGTAAGAAGAGTATTGGGGAAGCTCCCTCTGAGTCTTCTGGAAAGCCGAAGATTAGAAACATAGAAGATGACAGCAGATGAGGACCGCAAGGCCCATCCAGTCTGCCCATTTCTTTTTCTACCTTATGGGTGTGCCTTCGGCCTTTGCCCTGTCAATGGCCTATCTATTCATACTCATCTGTATTGCTCCCTTATGCCTATCCCATGCCTGTTTGAAGCCCTGCACTGAATTCATATCCACCACTTCCTGAGGTACGCCATTCCATGCATCCACCACCCTTTCTGTGAAAAAGAACTTCCTCACATTACCCCTTAATCTGCCTCCCTCTAATCTCATGCTGTGTCCTCTTATCCTGCTATTTTTCTTATATTGAAACATGTTAGGCTCTTACACCTTGTTAATGCCCTTAAGGTGTTTGAATGTTTCGATCATATCACCTCTCTCCCTCCTTTGCTCTAGGGTATACATATTGAGCTCCATTAATCTGTCCTCATAGGTTTTCTGAGGCAGTCCCTGCACTATTTTGGTTGCCCTTCTCTGGACTGCCTCAATTTGGTTAATGTCCTTGTGAAGGTGTGGCCTCCAGTACTGCACTCAGTACTCCAGATGGGGCCTAACCAGTGTCTTGTAAAGAGGGATTATTACCTCCCTCTTACGACTTGTGATACCCCTACTAATACACCCCAACATCCCCCTAGCCTTACCTACTGCTTTAGTTGCCTGCTTGTATGATTTCAGGTCATCGGTGAGGATGATAATGCCCAAGTCTCTCTCTTCCCTTGTGATTGCCAGCAACTCCCCTCCCAGCCTATAGGTGGCATCAAGGTTTCTCTTCCCTATGTGCATGATCTTGCACTTCTTTGCATTAAACACCAGTTGCCACTTTTCCAACCATTTTGCTAGCTTATCTAGATCTCTTCTCATTCTGCCCACCCCATCTGAATCATCTACTCTGTTGCAGATCTTGGTGTCATCTGCAAACAGACAAACCTTACCCTCCAGTCCATCTGCAATGTCACTGATGAAGATATTGAAGAGGACTGGACCCAGGACTGATCCCTGAGGTACCCCACTTGTGACTTGCGTCTCTTCTGACTGTATACCGTTTACCACCACTCTCTTTTTCTGCCCGTCAACCAGTTTGCCACCCAGTTGACCAACTTCTGACCCACCCCGAGCCTACCCAGCTTATTAATCAATCTTCTATATGGAACAGTATTGAAAGCTTTGCTGAAGTCAAGGTAGGCGACATCAACTGCTTCCTCTTGGTCCACCACTCTGGTTACCCAGTCAAAGAAATCTATGAGATTAGTTTGACAGGACCTTCCTTTTGTAAACCCATGCTGTCTTGGATCCTGTGCTCCTATGGATTCCAGGTGTTGCACTATGCTTTCCTTAAGGAGTGCCTCCATAATCTTGCCCACTTCTGAGTTAAGACTGACTGGCCTGTAGTTCCCTGCCTCTTCCCTGCTACCACTCTTGTGGAGCGGGATCACATGAGCCCTTCTCCAGTCTTCTGGGACCTCTCCTGAGTTTAGAGACTCACTAAACAGTTCTGATAATGGCTCCACTAGTTCCACCCTTAGCTCCTTTAGTACCCTGGGATTGATGCCATCAGGTCCCATTGCCTTGTCCAGCCTGAGCTTATCGAGCTCTTGTAGGACCCTTTCTTTTGTGAAGGGACTGGGTGCACACCTCCCTCCCCCCTGCATCCATGGTGCTGAGCTGTGGGCCCTGCCCCACCTTCTCCTCAGTAAATACTGAGCAGAAGTATCTTTTTAGGATAGATGCTTTTACATGGTACTCCTCCACACACTCCCCCTTATCCCCTTTGATCTTAGCAATACCCCCTCTGGACTTTCTCTTTTCACTAACGTATCTATAGAAAGTCTTGTCACCTTCTTTTACTGTTCGTGCTAGTGTTTCCTCGGTTTGAGCCTTTGCCTGCCTTGCTGCCTTCCCTGCTTCCCTTAGGGAAGTTTGGTATGCCTCTCTAACTTCATCCTGCTGCATTCCCTTATATTTCCTGAAGTTCTGCCTTCTGGCTCTGACCTTTTCTGCTACTGTGTTTGAAAAACAAAGTGGTTTCCTTCTTCTTTTGCACTTCCTTTTCTCACTAACACAATGGGATGTTGCTTTACGTACTACATCCTTAATGCGTGCCCACTTTGCCTGTACCTCCTCACCTGTATTTGTTTTTGTCAGGGCTAGCTTAACTCTGTTGGCCAGCTTATCAAAGTCAACTCCTCTGAAGTACCATATTTCTGCCTTGGAATAGGATGATTTTGTTCTAGTGGCCAAATTGAACCATACCATGTGATGGTCACTAGCACCCAGGAGACCTTCTACCTTTTTAGACATCATACCTGGGAGAGCCTTAATATTAGATGGTTACTGGGATGCGGAGCCATGTTGAATTATTAATATCTATGGCCCACAAATAAAGGCTGAAAGAGTGAGACTCTTTGAGCAAATACAACCCTACTTACCCACAGCTAGAGCAGTACCATTAGGGGGTGACTTTAACTGTAGCCTGAGTATGTCAAAAAGTCAACGTCCCCTACATAAACTATACTGTGACTCACAAGACTTTAAAAAATGCATTTCAGTTGCAGACCTAGTGAACCTTAACAGTTACATCAAAAATCCTAAATATTTCACTTACAAAAGGGCCCAGTGTACTACCATTATTGATTACATATTTGTTTCAAAATATTTGAAGTTGAGTGCTACAACACTATGCCTAAGGGAATTTTCAGACCACCAAATGATCATTTCGGTTCTTGGAGCAGACCCATGACATCCCATTAGTAAACCTCGGTAAAAACTTAATACACAAGCGTTAACAGACCCCGTTCTCCTAACTACCATAAAACTATTATTTGCGGTCAGTGCATCAGTTATTGACTTGTATGAGGATGTAGGTGATTGGTGGGAGGAAACCAAACATAACATTATTCAAATCTTTCAGAAATATGGAAAAACAAAATCTAGAACTCAGTATTTTAAATACTTAACATTAAGAAAACAACTTCAATATCTACTGTCAAAAACTCCTACAGTAGGGAATAACCTGGCTTCACAAATTGATAAAAGTAAAACTGAAATGCAGACTTTTCAATATGATAGGGCAAGTTCAATCAGGGCAGAACCATCCTATGGAACCCAGAAATCCCCAGTGTTCAATCCATGCGCAGCATGCAAAGCTAGGAGGTAGACCTCCACAATTTCCACTCGAATGAACAAGGAGGGTAGCCTGGTTACATCTGTACAGGAACTTTTTGGTATAGTCACAGAAATGGGAGAAGTAGAAAATCCCCCCCACTCAAGATATGACAGCATATCTTTCCCAGACCCCTAAAGTTCACATGACACAACAGGACTCCTGCTCTCTTACTCAAGCTATAACAACCCAAGAGATAACTGAAGTTATTCAAAATAGGAAATTAGGGGCAGCCCCCGGTTTGGATGGCTTACCATTTGAATTTTATAAAACTTTTCTTACTGAAGTTGTTCTTTGTCTGGAACAAGTATTCAGCTTCTTTTTTTTCTCAAAACTCCATCCCAAAACATTTTTCAAAAAGTTTAATAACTCACTTATTTAAAACTGGGGATAAAACACTTATTTAAGCCGGCCTGGTGGCGCTGAGGCACTGGACGCCGCACCTCGTCCTACGCCGGTGACTCTGGTTCGTGAGCAAACTCGGGGCACCGGGGGTCGGCAGGGGTAGGGTTGAGGATGAATGCCCTTGTGGTGCTCTCTCCCCAGGATGCAAGGGGTACAGCCTGGCATGCCAGCGACTTAGGCAGGGGCTGGGGAATTGTTACGGCAAGCAGACGACACGTAACTGGCATGGCCGATGCAGGCAGGGTTGTCGTGCGCCAGAGCGTTGGGGGTGCATTACATACGGGAGGGACAGCGCAGAAATAGACAAGTATGGGGTACAAATTGTTAAATCATGGGGGAGAGGCCTCCTTTTTTTTTTTTTTTTCACAAAGTACAAATACATTCTTGAATATGAAAGAAAGTTTAAGGAGATCATATATCTGATTGTTAACTGATAAGATCAAAACATACAGTATATTTTGATGGTTATTGGTTTCTCAGAATTTATTTTTTTATTTTAATTTTCTATTTGGTAAATCACATGGTTTCTTTCATTGTATAAATATGGTATTATTGTTGGTTTTTCATGCACATCTGTTTCTTGTATATGGTATTGGATCCTTCAATAAAAAACATCCCTACTCTTTTCGAGAAGTGCCATGGGATCTTTAACATCCATCTGAACTACCACCAGGACAGGCAGATGGGACCTCAGTTTAATGTCTCATCCAAAAGACAGCACCTCAGGAGTGTAGCATCCCCCTCATACAGCACTATAGTGTCAGTATTGGGATTTAACCCAGGTGTCTGGTGTGAGGATAGAACCCATAGCCTTCTGATCTTCCGGCCTCAGAGGAGAGTGTGTAGCCTGCTGAGCCACTGACATTGATATTATTTACTATATTTCCATTAAGTTCATTTATATCAAGTACAAACCTCATATTGTGGTACAAGTTACCAAATACACAATACAAATTTATTTAAAGTTAAAAAAAAGGCAAAAGTAAATAGGGGGAAGGCATGGAGGGGGACATCCAAAATGCTGGACTGCACATCCAAGACTAACCCGGATAACTGGAGCCACGAATGGCAGTGGAGGCATACTCCAGCCGTCGCCCCTCGCCCAGAGGCATCCACAGCATCGTAAGTAGCCTGCAAAATGTGGCTGGCAACATCAGAGCCCAACTTCAATAGTTGGGCGAGTTGCATCTTAGAGAGGTCCTTTGGTAAAGGCCTGCACCAGGTCCCTAGCTTGGTCCCAGAGGACATTCTGATATTGGACTATATGGGCTAGGTAACTGATTCCACTTTTTGGAATCTGGGAATAGACTAAATTGTAGACAATCTGGATTCAGAACCTGCCACAGTGCTCAGACCACTTTAGTTAAGGTTGTGGGGGACATACAGAATAGCTTGGATCGAGAGCTGGTGACAGGTGCTATATTTATAGACCTGTCTAAAGCCTTCGATACGCTTAACCACTCTATCCTCATATCTAGATTATGGGAGCTACACCTCTCCCCTAAAGTAGTGGAGTGGTTTAGCTCCGATATACTAGATAGACAACAGTACGTCTCCTTGGGCACTTCAGTTTCTTCTTTGAGATATGTACAGTCTGGAGTGCCACCGGGTCGATACTGGGGCCTTTACTTTTAAATATTTATATAAATGAACTTAAAATCAGTGGTATGGATGTTGATTTTCATTTTTATGCTGACAACACAGTGATTTACGTTAGTGAGAATTCTATTAAGTTGGTTCAGGATAGGTTACGGGTAGCCTTTACATATATACAAAAATTTTTTGGATCACAGTGTATGAAATTAAATATAAAAAAAACCCACAAACAATCCTGTTTAGTAGGGCTAGAGAATATGAGAATTATGATCTAAAAATCAAAATAAAAACAGGAGATTAAGTAAAATCTACATCATATAAATATCTGGGAATGTGGTTAGACGGCCCCCTAAAATGGAATATAAATATCCAATCATTAGTTGGAAATATTAATAAAAAAATTGAAGCTTTACATAAAGTGAAAAGATATCTTGACACTGAATCTAGACTTAAGTTAGTTAATAGTACAATCATTCCAATTATTGATTACGGGGATTTTTTTATATGCAGGGACAACTAAAACACTACTTGGCTCCACTGATTTGGTTTATAATAGATTAGCTCGCTATATCATAGTCGCACACTTCAAAACGCACCATTGCTTGATGTACCAAAAATTAAACTGGTTAAAACTGAGTGAAAAAAGGGATTTAAATACATCTCTTTTATGGAAAAAGTTTTGAAAGGAAAAGTTCCTAATATATTACTGAGTTTTTCTCGCTTAGGCCTATACCATCAAGCCTGAGGTCAGCTGCTGGATTAGAATTTAAAGTTCCTAAAACCAGATCAGGTATAGGGAGATCTTCAGTTAGTTATAGGCGAGCAGTAGTTTGGAATACACTCCCCATTAAAATAAGGGAACCCATTACACTAAATAAAAACAAACATTAAGGTCTCGTCTAAGAACCAAAGTCAGTTGCCTGCTCTGTGTTGTTCTTTAACAACTGCATAGAAGCTTCCTTGATGCTCCTAAGATTACATGTTAGTTTTTATATGTAATGTACTTATTTGTACTTTTTTTTGTATATATTATTTATGTATTTCAAAGTGAGAAAGGAAACTGTATGAATGTTTATATGGATCACCTTGAAAAGGAGTTCGCTCAGTGGTGTTTTATCCATTTCATGGCATATTTTTGAATAAAATATATTACTACTACTGCTACTATTGATAACCAGGGTAGTGGACGAAAAAATTTGCTTACCCAGGTGGTCCAACTGCCTGGACTCCCTGTCCGAGAGGAGGGCACTGAGGTGCTTTGGCCTTCTGGTATGGTCATATGGCATGTTTATGACCACTGAATCAGCTTTAGGGTGGCCCCCTAAAAAAGGTTTACCAGCAGGGGCATGGTAGAGGTGGTCTGCCTTCTTAGTCAACAAAGAGGTAAAAGAGGAGTGATTGCACATCGCCCTGGTAACGTCTTCATAGGAGTCAATCAGGGGTGGAACCACCATAGGCAGGGCATCCCGCTGCCTTAAATAAACAGCCAGATGATGCCTCTCTGGGTCCTGCTCCTCTTTTTCCCAGCCCATAATGGACTGGATGTGGTGCATGACGTCCATAAAAGATGGATCGTCAGGAGGGGAGAATTTAGGAATCACCCTAGGAGGGTATTCACCATCCAAAGATTCCCTTGGTGAGAAGGAAGGCACAGAATAATCCAAGTCATCCTCATTGGTCTCACTGTCTTGGTCACATGCCGGTGGCATGCACTCGTCCTTGTGAGAGCCAGAGCCGACACTGGGTCAAGACCCAGAGGACCCAACATTCAGGGTTCGATTGGTCCAGCCCGGCCCAGATCCTGGGGTGGCAGGTCTGGGGGGTGTCAGGGGGATGCCGAAGGCAGCCCTTGAGGAGCGGGGGTCTGCCTCTGGACAAAAGACCACCATGCTGTGAATAGTGCATGGTAGTCCACCAGAGATGGAAAATAATATATCAGTGGGTAGGGGTAAGAAGGCGCCAGATATGGGTACAATGGCAGCAGGGCCAATGTAGGGTACCCTAGAATAGGACCACCAGGTGTCGGCTGAGGATCCAGCAGCAGGTGTCAGCTGCAGAAGTGGCGACACCAGCGTCAGGCCCATAGGCTGAAGCAGAAGCAGTATTGGCAGTGGACCAGCTGACATTGGCTGGGAGTGTCCGGGGGAAGGATTCCCCGGCGCAGGCCTAGCCAGAGAAGCAGGCACCAGGGAGGAAGGAGACCTCCCAGACAAAGGTAGAGGTGACGTCAAAATGTAGAAGGAGCAGCAGTAGCCTGTTTCGGGCACTGCCTTGCAGGACTGATGTTGGCTCCAAGGAGGGGACCAAGGTAGGCTGTGCCTTGGCCAGGGGGCCAATGGTGCAGGAACTGACGCCCAAGAGACTAACACCAGCCGAGCCACCTGGCTGAGAGCCTATGGTTGAAATGGGACTGTGCGTCACGGGCTGGGACACAGGAGATAAAGTTCCCTGTCCCGAGGAGCCGCCGTCCGAATTGGTGATGAGGGCAGGTGGCTGAACCACCAGGAGCCCAGTACAAGAGAGGGCTGGCAGGGCTCAAGTGGCCGACGCCCCGTGGGAGGATGACCTCAATGCGGTCGACGATTTGTGAGGAGACCGCAAGAGGGAAGCAGACCAGTCCCAGTGTTTGTCCTGGTGCTTGTGCTTCCCACCAGATTTCTGAGAAGCAGCAGCAGCCCCGGAGGACTATACCGGTGAGGCGAGGAGTTCCTGGCCTGCAGTTCCTTTTCCATCTCAACCAATGTCTGCTTTATCAGATGGCTCTCTAGAGTCTTAAAATGATGTCTCTGTGTCATGGCTGGGACCTAGGCAGATGAGACACATAGAGTGGCAGTCTTTTTCAGGAACCTATTTGCCACAGGTACAATTTGTGGAGCAGTCATAAGACGAGGCTGGTGGAGAAGACAAAGTCAATGGCTGAAACACTGAAATCTGATGTTAGAAACCCGAGAAAAAGGAAAATAAAAAACCATGACAAGCACAAGTAATTGCGGTCATCTCTAGCGGAGACAGCCGATAAGGTCCAACATGCGTGGGTCGACGGTGGGGAAAAGAAGTGAGGGAGGTGTGGGGGACTGCCCGCCTTTATAGGATAGGCTGATGTCAGCGGCTGACGCTGGCGGTGGGCGGTCCCCCATGGTAGACTGCTAGCTAGAAAGTATTCCGAGTAGTCCTGGCGGCTTAGTCCTACTGGTGTTAGCCCGCTGCAAGAGCCTTCCTCGAAGTAAGATCTATGGTTACAAATCAGTAACCCATATTTCTAACAACATGGATACAGTTCCCATCCACACTCATTCTGGCAGACTCTAAGCAGTCCTTCGGGAGGAAGGGGCAAATGGTGCACCCCTATTTGGAGAACAGAGACTGGAGGACCGAGGACCCAAAAGCGGCATCCCAACAACTCGTAATGTTGACGCTGTAATGGGAGATGATGGTGTGTGCTTTACTCCAGGTTTCAGCCCTACGCATCTCTGTAATGGGGATGTCCCCGGAAGCAGCAACTGAGGTAGCAGTATGGCTAGTGGAATGAGCTTTACGCCCCTTTGGTGACTCCCTACCACCCAATCTATAGCAGAGGTTGGGGCAATATGTAATCCACCTGACAATCATCCACCTTTCTGCTGGTCTGCCAGGCACGGCTTCAGTTTAAGTTATGAACAGCTGCCATGGCTCACCCTAAACACCAGCCGTGCCCTCTTTGTAATACGCAAGCACCCTCTGCAGGTCCAGAGTATGGAGCCTGCGATTGGCCTCTGAGGAAAGGCTAGTAAAGTATACCGGAAAGCTGAACACCTGGTTAAGGTGAAACTCCTATATGATGTTTGAGAGGAATTGTGGGTGGTGTTGAAGGTGACCTTGCCCTTACAGAAGATCAGATAAGGAGACTCCAATGACAGCACCTGGAGCTCACTCATATTTCTGTCTGACATGACAGCCACCATGAAGGCAGGCTTCCATGACATATGTGACATCTCACACCTGTGCATTGGCTCAAACAGCTTACCCATAAGCATTTCCAACATCAGCAATAGGTCCCATGGAGGCGAAGGTTCACACACCAGATGGGACGAGTGATCCGGCCATTAAAAAGTATCAAACCACCTTCTCCTTTGCCACCATCGGCATGCCAGCCCACACCTTGTATACAGAGATGGCTGCTGAGTGCACCTTAAGGGTCACAGCTCACACTCCCAAATGAAAGAACAACTATAGGTAGTCAGGGATGCTTGTCATGAGGCAGGTAAGAGGATCAATCTCCTCACCCTGCTACCAAATCGAGAACTTCTTCCACTTAAATGCACAGCATTTACAAGTCAACTCTTTATGGCATGGCTTCTGAAAGACCCAGAACCTAAAACTCTACCTGCTCAAGAACCAGGCTGAGAAGTGCAGGGATCGAAGGTCCAGGTGCAGGACCTTCCCCTGCTGTCAGGTCAGAAGATCTGGGCGGAATGGCAACCTCCATGTAGGCCTGCTGCCGAGGCTGAGGAGATCTGGATACCAGAACTGCCTGGGCCAGTTTGGGGCCATCAGGATTATCCAGAATTTCAAGCAGCTTTAGGAAACTCTATAAGGACAACATACCACTGCAACACATAAATCTGTTTGAAAAGGAATATCTGTGATAATTTTGTTTACTGTATTATAGTGTATAGTAGATTACAAAACAATAAGGGAAAATCCTGAAATCTGATTGGCTGTTGTTCAGGTAGAAATTATGTTCCACGCATGGAAAATAAAAAGTGCTGTCAAATGTGCACTGATCGCCACTGGAATCATTAAGTTAATAGAATGTTAAGAATTCAACTGGCAGCCATTGTTTTTTGCCCAGTAACTGTAAGCATCACATTTACTTGCACTGGGCCCTTAAAATAAAACTACCTTAAATACAAAATAAAACAGATTAGTTAAATGTTGTTTCCCTGATCACCACGTTCTCCTTGCACACATAAACAAATTAGAAACATTAAGTATTGTTCATAGTTTTCATTACAACTGCTTCTTTGCTGGCAATGAAAAATTCCCCTTCTATCTTTACCTGCTCATCAGAGAAATCTCTTCTCCTTGCCCTGACAGTGAGATAATTGAGTCTCTGGCTGTAACAGAGACCTTTGTTGTGTATGTGTATAGTATGTTAAGAGAGTAACATTCTAGCAGTGGAACAGAGCAGAATTTTGAATCCATGTATGCCATGGTAAACATTCCATGACAAACAATCCATATCTTGAATGTGTGGAAAAAACATAGAAAAAAAAAACAAACAGGAAGAAGATAGTAGGCAACAATACAATGACATCATTTGTAGTGGGCGGAAGGACTATTTTATCATAAATGTACACAAGCAGATCTATTGTTTCTACATATAAACATGCTTTTCCCAACTGTAAAAAGCTTTAAAAAAAGGAACCCATTTTATAAGCGCAATAAGGCACTCTGGGATGTGTGTGGAACACATTTTACCACATGGCCAGCAGCTAAAGTCACTTGGCCTTTTGTCTCATGCTTTATTACGCCCCTGGCCATGCAGTAAAATGTGTTCCATGCACACCCCATCATGCCTTATTGCTTACGCATTGTTCTGTACAGAATTCTATCCCTTTCAAAATGCTGTTGTACCACAGGTCAAAGGTCATGGAATGTGATTGTACCCTTCTGCAGTACACCAGCATTCTGGAACCTCTAGAGATTGCACAAGTCAGTTTCATTCTGAAAGCCAAAGAACTGTCGTTTGCACATGTCACATAATACTATACACCATAAACAATACAGGATGAGCAACTATATGTACAACCAGCGTGTTCTGCCACCTCGGGGTTCCGATTTCCACGGACCTCTCGAGCGCTGCTCTCGAGGTCAGAGGGAATCAGAACCCCTCTGTGGTAGAACACATTGGTTGTGCATAGTTGCCCATCCAGTATTCTCTATAATGTACATTTTTAATGTTACGTTTTGAGAAACAGAGCATTCTCAATGAAAATAGAGGTTAATTCCTCTAAAGTTTCTCACCTGTATAAAATATATTTTTATCAATCAATCAATCCCTGCCTTGACCTTCTGACCCTTGACTATGACTTTGTGGACTAAGGGGAAGGGTGGGAAGATGTACAGGAGGCCTGGGGTCCATGACTTGTGAAGGCATCCCCCAACAATGTCCCGGACTGTGATGGTAGGGCACAAAACAGCCTCTGTTTTCTGTTCTCCCACGAGACAAACAGGACCACCAGAAAGGTGCCCACTGGGAGAACAGGTGGTTTACCACCTCCTAATGTAGGGCCACTTGTGCGATGTCTCTCCAACGAGGCTAAGAGCATCTGCCAGGTGATTTTCCTCTCCTGCAACATGGATCACCAGGAGATCTGCACCAAGGCTGCACACAAGTGTCCATGTGCACAGAGCCTCCCAACACAATGGAAGGGAGTACATCCCGCCCTGCCTGTTCAGGTAGAACCTGGTCATCATGTTATCCATCTGGACCTGCATAACCTGCCCCTGGATTTTTATTTATTTATTACTGAGATCTTGGATTAACGTCAATGAGCAGGAGCTCATTTACATAGGCTCCACATCAAAGGGAATTACAAAGAAAATAACACAAAGCAAGGGGTGTACAATAATTCACGGCATACAAGAAATACAGAATGAGTAACATTTAACTGGCATTGTACAATGTATGCCAGGACACATGCATACCCAGAAGATGACAAACAAAATATAAGTAGCAAGCAAGGTAAATCAGCCAGGAGGCCTTGTCAAGTGGTAAACAAGAAAGACTGGTAGGTGATAAAGTGGAGGGGGGGGTTGAAGTGAGGAGAAAACAAAATAAGTCAGTCAGTCAGGGGCCTTGTCAGGAGGTAACAGAAAGAGTGGTAAGGGGGTGAGGTGAGGTAGGTGGGAGGACGAGAGGGGAGGGAGGGGATGTGCAGATAGGGGGAGGGATAGTGGGTATGAGTGGGGAAGGAGTAGGAAGGGGAGGCAGGGACTGAGCAAAAAGGGATGGTGCAACAAGTGCTAATGAGGTAGGGCAGGAGAAATAAGTGCACTGCGTGTTGGAGGCGGTGATGATATGAAACGCAGTGTTGAGATGCGTTGCCCAGTGGAAGCAGTCACAGGTGTTGTGCGAAGCAAGGTATTGTAGGAGTTTATGTTTGAAGGGGCCTAGCTTGGAGATTGAGGAGATGTCATAAGGGAAGGAGTTTAGCCAGAAGGGAGCTATATAAGCAAAAGATCTTTATCCCTGGGTAATCCGGCAGTGGGGTACCTAGAAGATCTGATTTATAGAGCCCCTAATACGACGAGGCATACAGGAGTGGTTTAGAATGTTTTGAACCCCTGGAGGTGTGAGTCCCAGACTAATCTTAGCTAGTAGACATGTTTAGTATTTAATTATTGTAACTGAAGCCAGCTTGGCTTAGCATACAAGTTGCAGGTATGCACGAGTTGCGCTTTGCCTGCGAGGAGCTTACAGGCCTTGTTCAGAGCTGTGGATATACATCATAGGGATGTTTCGGTGGCGGAGCCTTAGATTGCAAGCCCATAGTCAATTACTGATATGACGGAGCTATGGATTGCAAGTTTTAGTGCATCAGTATTCAGACTCCATTTATGCCTATGCAAGAGCCCAATATGAATGTTGACAGCTTTGGCAACATGTTCAGTATGGTGGGAGTAGGATAGTGTGTTGTCCAAGGAGATCCCGAGATATTTAAAGTGCTGAACTTGCTCCAGAAGGTAGCCAGCAGAGTTGCAGACTGTCAGAGGGTGGGATCTGAATTTGTTATGTGGGTCACTGAATAGCATAACCTTAGTCATCTTATAGTTAAGGATTAGTTTGTGTCTGTTAAACCAGTCTTCCACATTCGCAAAGCTTTGCTGAAGTTGATTCTCGAGAAGCTTGGGGTCTTGGTTGTTAGTGTAGATTACTGCATCGTCTGCGTACAACAGTATTCGATCATGGCAGGAATTAGGTACACTATTCAGGAAGATACTGAACAGAAGGGGATCCAGAATGATAGCCAGTCCAGGGCTCATAGCACAGAGTAATATGGTTCAACCTCCATGCAGAGGTCAGAAACCTCACTGTTGAGTTCTGAGCCAGGCGCAGACAATGTAACTGACCAGCAGGTATGGTCTTTTAGAGTGCACTGCAGAATTCAAGCTGAGAGAATTCAAAGGCTTGTACCGAGATGTGGAGAGCAGCAGAATCCAGTACTGGGTGGAGCCTGGAAGAATGTTTAAGGTGATAAAAGCAATTGCTGACCAGAGAAGATACTTTATGAACAAATGCCAATTGTATGTTAAGAACTACTCCTGGAACAAGTACAAATATGTGTATACCCGCCATGACAATGAATTACAATGGAGGAGGGGACATCATGTAGTATAATTCAAATATACAGGGAGCTCACACAAAGTACTCCTGGAGATACATTTCATATTACAAGTCAGGCCGCTTTATATCCCACACATATGAAACGTCAATGCATGTGCTAAATGATGACATGAACATGATAAAAATATTAACAGAGCATTCTTCAGACGCTGAGAACCATCAGCATTTAAACATGAGGACACTAGCATGGAGTTAACAGAAGATTTAAAAAAACATACCTCCATTTGATATGCAAGTGCCATTTGCTGCTTCTTTTAAACATTTCAAAGAGGGAGTATGTGCTTCAACCCACTTCCAGAACAGCTGGACCCTCTTCCATGAGAGGATGAGCTCCAGGATTAGAGGGTATGCAATAAAACTTGAAGGGGGAAATTTCAAGAAGGATGTGACAAAACACTTCTTCACAGAAACGCTGGTAGAAGCATGGAACCAATTGCCAGCTGAAGTTGTGGAGGCTAGAACGCTGGAAGACTTCAAGCATGCATGAGACAGACATAGGGGCATATTACAGAAACGGAGTGGTGAGGGTCCCTGGAAGCAAGTTAGGGTCTGCAGAGGTACAACAGGTGAAGAACCCTTGGGCAGAATGGGTGGGCCTAGTGGTCCTTTTCTGCCAACAATGTTCTGTTTCCATGTTTCGATGGTGATAAAAAATGCCTTACCTCTGAAACTGAGGTAGTCTTCATTCACCTGAATCATAAATTCTCCATAATCATCCCTGATGATCCCATTGAAGACCCACTCAGAGATAAACCTGAAGATTAAATTATTAGAGAAAATGTGTCAAGCCATGGAAACTGAATTCTGAAATGCAACTCAAGAAAACATATTATAGTAGAGCAATATTTGTAATTCATGAAGGCTTTTTAGGGCAATAATTTAACAGGGTTGTGCTATGAATAAATTTAAAAAGGCTGTTGAAAGAAATAAGGGAATAATGGTTATCCAAGAATAATGTCACAACAGAAAAAACAAGCTCTGGCAGAGCTACGACTGTGAATGCATTAAGCAGATAAGGGTGTTTCATGGGCTTAAACATAAACATTTATTTATTTATTTAAAAAATATCAGATTTACAAACCTTTGAGTCAGAGACTCATTTACAAAGGCACCTCGTTGAAACTAATACAAAGACAGTACCGGTAACAAGTCCAAAAACAATGGCTCGGAGAGCAGACAGTTATAACAATCATTCACTGGAGATACATGCGTAGCAGTAGATAAACAGATTACATAGTTTAGGCACACAGGCACCACATCAAGAAGACCAACGCAGTTCAAACAATATACAATAGCTAAAGCAAATAGACATCAGGAGTCAAAGAGAAGCCCAGAGTGTTCACATGAAGGCTGTTGCATACACTAACTGAATCATAGTACATTGAGAAAGGGCATATTTAAGCAATAAGGTACGACAGGGTGTGTGTTATCATGTAATAACATCACTCCTGGGGTGGGTTGAAGAACAAGGCGAAGCCAAGTATTTATTTATTTATTTGATCCACTGGATCAGCAATATTTGCACAAGCTGTGCCCAGTGCAGATTTTACAGCACTGGTCCTGGTCTAGTGATCTGGGTTTTACCCATACCACACTGCATATGGCTTAGTGATATACTGTACAGATGGCTGCAGAATCTAACCCCTTGAAGGCTGAAGTTTCAGAAAACCATTATGCTACAAATATCAAGACTCACTCACTCCCTCACCCCCAGTCACAATTAATCCTCTACCAAAGTCATGCTTAAATACTGGTGCCTCTACATCCACGCCACTAAGCTTTTAATGTCAACATGCTTCTTCTGCTGCTGTGAGTTAAACTCTTTATTTAAAAACATTTTGTTGAAAAATTTTTGCTTTAGTATATCCATGGTCAGGAAAAATGAATTTGTAAAAGAAACCAAAATCCCCATTTATCAGTTCGTTGAATCACAATACAGCATGTTATGAATTTTTCAGAATCTATGTACATCATACCCTACCTACTTACCACATATAAACAACTATATTAAAAAAATAATTCTAGGCACTTTTTTTTTTTTTTTTTTTTACCAGGAGTGAGACACTAAGCTGAAAGTTTGTTTACAGGTGTGACCTGGGAGCACAAGGAAGTTAAGTGATTTGTGCAGGGTCACACAGTATGCAAGTGGGGGCTGCGGGAGTCAAACCCAGGTCTCCAGGTTTGTAGCTCAGAGCCTTAAACCACTGCCTACTTAACCATTTACAACACGGCTATTTAGTAGCTGTTGTCTTACAGAAACCCCAGTTAGCTAGCTCTCCCCTGGACTGGGAAGAGAGAAGCCCGAGAGGGCGGGGGGCAGCAAGGTCAGCTCCCAGGGTGGGGACTGACCAAAGGAGCAGACACAACAGCCCGCTAGGCCTATTCTGCTAGCATTTTTGTATGTTAGTATGCTTACTACACCAACACAATGAACCATAAAACAGATGACTGCCATAACTGGGAGGCAGTATAGCACAGTGGTTTAAAGATCTTCTCTGGAGATCTTGGTTTGAATCCCACAGCCCCCACAGAAATGTGGAGTATCTTTTTAAGAAAGTATAAAATACTGTGAAATGATTTTAAAGCAGTGCACATGCTAAATCCTACTGCCACATTCAAAACATCACACCCTACCTACTTACCACATATAAACAACTATATTAAAAAAAATAATTCTAGGCACTTTTTATGTTTGCTTGCATGCATGTGCAAGAAACACAGTGCCATCACACGAGATTCGTAGGTGTGCCTCCCTACTTCCAATGCCCTGCTGCCTTTTGCAGGTGCAGCCCTGCTGCGCCAATGAATGCAAGACCTGTCTATGACAACGTTTGCAAATGCAGCAGTGTACAGTTGAAAGAAAGGCACTGCAGCGTGTAGGCAATTTGCATACTGACATCAGCAGTATGCAAAGTGCCTACACGTCGGCACTGCAGTGCAAGAGCTGTCATAGACAGCTCCTCCTCCCCCCCACAAACAAGTAACACGCTGGGAGCCCACCCCAGTGTGCTCACATGCTCCCCCCCCCACAGTATGGCTGACAGGGGTGCCCAATCCTCCGTCTGCTGCGCTTCCCCCTCCACAGAGTTTTAGGTGCCACGCTGGGAGCCCACCCCAGCGTGGCAACAATCTGTAAAGCCGACGGGGGTGCCCATACCCAATCCCCCGTCGGCTCCACTGTCCAACCAAATAGCCTTCGAAGTGCTACACTGGGAGCCCACCCCACATGGAAAACGTCCGTCTGCTGCCCTTCCAACACACTTCCAGGTGCCATGCTGGGAGCCTTCCCCAGCGTGGCAAAAATCTCTATAGCCTACGAGGATGCCCAATCCCCCGTCGACTCCGGTGGCTCCCCCCAAAAAAAAACCTTCCATCTGCCACGCTGGAAGCCCACCCCAGTGTGGCAAATGTCCCGCGTCGTCTTCCTAAAAGGAAAAGACCTAGAAAGAAAAAACGGTCCTTCGCTGACTGTCTTGAGTCTGACCCCCACCTGCGCGCACCCTGCCTCCCCATACACCCCCTCACCCCATACTTACCTCCATAGTCCAGCACGATGATCTTCAGTGGACCAGGAGCATGTCTGCACTCTTCAAAGCCGACCACGAACTGAGGAAATGCCGGTAAGCTATATAAATAGGATTTTTTCAACTTTGATGCATACCTCGGGCATTTTTGGGAATTTTTTCACCAAATTTTCACCATGGGGATTTTGGGACCCCACCTCATGAATTACTGCACTGTCATTTTGTTATTTGGTCCCAAAAGGTGATTTCGCGGTCACTGCGCGAAACCACCTTTCCGGACTGATGTACAAAACGACAGTGTCACAGTTCATGAGGTACTCCATCAAAAACCCTATGTTGAAAATTTGGGGAAAAAATTCCCAAAAATGACTTTCACATAAGTGTGCGTTGTGCAGTTCCTACGCACGTCAGAAGTTCGCGAATTTTTTATATTTGAACTCCAGATTTTCAATATTGCCATTTTACTACACCTCCTTATAAGCAGAACAGCTGCCATTTTTCACATCTCGCCCAAAATGCGTTTCCGAGCATGTAGCGCACAATGGCGCAGTCAGTGTGCGAAATCAATGTTTGGGACAGATTAAGAAAAATCACAGTGACATTGTTCATGAGCAGAGGTCTTAAAATGGCTGTGTTGAAAATCTGGTGGAAAAATTCCCCAAAATAACTGTTACGAGCGACCATTGCACTGTTTCCACGCACCCTCGTAAGTTCAAGAATTTCTAATATTTTCAGTCCAGATTTTCACCACTGGCATTTTTCCACACTTCCTTATGAACAGTACAGCTGTAATTTTTCACAACACGGCCGAAATGTGTTTTCACACTTTCTGCGCAGAAATGCGTTGTCGCTGTGGGAAATCAGTGTTCGGAATAGATTAAGAAAATGACAGTGACACTGTTCATGAGCGGAGGTACCAAAATGCCTGTGTTGACAATCTGCTGTAAAATATCCCCAAAGTAATTACATTAAGGGTGTGCGTTGTGCAGTTTCTACACACGCTCGTGACTTCACCATTTTTTTTTACTATTTTCACTGCAGATTTTCAACATTGCCATTTTTTACATCTCCCCATGAACAGTATAGCTGTCCTACTTCACATCCTGTTCGAAATGTGTTCTCGCACCTGTGGTGCCAAATGCCGTAGTCACTGTGCAAAATCAGTTTTCGGCTAACAAACTGGTATTACCACTGTTCATAAGGTGGGGGTCACAAAACACCCATGTTGAAAATTTGGAGTGATAATACTAACAAACGCCTGAGGCGTTAGGGTTTTCGACCATAACGCCCCACCCTGTGCAGACTGACAGGCATCATCGGTGTAACTTGGGATTGTCGCCTGTAATGCTCATACCATTTCACCCCCACCCACACTCTGTAGCCAGTGAGAGGCATCGAGGTGTGTCTTGGACTCTTCGGCCCCAAAGTTCACCCCATTCTCCTATACTGCACCCATCTCACCGTATTTCCTGATGGAAAGGGGTGAGCATAAGGGCCAAAGATCCCAAAAGGCACACCGTAACACTTTTCGGTGTCTGCAGGGTAGGGTGTGGTGAAATGGCATGGCCATCATGCCTGATGACCCAAAGGCACACCCCACCAGTGCCAATGCCAGAAAGCAAACATTCGGCATTGGCAAATGCTTGTTTTTTTTTTTACCAGGAGAGACACACTAAGCTAAAAGCTTGTTTACAGGTGTGACCTGGGAGCACAAGGAAGTTAAGTGATTTGCGCAGGGTCACACAGTATGCAAGTGGGGGCTGTGGGAGTCAAACCCAGGTCTCTAGGTTTGTAGCTCAGAGCCTTAAACCACTGCCTACTTAACCATTTACAAGACGGCTATTCAGTAGCTGTTGTCTTACAGAAACCCCAGTTAGTTAGCTCTCAGACATGCTTGTGCAGTGGAGCTCACAGACATGCCTGTGCAGTGGAGAACAGAATAGAACAGAAGATATTTAACCATTTACAACACGGTTACACTTATATATAATACATACTTCTCAAACTTGAAAGAAAAAATACACTTTATCATCAAAGTCTGTATTTACCAAGTACTGCGCCCATGTTTAAAATAATTTGAACCCCCTCCAAAAAAAAATGTGCCCTGACATGAAACTGCATGCTTAACTGTAAAGACAATTAAAAATTGTGTTTCTAAATGCATTGCTAACACCAATGCTTCATGATTAAAACAATTTCACTCCACTCCATGACAGACTGCATTCTGGGAAGACTGCCTTAGCAAGATGCTATAAAAAAAAACAAAAAAAAACCGGAAAAACAGATTTAATGGAGTGAAAGCTGACATCCTATTTCTGGTGTCCATGAGAAAAGAAAAAACAGGCCAGCCCGGTGGCGCTGAGGGTTGAGGCGCTGGACGCCACACCTCGCTCCACACCGGCGACCCGGGTTCAAAAGCGGACTCAGATTGTCGGTGGGTCGGCCTGGGGGAGACCAGCTTGAGCGTCCAACGACTGCTTGCTGTCTCCAGGGAGGGATTTGGCCAATGCCCAACACTTGCATGACCCAGAGTGGAGGTTGAGGAAATGCAAGCTCCAACTCAGGAGAAGAGGGGTAGCCAATGAGCAGCAAGGATGTCGGCGTCAACGCCTTGACGTCAGGGAGCCACTCGCTGCTCGGGGAGGGAGAAAAACAGGGAAAATGCCTGCCACAGCCAGAAAGATGGGGAGACAGAGGCCATGCCCACGATGTGCCTGAGCCCACCCAGCAGCCCTCGACCAACAAAATTGTACGTAATGGGTTAGTGCCCCGCCTCCTCGCTTCGGGGTAAACCGCGGCTCCATGGGGTGTGAGGGTCTGTCTGGGTAGGGTTCTAGGCAGTGGGATGTCCACTTGTCTCCCCTGAAGAGTCAGAGGCGGCAGGCAAGGGGAGGAGATAAAGAATAATTTCAACAACAACAAAAAAAAAGGAAAGAAAATTAAGATTTTTTTTTTATGTCAGCTCTGATCAGAATAGCTTTTAAAATCACATTTGATTGAATTAGACCAAATCTAACTAACGGTAGAATTTATTTGTTAACCTTGACTTTTATTCAGGTAAATAAATTCTCTTGTAACAGTACTGAAAACTAAAACTAAAAACCTATATCTCTTGCTAGATGTTTAAGAAAACGTGGCTCTTACTGTAAATGAGAATGTGTGTCTAGGTCTAGGTCTGAGGCCACAGGTGGCTCTAATAATCATTTGTTCCAAAAGATTTTTAAGTCAATTTGAAGGCATTAAATACTTCTGTTCTGTTCTGTACTGTTCTCCACTGCACAGGCATGTCTGTGTCCCAAATTAATGTATCTTGTTACAGCATGCTAGAGCTATCTCATGCCCCTCCCACATGAATCAGAAAAAAGTCTGGGGTGGAAGCAGAGGTGGATTCTTACTCCAAAAAAAAAAAAACCTAATGCTGCCTCCCACTACTCAGGTTCCAGTTCTTGTACCACCCATTTAAGAAAGAAAATAGTACCCTGCAACCATTGACTAACATGAAAGCATATTTATTTGAGGGCAGAAAACATTGCTTGGAGGAGGGTAAGGCGGAAGAGACTATTTACACCTTCAGTCAGTTCCAAAAACAGAAAACATGACATCACTCCTTTTGTACATGCAATACTCCTGTAGGCTCCGCCCACAGTCATAAAAATTACACTAAAAATGCAAACATTTTAAGTTCACACTGGTAGCACACAGGTAAGTTACATGTACATTTTCATTATAATATGGCAAACTGTTCCCAGATTAATAGTTTCAAGTTGTCCAGGGACTTCACTCTGGCCCAACAGACTAGCAGCAATGTTAGTAGCTCAGCAGGTGGGTACACACATGTCTGGAGCCAGAAGAATAGAAGAATGTGGGTTCTACACCCACACCAGGAACTTGGGGTACTACCTAATACAGACACTGTAGTGAAGCACTAGCTGGTGCTACGCTGCTGATGTGCAGTCCTGTAGTCCTTATGAAGGAAGTTAAAACAAGATCCCTTCTGTTCGTCTCTGGTTTGTCCAGGTGGAAGTGAAAGATCCCAAGGTGTTTGCTTATTAATTTAGATTTTGTTGATCAGGAAAGGAGGACTAGACAATTCTGAATATTTTCAGCCTCGTCCCAGGGGAGGGGGATACAGCTGGATGCCAACTAACACTGAGCCAGATTAAGTTGTTAGTGGTATTTTTAGTGTTTACTGTAAGAGTAGGAGATTCCCCAAGTCAAAACACTAGTTCATGTAACCCCCCAACCCACCCAAAAGACCACATTTACAAATGGGATACAAAATTACTAGTTAAATTGGAATATATAATGGATTGCAGTGGAATAACACATTTATCTCTTCTTGTGAGTCGTAAGAGGCATAGCTTACAAGTGGCAAAACTACGAGTTAGTTATGAAAGTCGTACCACTCATGTCGCGATAAACGTGTTATTCTACCACAGCCTATCAAGTATTTGACATATACCACACTATTATTAATGTTTTAACTTGTATTAGCTTAAAACCCCTCTTCTTTCTGTTGTAAATCATCTGCCCAATTTTCTCTGCATTATATTTCCAGATTCTAAATTGAAATAACATGTTCTAAGTGAATTAACATATTCTAAATGAAAAGCAATAGGTGTGGACCCCAAATCCACTGCATAAATCCATTTATCTCCACATATGTGGGATACATCTAACCACCCTAAATTTATCCCACATATGTGGGATAAGTAATGTGAGATTAACCCGACAGAGTGGTCTATCAGGTATTAATGTATGGCTTGGCGGGGGGGGGGGGTTCCGAACACCCAGCCATACATTAATACCTGATAGATCCACGCTCTGGAGTAGGTTAATTCACTTATAACATGGGAAGAAAAAGGGTTCAGCTCACTCTTTTTTTTTTTTTTATCATGTCATATTTTCCCCCCTCAAGCAGTCACAGACCTGCCTTTAATCCAGCCACCGCTCCAGCTCCACCTCCAGTCCCGAAGTTGCACGCCCAGCTGGCATATACAGCTCTGCCTTCAAGAGGGGCACCCCATATTGCCCCTGCGCCAGACAAGGAACCATTACCGGCATGCGCCATCCAGGCATCTTCAGCCGGTGGAGTGCAGCCATCAAGCTGCCGCGGTCTGTGCTGCTCCGTTTTTCCAGTTTTCTGGCCCCGGGAGTGCAAGCGTGCAAGGACGTCGGGGCACGTACATGCCGACATCTGCCGCACTCCATGTTGCTATGCCAACTCTAGCAGTGCCCCTGGTCGTCACCAGGGGCCAGTGCAGAGTGATGGCTCCCTGGATCCCTCCCAGGGGATAGAGAGCAGTCCGCTGGACGCGTAATCCTTATCCCACCCGCTGATCCCAGACAGCTCAGGCTCGCGTCCGAACCTGGGTCGCCAGCATGGCACGAGGTGTGGCGTCCAGCGCCTCAACCCTCAGTGCCACCAGGCCAGCGGTTCGGCTCACTTTTGAGAATGTTTTCTTCCCCATGTTACAAGTTATAACAGCTTACGTTTACAGTGTTAGGGTGCACTTGTGAATTTCCATTCCCCCCACCCAAGGAACACGAGTAGATTTCCAATAAGAAATTATTTGTTTTACGCAGTACATTTCCCAGATTTGGCTTCGTGCCTTGTGTTTTAGGATCGGACTCAATAATGAATGGTGCTGCAGTGTTCTGTGTGGAATGTGGCTCTGAATCTTGCTGCACTATTACTCTGCCGACTCCGATCACGCTCAAGATGCTGCGGTTCAACAACAGACCATGGTAAGATATGGGAAATACACTGCTAGCCTTGTGTTCCAGATTCTATCGGAAAATGCATTTTTGTGGGACTTGTGTGCTGGAAATATTCATCCTGTACGGCTGTGATTTGGATTTCAATAGCTACATGGTTGTTTTTATAAATGTAGTTCCCACCCCCCCAACGGCTTCTAATACAAGAGTCTGATGATGTGCACCAGGTTGTGACCTCTGCACTATCGGTTATATCAGGCAAGATACTGTTCTACTACTGGTAATTTTATTGCAACTTCTGCTTCTGTTTGCCACACACAAGAGCCAGTTTATCACTACCAGTCTGCTCTCCAAGCGTGCACTATGCTAAAAGGCCAAAATCCATTTGAGTGGGTGGGTGGGACGATCACTAGTGCTGCAAAGATGCAACAAGTGAATAAAACAGCACATGGACAAAATGTTATGGTAAAAATCTTTTATTTTACTGTTGATGTACTGTCCAATTCATTTACTGTGCTCCTATTTTATACACTTCAGTCTATGATTCATGACAGCGACTCTCTAAACTAGGTAGACTGGGAAGTGCAGTACATAAATCCTTCGTGTGGTGCCTACAGTAAAAACGACACCAACCTATATAGAATATAAAAGAGAGTGCAGGATCATTGGTGGATTTCAGACAGTAGGTGAGGAGGCAGAACGAGACCATACATTAATTGTACCGTGGGCATACATTGAGATTTAATGTATGGCCACGGTCACCACACGTGATGCTGTTTGTCCAATAACACGTAACCCTTTTTCTTCCCCATGCTACAAACACAAAGGGCCAGATAATCAAAATGTTGCCTCGGAGCTAAATTAGCCAGAACCGAATAGCCCGCTATATTCAAAAGGGATAGCCCCATTGCTAAACCTGCTGAATACAGTTTGCTAAGGAAGCCAGACAAACTGGGCTGGGAGTGCAGTGCAAAAATAGCCCAGGAATAAGACAGCTCTGAATATAGCAATCAGGAAGTGCAAACCACAACAGCATCCCAGTTCACAGCGACATGAAGGAAGGTAGAGGTTAACGATGTGGCCAATGAGTGTGCTAGCAAAAGAGTGGAGTCAGTAAAGCTGCAAGCAGCAGCGCATGTGAAATTACATTGTGCAAAAAATGTACACTATTTTCGAAACGTTTGCATGGCGCACACACACTTGCGCAGGTTTAGCGCGGAGCTAATCCGTTTGCCTGGCGCAATCACGTTTGCCCGGGGCAAAACTTCACTATATTCAAAACTGACATGCAAATTAGCCTACTTAGGTAGTCTGTGGGCAAACATCCAGATTAGCATCTCATTATAACCTGATTGCATGCAGTTTGCCCAGTGCTATTGCAGGGTCCCACAGCTCCCACCTGTAGGTCAGTATGGAAGTACAGGGGCTGGCTGGGTCTGCCCACAGCTCCACCTGTAGGTCAATCTGGGAGTGCATGGTGGTAGCTGCAGGCTACATTTGTACAGTACAGAAGAATATTGTGCCCCAGGGGACTACACAACACAGGCACAGGAGGTGGTGGTGCTGCTTGCAATTGTCAAACCGTAGTTCATGCTACAGTGCACAGCAGACACTACAGTAGCAAATGGGGCCAGTAGTGTGAGGGACACAGCAATGTCTATGGTGTGTAGAGCAGTGATGACCACTGCACTGTATACAGTGACAGGCCCAACTTGCAGGTGTTTACTGACAGTGGACATTACTGTTATGCTGTTGTGTGACACACAGACGCTGCACCACTGGCATGGGATGTTCACGGTGACATATACATGGCTGGCTGTGTGTGCTGTGGTGTCTGTACAGATGTGCAGTATGTGGCTGCGGGGCACATACCAGATAGGCATACTAGTGTTGGGGTATTCCCAACACTGGCCCATTTGCACTGCGTGGCTTGTCCCAGCCTTGTGACCGCACCCAGTCTGTGGTGCAGCCTGGCCATTTGTACATCCTCCCCTCAACACCCTCCATGCCCACAGTGCTACACATCTGTTGGTGTTCACAGAAGGGTGGTCTGCAGGAGTGCACTGTATGGCCGTACTGCCATGGTGTCCACTGGGAGCTGGGTCACCACTTACTGCCTGGCATGGCTGGGACTGGTGGCAGATGATGGCATCATAGGGATGCCATCAGTGAGCAGCATGTTTCCTCTATGTCTGGTTTATTTCTGTGTGTCATACTTACTGGTTAGGGTTGCGCAAAGCTGCACAAAAGTCGCGCAAAGTCACAAAATCGTGCAAAGCTGGTTTGCCCAGAGTTAAGATTAGCTTTTCCTGGGCAGTAATTTGCACCACGCAAAGTATTGCACCAAGTCACGCAAAAACACTTTGCGCAGCGCAATTCGCTGAATATAGCATTGTGCCTGTATTCATGTACACACACTCCTCAGTTTGCCCCAGCATACATTATAATTTTGCCTGGTGCTAATGCAGTTTGTGCGTGCTAGTTGACCTTTTGTACATAGTGGACCCACGCTAACCTGGTCCTAACCCTGCACAAAAGGTTTGCGCCCAGCACAAAGTTATGAATATCTGGCCATCACTTTTTTGACAAATAAATGTTTTTATTTATTTTTTTTATTTTAGTCTTTGCTAACCGGGTAAGGCCCACTAGGCACAAGTGCCTGTTTTCAGGGGCGACCTGGGAGCACTGGGCGGTTAAGTGACTTGCTCAGAGTCACACAGTATGCAAGTGGAGGTTGTGAGAATCAAACTCAGGTCTGGTCTGCTGGCTGTATCAAGCTCGTTCACACCTCGTTCCTCTAACCTCTAGGCTATACTGCCAGCCCATAACTTTAAAACAAAAAATGATAACGTGGTACTGCTAGTATGCAATTTGTCCAGCACACAAATATCTACAAATGAGTGCGATTTCATTCATATACACCTTTTAGTTTTTTTTTATAATTAGCAAAAAACAGCAGAAAAATCTATTTTTTTTTACTTTTTCGACAAACAAATGTGAATAACTTTAAAATGAAAAATTATAGCATGGTACTGTGAGCATGTAAAATGTTCAGCACAAAAATATCTACAAAATGAGTGGTGTTTCATTTATAGATACCATTTATATTTTTTATAATTAGCAAAAAAACCAGCATAAAATTCAATTTTCTTTTCACTTTTTTTGACAAACAAATGTGAATAACTTTAAAACGAAAATGGTAGCATGGTACTGTGAGCATGACATTTGTTCAGCAAGAAGTTTTCTACAAAATGAGTGGTGTTTCATTTACAACCACTATGCTGGGCGGACATACACTAGGAAAGTTAACCGAAAGTCCCAGAAATGATCATTTAAAAAAAAATAAGAAAAACAGCCAAAACCAAATGTTCTTGCACTGATAGCATCCCTATTGCATAAATGAAATATACAATGTTGAGCTGTCGGATAAATGATTTATCTACATTTTGACCTCTGACACCTCACTCGTGGCTTACGCCACTCGTGAGGTTACCTGAGGTCAAACAGCACTTGTGTAGAAAAATCATTTATCTGAGAGCTCCCCATTGTATATCCCTTACTTATTCCAATGTAACAATGATTTATTTACCCAATTTATTCACCAAAGTTGTGGTGTATGTGTTCCTACAACCACAAAACCAGACTGTAATTTTCCACTATACACAATGGCTTCAACGGATCAATGGAAAAAAAAATCACCTACCTTGTAACTATAGATCTTACTTCGAGAAACAGCTCTTGCAGTAGGTTACACCATTAGGACTGAACCCGGCAGGTGCCAGGACCCCACGGAAATTTTATAGCTAGCAATATCCAGTGGGGACTGCCTCCGACGTTGGCCCCGCCCCCAACATCAGGTATCATACAAAAGGGGGCAGTCACCCAGAATCACCAGTTCTTTTCCCGCCATCGACTCACCAGCACTGGCCTCACAAACACCTCATTAGCGAACGACGACTAGAACTTTTCCAGCAAAATTTCTTGCTAAATGTTGCTATCTCCTACTCCTTCCACAGAAGGACACCCCTCCATGTGTGCCTGCAGCAAACACATCCCTTTCAAGGATCCATTTGGCCTGTCTGCAGTGCCTAGGCCTGGAGCATGACACCAAGGCCTGCTCCTTTTGTCAGCAGTTTAACAGCCGCACCAGGATCTGCCGTCAGAAGGCACTCCAGGGGTTCCTGTTAGAGGAAAGGTTAAAAACGATGGAAAAAGACCCTGCCTCCAGAGGTGAGTCAGCCTCCAAGTCCCAGAAACACCGGGAGAGGGCCAAGTCCAGATCCCTGAACCGGGCCTCAGACTCACGCACCAGCTCAAGCTCCACGCGCTCAGACCGCTCTCCCTCCAGGGCGCGCTCTCAGCCTCCTCCCATTAAAGTTAGATCTTCAGGCGGTTTTTCGGCTTCCCTCCTCCCGCTCAAGACATCCAGGACTTCAGACCCTTCTCCAATGCCCTCCTTGGCCTCAGCGAAGTCATCCGACAGTCACAGGTCTAAGTCTGCTTCTGCTTTCTCGGACTGATGCCGTGAACCCGACGCCAGATCGGCCTCTCAGCCTCCTAGGGGACTTGATCCCCTTCCGGGAAGACCAAGGACAGGACCTGATGTCCCTCAAGCGGACGATGGAACCTAATCGGGCTGCCGATCCTTCTCTGGCCAAACGCCCGTCAAACCAGACGTCCCTCAAGCACCCGACGTCGGTCAAGCAGCCTTCGGAGCCAACGACTGCCCTCCCTTCACCGGTCGACACTGGTCACCAGGGTTCATCAGAGGAGGATCTGGCGTTGCCTGACGACCAGGCAGGTGACACTGAGGATGCGGTGCTTCCTCGGAAGCCTTCGCCCGAACCGGCAACGTCCTCGGAACCAACGCCCGATACCGGCGACAGGCCAACCCTGACGCCAGGCCCATTGTCCGGCATGAATATTCAGGAAGTCAAAGATGTCAAAGATCTCTTCACTTTTTGGTGGGACACTATTAAAAAGGATCTGGTCCCAGTAAAGCCTCCTCTTCCTCCTCCCCAGGGTCCAGAAGGTAGACCCCCAACCCCCAAGGAGCCTACACCACCTCCTGGGGTAGATCAAGAGACAGGAGAAGGCCCCCTTCACAGTCTCCCTCAGGGTCCCCCAGCCCCAAGCAACCCAGAGGAAGAAAGCCCACTCCGCAGGGGGACGACTCTAGACCGGACTCTTCAGATACCTCCAGGTCTCCTTCTCCCATAAGTATTCCATCACCTGACCCACGAGACCTCCCCAGGTCACCTCTGGATGATCCTTCTTTTGCTGAAATCATCTGGCACGTCCAGGAGAATATGGGATGGGAAACAGAAGATCTAGACACCGAACGACAGTGCCTAGCTAGATATCTTCGACAGAAAGAACCTAAGCCTGTGGTGGTGCCACCCTTGGTGGAAACCTTTTTGGACGTCACCAAGGCCACGTGGAAATGTCTGCATTTCATCCCCGCTGTGACGAGGAAGGCTGACCACCTGTACAGGGCCCCTGTGGAGGACCCGTATTTGGCGCACCAACCCCTGGCCAATTCACTGCTCATCACAGCCTCACACAACCGGTCTCAATGACCGCAGCATTTGATCACCCAGCCACCGGACCAGGAATTATAGCAATTGTATTCACTGGGGCAGCGCATGTATGTGGCTGCTACATGCTCCATCAGGTCACTGAACTATCTGACACACAAGGTTCAGTTTCAGAATGCCCTATGGGAACAGGGCCAGGACCTCGTTAAAGTCCTTACGGATGGCGAGCAGGAGGAGGAACTCTTGAACCTTCTTCACACAGGGTCAGATGTGGGGACCCAAGTTTTGAGAGCCGCCTATGATTCGGTGGACTCTGTGGCCAGGGGAGCAGCCTCAGGCGTCTGTCTCTGGAGACACTCATGGCTTCGCATCTCTGGATTTACTCCGGATGTCCAGAAAAAAATCCTGGACGTCCCCTACAACAGAGATGTCCTGTTTGGTGAAGAATCCAAAAAGGTAATCACCAAGTTACAGGAGGCCGGGAAGGCAGTGAGAACTGTACAGGCCATGTACTGGCTCAAGACTGGTTCCTTTCGTAGAAACCAGAATCGCTTTCTCAGCCGGCAACAGCCTTGTTACGGCCAGCAGCAAAGGGGCAACTTCAACCACATAGCCTAGCCTAAATCTTCCCCAAGCCAAGGTCTGAGATATACTAAACCAACCCAGCCTGCGGGAAGCAACACCACCACAGCATTACTCCTTCCCTGCCCCCACCCCTTCTCTGGATCAATGGGAAGAAAAGGTCGGGGGTCGCATCTCCCGCCACTTTTCGGTGTGGCAGACGATAACCGCCGACAGGTGGGTTATACAATTAGTAGACAGAGTACACTCTATAGAATTCCTCGACCACCCACCTTCACGGCCTCCCCTGCTTTCCCGTTACTTGGGACAGCATGCCCTGCTCATTCAGCAGGAGGTGCTAGCGCTTCTGGACAAAGAGGCCATAGACCACATTCCGAGGAACCAGAGAGGCACAGGATATTATTCCCACTTCTTTCTGGTTCCCAAAAAGACAGGAGACCTCTGTCCAATCCTGGACCTCAGCGACCTCAATGCTTTGGTGCTATACAAACACTTCCGCATGGTGACTCTTCCAGTACTAATTCCCATGCTCAAGCAGGGCGCCTTCTTAGCATCACTGGACATGCAGGATGCCTACCTGCATATCACAATAGCTTGGGCGCACAGAAAATTCTTGCACTTCGAGTTTCTGGGTCGCCATTATTAGTTCCGAGCCCTCTCCTTCGGCTGTCCTCGGCACCTTAGGTATTCACGAAGTGCATGGCAGTTGTAGTGGCAGCTCTCAGAAGACGAGGCCACTACGTGTTCCCCTACATGGACAACTGGCTCCTCATGGCCCCTTCTCGGAAGGCCCTGATGTCCACGAACCATTGTACTCGTTCCCTCTTCGGGTCACTGGGCATCATCATCAATCGGGAGAAGTAGCACATGGTTCCGTCTCAGAGACTGCAGTTCACAGGCGCAGTCCTGGACACCGTCCAGGGGAAAGCTTTTTTGACCCAGGACAGAGCGGAGCACATCAGATCCCTCATCGGGGATATCCTGGCGAAGAAGACTGTTCCGGCAATATTTTTCCTTTGCCTGTTCAGAAACATGGCTGCGGTCATTGCAACAGTCCTTTAGCCCATCTCCACATGCGGGTGACCCAGTGGATGTTACAGGTGCAGTGGGATCAGAAGGAAGACCATCTGCAGCATTCAATTAGGATCACGAACGCAGTCATCCAGGATTGGCAATGGTGGCTCGTCCCAGACCACCTGTCGTTGGGAGTCCCCTTCGTTGCACCATCTCCAATTGAGACTCTCTCCACGGACGCTTCGGGGTCCAGTTGGGGAGCACACCTCAACGGTGTCAGGTCTCAGGGCTCGTGGACGACCCAGGAAGCTCACCTTCACATAAACATTTTGGAGATGAGAGCAGTCCTTTATGCCTTGCAGGCCTTCCAATCGAAGATTCCACCGGGTACTCTTCTGCTACAAACAGACAATACTGCGGTGATGTACTACCTCAACAAACAGGGAGGCACTCATTCATACCCTCTTTGCAGGACGTCCATGAGGGTGTGGGATTGGTTACTTCAACATGACGCAAACCTTACTGCTGTACATGTCCCAGGAGTGAACTTTACAGTTTGAGCCGCTCTCAGGCCAGAGTCCACGAATGGGAACTACTCCAAGAGGTCGTAGATGATCTGTTTTTTGCAGATGGGGACACCAGAATTAGACCTTTTCCCGTCCCCAACCAATGCAAAACTGCCCAATTTCTGCTCGCTAGACCCAGGGCCTGGTGTTTTCTGGTGAGACGCATTGTCCCTCTCCTGGGCGGGCAGATTCCTCTACGCATTTCCTCCCTTGCCGTTGATCCAGAGGGTTCTTCTGAAACTCCACAAAGAGCAGGCAATGCTGATCTTAATCGCGCCCTTTTGGCCCAGACAGATTTGGTTCCCTCTGCTGTACCAACTTTCTCAGGAACCGCCGGTGCCTCTGCCACTCAACTCTCACTTACTGTCCCAGGAGGCAGGGTCCTTGGTCCATCCAGACCTACGCTCTCTGAACCTGCATGCCTGGCTCCTAGGGACATAGCAGTCATGCGGTACGGGGTCTCACAAGAGGTAGCAGATGTTCTAGCAGCTGCTAGAAAACCAGCCACTCATGCCACATACGCCATGAAATGGCGCAGATTTCATCTCTGGGCTCAAGCACGGGGACTTTCCCCACTGGATTGTTCTGAGGGTTCGGTATTAGGCTACCTCCTGTCCCTATTTCAGGCAGGCTTGGCCTACTTCTCAATAAAAGTGCATCTCTGTGCCATCTCGCCTATCACGCACCTATAGGCCTACGGTCCATATCCCAGTTGGAAACCGCACGTGCCTTTTTGAGAGGCGTTCTCCACCTTAGGCCTCCGATTAAGGACCCAATTCCACCTTGGGACCTACCCTTCATCCTGGAGCAGCTTACACTGCCTCCTTTTGAACCACCAGTGGATTGCGAGCTACGTCTTCTTGCATGGAAAACATCATTTTTAGTTGCTGTGACTTCTGCCAGAAGGATTTCTGAGCTCCACGTACTCGTGTGCAAAGAACCTTATCTGGTTTTCCCCAGGACAGGGTGTCCCTAAGGACAAATCCAAAATTTCTGCCTAAGGTGGTCTCAGCCCTTACTCTTAACCAGGATATCGACCTACCAGTGTACTTTCCAAAGTACTCCACTTTGTTTGAAAGTACTTCTTTTAGCAGCAAGAAATTAATCCAGAGCACCCACCCACTCAACTGATGTGCTTTCTTGACGTGCTGTTTGAGCAGTGCTGTCCAATAGAAGTTTGTTTTATTTTATTCCTTCTCCCTTTAGCAGTTTCAATGCAAAACACAAGTAACTGCTCACAATTTCACTCTCCCCAGTCCAGGAATTCAGTTTAGCTGCTGCCTTTGGCTTTCTTACATCCACACAAGCAAATCCTCCCTCAAATACAGATACAGGGATACAAGAAGATAGCTTTTATTCTGTCAGTCTGCCTTTAGCTTTTGTAGGGTCACTCCCTCCACAAGTTCACTATCTGGCTCTTTCTCAGACTGAACTCTCCACAAGTTCACTTTCTAGGCAGAGACTCACACGGGCCCACACGTTCACTCTTTTGCCCTCCCCAATTCAACACTTCACTGGATTGTCTGTTACCTCCCCCTCCAGGCCACCAGCAATCCTCCTCAAATGCAGGCAGTCAGAATGTCGTCCGATCGTGTTTTTACTTGATTTGGTGACCGGAGAAGCCCACACGAATCCTGGTTGTGCTCCCGTTGAAAACTGCTGCATGAGCAGACAAGATGGCGCCAATATGTGAGCGCCTGCGTAGGAGCCATTTCTGAGGATCTAGAGCATCACGCCAGTCGCGCATGCGCATTCCAGATGGATAGCACGTTAGTGCGCATTCGCAAAAGGGAAACAGGCAAAAAAGGCAAAAGTCATGGAGGCACCTGAATATCACGGTTTCCGTGACCTCCATGACGGATTTATATCCTTATTAATGCCTTCTAGATTTGCAGATTTGTATAAATAAATTTCAGTACATCCCTTAAGATGGTGTTATGAGAAACAACAGTAAAGAATACCGATGAATGGTCACTATTACCTATTGGTTGGGTGACAGAGCAGTTACTGATGTTAATCTCCTTGGATGTCAACACCAAATCCAATAGGTTGTTTACCCTAGTTGGCTCTTAATCCGCCTTCTTACAAGGCAGGGCCTAATACAGCAATTTCAAGGGTGGTTAAGTCTAGATTGACTCTGCAATAAGAAGTTGCAGAATATGGAGACCTTGTCCACCTGGTGTTCTTTGCTTATGGCTAAGTTAGACCATGGCCTGAGTCAAGTGGGTGGAGGACACCTGTATGAGAAGGTGCATGGGTTTGGAAAGAAAAGAAGAAAATGGGGAGAAAAAAAAAAGGAGAGCGCTGAAGAGGGCAGGGGTCCCCAGGGGAGATTTCTTTCCCCTAGGAAAGGTATATTAATAACTGATGACGGGGTTCTTTAGGGGAAGGTTTTCCCCCAAAGGTTCCACTGCAAGGATACAGAAGGAGGGAAGGAAGAGGAAGGGGGGGAAGGGATGCAACTCACCCTGCAGCATGAAATCCGAGTAATGGTCGAGTTGGTATATGACCCACCTTCTCCATTTATTGTCAAAGGAGGAGACATGGTTACTGGCATGTGCTGATATTCTCTCAAGGGTATAGATCTCATGAGTGAGTACTCTCTACATTTCAGGGGTCAGGACCCTTTCTGTCCGCCACAGACAGGTTATACCCTATTTAGCTGTGAGTAGGAGGAGGTTTATCAATTTTGTGGTAGAGAAGGGGGTCATTGAGTGGGACGGTTGGATAGCTGCTAGAATGAATGTGTTGGTTATCATGCTTCCACAATCGAAGATAATTTCGAGTTCTTGGATGACCCTCTGGAATAACATTTGGAGGAGAGGGCATGTTACCATTATGTGGGTGTGGTCTGCCAGGTCGGTTCCACGGAGTCACCAGCAACTAGTCATCTGGGGTCCGACAGACTTGGCTATCATTGCTGGGGTTTGGAAGTACCTCAAATGACACTTCCAGATCCATTTTGTTTTCATTATCTTACTGCAAACACAGTGCATATTTTCCATCCTCCTTGCTGCCTGAACTGAGACAGGGCATCGGTGACCATGGTCTTGGCATGTGGTGATGTGTGTGTGCTGGTGCCAGCACCCGTTGTCAGCATCCTAGCAAACAGTTTGCTCCCGTGGGGTTCTAGTGCATTTGACTCTAAGATCAAAGAGTGTCTATATAGAGAAGATATTCTTGAAGATCTGGCGTTATGGTAAGTAACTTTCCTTTTTAACAACGTCAAGGTTTTCATCTACCTACCACTTCAGTAGATAGCCTACGAGTACTTTCAGCCCCTTAACCTCATAGTAGTTTGAACCAATCCAAGCAGTGATTTCTTAATCCCTATATCTCAACTTCCAGATCATTTTCAGCTGCAGGACAGAGGACAGAGGACAGCCCAGACGCCGCTCTGCAAAAAAACATAGTTTGTCTCATGAGTAAGCACTAATTTTAAAGTCCCTTTTCCAGTTCAGACACTGATCAGGATAGGGTTATTTTTAGTTAAATTTGTAGTTTTTAGGAATCAATTGTGATTGGTACTGCTTTGTTTTTCTTGATCCCGGTTTCAGAGGAAACCAATGGTTTGAAACCTTCAAGTACATGAAAGGAATAAACAAGACGGGTACAGAGGGGCTGTTTAAAGTAAGGGAGGGGAGGGACACCCGGGCCATGATATGAGACTGGAGGGAGGAAGGTTCAGGAGAGAGAGATGAGGAGACCCTTTTTTTACAGAGAGGGTGATAGCTGGGTGGAATGCGTTACCAGAAGTGGTACCCAGTAGAACAGTGGACTGCTTCAAAAGGGGCTGGGACAGGGCAAGGGAAGGGAACGTTGTGAGGGAGGGGCAGCTACAGAATAAGGGGTGTTAGCTGCACATTCAAGCAGACTTGATAGACCTCTAGGCCTTTATCTGCTGGCAAATTTCATATTCATATGTTCGTTTCTTGCAACAAGAAGATAAAACTAAAAGTTTTTAAATATCTGTTAACCTTGTAACACCAAGTCACTGAAAACCCCAAAACGCACAGGCCCACTAGGATTTAAAAAGTGTGTGGGTTGTGATGGTAAGGTCTCTAAGGCCAACAGCCATAATTTCTGTTTTAAGTGTTTGAGACCTGAGTATTTTCAGCAGGATTGTGAATCCTGCATTGGATTATGTTCAGAAAATGTAAAGAAGTAGGAATCCAAGAAACTATAACTTTTAGCACTTATTTCGTCACAGTGCTCCCCATTAAAACAAATATTAGTAGACGTGGAGGTATCTAGTAATGTTAATGTCTCTCCCCAAGATTCAAGATTCAGCAAAACCCTCCACCAGTGGCAGTATCATCAAGGCCAAGAGACTAGCGGAGGAGAACAGTTCATCTCTTGGTGCTTTGTCGCAACCTGTCCATACTCAGAATGTAGTACGCAACAGGTTGCCAGTTTTCTCAGCCCTCCACACCTGTAATGGCACCTGAGCAACTATCACCACTCAGAAGTGGTTCTGTTACCTGGGGACTTTCTTGGTCTATATAACACCAGAGCCACTGCTTACACAGTACAGTGCTCCTTTGGCTAAGTGCAGACAGCCTTCCCCCGACACTCACTCCTGAGAAAAAACTTCACTTCTTAGAGTAAACTAACTGTAGCCATCTTCTCCCTGTTCAGAGGCAGATCGTGGATTTATCAGTACCAGTAGATAACTATTCCTTTAAAAGATTCAGTCACAGGCATGAAGTACTGTATATAAAAATAATATTTACTATTTCACGATCTACAGGATATCACAATACACAAAGACTATGGAATTACAGGGTTACTACAGAAATTAAAAAGAAATGGTTTGCACACAGCAGAAGAAACACATAGAAAAAACTTCCTGTAACTTCTTCACTCTTAGCAAAGCAGAAAGATTTCTTACCACTTAGGATAACAGTGTGAGCTGCGGCAGACTTCAGCCTTAGATGGTAAAGGTTGAAGACCCAACACTGACTTAACTTGCTAGGGTCTAGCCAGACCTCATAAGCCTTTAGCTGACTGCCCCTCATGCTACATCATCAAATATGTAACTCTGACATCATGGATGTGATACATTCATTGTCTCCTGGAGTAGCCACCTGTCTGGAAAGCTGGCCTAAACCAGAATCTTGGGTTTTGTGGAATCACAGACCTCTGTCATTTGTCTGAGCCATGTCTTCCCCAGCAGGGGGTGGCTGCATGCTCAGCACAGTTTCCTGACATGAAAGACCTTTGGCTCTTTGAAGATCCCTCGTTAACTGACCAAGGGTCCTGTCCTTATGGGACAAAGGGACTGTAATTACTCCTCAGGGTTAGCTGCTTCTGGCAGCAATTTTAATCTTATTTCCCCAGCCTGTCCCTGTCCTCACAGCAGGTAAAGTTAATTGAAAAAAAAGAATAAACAGAAGAAAATAGTACAAAATTATTGCTACAGTGCTACTGGAGTAAGAAATCACATAAGGAGAAGAAGTTGTGAACTATCCAGGGACTAAACTCCTTAGTTTCCCAAGTGACTGTCAACTTCACAGTGGTAGTGAACTGGTGAAAGACCCATGTAGTAAACCCACTGTGGGGGGCTCAAGTCTGACCATCTTGTCCCACAGTTGGACAGACAACTTGCTTGGAAGAATTTATGAAAGTCTGGCAAATGTTTCCAGTCATGCAGTAACCGCAGGGCCTTCAGTACCTCTACCCCTTTACTGCAGAAAGAGGAGGAATTTGATGATTTTGGCACAGAGACAGAATATGATAGTATCACTCCTAATAGTGTAGGGGATGATGAATTTCACTCTCCTGCTCATCCTATGGAGGTCTGTTCTTACAGTGTTTAAGAATATGTGTGACCAGTTAGCTGTAGAAAGTTAAATTTCTGAGTAGCCACCACCACAAGCTAAATTCCTAGAAAACCTGAGGTTGATCCCTTCTGTGAGGGTATTACACTTTATTAATGAAGAACTTCAAGTGTTGTCTGCAACAAATTTTTAAACAGCCTGATTTTGCACTGGCGGTTCATTAACAAAAAAAATGAAAATGTATGTGCTGTACCAAGGGAGGGCATGGAGTTTTTATTTCCATAACCTTCTCCTAAAGGATCTGGTAAAATAATTATTTATGCAAAAAGGAACTATTCACCTGATCTAGTTGTCATCTTGGCTCAGTTGTGAGCTGTCATTGTGCTTTTGTGCAAAAGGTCATGGGTTCCGGCGCATACCATAAATGCTGGCACCTGAATGCATTGCTGAAAGGATCCTGTATTGTTGGGGTGTGCTGTTCTTCAGATAAGACATTAAACCACAGTCCCATCTGCCTGTTCTGGTAGTAGTGGTGGTTATTTAGATAGATGTTAAAGATCTTATGTCACTTCTCAAAGAGCAGAGGAAATTCCCCAGTGTCATGGCCAAATTGAACATATTCAGTAAAAATACCAACAACAGCTTAATATGGTTCAGTGTCAGTTGCTTTGCATCTGTATCTCCCCCTCCCTCCATTTATCACCATCCCCCGACAAGGCTGAAAATAGGCAGTGTTGTCTAGCCCTCCTTTCAGCAAAAACCTAAAAAACTCTGGCAGGTTTTCTATATTGGCAGCTTTTCAAATTACCAATTTTCTCTTTAGTCTTTCATGTGGAAAAGTGCCACAAGAAGACAAAGCACTTTTTTTTATTTTATTTTAGAATACACGGGCTGGGAATAATAGCCGAAGCTCAAGGACACACTACTTATGTCATGAATAGTGGCCTACAGGCTTCCAGGCAGCAGATTCATTTATCTGTTGATCTGAATGAGACTGCAACCAGAATTGCTAGTAATGCAGTACTAATGAGCAGGTTTGCTTGGCTCAGGGAAACAAACCTGTACTGACTTACAGCGATAATCTTCTTTATTTCCCTGTAATGGAGACTCCCCATTCAAGGACAGAACAGAAGTCGTCTACATGGAGAAGGTAAATAAACAGCAAATCACATGCATGACCCTCAACAAACAGGAAAGCAGAGGTCATAGTAACTTTAAACTTTACTCTAGGGGAGATAATGAGATGGGTGCCCAAAGCAGACTCTACTTCCAACCTGATTATCCTGTGATAATGTATGATACTGGAGGTAATGGTAAAAGAGGATGCAGGCCACGGTTCTCATCTTCAGACCAATCCCTGATTGTTGCATCCATACTGTCACTCCCCTAGCTCAGCCAGTAGGGGGCTGCTTTTCTTTTTATGTTTTGAATGAGGAAAAATTATCACAGACCAATGAGTCATGAAAATTGGTGAGGAAATTACAGTCATTTGTAATAATTCTAAAAGGCTGTGTCCTGACAAAACAAAGGGCAATATCCTGGCTTTGCTTCAGATAGAAGTAGAACAGTTATTAGCTCTAAAAGCAATAGAGCATGTTCTGAAGAAACAATTAGGTTACTTCTCCATGTACTTTCTAACCAAAATGGAAAATGGGGAGTGACGACCAGTTTTGGACCTCTGAGTTCTAAACAATCACACGAAGAAAGAAAAGTTCAGAATGGTAACTCTAAAAGCAGTTACTGCATCTTTGCAAGCAGGGCATTAGTTATGTTACATAGAAACACAGAAATTGTCAGCAGATAGGGACCACCAGCTCCATCCAGTCTGCCTGAAAGCCCTACACTAGTTTGTGGCCTCTGACCCTAACTGGTCAATGGCTTTTTACCTCACCTTCCCACCGCTAAGGTACCCTTAGAAAATGGGCTTAAAAATATAAGAAAGTTGATTGGCTGGCAAGGGTACATTAACTTACAGTTATAGCCCTGCAAGTTAAAAGTCTCAGCCATGCCAACCCAGTGAAGTATCATGGTGCCTATCCTCCTGTGTCATTGGCTAAAGCACCTCCTTGCATTTTAAAATTGCCACCATTTTTTCTCTCGCTTAGCGAGACACTAGCCACCGAATGCTCATCTGCCGACGACCTACCAATCTGCCAACAACAACAAGCAGAAGTACTCACACAAGTACATACTCTGTAAAAACATGTCTTATAGTGAAAACAAAAACATTCCGTTTAAATTACCAGCGGTAGCGCATTTTGTGCTCAGCGGTACTCACAGCCAGTCTACTTAACGTTACCAGTAGCCCGTCATGTGCTAACCGCTGCTGTAACAAGCCCCCCACATCCCGGAGCGACTCTTAACCACATTTAAAAAAAAAAAAACACGAAATACCTCAGTCCTGGACATCACCATCCTATGGCCACCTGCCCTGTCAGCCTTATCCCTCATTGTTCTCCACACTGCCGAGCACGCCGGCCGCCCGCTTGCTTTAAGTGCTGCGTGTCATCCCAGTCCCGACCCTCTGCCATGCATGCTACCTCATTCAGCCAACTGACTATATTTTTAAAAAAAAATCATCTTTTCATAAACTAGAGCACACTCCAGCAACTTAAGAGTGGGAACTTTAAGGGCGGGAGAGAGGGACCGCGTGTCATTACACAATTCAAAAACCTTTCAGTTTCGTGTGGTCCAGCATTCCCCTCTCACTTCCATTGGCACTTTAAAATAAACAAATAAATTGCACCAATCGGATGACAGAAAATGAAAAGACAGAAGGGGGCTGAGCGAGTCTTGACTGAGAAGCACTACCAGACATAACAGTGACCTATACTGCCAATGTTACTAGTAGGGGGACTACTTTACCAACAAACTAGAAAAAATTGAATTGTAGTCATTTTTATAGAATTACTTCAGGTTGTTTTTTTTTGTAATCCTATTAAAAAAAAATGACAGCTCATTTTCTAAGCGCAATAGTACCCTCCAGGGTGGGCGGTATGGGCAATACCAGACCTTCCAGGGGCTATAAGGCTCAACCGCCTATGGCATTGGGCCTCATTACGCCCCCAGGCGGTCCGGTATTGCCCAGTACCGCCCATCCTGTTGGGTATTAATGCTTGCTTACGCCTGTCCAGTGCATGTTTAAAACCCGCCACTGTGCTCGCCCCCACCATCTCCTGTGTCAGTCTATTCTATGTATCCACCACTCTCTCCATAAAAAAAACTTCCTCACATTTCCCCTCAGCCTGCCCCCTTCCAATTTCATATCATGCCCCCTCGTTCTTGTACATCTTATGTTGGAAGATGTCTCCCCCTGCACCTTGTTTATGCCCTTAAGTAAGGTACTTAAATGTTTCTATCATGTCCCACTGATCCCTCCTCTTCTCCAGCGAGTACATATTGAAGTCCTTTAGTCTCTCCTCATATGTTTTCTGGTGCAAGCCCTATACCACCTTAGTCGCCCTTCTCTGGACCACCTCCACCCTGTCAATGTCCTTATGAAGGTGCGGCCTCCAGAATTGCATAGGGTATTCTAGGTGAGGCATCACTAACGTTTTGTACAATGGCATCACCACCTCCTGCCTTCTGCTAGTGATACCTCTGCCTGTGCACCCCAGCATGCCACTGGCCCTCCCTGCAGCCTTTGTACTCTGTTTAGGTATCTTTAAGTCATCAGAAATCCTGTAGCTCTCACCAGGGTTCCCTCTTCCCAGGTGCATTATTTTGCACTTCTTGGAACTGAACCTAAGTTGCCACACCTCAGACCATTTTTCAAGCTTCTCCAGGTCCCTCCTCATTCTCTCCACCCCGTCCAGAGTATCCACCCTGTTGCAGATCTTGGTATCATTTGCAAACAGGCAGATCTTTCCCTCCAGTCCTACTGCAATGTCACTAACGAAAATATTAAACAGGACTGGCCCAAGGACTGATCCCAGCGGTAGCCCACTGATCACCCCCCTCCCCTGACTGGATCCCATTTATCACCATCCTCCGCTTTCTGTCCATTAGCCAGTTCCTAATCCAGTTTACCACCTTGAGCCCCATGCCCATACTACTCATTTTACTGAGCAGCCTTTATGTGGGACTGTGTTGAAGGCTTTGCTGAAATCGAGGTGGGCGTAGTCTAACACCCCGGTTTACCTCCCTTGTCAGCCAGTCAAAAAAAATCTGTCAGAATCATCTGACACAACCTTCCTGATGTGAATCCATGTCGCCTCGGATCCTGGGCACCACTGGATTCCAAGTGTGCCACTGTTCTTTCTTTAAGCAGTGCCTCCATGGTCTTACCCACTACTGAGGTGAGGCTGACCGACCTGTAGTTCCCTGCCTCCTCCCTGCTACAACTTTTGTGTAGGGGGACTACATGTGCCCTCTGTGTGTCCTCTGGAACCACTCCTGTGTTGAGTGACTTGGTGAACAATGCTGCCAGAGCTGTCTCCCTTTTAAGCTGCAGCTGTGTAATCTGGGTCACTCAGATGCATGGCAGTGTGCTGGAGGGTGTATGCTGCTGCCTAGACAGTGCAGCTTAAAAGGGAGACATCTTAGTGACAGTGAACTGAGGTGGCATGCATGGCAGGGTGGGTTTTGTTATGTTGGGGTTTTGCATCCTAGTCCAACAAAACCCTGCCATGCATGCCACCTCAGTTCGCTGTCAGTGAAATGTCTCCCTTTTAAGCTGCACTCCACAATCTGGGCATGGGTGGCTCACTCACCGTGACATGAAGATCTGTGCCATTCATGCTGTTGCTATTTCCATTTTGTCTTTCTCACAGACATCAGCAAAGCAAGTAATGGTCTGCTTTGCCTTTTTTCTACCTAGCAAGCCTCGTCTGGGGGGAAGCTCATAGCTTGTGACGTGGTGGTTCTATCTGTTAGAGAGTGAAGAGACAGACTGCGATGGTGACGATCAGGATCAGAGAGATCATCTCAGAAGATCAGCAAAAGAAGTTTGGGTGTTGGTCTGAAGTGACCGTCCAGCCTCCATCCATCCATCTCACAGACTCCCTCATCCTTCAAAGAAGACACTAAATAGAAGATCAACATCAGATAAGTTTGGCAGTACACAGTCATCTGCTGCACTATACCACCAGTTGTTGGGACAGAGCTGTCATTTAAAAAAGCACTGTGACACAGAGACAGTTTTATAGACATTTATTTCATGAGACTGTGTGATCTAGACTGTCAATTTACAGAGCACCAGCTATTTGTTAGATTGTGAATCATCTTTATTTACCAAAAGTGTTTGAGGGTCACAAATTTGCTATAAAACAACTACTTCAGATGTATAGTGGGTTTAGTATTGTATGTGATAAAACCACAGATGCTGAAGACAGATATGTGTTTAATGTTCTTGTTGTACCAACAGTTATAGCTTCTGACGAGGGTGACAGTTCTGGCTCCACTACAACAAATTCAAGTGAAACGGTGCTATCAACTATTTTGCTTGACTGTGCGTGACTGGAAGAGCAGAACTATAAAACTGTTAGTCAGGCTGTCATAGATGTGCTTCAGAAGTATGAAGTTCCTTTTGATAAGGTTTCAGCTTTTGTGACAGATAATGCTGCATATATGTACAAAGCATGGAACAGTAGCTTGAAGAACTTGTTTTTGAATGGGGTACATGTCACTTGTACAGCCCATTTGATCAGCTTAATTAGTGACATTTGGCAGAACAATTTTAAACTGGTTAACAGTTTCATTACAGCTGTCAAACGTACTTTTACTGCATGCCCAGCTCGTAAAGCAAGATTTCGTCAGTTTCTGGTGGACAGTGGTAAAAATGGCTGTGTTCCACCAGCTCCAGTAATTACTCGTTGGAATAGCTGGTTCAGTGCTGCTTTGTATCATTCCTCACATCTTCAGGAATATGTGGATTTCTTTGGAGAAGATGCAGATGAAAGTGCTGCTATTCAGGACGTTGTTGAGTTAGCACATTCTGATGAAGTTAAGGGTGATCTGCAGATTTTGCTGCAGTATGCTCCTAGAATAATGCAGGCATTAACAAGTTAGGAAGCAGCAGTTCCTCTAGCTCACAAAGTAATTGATGATTTAACAGATTTAGGCAATTGGGCACAGACTAGTTCTGAGCAGTGTGCACACAGACTAGCAAAGAAAGTTTTAGCTGAATGTGCAAATAAAATAAAGTCATACATTGCAGAAGATACGCATTCCAGGTTCTGTCAGCCAACAGCTTCATTTTTTAGAGTTTGTCGTATATTTGACCCTAGCAGAGCAAAATGGCTCAACATGACTGAAGATGGCGCGTTTCATGGCATACCATTATTTGAGGAGAACATTAAAGCAAAAATAGAATTTCGTGCATACAGAGATTTTTTAAAAGAGGTTAATTGTGACAACATGATTAGTTTTTGGAAAAGTATGTCTGAACGATTCCTAGAACTCCCAAATTGCACTTCGTTGCCTCTCAGTGCCGGTAAATAGTGTGGATGCTGAACACTCATTTTCAGCATATAGTGATGTACTGTGGGATGACCACAGACGAATTTCAATATCACCAAGTGCAAGGAGTTACATCTTGGGCGGGGAAACCCTAAACACAGGTACACCCTGGGAGGGGAGGCGCTGGAGACCTCAACAGGGGAAAAAGACCTAGGGGTCATGGTGGATGCATGTATAAATAACTCTGAGCAGTGCAAGAGAGCAGCTAGCAAAGCAAACAGGATGTTGGGATGCATCGTAAGGGGGATCACCTCTAGGAGCAGGGAAGTGATTCTGTCGCTGTACAATGGACTGGTTAGACCACACCTCGAGTACTGTGCACAGTACTGGATACCACACTTGAAGAGGGACATACAGCTCCTGGAGAGGGTACCAAGGAGGGCAACTAAGATGATACGAGGACTAGGGGATTTGACTTATGAGGACAGACTTGAGGAGCTCTGCCTGTTTTCACTGGAGGAGAGGAGAGACGGGGGCACATGATTGAGGTCTTCAAGTACCTCAAGGGAATAAATAGAGTAAACATGGAGGGGATCTTTAGACTAAAGCAGGGAGGTATCACCAGAGGGCATGGTTTGAAGTTGGAAGGTGGAAGGGTGATGGGGGGAAAAGAGGAGGAGGTTTTTCACTGAGAGGGTGGTGGACCCTTGGAATGCGCTGCATGGCGAGCTGGTTCAAAGATCCACAGTGGAGGGCTTCAAGAGAGGGTGGGACAGACACAGAAAGCGGATGTATCAGATGATGGCCTGGCCCAGGGGGTGGGGATGGATGACAGGGGTTTCTGGAATACAAGGGGGGGGAAGGGCCTCAGCACCCAACTAGGGATCTGAGGTTCGAGCAGACTCGATAGACCGTAAGGCCTAATCTGCTGGCAATTAGTATGTTAGTATGAATTTGTTCTTCAAACTTGTCTATGTACAACATGCTGTTCCAAAATTCTGAAAAAATTTGATTGTTTTCTATGTCTCCAACTACAATCCAAGTAAGCCAGTAACTGTTTTGTGCTCAACATAGAAGATAGAATGGGGCTAATTTTGTTTTTTTACAACAAAATATGCCTCACTGTTGACCGTTTCTGTCATTTCATGTTATTTTTTTGCAGTCAGGTATTCAAGTTCACTTTGATGTGCAGGTAATTCAACACACCACTGTTTGGCATGTTGTTAACTGCAGATCTTGAAAATGTGTGCAAGGGATCGGTGGCATAAACATGTTCTCTGTCACATATATCTGGGACTGCAATGTTGTTGTCCAATGTACACGTAGGTTTGGGCAGAGCATGTCAAGTTGTGACTTTCTCTGGGTTGCTGTTTGTTTGCACTAGGAGATGGAGCAGCTGGTAGTGCTTCCACAAATGCTGGATATGCTGCTGCAACAAAGCTTAAATGACTTAATCCAGATCACCCACCCAGTGGCATGGACTGAAGTGATGTGGTCACTGCCACGTCAGGTGCGTGGAATGCCACCCCTGTGAACCTAAACTCTATGAGAGGCACCTCAGGCTCTCAGTTGTGTTTGTTGTCTTCTTCTATAAAGCCCTGTGCTTGCTGTGCATAACAGTAACATCCCACTACACAGTGCTTCAGCTGCTGCAGCACATAGTGCCACTGCCAAAGCTTCAGTAAAATAGATAAATGACAATCCACAGCACCCACCCAGTGGCATGGACTGAAGTGATGTGGTCACTGCCACGTCAGGTGCGTGGAATGCCACCCCTGTGAACCTAAACTCTATGAAAGGCACCTCAGGCTCTCAGTTGTGTTCATCTTCTTCTTCTATAAAGCCCTGTGCTTGCCGTGCATAACAGTGACATCGCACTACACAATGACTTGTCTGCTGCAGCACAGAGTGCCAGTGTCAGATGTCTCAGAACTTTCTCTTTACCTAGATGGTCTTAGGGCTTCCGTACTAAAGTTTTTCTCCATGCAAGTCTTAAATTATTGACAGGCAGATTAAGTTGCTGTTGTTGTTGTGTTGTCAGTCATTCATTCATTTCTTGATTTCCTTAGACACAGTACTGTCTTAACAGATGCAGCTGGCATTAGTCTATTCTCCTCAGTGTCACAGGCCATCTCAGCATATGTTGTTTCAGGTACACTGCCATGCAAATAAAGATGCTGAGAGGGATGTCACATCATTCAAGAGCACAACAGTGTATGTTGTGCTACATACATGTACCAGCATCTGGTGGGACACTACTGCTTGAGTGCTTGGGGACCGCAGGTTAGTGGGAAGTGTGTCTTTTCTGCCTGTTTGCAGCCCAAGTGCCAAAACAACCTTAATATTGCTTCAGAAACTTCTTGTAGCAGAGAGAGAGCACATTTCAGGCAACACAGACTTATAGAATTCTGCCACTGAATTAACATGTTAAGGTGGCAATAAATAAGTTAAACATTGCAAACCTAACATGTTAATTCAGTGACAGAATTCTAGAAGTCTGTGTTGCCTGAAATGTGCTCTCTCTCTGCTACAAGACGTTACTGAAGCAAAATTTAGGTTGTGGCACCTGGGCTGCAGACAGGCAGGAAAGACATGACTTTGACACCCCAACAATCTTTTCTTGTTCAGGCTGCAGACTAGGTTGGTCACCAGTCACCACCAGTTAATCGGACACCTAGCAGGTACTTAGGTGGTGGTCTTAACCTTTTTTTTTGGGGGGGGGGGATCTGCCTTTCCTGTCTCTGGATCTTCAACAGCCCTGCCTACAGTATATGCTGTATTGTTTAAGAGGTTCTTGCGTGAGTTAACAAACGCCACACAGATTTTGGTAAGAGTTGACCTGCTGTTACCAGGAAAAAAAAATAGCAGCTGGGTCAAAATCAATCATTTGTTTTCTTTCACTCCTTTCATGTTGTACATGCTGGAATCGATTCCAACAAGTTAAGCATTCACTTACATTTTACTGTTCCTCTCAGGAACAAATATTTGAATGTGTTACATGAAATTGGTATGCTGTGGTTGGTAAAACTGACACTCACATTACAGTGACATTAACTGTCTGCTGTGGACCAGATCCATCCCATCTATCTCTGTTGTGTTTCATTTATTCTGAAGGGTCCCGGACAGAGAAATATACTGCCCTACTAGGTCCATTTTGCATCATACAACACTGTGACTGCTGCACAGTGACATTTGAGATGTGCCCTACTACTAGCATGTCACTTTGTTTTGATTGACCTCCCTGTGAACAGTAATTTAAGGAACAAATATATTCATATACAAGTAATGTTGTTCCTCCTGTTATTTTGGGGCACAGCAGCCAGGCTGGGATTGGTTTGGAACTTTGGGCACAAGTTGTGGTTGGTAACACTCTGGATTTTAGCACTTTTGTTCATTACTGTACAGAACAGAAGTAATGTAATGTATGAAATGTATTAATTCTGGACTGCGAACCAGAACAACACATAAATTTTATATAACAACATGGTATATATCCTTAAAGATGTATGACCTGGGCCAAATGGCACTTAATGTGAACACTTTCCTTAAACAGTATGAAAAAGCAATAAATTCAATTATTTGTTGCTAAGACATTGTTGTAGGTCTTGTTTTGTGTCTTAACTGATTTTAATAGCATTGTATGTCACTAAAAAAGTGCCTGTGACTTTGCCATGGCATTTGCACTTTTGTCCACTACCACCCCGTGAATTTTTTAAAAAGGGGCCGTGACCAAACCATGACTTTTGTCACTTTTTCCCATGACAAACTTACATCCCTAGGTATTAAACAAGATCTTAAAAGTATTGACTGGAATGAAAATATGGAAGATAGGACTATTGATGACACATGGGAATTTATTAAAATGACTATACATAACACAATGCAGAAACATGTTAAACATATTAAGAAATATGGGAAATATGGTATACAGCCTAAATGGATTAATAAAAACATTTTAAAAAATCTAATAATCAAGAAAAAGAAGCGATATCATCAATTTATGGAAAACAAAACTGAAATAAACTTGATTAGATTCAAAGAAGCCCCCAAAAAGTGCAAAAATAAAAATCAATAGATAAAAAGAACTATGAATTATACTTGGCTAAAACAGCAAGTAAATCAAACAGTAAGAAATGTTATAGTTACATTAATTCTGTAAACAAAGGTAATGGTGAATTAACATCAATCACCGACAATAATGTGTCTATCACTGATCCACTCAAAATTGCTAATAGTTTCAATAGTTACTTTTGTTCTGTATTTTCAGATCAGTTACAACAAAACAACAAATTAATAAAAAGATAAAACAACAGGGAGTCATTTTTTTTTACTATAGAAGAGATATTAAATCAAATACATTAATTAAAAGATAATAGCGTCCCCGGAATTGACAATATTACACCATCAATGTCAAAGCTCATGGCAGATGAAATCTGGTTACCCTTGAAAATATTATATGAAAGATTACTAAATTATAATGAAATTCCGATAGATTGGAAGAAATCAAGAGTTAACCTAATTTTAAAAAGGGCAATAAAGCCACAGTATCAAATTATAGGCCAATAAGCCTCACCTCTATCCCATGTAAAATTCTTGAGTCTCTGATGAAAAACAAAATAAATGATCATCTAACAACCATTCCATTGTTCGATATTAACCAGCATGGTTTTAAAAGGGGCGGTCCTGTATGACTAATTTGATAAGTTTCTATGATATAGTCAAGCAGATGTTGGATAGAGGTAGACCGGTCAATGTGGTATTGTTTGATTTTAGTAAGGCCTTTGGCCTGGTACCACATGGGGCAGTAATTAATAAACTCTCCTGCTATGGGATCAACCAACATATTGCTGAATGGATTGGTAACTGGTTGCAGGACAGAACCCAAATAGTTTATATCAGAGGCCATTACTCTTCTGAGGGACCAGTCTCAAGCAGAGTTCCCCAGGGGTCTGTGATTGGACCACTGGTATTTCAAATTTTCATAGCCGATTTGGATAAGTAGATTACTAGGACAGTCATTAAATTCGTAGATGATACTAAACTATGTGGGCCGTGCAACACTACCAATGATATTAACGATATACAAAATGATACTGACAAAATAGTCCAATGGTCAGAAACTTGGGGCATGAAAATAAATACAGATAAAAGTTGTGTAATACATCTGGAAAATCAGAACCCAATGCACACTTGCACTTTACAAAATGAGATCCTCCCAAATAGACAAACCGAGAAAGATCTGGGTATATTAATTGACTGTAACTTTGCTTTCAAGGAACAATGGGGTTCTGTTATTACCAAAGCTAACAGAAGAATAAAGGGAATAAAGAGAAATATAAACAGTAGAAAAACAAAGGTTCTTTTGCCATTATGTCAGGCCTATATTGGACTATGGTAGTCAGATTTGGTGTCCATACACAAAAACAGGGATAAATAAAATTGAGAGAATACAAAGACGTTATACGAAATCATTTGCTACTCTTAAGGATCTTACATATAAAGACAGACTGGCCCAGTTGGGATTGTATAGTCTAGAACTGAGAAGACAAAGAGGTGACCTATTATTGTATTATGATATTTTAAATGACCCAATACTTATGACTGAATCAAACACTGAATACAAAAACGATAGACATACTACTTGAGGCCATCTGCTTCAAATTAAGCTGTGGAAATTTTACACTAACAAGAGGAAACATTTCTATACACAAAGAGTGTCAGTGGCTCAGTAGGTAGCACACTCGCCTCTGAGGCCGGGAGATCAGAGGGCTGTGGGTTCAATTCCCACATCTGGCACTTGGGTTTAGTATCCCAGTACTGACACTGTAGTGCAGCATGAGAGGGGTGCTGCACTTCTGAGGTGCAGTCTTTCGGATGAGACGTTAAACCGAGGTACCATCTGCCTGGATTGGTGGTAGTTCAGGTGGATGTTAAAGATCCCATGGCACTTATCGAAAACAGTAGGGGAATTTCCCCGGTGTCCTGGCCAAATTTCCCTCATTCACTCAAAATACCACCAACAGCTTAATCTGGTTCAAGGTCAGCTGGCATTCATCTGTATCCCCCTCCCCCGGGTCGTGCCTGAAAACAGGCAGGATTTGTCTAGTGCACTTACCCGGTCAACAAAAACTAAATAAACTAAATAAATAAATTTATGGAATAGATTGCCACTGAATGGAATATCAAGTCCATGTAAAGAGCAATTTAAAACGAACCTGGACAAATACATTAAAAGTGGAGGAAATCTTGATTACTATATCATGTCTTAATAGGGGATGCACCATGGGCCTTGGCCTCTTTTGCTCCTTTACAACATAGTGAACAAGAGCACGACTTCGGAACAATCCAACAAGAAAGACTGGGGTATTCACGCCCCTAGAGCAATCACATTTCCTTCAGGCTCCCACCAGGAAAATAGGCCATACCCTGGCAATGATGACTTTATCTGTTTCTGGACTTTATTTCTCTGTAACAAATCAACATGAGGAAGAATTTCTTCACAGAACGGGTGGTGGACAAGTGGAACACCCTGCCAGAGGAAGTGGTGGGGGCTGAAACAATCACGGGATTTAAGAATGCATGGGACAGACATAAAGGAATTCTGGAGGTCAGGGGTAAGGGGCAACAGACTTCTTGGAAAACATAAACTGAACTTAGAAACTTAAATGGGCAGACTGGGTGGGTCATAGGCCCTTATCTGCCGACACTGTCTATGTATCTATAATTAAAGGTGAAGTGGATCTGTACCTTAAATGTACTTTCTCTGTACCCGACTTAAAATTTTAATAAAAACTGCTATTATAAAAAAAAAAAGGAAAACAAAATGGATACAGACTAAGAAAAGATATAAATATAAACTACTAACAACCTAAAATAAGGAAAGAGCTTCCCTCCTCAAGGATACTGTGCCCACCCCTGCAGGCAGGCAGGTTGTACATATATGGAAAGAGAGGAGATCCCAAGCCAGGGCTATCGTACATATTGCCTACGGTGAGAGGCACAAATGAGGCAAAGGCTCTGTTCTATTGCCCTCTCAATGCTCTCAGGCAGCATGTACTAAACACAAAGAAAAGGATCAACAGCTAAAGGATGCCCAGGCAATCTGCATGTGCCAAATAAGGCAGTAGGAAAGTACAGATGCTGCACCCCAAAGATATGGGTCATTCAGACACTTGGAAAGTATTTCAATGTTGACTCCTGTGTAAATTAACCACAGGTCACCCCTGAATAAGGGGCATTGTCTCAGTGGGCCTACCCGGTAAACAAAATCCAATAAATTATAAATAATTGTGTGCAATTCAATCCATCTGTACTCACACAACAGAAAAAACTGCAAGCACACAGCACCAAGAAGACTCTGCTAGAAACCAAATGCTTGGGAGATGCACAGAAAAGAACTAGCACCCTGCACTGACAACTGAACCCCTATAGGTAGGCTTGCTGGGATTCGATAAATATAGATTTGCAGCAGTAAACGGCGGCGAAGTTCACTTTTGTAAATTTGACTAAAAAAATGAAAGTCGATTTCAGATGCATTCTGTTGTGGCTCTATACTGACCTGCCCATTGTAAGGTTTCTTTAAAAGACATGAAATGTCAGTCTTCCACTGCTGTCAACAATGATTACAGTGCATCACAGATCAAAGGGTGCTCAATTAACAAGTTCTCCAAAGTGTCAGAGCACCACTGATCGTCTGCCAATTAAAGTAATTGAGACCGAATAGTAGGTGTTGCATTCCAACGAAATCTCTGGCCTTTCTTTCAGTAGTTTAATTAGCTTGTTAACATGTGTTACTAACTTAAGCGTATTGCTAGCTAGCTATTGTTACATGGCAGAATGGGGAGAAAGACTCCAGATGAGTAGTGTAGCCAGTACCCTGACCTGGAACTCAAAACAGTCAGGAAGACTGGTATGGGAGAGAATGTCGAGATCTTGCGCTGTAAAATCTGCAAAACAGAAGTTTCTGGCCAGTCCAACAGAATTACAGTGCATTTAAGCAGCACAACATATGTGAAGCTCAAAGAAACGCAGGAAAACATCAGCCAGGCTTCAATAGAGGCATGCCCAAGAAGATTAAAGCAGAAATGGGAAGATGCTGCCGATTTCCTGCAAGATTTGGTGCGAGCACTCTGTTTCGAGGGGATTCCTATGAACGCTGTTTGAGGAGACAGCTTCTTTTTGGCACTATTAAGGAAGTATGCCCCTGCAGCCAGAACTTGCCCTGAGAAACGACAGCTGGTTGATAAACATTTGCCAGAGGTTTACATCAATCACAAAAATGCAGTCAAGGATGTGCTTGGTGGCCAGAGATTTTCCCTTGTTATCGATGAGACCCCAGAACTAGCGGGGCTACCTGCTGTTAACATAATAGTAGTATTTTACTGTGAGACCACAAAAGAAATACACAGTCTTCTATTGAAGTCTTCAGTCCTTACACAGTGCAATGCGGCAGCAAGGTCAGACTTGGGCAAATCGTATCTCAACCAATAGCGACTCTGCCATGTACATGCAGAGACTGGTAAAAGATTTAAAAGCAATTTTTCCGCATCTGTTGCACATTCCATGCATCGCACATTTACTCAATGTAGCGATCGAGCCTGCATAGGGAACACCAGAGTTTTCAGATGTTAAGGACTTAGTCATACATTTTCCTGCCATATTTAAAAATGGTAACTGTCAGCACAGAGCTTTTTTCAAAGTGTGCACTATCAATCTAGTCAGTACATCCTCATTACGAGTGCCACCATGCATAGTACCGACCAGATGGTTCTCATGGCTGGAAGCAGCAAATACATTCACTTGCAGAGGACAAACACAACTGAGAGCCTGAGGTGCCTCTCATAGAGTTTAGGTTCACAGGGGTGGCATTCCACGCACCTGATGTGGCAGTGACCACATCACTTCAGTCCATGCCACTGGGTGGGTGCTCTGGATTAAGTCATTTATCTATATTACTGAAGCTTTGGCAGTGGCACTATGTGCTGCAGCAGTCGAAGCACTGTGTAGTGGGATGTCACTGTTATGCATAGCAAGCACAGGGCTTTATAGAAGAAGACGAACACAACTGAGAGCCTGAGGTGCCTCTCATAGAGTTTAGGTTCACAGGGGTGGCATTCCACACACCTGACGTGGCAGTGACCACATCACTTCAGTCCATGCCACTGGGTGGGTGATCTGGATTAAGTCATTTAAGCTTTGTTGCAGCAGCATATCCAGCATTTGTGGAAGCACTACCACCGGCTCCATCTCCTAGTGCAAACAAACAGCAACCCAGAGAAAGTCACAACTTGACATGCTCTGCCCAAATCTACGTGTACACTGGACAACAACATTACAGTCCCAGACATATGTGACAGTGAACATTTTTATGCCACCAATCCCTCGCACACATTTTCAAGATCTGCAGTTAACAACATGCCAAACAGTGGTGTGTTGAATTACCTGCACATCAAAGTGAACTTGAATACGTGACTGCATAAAAATAACATGAAATGACAGGCACGGTCAACAGTGAGGCATATTTTGTTGTACAAAAACAAATAAAATTAGCCCCATCTTTATCTTCTATGTTGAGCACAAAACAGTTACTGACTTACCTGGATTGTCGTCAGAGACATAGAAAACAACAATCACAATTTTTCAGAATTTTGGAACAGCATGTTGTACATAGACAAGTTTGAAGAACAAATTAGTCTGTGGTCATCCCGCAGTACATCACTATATGCTGAAAATTAGCATTCGGCATCCACACTATTTACCGGTACTGAGAGGCAACGAAGTGCAATTTGGGAGAGTTCTGGGAATCGTTCCGACATACGTTTGCAAAAACTAATCATGTTATCACAATTAACCTCTTTGAAAAAATCTCTGTATGCACGAAAGAAAAAATTACTCACCTTAGTAATGTTGTTTTTTCTAATGGAGTCTTGCTATATTATGACAATTGCAGTTTCACCCAGCCTTCGAACTGCTCCGGAGGTGAAAGAGTTAAGTTCCATGCCAGGCATGGAATTTTGAGCGTGAGCTCGGTTGAAAACTCTGTCTGTTGTGCTTCAAACTGTAACTGTCAGATCTTTACGAGCAAAACTCACTAAGGTTCTGTGTGGAAGCTGTAAACCTACACTAGCCAACTGGCTACTAAATACTAACACATTTTCTGGTCCCAAAAGCAAGACTCAAGTCAGGGGACCAAGAAAAGAAAATAACAACAAACAAAAATGGCAAACACTAGGTGCCAACATAGCACTGCCACCCACATCCCAAAAACAAAACAGAGGTTCTGAGAGGGCAGGTGGGGGGAGAATCATAATAGCAAGACTCCATTAGAAGAAACAACATTACTAAGGTGAGTAATTTTTCTTCAAACAACATAAGTCTTGCTATATTATGACAATTCGAACTACACAGCAGTACCTCCATGGAGGAGGCAGAACCTACTTAGGAATAGGCTCTGAAGCACAGCTGTGCTAAACCGAGCATCACTCCTAGCCTGGATGTCCAAGGTAATGCTTCATGAAAGTGTGAACTGTTTTCCAAGTAGCTGCTTGACATATCTCTATGATAGAATGTCCCTGGCAGCAGCCAGGGGCGCAGCTGTACCTCTGGTAGAGTGAGCCCTCAGGCCTGAAGGGGGAACCCTACCCAGTTTTTGATAACAAAACTGGATACAAGAAACAATCCACCTGGCAATGGATCTTTTAGTGGCAGGTTTCCCTTTACCTACCTCACCATAAGTGAGGAACAGTTGGAGGGAATCAAACCTGTGACCCTTGGTACGCTCTATGTAGTAGCTAAGGGCTCTTTTGACATCTAAACTGTGCAATCTCCTCTCACCAGAGGAGGAATGGTCAGTGAAGTACACAGGGAGAGACATAGATTGATTCAGGTGAAAATCCGAAACCACCTTGGGCAAGAATTTTCTATTAGTCCTGAGGACCACTTTATCCCTATGAAAGGAGATAAAATCAGGCTCCACTGACAATGCTTGTAGTTCACTTATGCGCCTAGCAGAAGTGATGGCTACCAAAAACACAGTCTTTCAAGTCAAGTACTTAAGTTCTGCTGAAGACATGGGCTCCAAAAGAGGTTGCATGAGCTGGGCAATGCAAACATTAAGATCCCATGCAGGGGCAGGATCCCTGAATGGAGGATTGATGTGAAGCAATCCCTTGAAAAACTTAGAGAATACCGGATGAGCTGAAAGAGAAGAGGGTTTACCTGCTGATAAGAAAGCAGACACTGCTGCCAGGTGCACTTTTAGGGTAGCTGGTCTCAGACCCAGAGCATTTAAGTGCACCATATAATCCAAAACTGTGGGCAAGCGGCAGACTCTGGGGAAATACTCTTACCAGAGCACCATATGGAAAACCTTTTCCATTTGGAATGATAAGTAGCCCTGGTAGAAGGCTTCCTCGAAGCCTTTAAAACACTGAGTACACCCTGAGAAAGGTGTAAGTCAGCAAACTCTAACTCTTCAAGAGCCAGGCCTTGAGATTGAGAGATTTGAGATTCGGGTACCAAACTCTCCCCTGGGCACAGGTTAACAGATTGTGATTCCTGGGAAGGCATAGGGGAAGGTGGACTGCTAGGGACAGAAGAAGTGGATACCAGGGCTGTCTGGCCCAATCTGGAGCAATCAGGATCATCTTGCAAGGTTGAGACCTGATCTTGACTAACACCTTGAAAAGGAGAGGAAAGGGAAAGCAGTAGAAAACTTCCCTTCCAGTTCAGAAGGAAGGCATCCAGAGGACTGAGCCCAACACTGGGGCCTGCAGCAAAAGAGGAAGTTGGTGATTGTCCGGGGCTGCAAAAGATCTATCTGAGGAGTGCCCCACCTGGCAAACACCACCTCAGGATAAGGGATCCAGAGACCATTCGTGATGGCCCTGGGAAATCCTGCTGAGAGCATCTGCCAGGACATTGTCTTTGCCTGGGAGGTGAACTGCCATAAGGGAGGTGTTCAGGAATAAGCCAGAGACCACAACTTCTACCCGCTGTGCACAAGGCCGTGGGCAGTGCCCCTTGCTTGTTGATGTACCACATTGTAGTGGTGTTGTCTGTTCTGACTTGTACCACTTTGTTCTGAACAGACGTGGAAAAAGCTTGAAGTGCTAGAAAAACTGCTCTGAGTTCCAACAGATTGATGTGAGCAGAGAGATTCCTGAGGGGACCACAACCCCTGAGTGGTGAGGTCGCCCATGTGAGCTCCCACCCCAAGAGGGATGCATCTGTAGTAAGAGTCAAGGAATGAGACTGCGGGATGAAGGGAACTCCTTGTCTCAGATTGCTCTGATCCTGCCACTGTAGGGCCTGGATCAGGGTTCAAGATACAGGGATCAGTTTGGTTAAAGGATCTCCTTGAGACCAGAAGGCTCTCAAGTGGAACTGAATGTCCCTCATCTGAAATCTTGCTCCCTGCACTACTGCTGTGGAAGCAGCCATGTGCCCTAGGAGCTGCAAAATGCCTTGCTGGTCGAGAGACCTGCAGAGTGAAGGAGGAGGCCAGAGAACCAGGGTCTTTGCTCTTTCTAGAGGAAGGAAGGCTCTGGCCTGTTGTGTGTTCAGTTCTGCGCCTATGAAGGTGAGTAGCTGAACAGGCTCTAGAACTGACTTTGGGAGATTGAGAAGGAAACCTAGAGATGTAAGCAGCTGTTGGGCAACCTGAAGGTGTAGTTTGACTTGGGCTGGAGACTGGCCTACTATGAGCCAGTCATCCAGGTAAGGAAAGATGGCAATCTTTTGCCTTCTTAAATGAGCAACTGCTACTGCCAGGCATTTTGTGAATACCCTTGGGGCAGAGGTGAGGCCGAAGGGCATTGCTCTGAACTGGTAATGGCCTGAGGGCAGTTCGAATCTGAGGTACTTTCGGTGGGAGCTTCTGATGAGAACATGGAGTAGGCATCCTTGAGGTCCAGGGACGCCAGCCAATCCCCTGGCCTTAGAGAGGGTAAAATAATTCCAGAGTCACCATTTTGAATTTTGGTTTTAAAAGGTGCTTGTTTAGGTATCTGAGATCCAGGATGGGCCGCCATTCTCCTGTCTTTTCGGGTAAGGAAGTACCTGGAGTACAATCCTTTGCCCTGGTGTGAGGAGGAACCCTTTCTACAGCTCTGAGAGCCAGGAGGTTGAAACTTCTGTTTCTAAAGAGCCTCTGATGGATTTGCAGGTGGAAAGGATCTGGCTCTCATCTTTGGAAATTTTTTGAAGCTGAGAACCAGTCCCTGGCTTACTACTTCCAGGACCCACTTGTCTGATGTTAAAGACTTCCAGTCCTGGATGAAGTAAGACAGCCTGCCCCCTACAGGTAAAGGAGAATCGTCCCTGGCCATCTCATCAGGGTGCCTGCTTGGCAGGGGCTTTAGGCTGAGGGGTGGGAGCAGGCCTGCTCGTACCCTGTCTGCCTCTCCCTCTGAAAACCCCCCTCTGGGCGTAGGCTGAAGAGGAGGCCTGGGCTTGGTTAAAAGGCCTGTGAAAAGGTCTGCCCCTGCCCCTGGAAAGCTACCTCTGAGGAGTGGCCTGCCTTTCCTTGGCCTGTGCACTCCTATAGGTGGTCCTATACTCATCCATTTTCTTCATGTAATTCTCTGTCTGCTCCCCAAACAGAGAGTTATCAACAACAGGAAAATCCATGGCCTTAGCCTGAGTATCCTGTGACAGGCTAGTACACCTGAGCAAAACCATTCTACGAAAAGCCACAGATGTAGCCATGACTCTCGAAGATACATCATTAGAGTCCACTGCAGCATGGAATTGCACCTTGGATGCCTCAATACCATCAGCAGCCACCTGCTCCAGCTCCTTGGCAAGCTGGGCAGGGACCTGCTTTGCTAGAGCCATAACAGTATCCCATCTGGATTTCTGATATCTTGCAACATAAGCCATATAATTTGCATGTCTGAAACCCAAAGATGCTGCCATGTACTGTTTCTTTGCCATGGCATCAATCCTCCTGGAGTCCTTGTCAGGGGGTTGTGAAACCAAAGGAATATTTGCCTTGTCACAGGCTGCAGCCTGCACTACCCCCAACATGGCTGCATTGTTGTGAGAGGAACTCCATGTCAGAGCCTGACAAAGTGTACCTCCTGTCCATTTTCTTATCCACAGGACGTATAGAATGGGGAGCTTTTAAAATTTTTACTGTCTGTTTCCTGATGGATTTGTGGATAGGAATAGACAGTCTCCTAGACTCTGGGATATCCATCATCTCTACATAGACAGGCTCCTCTTGGTCATCTACAGCTTCTTCCATAGGAAGTTGGAGGGTTTCAGCCACTTTCTTATAAAAAATAAAATGAGAAGGGGACTCAGAAAGCCTGGGGGGAGACACTTCTATAGGTTTGTCTGGAGAAATGTCCGGTTCAATGGGCAGATCCAGACTCTCAAAATCACATTCACTCTCATAATCCCCCCACCCTCCGGTTCATAAAATCCTCTATATCATATTCCTGAACGGGAGAACCGACCAACCGACCGCTTACCTGATGGTGCCGTTCGGTCGAACCGGAAAGCGACTGGACAATTTTTGATCGCTTTGGCTATCTCTGCAGCAGTTGGAGAAAGACTTTTGGCTCCACACCTGCTGATTTCCTAGTCCTTTTAGCTGGAACTGACTCCTCCGAGTCAGCTCTCCTTTTGCCCGAGGAAGACTCACCCTGGTCAGAGGGCACTCCTCTGGTTCGGTAGGAACCGAACCAGGCTGGCTATCCGGGTCAGCGGACTTCTTAGCCTCCCGTTCCCTGAGCCTACCAACTCTCTTATCCAGGGTAGCTGCAGGGAAATTCAAACAAATCTGGCAGTCTGTACTGAGGTGGTCAAACCCCAGACAATAGACACATGTGGTGTGTGGGTCAGCCTTAGCAAAAAGCTTCCCCACAGACACTACAGTGTTGAAACCCAGTGGGCCCGGTTTTTCTTTTGGGTTTCTCAGACATAATGCCAGCCTAACCAGAAACTTGCCCGTTAACGGCCCTTAGCCAAGCAAGACACCCTTATCGGTTCCAGACCGTGTCACGGGTCGTGGAAAAAAAACATAATGAAATCCGTTTTTTTAGAACCGATAAGAACCGGGAACCGCACTTCTAATACAATTTAAAATAGTTTTTACAACAACCTGATCGGTTGAAACCGAACCGATAATACCGTTTACAAGTTCCACACAGAATAAAATGTAAAACCTATCTATTACTTACGATACCACAGACAGAGCTTGAACCAACCGGTTGCGGTTTAATTTTAGACAAATGCAGTTTGAAAACCGAGAAAAAATACTTTAAAACCGACAAAATGAACCGAGCAGTAGGAGAAATCTCCGGAGCGACTGTTCAGTGAGGCGGAGTAAAGAATCTGACAGTTACAGTTTGAAGTACAACAGACAAGAGTTTTCAACCGAGCTCGTGCTCAAAATTCCATGCCTGGCATGGAACTTAACTCTTTCACCTCCAGAACAGTTCGAAGGCTGGGTCAAACTGCAACTGTCATAATATAGCAAGACTTCATGTTGTTTGAATTCTAATTTTGCTTTAATGTTCTCCTCAAATAATGGTATGCCATCAAACACGCTATCTTCAGTCATGTTGAGCCATTTTGCTCTGCTAGGGTCAAACATATGACAAGCTCTAAAAAATGAAGCCGCTGGCTGACAGAACCTGGAATGCGTATCTTCTGCAATGTATGACTTTACTTTATTTGCACATTCAGCTAAAGCTTTCTTTGCTAGTCTACGTGCACACTGCTCAGAACTAGTCTGTACCCAATTGGCTAAATCTGTTAAATCATCAATTACTTTGTGAGCTAGAGGAACTGCTGCTTCCTAACTTGTTAATGCCTGCATTATTCTAGGAGCATACTGCAGCAAAATCTGCAGATCACCCCTAACTTCATCAGAATGTGCTAACTCAACAACGTCCTGAATAGCAGCACTTTCATCTGCATCTTCTCCAAAGAAATCCACATATTCCTGAAGATGTGAGGAATGATACAAAGCAGCACTGAACCAGCTATTCCAACGAGTAATTACTGGAGCTGGTGGAACACAGCCATTTTTTACCACTGTCCACCAGAAACTGACGAAATCTCGCTTTACAAGCTGGGCATGCAGTTAAAGTACATTTGACAGCTGTAATGAAACTGTTAACCAGTTTAAAATTGTTCCGCCAAATGTCACCAATTAAGCTGAGAAAATGGGCTGTACAAGTGACATGTACCCCATTCAAAAACAAGTTCTTCAAGCTACTGTTCCATGCTTTGTACATATATGCAGCATCATCTGTCACAAAAGCTGGACCTTATCAAAAAGGAACTTCATACTTCTGAAGCACATCTATGAGACAGACTAACAGTTTTATAGTTCGTTCTCTCCAGTACGACACAGTCAAGCAAAATAGCTGATAGCACCGTTTCACTTGAATTTGTTGTAGTGGAGCCAGAACTGTCACCCTCGTCAGAAGCTTTAACTGTTGGTACAACAAGAACATTAAACACATATCTGTCTTCAGCATCTGTGGTTTCATCACATACAATGCTAACCCCACTATACATCTGAAGTAGTTGTTTTATAGCAAATTTGTGACCCTCAAACACTTTTGGTAAATAAAGATGATTCACAATCTAACAAATAGCTGGTGCTCTGTAAATTGACAGTCTAGATCACACAGTCTCATGAAATAAATGTCTATAAAACTCTCTGTGTCACAGTGCTTTTTTAAATGACAGCTCTGTCCCAACAACTGGTGGTACAGTGCAGCAGATGACTGTGTACTGCCAAACTTATCTGATGTTGATCTTCTATTTAGTGTCTTCTTTGAAGGATGAGGGAGTCCGTGAGATGGATGGATGGAGGCTGGACGGTCACTTCAGGCCAACATCCAAACTTCTTTTGCTGATCTTCTGAGATGATCTCTCTGATCCTGATCGTCACCATCGCAGTCTGTCTCTTCACTCTCTAACAGATAGAACCACCACGTCCCAAGCTATGAGCTTCCCCCCAGACGAGGCTTGCTAGGTAGAAAAAAGGCAAAGCAGACCATTACTTGCTTTGCTGATGTCTGTGAGAAAGACAAAATGGAAACAGCAACAGCATGAATGGCACAGATCTTCATGACACGGTGTGGAGCCACCCATGCCCAGATTGTGGAGTGCAGCTTAAAGGGAGACATTTCACTGACAGCGAACTGAGGTGGCATGCAGGCAGTGGATTTTGTTGGGCTAGGATGCAAAACCCCAGCATAACAAAGCCCACCCTGCCATGCATGCCACCTCAGTTCGCTGTCTCCCTTTTAAGCTGCACTGTCTAGGCAGCAGCATACACCCCCCCCCCACCATGCATCTGAGTGACCCAGACCCAGATTACACGGCTGCATTTGTCCTGCTCAGGCAGAAGTTAACTTAGTTCTCTGTCAATCTCACCGACAGGGCACCACACCAACCCCTCTTGGGTGTCTGGCTCACACACAGAGCCAGGTGGCAGCAACATATGGTGACAGTGCAGGGTTATCTGTTTTCTGGCTCTTTCTCAGACTGAACTCCTGCCTGAGCAGGACAAATGCAGCAGTGTAATGTGGGCCTGGGTCACTCAGATCCATGGTGGTGTGCAGGAGGGGGGGGGTGTATGCTGCTGCCTAAACAGTGCAGCTTAAAAGGGAGACATTTCAGTGACAGCAAACTGAGGTGGCATGCATGGCAGGGTGGGTTTTGTTGGGCTGGGATGCAAAATCCCAGCTGAACAAACCCACCCCGCATGCATACCTCAGTTCGCTGTCACTGAGATGTCTCCCTTTTAAGCTGCACTGTCTAGGCAGCAGCATACACCCCCCGCACACCACCATGGATCTGAGTGACCCAGGCCCACATTACACTGCTGCAGGAGTTCACTTAGCTCTCTGTCAATCTCGGTGACAGGGCAGCACACCAACCCCTCTTGGGTGTCTGGTTCACACAGAGAGCCAGGTGGCAGCAACAATATGGTGTGGCCCGGACAATACTCAGGAACTACATTTTTTTTTTTTTGTCAAACAAGCTTGGGTTGCTGCTTAGAAAATCCCATTAACTGCACAGTGTCTACCCCCACACACACACACCTGTTATAAAAAGAAGTGACCTTACCTTACTTTCACTGTAGGCCTTCTCTTCTGTCCCTAGTCAGGTTCCTGGACCAGTCCATTGCTCCTGCACTGTGATCCTGCTGCAGGTCAATGCAAGGCAGGTTAAGACTTGCACAAAGTTCACTTTTTCTCCAGACCCTGGCAGGATGAAATATGGTGGGGGTATCTCTCTGTGGAAATTCTTGCACTCCACCTTTCAAGAACTGATGCTCTTCACCTGCTGTTTCATCAGCCAAACATTTTCTACTGAATATTTTGCACTCTAAAGCCTCTAAACTCCCTGCCCTTTGCATAAAAGTGCTTCTTTTAGCAGCATGAAATTAATCCAGAGCACCCACCCACTCAACTGATGTGCTTTCTTGACATGCTGTTTGAGCAGTGCTGTCCAATAGAAGTTCTTTTTATTTTATTTGTTCTCCCTTTAGCAGTTTCAATGCAAAACACAAGCAACTGCTCACAATTTCACTCTCCCCAGTCCAGGAATTCAGTTTAGCTGCTGCCTGTGGCTTTCTTACATCCACACAAGCAAATCCTCCCTCAAACACAGATACAGGGATACAAGAAGATAGCTTTTATTCTGTCCCTGTGCCTCTAGCTTTTGCAGGGTCACTCCCTCCACAAGTACACTATCTGGCTCTTTCTCATACTGAACTCTCCACAAGTTCACTTTCTAGGCAGAGACTCACACAGGCCCACACGTTCATTCTTTTGCCCTCCCCAATCCAACACTTCACTGGACTGTCTGTTACCTCCCCCTCCAGACCACCAGCAATCCTCCCTCAAATGCAGGCAGTCAGAACGTCGTCTGATCGCGTTTTTACTTGATTTGGCGACCAGAGAAGCCGACACGAATCCTGGTTGTGCTCCCGTTGAAAATTGCTGCACGAGCAGAGAAGATGGCACCAATATGTGAGCACTTGCATAGGGGCCGTTTCTGAGGATCTAGAGCGTCACGCCACTCGCGCATGTGCATTCCAGACGGACAGCACGTTACTGCACATGCGCAAAAGGGAAAACGGCAAAAAAGGCAAAAGTCATGGAGGCACCTGAATATCACGGTTTCCGTGACCTCCATGACGGATTTACATCCTTAGTGATCATCACTCTCAGGTCCTTCTCCTCCTCTGATGCAGATACTCAGACTCCACCCAGGTAGTATTCTGTCCAAGGATTCTTGGTTCAAATATGCATAACTTTGCATTTCTTGGCACTGAAACCAAGCTGCCAGATCCTAGACCACCTCCCGAGCTTTTCCAGATCTTCCTGTATCCCTTCAGCTGTGTCCACTCTCCCACAGAGCTTGATGTCATACGTGAATAAGCACATTTTACCCTTAATGCCATCTCCAGTGTCACTGATGAAGACATTGAACAACACTGGCCCCAGCACAGAGCCCTGCGGGACCCCACTGGTTACCTCTCTGGTGCCAGATAACTCTCCCTCCACAACCACCCTCTGGGTTCTGCCCTTCAGCCAGTTTTCCACCCATCTAGCCATCTTTTCCCCAACCCCGAGATCCACCAACTTTCTGATCAACCTTTTGTGGGGCAGAGTCAAAGGCCTTGCTGAAATCAAGACAGAGGATGTCTCCACTTGGCCCCTGTCTACCGTCTTAGTGACACCATCAAAGAAGTCAATCAGATTTGTTTGACATGCTCTCCCCCTCATGAACCCATGCTGCCTCACACCCTGGAGACTATGCTCCTCTAGATATTCCACCAACCTTTCCTTTAGTATGGTCTCCATGAGCTTGCCCACAATGGAGGTCAGACTGACTGGTCTGTACTTCCCTGGGTCATCCTTGGGACCGCTTCTGTGAAGCGGCACTACATGTGCCATTCTCCAGTCCTGCGGTACTACGCCCATCTCTAGTGAACTATTAAATAGGTCTGCCAGTGGCCCTGCCATATCCTCAGCCAGTTCCTTTGGTACCCTTGGATGTACTTTGTCGGGGACTGGTGATTCATCCGCCTTCAATGCCAGCAGCCCCTCCCTCATTCTATCCTCCTCCTCTAGCACTACAACTGTGTTCCCCTTCCCTCCCCCACTCCTCTTTTCCCTCCTGAAGGCACTGGTCCGTCCTTCTCCCTGGTGAAGACAGAACAGAAGGATTGATTTAGTATCTCTGCTCCCCCCCCATTATCCGCCACCCACTCCTCCCCTTTCTTAAGCCTAACAATTCCTTCCTTCTTGTCCCTTTTCTCACTTATATAGCGAAAGAAAGTCTTCTCCCCCTTCTTAATTCCTTCAGCTATCTGCAGCTCCTTCTGTGCCTTTGCTCGCCTGACTTTCTTACTTGCCTCATTAGTCAATGTTAGGTAATTTTCCCTATCCACCTCTCTCTCTTGGTCTACCAGAATTTTCTATGGGCCAACCTCTTTTCCCTTACAGCCTGGGCAACCCCAGAACTGAACTAGCTGGGCACTTTGGCCCTTGTGTTCTTACCCCCGAGCCTAACACACTCATCTGTGGCAACCAGTATTCCTTCCTTAATGATGGACCACCTTTGGTCCACCCCCATATCTTCTCTGATGCCTGCCAGATGGCTCCTTAGCACTTCACCCATTTTTCTGAAGTCCACCCTCCTGAAATCCAAGATTTTGGTCTTAGTCGGAATTGATTTCCCTGCCCATATCCAACTGGAACCACACTGTGCAATGGTCACTTCCTTCCAGTGGCTCCCTGACCATTATTTCCTGTACATGCTCCCCATTTGTGAGCACCAGATCAAGAATTGAATTGAAGAAGGTATAGGAGAATTTCAGGGAACAGCACAGGAAGGGGGGACGCAGGCATGGAGTGAGTAAGGCATGGAGAGCCACGTTTGCCAATGTTTTGGAGTACAAGAAACAAAATGCCAGCACTGGAAACCATCATGGAGGAGGCTAGTCTGGATTTGGTGGCCATAATGGAGTTGTGGCGCACTGAGCCCCATTTATTTATTATCTAAATAAAAAAAACTTTGAGCCAAAGGCTCTTTTACAAAGCCATAGCAATCATGTCATAGCAATCACATATGTACAAATTCAAAATACAGAAGTTACGTATACACAATTGTCAAATTTTCAGCTTACAATAAAGCAATGTTACAACCAGTAAAAGTATCAAACGAGGAGTACAAAATACTGAGCAGGAAATGGTAGAACAGGTTCAGCTGGTAAAGTTATGCACTTTTGCAGATATAGACAGTTGTTTTGGGGTCAGGGTATCACACAGTAGTATAACCAGGACAAGGTCACTTGGCCCAGTTAAGAAAATAAGGCAGTTAGTAATAAGGATGTTTCAGGAAACACAGTGAGCATTAGAACTAAAATTAGTTAAGCTATGAAAACACTTATCTAGGTTGCCAGAACATGTTAAAGTAAGTATCAGTTCTTTTTTTGGTCCTTTTTCTCCCTTGGATCTGGTCTGCCTTACCTTGCATCCTGGCATCCCCTAGGTCTTCTGACCGCTGTCCCGAAGATCCCAGCTCCCATTCGGACCCGCAGCTTCTACCCCACGGCTTGCCCCAGGCGGGGACGGTGAAGCCCCCGACTTGTCCACCAGGACCGGATCGGTAATGCACCACGCTGCCCTCGGAGTAGAGTACTCCACTCGGAGACGGCCATCAAGCCGCTGCCACAGGTGACCACCCTGATGCATCTTGAGGTGTTATGCCGGTTAAGGAGGCTTTGCAGTCCTGGAGTGGTAATTCCAAAAGTAGATTTCTTGGCGAGAAGGCAAACTTGATACTGAATGCGGCAATCAAGTTTGAGCCACCACATCGGAGAGTATAGCTCACAGGTGTGGGTGAAGCAGGGTATGCCTAGGACTAGACGACATGCTTTGTTAAGTGCTGTTCTGATACGCTTTAGTGAGGATTGGGAGGCAGCCCCACAGACTGCTAGGCCACAGTAGATCACAGACAGCACTGAGCTGTTTACTGCAATTTTTAGTGCTTCAGCAGTAAGACAGTGACAATGCCTTTACAGTATTCCCCGTTTTGCATTGCATGACTTTGCAACTGAGTCAATATGCTGGCTGAATGATAGGGTGCTGTCTAGTGTCACTCCCAGGTTGGCTGAATGATAGCTGGGATATGACCATAATGGACTACACTCTCTTCAGGAGAGACAGGGCAGGGATGAGGTGAGGCAGGGGCTGTACTATATCGGACAGTATCAAGGCTACAGAGGTATGGGGCACCTGGAGGAAAAAGGAAAGGCTGGAGGTGCTGTGGCCAACCTGGAGACAGACTCTCAGTCCACTACCAGTACCAGGGTAAAGTAAAGACCTCCACCACAGGGAGAGGAGTTGGATAAGGCACTTTGGGAAGAATGGCAAGTAAGGGGGAGGTGTTGCTAGTTGGGAGCGTCAATCTGCTAGACATGGAGTGGAGACATCTAACTGCAGCTTCGGCATGGAGCAGTGCCATTCTTGACTCCCTACAAGGGGCTTTTCTCAGGCAGCTAGTCACAGAAGCCACTAGCTATGGGGCAGTGCTGGATCTGGTGCTTAAAAACAGGCACAGTGTTGGAGACGTCACAATGGGAAGTCCCCTAAGTACCAGTGATCACTGTACAGTGTCACAGGTGCAGAGGCAAACCACACGAGAGGATGCTGGTCCTGCACTTCAGAAGGGCAGGCTTTAAAGAAATGGGAGACTACCTCATAACCTGCCTTGCAGACAAGGATTGCCAGGGAGGGGTAGAGGCACAGTGGGGAACATAAGCGAGGGTACAATTAAAGCAACCAACCTCTCCACCAAGGAAGCGAGTAAAAGCAGAAGGAAAAATAGACATTACAGTTCTCTAGGAAGTGGCAAGTTGGTGAAGCAAAACAAGGGTGGCATTTAGGAGGTATAAGGAAATGGAGGCATACAAAGTAAAACAGAGATGCAGGAAAGGCATTGAGGGAAGCAAAAGTACAGGACAGCAAAAGGGATAAGACTTTTTTTTAGATATATAAGTGAGAAGAGGAAAGCAAGCTGAGGGATAGTGAGGATTATTTATTTGAAAACTGGTGACCAGGAAAGGCCCACTAAGCCAAAGCTCATTTGCAGGTGCAACCCGGGAGAGGGGAGCAAAGGATAAAAATGATACAAACTGTAGCACAGACAAATTCAGTGTTGCAAGAAAGTGAAAAATCATGGCACACAAAGATATGAAGTGCACAATGAGTGAACAAGTCATAATCAGGCAACAGAACATTACACCAAGATGCAGGAGGGACTGTTAAGGGGGGAGAAATGGCAATGGGGGTGGGGTGGGGAAAGGAGTCTCAGTTAACATCTGAGGGAGACAGGGGGCAGAGAAGCAGAGGGAAGAGGGGAGCAGGTTCCAAAGTGAGGGGGAATGTTAGGCAAATGCAGACTGGCCAGCAGAGGTAGGTGGATGTGGCAAAGCAAAGATGTGATGGTCCCTGGAGCAGAGGAAGTAGAGAGCACAACGGAGAAGAGTGGTAAGAGGTAGAAGGAAGGGACCCAAACCAGAGTTTAGATATAAAGGAGTCTCAGTGCATCTGGTGACATGATGGTAGAGGAAGAATGGATAGTGATGTGTAAAGTGAGCAATGATGGGTTCCAAAGGGTGAGTTGGTTGCAAAGCGACAGGAGTTACAGAGGATATCCTCTCAGGCCAGGGAAGTTTAGGAGCCAGAACCAAAGACCATGTTCACATAGTCAAAAACTGGGAGTACCATTCTGGGAACAAGCTCACAGTGAGTCCAAGGAGAAAGACAATCGTTCTTTCAGTACAAGGCATCAAGTTTAGGTCAGAACTTAACATGGATGGTGTCTATGTGGGCAGTGGCCATAACATAGCTGATGTAGAGCGGCTGGGCCTAAGCCACCAAATGGTCCTTGTCCTGGGGCAGAAAGGCCACAGCCAGGAGTCATGTCCGGTACTGCCCCTATGTACTGTAGGCCCTGACAAGGTGTCATGACCGACTTGGGCAGACTGCCTGTGACTCCCAGAGCCTGGAACAATTGCCTAGAATGCGCCAGGGTCAGGAGGAGATGCTCCCTGGATTGTGCTTTGAGTAGCCAGTCGTCCAGGTAAGGGAAGACCTAGTGTCCCTCACTCCTAAGAGCACTGCTGGACTTGACACTGTTCCCCCTGGAACTGGAACCTGAGGTACTGTCTGTGGGAAACACACCCCTTGATAAGAAGGTATGCATCCTGCATGTCGAGGGAGCATTTATCCACTCTCCCTGGAGCAGAAGGGCAGCAGGCAGGTAGTGTCACTATCTGGAACTCTCTGCCCTGGATGTAGAAATTCACACTTTATAAGGCCAGAAGGGGGGGGGGAGGCTGATCTGGAGGTAGTTCTGGAGACCACTCCAGAGGGTTCAAAGTGTGACCTCACTCTATGGGCTGCAGGACCCAGGCATCCATGGTGATCTCCCACCTCCTATCCAAGAGTAGGCAGAACCTACCCCCAACCATTGCCTCTTGCTGAGCAGTGGGGGGGGGGGATATCGAGCAAGGGGTCATGCTGAAGAAGCACCCATGGCTGGGGCTGCACCACCTCCTCAGAGGTCCTTCCCAGTAGTGGAGGTAGGGTTGGACAGGGCAGCTGCTGCCCTGCGTTTGCATGGAGGTCTGCTGCCTAGCTTCAGCCTATGGGAGGCATAACGAAAAAGCAACCTCTGGCCACTTGTCGGCTGGGTGTGGTAAAAGAGGAGACCAAACGCAGAGACTGGCCGGAGGCCAGCAGGTTCGACAGTATGACCTGCACCTCCACCCAAATGAGTTTATAGGCTCTGAAGGGGGCATGCAGTAAAGCCTGTTGCGATTCAAGGGCAGGCCCAGACCCCCAAGCCAGGAATGCTTTCTAAGGCAGATGCCAGCCGCCCACTGCCCTAGCAGAAGAAATCAGCAGCATCTAAAGATGCCCTGGAGTCCCACCTCTCCCCTCCTTTCCCTCACCCCCCTTTCCACTTTCATCCCACTCCTATATGCTCTCCCTCCCCTACTTCCTTTTCTCCCTCCCTCCCCTCATCCCTTCCCACTTTCAGCCACTTCTGTATGCTCTCCTTGCTCCACATTCTCCTCTCTTGCTTCATTAGCCGATTCCCCCATTCCCCTCGCAAACCTAGGACTGCTCTGTAGTCTCGACTAAGCCCAACCTCTGGCTGCCTCTTACTCCCCTGACAAAGCCAACCACTGGCTGCTTGTTAAGACCAGTAGTCCTACTAGTGTCACTACCTCCTACCCCCCTGACAAAGCTAACCCCTGGCTGCTTGCTCAGACCGACAGCTCTACTAGTGTCACCTCTGTACTAGCTATATTTTTATCTTACTTGCAGCCACCTGATTACTCACTGTTGAACCTTTTTTTACTGTTACATTTATTAATGTAAATTTATTTTTTTCCTGCACTTATCTTATGTACCCACTCATGTTTGTATTTAGTACTCATCCTTGTTTGTTTTGTGTAATGACGTGGAACCTGTGAAAGAGAGTGTCTGACTCAGGTTTAAATCTGAGAACTCAATAAATAAAAAACAAGAAAAGAAAGGGCACTGGCCCACGGCAGCCTTCGACTGAGGGGCCGTAATGATATGATCCACCCCCAGGGGTGTCCCCAGAGGGGCCTGCGCAGCCACTGCGGCCCATAGGAAAGAATGGGCCAGCCCACAACTATAGGAATGAGGGGAGTGTGACCCTGATGGCCAGTGTGGTTGAAACGTGGGTCCAATTTTCCCTAAGGTCCAGCTGACAGGACTCCGTATCTGGTGGAGGAGAACCCCTGGGCAGAGGACTCTGGAACCAGAAGTGTGCCACATGAAGCCACCCTGAAGCAGGGAGAAAGCTTTGGAATGGCTCCTCTACTGGCTTGGGCACGGCCGAGATCCTGAGGAGTCAGTACCTGGAAGACCGGATGGACACCCCCAAGGCAGTCAGCAAACAGGAGGCGGGAGGGGGGGCCTGGGCTGCCGAACATGCAGCCAGAGTCCTACAAAAAGGAGCCTGCCTCCGCATCACTCCCCCCCCCCAAGGTGTAGGGGAGCTGTCCACTCAGGGATGAAGGAGGGCTAGCGTGTGGGGTAGGGCAATGTGAAGTGAGCGCAGGGCGCATCCCTCCAAAGAGAACCGGCTGCAGGTGTGGTCAGCCCCCACAGTCTGCTTGTCCCTGTCCTCCACCATTGGGGGGGGCCCCAAAAGGTCAGTTGGAGAGAGGAGTTCCAATGACAACAGGCCGGCGCAGGCCAAACTCCCCCTACCTGAAGCCCTGGATCAGGAGGGGTCCACGCAGCTGGGGTAACCAATGACAAGGGCTGGAGGAAAGCCGTGTACCAAATGATCACCCGGCCAATCAGGGTCGAAGAAACTCCATGCTCGCTGCCCCAGAGCAAGAGGGGAAGGGGCAACAGGAAATGCAGCAGTGTCGGGATGATAAGAAGGCTCAACACCGACAGAGGCCCACCGTCAGGGAAAGATCCTGCAGGGGGCCTGCCAAAGCCCACCATGGAGTAAGAGGAGAGGATGAGGGCAGCAGCTGGCAAAACTCCCTGCCTGGTGCCCCTGAGCAAGAGCAGAGTGGGTGGCAGGGAGCACAGCTTTGGCAAGGAGAAGGCCTGAAGTCAACAGAGTCCCACTGGCTGAAAAAGGCCCAGCAGGGTGCCTGCAAAAGCCCACCCCATTGTAAGCGGAGAGGGTGAGGGTGGCAAAGTGCAAAGAACCATGTCGGTGGGGGTATTTGCAGCCCTGTGATGGACGGGTCCCCGTCAGCTGAAAGTGGTCTGGCAGGGAGGCGCTGACAGAGTCGCACCTTGTGGCTTTGGAGGAAGATGTTGGATGGCAGGCTGTGACATCACCAGGATCGACGTCACAAGTGCAGTTGGCGCTATAGGAATGCAGCGACCAGCAGAATACCAATGAGGGGAGTACATCCCCCCTCCATGCAGTTGGTATACAGAAGAGTCGAAGCCGCTCCTCGGGCCCGAGTGAGGCAGGAATCCTGAGAAGGGAGATGGAGACCCAGGGGCTCTTCCTGAGTCCCACACCCCCTCCCGTGATCTACTGCCACAGAGGAGAAGGCAGGTTGGAGGTCGTAAAGCACTTCTTTTGGAAGTTTGTTTTGGAAAGAAAAAGAAGTCAATACGAGGGTGGCAGGTCTAACTGCTAGAAAGGCCCACCCGAAAAAGACTGCTGCCCACTCAGGAAGCAGAAGAGGTAGCAGCGAAGTGCATTCCCATCATACATCCTAAAGTTTACATTAGTTAAAACTGAAGCAGAAAATAAAAGAAAGTTGAAACAAACAGTCAACTGAAGCAGTGGCGTCTCCAAGGGGTCCGATATCAGATAGTTGACGGTGGGAAAAGAACCAAGGAGGGCACGGGGCAGCCCACATTTATAGGGAAGGGTTGACGTCAGTGTGTATGATGTCGTCGTGAGTGGCCTCCTTACAGACTGATAGCTAGAAAAGTTTCTGTGTGGTCCTAGTGCCTGACAGATATAGTTCCATTGGTGTGCCCTGCTGCAAGAGATACGCTCAAAGAAAGATCTAATATTCAAGCTGAATATTTCCCCACAGTTCACCTTCTTAATTCCTTTTAGGAACCTGAAGGTGTCTATCACATCTCCCTTCCCTTGTGGTCTCCAGCGAGTACATGTTCAGTGCCTTGAGGTGCTCCGACGTGGACCTGCCCTGTTAGCCCTGAATCATTACTGTTACCCTGTGCTGTATCCTCTCCAGCTCATTTCTATCCTTCCTGAGTTGAGGACTCTAGAATTGGGTACAGTACTCCAGGTGTGGCCTCACTAAGGATCTAAACAGGGAAAATATTACCTCTTTCTATCTGCTATCCATACCCCTTCCAATACATCCCATCCTCCTACTTGCTTTGCTATATGCCTTGTTGCACTGGCTTGATTGTTTGAGGATGTCGCTGATGCTAATTCCAAAGTCCCGTTCCTCAGTTGTACTGTTAAATCTCACCCCACCTATCCAGTACGCTGTCCTGGGGTTCTTGTTTCCTAGCTGCATTACACTTCACTTTTTTGCACTGAATTTCAACAGCCAAACCCTAGACCACCTCTCTAGTTTTCATACATCATTCTGCATTTCCCCGATTCTCTCATCGTTATCCACTCTCCAATACAGTTTAGTGTCATCTCGAAGGGACACAGCCTGCCCCGGACTCCCTCACCAATGTCGCTAATGAGCAAACTGAAGAGGACTGGACCCAAAACAGATCCCTGTGGTACCCTGCTAGTGATCTTCCTCTTTGCTGATCTAACCCCACTGACTAACACCCTCTGCTGGCTCCCCTTTAGCCAGTTGCCTACCCGGTTTACTATGACCTTAGCTACACACCCACAAACTTCATCTTCTTCAGCAGGCGTTTGTGAGGCACCGAATCGAAAAACCTGCTGAAGTCAAAACAGAGCAAACTGTGACTTTGTAAACTTGTATACCCAATTCTTGCAGACCACTGTATTTTTTGGCTATGATAATACCTAAATATGGCAACCTACCATGTTTCTAATTGTCGCTGTGTTATTTGACGTGGAACCTCTGTAAATGAGCTGCCTCAGCTGAAAAGTGTTTATCTGAACATACCAATAAATAAATAAGAACAGCATGGCCTCTATCCAATTTCCTCATCACTCAATCAAAGAAACATATCAGGTTAGTCTGACTAGACCTCCCTGCTATGAATCCATGCTATTTACTATCCTGGAGACTGCCACTCTCCAAGTAGTCCACTAGGTCCTCTTTGACTGGTGACTCCATCACCTTCCCTACAACAGAGCCAAGACTGACAAGCCTGTCATTCCCTGCATGTTCCCTGCCCCTCCTCTTTATAGAGTGCTACATCTGCCCCCCCCCTTCAATCCTTTGGAACCACCCCAGTCATTAGAGAACCGCTGAACAGACCTACAATGGGTTCAGACAGTTCTGCTGCCAGCTCCCTGAGTAACCTCAGATGCAACCCATCCAGACCTAGGGCTTAATCATCTTCAGAACCTCTTTGACGGATGCTCTGATGCCACTCTGGCAAGGGTCCACCATTCTCCTTGGTGAAAACTGAGCCAAAGTAATCATTAAGGACTGTAGCCTTTTGCTCGTCCTCCTCTATCACCCTACTCCCCCACCACTGAACGTACAATTCCCCTCCTTTCTTCCTTTTTTCCCTTTACGTCATAATATATGAAGCTGCAGTAGCACCTGTAATGAAAGTAATTTAACTATTGTGAATGAGCAAGCGTTGAGCCACTAATTTTGTATTTGTTTAATGCTTGGGAGATGTACGGCTCTCTTATTAGTTAGTTCCTCACTAGTTATCTTCCCATTGGTTGGAGACTGCACCTTATATAAAGGACGCCAATTTAGGCAGTGCACCTTATATAAAGGAAGTCAATTCAGCTAGTTACATTTTAGAACAGAAACCCAGCTGATGGCTGGGCCACTGTGATGTTTGGCACCTGGGAAGGTTCACCGGAGGGCCCTGATGAGAATACCAAGAGACCCCTACTCTTATTAGAGAAAATAAATGGCCAATTCAAGTAGAAAGAATATTATAGCTGTAATATATGCGAGGGGGGGGGGGTGCACTGAATTCTCTGTTTTTTTCTTAGGCGTCATCTGCCTGAAGGCTGGGAGCATGGGGAGGTAGTCCCCAGACCAAATAATGTGTGGCACTAGCCATTATCAGAGTGGCAGCCACGTAGACCTTCTTGACTACACGGTCCAGTTTCTTGAACTCTTTATCGGGTAGCTTGTCCACATCCCCTTGACCCTTCAATTTGTGAAAGGCCAAGTCAAACACAAGCCCCTCTATGCAGGGGTGGTCAGAGAACCCCTAGAAGCTCCTGATAGGGACCACATACTTGCGGGCCATATGGGTGAACGGACAAGAGTGCTTCTACAAGTTCAAAGCTGGCCCCATGATGGCCTCTGCCATGGGAAGGGTCACCCCAGAGAATCATCCTTACTCATGATGTAGGTGAAGGGGTATTTAGTCCACTTCTGAACCAGCTCCAGTGGGAGAGTCAAGTATTCCAACATGCTCTAGAGAAAAGCCCCAAAAACAGGTCAAGCCTGACTGGGAGAATCAACCCGAGCAATCGGATGTCGACAGGATGGGTTCAACTCGAGGCCATGAAGGACTCTTCATCAAGAGTCTGAAGCTTCCTTTAATACCAACCAAGTCCATTTCTCGGGGTGCAGACCACACAAGAGCCCTGTGTGACCTCGGATAGCTGACCGAGCAAGTTGGTCTTCAGTCGAGACTCCTTCATGGTGGCCCCTATCTGTCGCTGACAAGGAGGGTCTGCAATGCGCAGAGGAGATGCAGACACCGCTGTTTGCAGAGTCACTAGCGGGGGGGGCAGGCACCAAGGAGAACCACGGCATCAAGGGTCCTGGAAGTAGAGCCCAGCCACGCACCCCTAGCAATAGCCTACTGTTATTACAGCAGGTCTTTGTACCTTTGATGAAGACAACGTTGATCCCTTAAAGAAGACCATGAATCCAACAGGTGTCAGGCTTGATGCCAAGGACCTGAAGGGGTTACCAACAGAGCAGACAAGACCCAGGTCAGCTCAACCAGGGTGTTTGAGATTGATGATGCCTCATCAACCTCACCTTTCTAACATCCAGTCAACTGGTTTGAGAAAAATTTTGACCAGAGCAGAGTTTATAAGCTACAACAGGACAACAGTGGAAGCCTCGACCCTCTTCTCAGCCAGTAGAAACTTGACCAAGATTGATGGGTTAGGAGGAATCAAGAGAGCAGAAAGATCATGAGCAGTCCCGGTCCCACGACCAGTGGCGACATCACTTCTTGTGCTTTTTCATGTACAGAGGACCCTCACCAGAGGTCTGGAGGGCTCCACACATCTAGCAGAACTCAGTGCTGCCCTTCCCCACCACCTCCTCTTCCAAGGCCACAAAATGTGCCACCATCCCGGTGGCTGCTGAGGGCTGTTTGGGGTCCCTGGGCCTACTTAGGAGGAAGTGTGCCTCCATTCCTCCACTGAAGAAGGATGCATGGCCTGGCCTGGCAAGACATGCACTGCTTTTTAGTGCAGTGTTCTCCCAGGCATTTGAGGCACACGTGCAGGTTCATTACTGACATCTTCCGGCTGCAATAAATGCATTTCTTGAACCCAGGTTGCAGGCGTTCCATGCTGATGACAGAGTGTGAACTGGGAGACGAGACACACACTTTTGACCAAAAGAACTCACAAAAATTGAAAAAAATGCTAAAGTTATTAGCGCGCTTGAACACTAAAATTAAAAAGAATCCTCACATGCATGCAAAGCTGTGAAACAGGAGACCTGTCTCTGGCCACGGAAAAGAAGATCTGACTTTGAGGGGCAGGGCCGGAGGACATACACTGTGGGTGGTGGAGGAGCTTAGCTTGAAGATGTCCAGTGACAGAGTTGTATCCAGCACAACTGCCAGTGTGGATAATGAACTGAATCCACGCTGGAAGAACTATTTATCATCACTTTAGGTTTGCCACAGAGGAGCTCCTAATCAACTGGAGAATAGCTTGAACAATGCCTGATGACACCAACATGACATCTGCTGCACTCAAAACACAGCAGTGAATTAAAGAACAGCTCTGCACTTTTTATTTATTGAAATGTTTCACCAGGAAAGGCACACTGAGCAACAAGATGCTCGTCTCACGGTGCGTCTGGGGGGAGGGGGGGGTACAGAGGACAGCAGTGAGTACATGATGCATAGCATTGAGTTGCACATTGTAATCATGAATTGAGAGTAACATTACTTACATTGCTTATATACATCCATTACTTACATTAGTTGCATTGAATTGAACTAGAGTTACACATTGCTTACAGGGCTTTGAACTGCCTTGTATTTAAGGTGGGGTACATGAAGTAGGGAAACAGTATAAGGAAGGTTTAGAAGCGAAGGGAGAACAAGGAGTAAGGTTTAGACCTGGATTGTGTTACACTACACGTGGGTGACAGTCACTGACTAAGGGAATACGTTTGACAGGGAGACAAGGCAGAAGTGCAGTATGGGGCAAGTGCGGAGGTTGGTGGAAATATATGCCAGCATTTACAGCGGTAGCTAAAACAGTTGGTCAGGCCGCGTAGGATGTAGGGGGAGCGATGGGGGGGGGGGTAGTTGTAGGAAGGTGGGGTTGGCTAAAGGGTTGGGGGAGAGGAGGTCAGGTGCATGAACAGTTTACCGCATAGTAGTTTAAGAGGGCAGAGGATAGAGAATGCCTAGAGAAGGAATGGCGGATTTGGACCAGCAGGTCATTCCAAAGCTTTGGAAGATGGTAGGAGAAGACTGATTGGCCTGCAGAGGTCCGACGGTGAGGGATTACCAATAGTCGGGAGTCAGTAGACCTTAGGGCATGAGAGGGGGTTGGAGGGGAAGATAGGGAGGAGGCGATGTAGGGTGGAAGGGAACCGAGCCAGAAGTTAGAAGCAAATTTAGCACTGTGAAGTGGTCTCCGGTTGCTAAGGGGTGGGAGAGCCAGTGAATGGAAAAGCTCACAGTGGTGGGTACGAGGGGGTGCATCAAGGGCAAAATAGCAGAAAGCATTGAAGAAAGGGTCCAGTCTGGACAGGTGGACTTGAGGGCAGAACTGTAGATTACATCACAGTAGTTAAAGGTAGGTAGTATCATTTTCTGCTCAATTTCACGTCTCACGGGTAGCGGGAGACTACTGCGATTTCTATAGAGAGCACCAAGCTTAGGGCGCAGTTTTTTCAGGATAGCGTCCACGTGGGCTGAGAAGGATAGGTGTCGGTCAAGCCAGACCCCTAGGTACCTAAAGGAGGACATATCCTTAAGGACTGTCCCATCAAGGGTGTGGAAGATCGGGGGGTGAGGTAAGTCTGGATAGTCTCTGCCTAGTGCCAAAGATCAAGGAGACTGTCTTCTTGGCACTGAGGGAGAGTTGGTGGGAGTTAAACCAGAGCTGTACCTTGCTGAAATCAGCCTGTAAACTGGATGCAACCTCCTTGTGGGTCCGGCCGAAGGAGAAGAGGACTGTGTTATCTGCATACATATATATTGGAGGTAGAAGAGCAGGTTTGTGGCAGGTCATTTAGTAGGATGGAAAAGAGAATTGGGCCGAGAACTGAGCCCTGGGGAATGCCAGTGACAATAGGGAGTGGAGGAGAGGTGGAATCAGCAATTTTTACATACTGGGTTCTGCCTTGCAGGTAGGCTCTGAACCAGTTGGTGGCAGTCACGGATAACCCAGCTTCAGATAGGCAGGATAACAAAAGAGGGTGGGATACTGTGTCGAAAGCTTTGGCTAAGTTGACAAAGATGGCTGATGTAATTACACCTTTGTCCATCCCCAAGAGGATGGAATCCGTGAGTCTTAGTAGGGAGGTGGTAGTAGCGTGGTTTTTCCTAAATGCAGACTGGAAAGGCGTGAAGAAGTTGGATTCAGTGAGTTGTAAAAGCACGAAGTGCTCCTGAAGTTTCGCGAGGGCAGGGAGGAGGGAGATGGGGCAGTAATTTGCCATGCTGGCGGGGTCCCCTCCTTTTGGTAGTGGAAGGACTGTGGCATGCTTCCACTCCATAGGAATTGATTCAGAGGCAAATAAAAGGTTTAGAAGGGCGGCGAAGGGAGATGCGATGGCTGGGGCAGATAGGTAGAGGAGTTTGGTGTACAACCCGTCAGGGGACTTACCCTTGGAGGGGTTCAGAGTGAGAAGGGCATCTAGGGCTTCCATGGGAGAGAGATTCCTGAAGGAGAAGATGTTCAGGCCGGGAAGTTTAGGAGTTTCAACATGGTGAGTGGGCTGGGTTACAGCTGGAAGGGAGGCAAGGAGGGTAGTAGCACATGTGGTGAAGTAGGAGTTGAATTTGGAGGCAACCAAGAGAGGGTCTGAGAGAGATACCCATTTGTGAAGAGGGAGGAGGGATTTGTTGATGGGGGAGGAGTTGATAACTTTCCAAAATTTAGATGGCCTACCAAGATTGGCATTAACGGTGTTGTTAAAATATTTGGCTTTGGCTAGTCGGGTGGCCTTGGTGCACTTGTTTCGGAGCATGCAGTAGGTGATGTTGTCGCCTGGGAGGAGCGTTGTTTTGTAAGTTCTCCACGCCTTGTCCCAGGCATTTTGGCATTCTATTAGTTCGGGGGAAATCCAGGGAAGGTGTGTCCCCTGGGCCCTAATGCGATGCAAGGGGGCATGATTATCCCAGACACTGAGGAAGGTGTTTCGGAAATGTGTAAGCGCATTATCCATGACATTACTTCCAAGGTGGAAGCCCCAGCTTGAGTGAGCAAGTTCTTCCAGGAGGGGGCTGATGTTTAGTGTTTTGTATGACCACTGCAGTAGAAATTTGGGAGGGGATTTAATCCGATGGATTTTGCGGACTAAGTAGGTGATATGATGGTCACTTATAGAGTCTGGAAGTAGGCTGGAATTGATGACCCGGTGGGGGTGGGAGGTGAGAGCTCACTTAAATAGGGAGTGACTGCCAGTCTTGGGGTTTGATCGTGTCGGTTCCGAGATGACCTGGGTAAGATTGAGGGCTGTTATCTCGGAACGAGCTTTGTTGAAAGAGGGAGATGGCCAGTTGTGATTAAAGTCCCCCATAATATAAAGTTCTCCCGACGGGGCTAGGGAGGCTAGGTGGCGTAGAAGGCCGGTGACTGTTGCGGCCGTGGTGCCAGGGCAGCAGTATATACCAGCAACATAGATAGGGAGTGAGAAGGGAAGGGACAATTTGAGCATGAGCAGTTCGATGGCTTTGGGCTCTGATTTAGCGAGTGTGACAGAAAAACGTAAGTCAGAGTTGGTGTAGATAGCAACTCATTCGCCTCGGGTGGGTCAGTCTTGCCGAGTGATATTGAATCCTGGGATGGCAATGGTTGGGTCACTGATGTTAGGGTTTAGCCAGGTCTCCGATACGATGATAATGTCAGGGGCATGTTAGGCGGCTAGAACCTGGAGCAGATAGAGCTTTGGGGCTAGGCTTCAAATGTTTAGGTGGAGTATTCATAGTCCCCGGGGGAGGGAGCCACTCTGAGTAGCAGTGGTGGCCTTAGCAGGGGGGTTGATCATTGAGTTAGAAGGAGAGGGGACTGGTGCTGGGCCGGGGTTTGGGTGTATGTCCCCCGCTGCAAGGAGTAGTAAGGCAAGAGTTAAATAGTGAGGAAGTATGCAATAGTACCTTGATGTGGGAGAGCACCGCTTATGATACGCTTTAGGGTGGACAGCTTGGGAAGTGCGGGAGCTAACTAGGTGGAGGGTTGACCAAAGGTAGGCACAGGAGTAGAGTGAGGGGGTGGGGCTCATAGGATAGAAAGACCAGGTGGTGCCTGGTACAGATAAAGTGGTAAGGGGGGCATGGGTAGGATGGAGTTAATTCAGCCGTGGGGGGGGGGGACAGGGTAACAACTTGTGGGAGGTATTGGGGGGATATGCAGAATATGAAGGAGGAGATTAGGAGTAGGGTCGTAACTGTTAGTGCTATAGCTGATAGCACACAGGAGTCAATGAACCGAAAAGTGCCCTTGGTTCGTAGGATAGAAGAGGAGCGGCCATGCGGACCACTAGGATGTCAGTTATAGGGAGGACGGCAGGCAGGAGATATGGTACGGGCGCCAGTAATGTTAGAGCAGGTTTTGGAGGCGGGGCAAGTAGAGTATTTAATAGGAGGCCTGGGAGGGGGTGGGGCAAAAAACAGGCTGGTACTCTTATTTCTGTGTTCAAATTGGGACCGCCAAAAAACAGTCCTGCAGAATGTGCATTCATAATGTGCCTTCATAAATAAGATGTTCCAGCTGTTACAATTTACCAGTGAATATATTTCTTTCATTTTAAATGTTACTTTCCAAGATTAACAGCACATCTTGGTAATCTATCTAAAAATTCTACGTAGAAAACATTTGAGAACAGTTTATCCTCCCCTGCTAACCTCACAGTGCCTTTGTTTATCACACCATAGTGCTCATCATGAGAACAGATTGTAATGTCACAAACAGCAATTGTTGGTTAGCAGGGGAGAGTCAGATACATTTTGAAAGACTCAGTGAAATAATTGTTGCTTTATATACAATATTTAGTGAATCAACAGCAGGGGAAAGTAAAAAAAATAGAAAACAAAGTTAATACATAATTGATGTAAATCTAGTGTTTTAAGCTTTTTATTATAATAGAGTTGCTCTTTAAATAGAAACAGTTAAATCTTCACTCAGCCCCGCAGCGTGAATATGAGTCGAAAGGTTCTATGCTTAACCTTATTCAAAATGGCCGCCTGAGGCTGAAGGAGTTTTTAAACAAACTATTTAAAGTTTTACAATATAAAATACGTAGTATAACTCAGACACACAATGGCCTCGCTCAGAATATGGCATTTATCATCACTTGTGAGGGGACAGGACTTTCATAAGTCACTCGAGAGACTGTCACTTCTGAGTTATGGCCCTGCTTTCATGAAGATAAACGGCATATCTGAGGCCATTGTGTATCCCAAATATGTAACATCTCAAGCATATTTATTACTACTGGAGGCGAGAACAGCAGGGACTGCTATCAAAAGCAACCCACTAACACAACTGCAGTTGAACCATCAGGGACAACTTTCTGATAACATCATAGACACAACTCTGTGTATATTTGTATACAGTAGTTTCTGCATTTCTTTGTTCCTTACTTTTTCTTGCTATGGATAACTACTGCATGTAAACAGGACTTTCGCCCCTTGCACTTTCTATTCTGTGGCTACTTAGCCTCCACCTCAAATCATAGTCCTTTGCTTGTGACATCACAGTCACCACCTCAGCAAAGGATGGCGCTATCACAAGAAGAAGAGTATTTGACTTCAAGTGGGAATGAACAGCCAAGAACAGATGAACTGCAAACTTTAGGGACTCAATTTTCATGCCAGTATCCTTAACGATAATGAAGGTGAAGTGGGATTCTGAAAATATTTCAATACACAGTAATATTGTGCCTAATATGCATCTCAACATTTTCCTAGAAGTGTAGTTGCTCTTTAAACCTTTCTGTGTATACTATAAACTGAATCCAAGGCACAAAATCCAAACTTCCAATACTGCCACACAGGATGGCATGGGAAGTAGGACTAAATGGAGACCTAGATGCCAAATCTGTTTGTAAACATGACTTGCTTAGCGGTCATACAACAACGATGCAAGGACAGCTTGCGTCATAAAAAGGAAATTGTTCTACACCCACCTGGTATATGGCTCACAGCTACTTCTCAGCAAGGATAAGAGAACTGGGTAGTGTTCATTGCTGCAGTTATTTAGAGCTTCTTTGTACAGATGAGAAAGCAACTTTACTCCCTGGAAATAAAGCATTACCGATACAAATCAGTAACCCTACAAAATATCAAGCAAGGATGAACAAGAAGCTTGGGGATCCAATTTTCTAAATGGAGTTTAAATCATTTACTGGGGTACTACCTAATAAAGCAAGGGACTCGGCAACTCGGACAGTTTTTGAAAAGATGAAAATGTCTTTGCCATGTATGAAATCATGCAATAATTGGGAGGTATCCATCATGAGCTATTATAAATCACAACAGAGAAAAGCAAAACCAAAGATTCACTGCCTTATCACAACAGCTTAGAGAATACTTGCGTAAAAAATGTTTGCTACACCCTAATCATCTTTGTTGCCTTATGCTGTACCATCTCCGATGCATCCCTATCCTTCTTAAGCTAAGGGTTCCCAAACTGGGAACAGTACGCTTGGTGCAGTGGAGGCTGGGGGAAGGAATGAACAACTGAAAGGACACTCTCCTGCCAAGGACAGGGGTGGATTTCATCTTGCCACATGCTAGGTAGGAGCCAGCATCTAAGATGCTCAGCCTGGAGAGAGAGAGAGAGAGAGAGATGTGATGGAAAGGAAGCTGTGTCACAAAGAAGAACATACTGAAATCACTTTTGCACTTAAAGCTCCTGTACAAATCCCTGGTGTGGCCACACCTGAAGAACGGTGCCTAGTTCTGGAATCCTCATTGAAGACAGTACAGCATAGGGCAACTAAGATGATTAGGGGGCAGCAGGGGAAGACGTACAAGGGGAGAATGAGTAGCCTGAACATGTACTCCCAGGAGACCACTATGGAGAGCGGAATATGACCGAACTCTTCCAGTTTATGATGGGCATCAACAAAGCTGACAATCAGCAACTGTTCAATCATTGTATGGGGTCTACAAACAGAGGCATAAATACATATTCATGTGGGGAAGGTGCTGAACGTTTGTGAGAGACTATTTCTTCATGGAGAGAGAGAGTGGTGGTAGGGGGAGGTGGAACAGTTTGCCAGAGGAGAAGGTGGTGGAACAGAAATCTCTGGAGGGTTTTAAAATGGCATGGGAAAGATAAGAGGCACTGATTAAACTGAATGGGAAAGATATAAGGCACTGATTAAAGTGAAATATGATCACACGGGAGAGGGGTGGAGGGGAGATGACACTAAGACTAGGGGATGTTACAGTGCATGTACAGCAATAGGCAGCAATGTCCCTTGTCATTCGTGCATCACTAGAGTGGATGTACTCGAACAGAAGGGCTTCTCTGTTAATGTGGTGAAAGTAGCGCAGATTGCTGTACTCACCAATGCACAGTGGCTTCAGCTTATGTTCACCGCTGGCACTGGTGCACACTAGAAGAGTCAAATAAAGCTTTAAACATTTTATAGCTCTTCAAGGCGTTGGTTTCTGAGCAGGCAATCAAACTACAGTCTAGGAGACACTTCACAAAATTCTAGTCTTGTCCAAGTTCTACAGCATGTCCATGTCATTGCCTCCTACTTCTAAAATCCTTGTCAATTACGGCATGAATGCTGTCACAGCTGCAGAGCAGAAGATCTAGTTTCCTGGCAATCTTTAGTTGTCCCAGGACTGGATTGAAAGTTGGTTCTTCCCCATAAAGTGCTTTGTCAAAAAGACTAGTACAGTTACTCAAGAACTTACTGTAACAGTAGATCTGCGAGGTGATCTCTTGCAGTAGACCACACCTATGGAACTATAGCCACCAGGCACTAGGACCACATGGAAACTTTTCTAGTTAGCAGTCTACCAGGGGGTCACCCACTCCCGACGTCATATGCTGACGTCCGCCTATCCTATAAGAGTGGGTGCTCCCATGCCCTCCTCAGTTCACCCACCAAAAGCCACCTAGTCCCAACAGAGGGAACCGAGCAGGAACCGAAGGTTCCCAACAAAAAAGAAAATAATGGCGCAAGAGGTACAGACACAAAAAGACCTCCCAGCTCCAGGGGGAATAAGGGAGGGACATCATGGCCTGCTGCAAGAGAGCCCCTCGCAGGTCTACTGTTACGGTCGTTCTTACGTAACTGTACTATCTGACTTCGGTGGTATCTCTTGCAGTAGGCCACACCTATGGAATGAGTCCCAACCAATTCCGTCAGTAGACAGCACAGTCTGGGTGAAGAAAACCTCGAGCTTAAGAAAGTAGGCCCTGGAAGACAGCTAGGCCAAAGTTGGCTGTACGCTTAGAGGCAATGTAAAAACTGTAGTGCTTGGTAAAGGCGTGGACAGTACTCCAAGTAGCAGCTGCACAGATCTCTGCAGCTGACACATTCCTGAAACAGGTGACAGAAGTGGCCTTGCCTCTGGTGGAATGGCCACAAACAATGCCAGAATGATCCTTGCCATGCTTCCAGTAGCAATAAGTAATACAGTTGGCCAACCATTTGGACAAGCACTGTTTTGAAATAGGGATGCTCTCTTTCCCAGGGGCGAAAGAAACAAACAACTGAAAGGATTTCCTACAGTCCTTCGTACAGTGGGTGTAGTAAAGCAGAATTCTATGCTCATCTAAAGTGTGGAGCAATGCTTCCCCTGGATTGGCATGTTCTGGGCAATAAAGAGGAAGGTTGTTGGATTGATTTACAGTAAACTCAGACACCACCTCAGGAAAATACTTGGGGTTAGTGCACAAAGATCTTTTTTCCACAAAAATCTTTGTGGAAAACCAAATAAGGCTGCTAGCACATGAGTGGCTATAGCTCTGAAATTCTTTGAGCAGAAGTAATAGTAACTAAAAATAATGCTTTCCAAGACAGAAAATGTGGCTCACATGTCATGGCCAGCTCAAAAGGAGTTAAAGTAAGTTTTTCCAACACAAAATTTAAGTCCCAAGGTGGGACTGGACGGCAGATAGGAGGCTTCTGGTGAAGGATGCCTCTCAGAAATGTACAGGACACCTCCAATTGTGCCATCATAGATCCATCAATAGGTACATAGAAGGTAGAGATGGCAGACATGTGCACTTTAAGAGGGGAGTACTTAAGACCAGAGTCTGAAAGGGACAGCAAGTACTCCAGAATCTGATTCACCAGACAAGTGAAGGGATACAGCTGATGGAAAGCAGCCCACAATGCAAAACATTTCCACGTCACAGAATAACTGGCCTAGTGGAAGGTTTCCTGGCCACTACCAGGGCATCAGCAACCTTTGGTGACACCCCAAACCGAGCCATGTCTATGGCCTCAGGAGACAGGTGTGAAGGTGCAGGGATTTGAGGTCCAGATGGGCCAGTGTCCCCGGTTCTGGGAGCACAAGCCGGTGCAAAGAAGAAGAGGTACTGGAGGTTCCACTGTCAGCTGCTGCACTTAAGGGAACCAGATCTGGCAAAGACAGAAGAGGCTATGAGGATCATCATGGCCCCTTCCATCTGGAGCTTTATCAGAACCCTCTGAAGCACGGGGGAAGGGAGGAAACGCATACAGAAACCTCCCTTTCCATGAGAGGGGCAACGCGTCTCACCAGAAAATTCCAGGGCCTGGATTGGGTGAGCAAAAATGCGACTGCTTTGAGTTGAGTGAAAACACAAAAAGGTCCAACTCTGGACAACCCCACCTGTCAAACAGGTCTTCAACTACTGAGGTCAATGACTACAACCAACTTAGAGTGTCTGCCAGAATATTTTGGACGCCTGGAACATGGCCGGCTGGCAGTTCAAGACCATGATCCAGAGCCCAAAACCAGACTCTCACTGCTTCCCTGCAAAGAGGGTATGAGTGAGTGCCCCCATTTGTTGATGTAGTAGACTATACTGACGTTGTCTGTCTGCACTAGCAGAAGACCCCGGGGCAGCTGAGTCTGGAAGGCCTGCAAGGCATAAAGAATGGCCTGCATTTCCAGGACATTGATGTGGAGAATGGATTCCAGATGGGACCAGGTCCCTTGTGTTTCGTGGATCCCTAGATACGCTCCCCACCCCAACCCCGAAGCATCAATAGAGAGGATTTGCTGAGGGAAGGGAAGGAAGGAAAGAAACCCACCAAAGTAGAACTCTCTTCACTGTACAGGAGACCAGGACTGGCTGTTACAGGTTGTTGGAACGCTGATCCCACTGAACCCCTCAGTGTCCACTGCAGAATCCTCATGTGCAATTTGGCTAGGGACACTGGGACTATGGCTGCAGCTGTCAGACCCAGAAGCCAGAGAAACATTCTGGCTGAGACACAGCAGTTGCTCTACAGCAGGTGGGCCTGAGCTATAAGGTGATCTGCCCAGTCCTGTGGCAGGAAGGCCAGGCCTTGAGGTATCCAGGACTACCCCTATGTACTGAAGGCTCTGACAGGGGGTCAGAACTGACTTGGGCAGGTTGATCCTGATACACAGATCCTGGAATAGGCAGCGTATGTGTTCCAGAGTCTGTAAGAGGAACTTCCTGGACTGGGCTTGAGAAGCCAATCTTCCAAGTAGGGAAAGACAGAGTCCCTCCCGCCTGAGGACAGCTGCCACCCATCAGGCATTTGGTAAACACCTGAGGGGCCGAAGACATGCCAAAGTGCAAGGCCCAGAACCGGACATGTGCCCCCTGGAAATGAAACCTTGGTTACTGTCTGTGGGAGGCATGTACCTGGATGTGTAGGTAGGCATCCTTCATATCAAAGGAGAAAATTCATTCTCCCTGATGCAGAAGGGGCAGCAGACCTTGGAGTGACTGTGACCCTGCAACCGCCGATGCGGAGCCTGTCGAAGCCGAGCCAGCAAAGCCATCTGACTGCCAGCAGAAACCAAGGGCCTTAACAGCAGGGGCCCCTAAAGCCAACCCCCACCACCGAAACACTGGTGGGAGGAGCAGTCAAAGGTAGCCCTACAGGGGAAAAGGTGTGCAAGGTAAAGGGGGCTACCCCTGGCAACAAGGACAGCCCGCCATAGTTGGCGCATAAAGTAGCAACTGGGATTGAGATGAGGAGGCCTGGGTTCTGTCCTTGGGACGGTCCTTGTCACAGTGCTTATACTTGCCCGTAGACTCATCCCACGCTGTGGAAGACTAGGAGCCTGAGGACGTCAAAGGGGACGTGGAGGAACTTCGAGCCTGAAGCTCCTTCTCCATCTGGGTGACCTTCTGATTCAGCAGAAATGCTGTGAGTTTCTGCTCTTGGTGCTTCCTGATGGCCTGATTGAAGCCACAGCAGATCACGCAAGCCTGGGTATCATGTTCTGGGCCTAGGCATCAGACGCAGGCCTTATGGTCGTCCTTCTCAGGGATCATCTTCCCGCAGGCACACTTTCTGAAGAAGTTCCCAGTGGTGCAGCTTGGCATAAATGGAGAGGGAAAAATCACTTTATCACTAAAGTGATAACACACTAGGGAAAGAAAAAAAATTACTCACCTTAGTAATGTTGTTTCTTCTAATGGAGTCTTGCTGTATTGTGACTATTGCAGTGATTGCCAACCTTTGAACTGTCCGGAGAACAAAGAGTTAACTTTCCATGAAGGGCATGGAACGCTGAGCTCGAGCTCGGTTGAAGCCTCTGTCTGCTGTTGTTTAAATTCCAACCGTCAGATCTTTACGAGCAATACCGACTAGAAGTTCTGTGTGGAAACTGTAAGACTCACATTAGCCAACTGGCAACTACATTTATTAACAAATGGTTTTTTGGTTTCAAAGCAAAGACTCAAATCAGGAAACCCAAAAAACAAAACACAACACACACCCAAAATAAAGGAGTGTGAAAAAGGGGCACCTCTAGGTTGCCAACACTGCTCCTGCCCACCCACATCCCAAAATCCAGGTTCTGAGAGGGGAGGCGGGGGGGGGGAGGTCAGAATACAGCAAGACTCCATTAGAAGAAACAACATTACTAAGGTGAGTAATTTTTTCTTCAAACAACATGAAGTCTTGCTGTATTCTGACTACTGCAAACTACCAAGCAGTACCGCCATGGAGGAGGGACAGAACCTACTTTGGGAATAGGCTCTGAAGTACTGCTGTGCCAAACCGAGCATCACTCCTAGCCCGGATATCCAGAGAGTAATGCTTGGTGAATGTATGGACTGTTTTCCAGGTGGCTGCTTGACAAATTTCTAAGCTAGGAATATCCCTGGCAGCAGCCAGGGAAGCAGCTGCACCTCTAGTAGAGTGAGCCCTCAGGCCTGAGGGTGGGGTTCTACCCAGTTTTTCATAGCAAAATTGTATACAAGAGACAATCCACCTGGCAATAGATCTTTTAGTGGCAGGTTTGCCCTTACCGACCTCTCCATAAGTGAGGAACAACTGGAGGGACTCAAACCTGTGACCCTTGGTGCGCTCTATGTAGGAGGAATGGTCAGTGAAGAAAACAGGGAGAGACACAGACTGATTAAGGTGGAAATCTGAAACCACCTTAGGCAAAAACTTCCTGTTAGTTCTTAGGACCACTTTATCTCTATGGAAAGAGATGAAATCAAGCTCCAGCTCCACTGACAGGGATTGCAATTCACTGATATGCCTGGCAGAGGTAATGGCTACCAAAAATACAGGTTACTCACCTGTAACAGGAGTTCTAGGAATGGTATATGTTGTTCATCCACACTGTCTGGCAGGTTCCTTGCCACTTTAAATCTTGCGGAAGGTCTTCAAGCTGGCTCCTCCCACCCACCGGGTGGTAAAACTCTCGCTCCGCCCCATGGCGCCAGATCTGGCCGCTGGAAGCTCAGGTTGTGCGTCAGCCGGGAGGTCGGATGAATATGTGGATGAACAACATATACCATTCCTAGAACTCCTGTTACAGGTGAGTAACCTGTATTTTAGGACATGGATATGTTGTTCATCCACACTGTCTGGCAGACTCCTAGCAGTTCTCCGGGAGGAGGGAGGCAAGGCGCACACCCCCTACTTAGGAATAGAGACTGGAGAACCGAGGCCCCAAAACCAGCATCCCGGCGTGACTCAAGGTCGATGTGGTAATGGGTAATGAAGGCATGTACTGACTTCCAGGTAGCAGCCCTGCAGATTTCCTGGATAGGGACGTCCCTGGAAGCAGCCACCGATGAAGCAGTATGACAGGTAGAATGAGCTCTTAACCTTCTGGGAGGCTCCATGCCCGCCAACTTGTAGCAGAGATCTATGCAGGAGGTGACCCACCTGCTTATCGTCCGCTTGGCTGCAGGTCTGCCAGATGCGGCTTCAGCGTAGGTGACAAACAGCTGGCGAACCTCTTCCCGAATTTCAGCCGTGCGCTCCTTCTAATAAGCGAGCGCCCTTCTAGGGTCCAAAGTATGGAGCCTGTATTCAGCCTCCGAGGTGTGATTGGGGTAGAACACCGGCAGAGTCAACACCTGGTTAAGGTGAAACTCCGACACCACCTTCGGAAGGAATTTCGGGTGGGGGCGCAGGACAACCTTGTCCCTGTGGAAGACCAGGTAAGGAGACTCAATGCAGAGCGCCTGGAGTTCTCCTATCCTTCTGGCTGACGTGATAGCCACCAAGAAGGCGGTCTTCCACGACAGGTGAGAGAGATCACACCTGTGCATTGGTTCGAATGGCTTGCCCATGAGCTTTGCCAGTACCAGCAGTAGATCCCACGGAGGTGGAGGTTCTCACACCGGAGAGGAAATGTGATCAAGGCCTTTGAAAAAGCACCAGACCACCTTCTCCTGCGCCACCGACTGCTCCCCGGCCCGCGCCAGGTAAGCAGAGATGGCTGCCAGGTGCACCCTTAGGGTCGTCGACCTGAGCCCTTGACTAGAAAGGGACCATAAATAGTCCAAGATGCTTGCCAAAGGACAGGAGGAAGGGTCCAAGCCCTTGCCCTGACACCAAATGGAAAATCTCTTCCATTTGAAGGCATAGCATTTTCTGGTCGACTCCTTACGGGACGCCTCAACAACATTGAGGACCTCGTCGGAAAGACCCAAGGCCTGGAACTCTAGCCGCTCAGGAACCAGGCCGTCAGGTGCAGGGATTGAAGGTCCGGATGGAACACCTTCCTGATTGACTGAGAGCAGGTCCGGGCGAGCTGGAAGCTGCCTCGGGAGCCTGGAGCTGAGGCTGAGGAGATCTGGGTACCAGAACTGGCGGGGCCAGTCTGGGGCTATCAGAATCACCTGCGCCTTGTCCCTCCTTGCTTTGAGAAGCACCTTGTGAATCAAGGGAAATGGGGAAGGCATAGAAGAGGCCGGGGTCCACAGCCTCGAGAAGGCATCCCCTGTGAGCGACCCCTGCAGAGGGGCAGGCATGAAACAGCCTCAGCCAGCGTTCTCCCTGAGGCAAACAGGTCCACCTGAGGTGTGCCCCAGTGGGAGAACAGATCTTGTACTACCTCCGCGGGAGAGACCACTCGTGAGATGCAGCCCCTATCCGGCTCAGGGCATCGGCCAGGGTGTTGGAGGCTCCTGCCACATGAATAGCCAGGAGATCCGCCTCAGGCTGCCACGAGTGACCAAATGCGGAGAGCTTCCTTGCATAGAAGCATGGAACGCGTCCCGCCCTGGCGGTTTAGGTAGTACATGGTCGTGGTATTGTCCGTCTGGGCTCAGACCACTTGACCCCGGAGAAACGGAGCAAAGGTGGTGAGAGTTAGGCGGACCGCTCGGAGCTCCAGCAGGTTGATGTGGCATCGGGACTCCCGCGGGGACCAGAGGCCGTGCGCCCGGTGTTCCCTCAGATGGGCACCCCAACCCATCAGAGAGGCATCGGTCGATAGAGAGACCGTTGGCTCGGGGCGGACAAACGGGATGCCCTCCTGCAGATGAGATGGAACGGTCCACCACCGGAGAGCGTTCCACATCTCCTGGGTCACCATCACTAGCTGGTCCAATGGATCGCAGCATTGTGACCACTGGCTGGTCAGTCCCCACTGAAGAGGGCGCATGCGCCAGCGTGCCCAACGGACCATGCTGGTACAGGCCGCCATGAGACCCAGGAAGCGCAGGAAGTCCCGGGCAGGGCGCGATTGCCCAACCAGAAATGACTGGGCATAGAAGGTAAGAACCTCGGCCCTGTCCGCCGGGAGCCGTGCTCTGGCTCGAAGAGAGTCGAGCTCTGCCCCGATAAACAGAATCACCTGCTTCGGCTCGAGTTCCGACTTGGCCTCGTTGATAAGAAGGCCGACTTGAGAGCAAACCTGGAGGGCCAGATCTCTGGACCGCTCCACCTCCTGTCTGGAGGGCTGCTATCAGCCAATGCCCAGGTGGTACACCGGACCCTCGGTGCATAGGAAAGCTGTCACCACTGCAATGCATTTGGTGAAGACCCTGGGAGCTGGAGACAGGCCGAGGGCATGGCTCGAACTTCGAAGAGGATCCCTCCGCTCGAAAGCGAAGGAATCTCCGATGTGACGGATGGATAGGGACGTGAAAGAACGCGTCCTGCAGGTCGAAAGAGCAGAACCACATGCCGTATTCCAGGGATGGTATTATCTGAGCCAGAGTGACCATCCTGAAGGTTCGAGACTTTAGGAACTTGTTCAGGTCGTGTAGGTCGAGAATGGGGCGCCAGCCCCCCGTCCGTTTCGGAACCAGGAAGTACCTGGACACAAGCCGGGTCTGAGGAGGGTCCGCCACCTCCTGATCACCTCCTTTGGAGGAGAGAGTGATGTCGGCCCGGCGAGCCTGACAGTGAGAGCTGCGGACGAGGCCCCCAGGTCTGACGGCTCTGAAGGGCGGGGCCTGCTCGAATTCTAGAGGCAGGCCTTTTCCCACCACCTCCAGCACCCACCTGTCCATGGTAATAACGGACCAGGCGGAAAGGAAGTGCCGGAGCCGTCCCCCCACGGGGGAACCTGGGGTGAGGTGACGGGGTTGGGGGCGACACCCCTCAGCCCGTCACTGGGCAAGCTTGGAGGAGGGACCGGCCGAGGAACCTCCTGGGCCTTTACCTCCCTGCTTCCTGTTGGAGGAAGCCCGGGCAGGTTTGGGATGCCAAGCCCGAGCCTGCTGGTCCTGACGTTGCTGGGCCGGACGCGCCACGGGCGCAGAAGGACGAAAGGGCTTAGGCTGTGGTTTGCGGCCTTTGTCCTTCTGAGCGGAAGAGACCGAGTCCAAGGTAGCATTGGACTTCTCGATCCTCTTCAGGTGACCTTCCACCCCAGGGCCGAAGAGGTCAGTCCCCAAAAAGGGAACATCCGCCAACTTGTGCTGGGTATCCGACGTAAAGGTGGATATCCTCAGCCAAGCCCGACGACACATAGCCACTGCAGCCGCCACAGACCTGGCACATGAGTCCCCAATGTCTAAAGCAGTCTGGAGCTGCTGTTTGGCCACTGCCCTGCCCTGGTCCCGCACCTGCCTGACCGTAGTCTGCAGATCCGCGGGAAGATGAGGGACAACCTCATCCAGGGAGCCCAACAGGGCATGAGAAAAATGTGCCATGAGGACGGCTGAACTGGCCTGGCAAAGGCCGAGAGAGGACGCAGCATAGACTTTTCGCCCGGCATAGTCAATTTCTTGGACTCCTTGTCAGAGGTTGGTTCCACATCCTTAGCGCTCCGGGCACGCCGGAAAACGCTGTCGGTAACCAACCCTCAGCCGAGGGGTGTTCAAAACCGACAGGGAACCGGTAGGGGACCGTGATACTTTCCTGGCCATCCTGGCCGGCGCAGGACAGGAAGCAGGGCGCTGCCAGAGCTCCAAGGCCGGACCCACTATGGCCTCGGCCACTGGAAAGGCCTCTGTAGGGGAATCCCCTCGGTCCAGAATCTCCGTGAGGGGATACCTGGCCCGTTTAGAAATGGCGTCGAGCCTCATCCCGGTGGACTCCGAGATGAGCCGAAGCAATCCTAGGAAGGACGAAGGGCTATCGTCCACCGACTGTCCTCCTGAGGACTCCAAGTCCATTCGCTTGGAGAAAAGGGAGGAATCATCCTCGGACTCGGAAGAGTCCTCAAAGAGCTGCCTCGGGCCTGAGCCACCCTCCACCTGCCGAGGTCTATCGGGAGTGAGGGTGACAGACAGCCTATGGGGCAGTCCCTGAGCTGACCAAGAATTTTTGGTCGGAGCCCCAACTAACAGCTGTGGAGGCGGAGGTTCCACCGGAATCGCTGGGGCAGCTGGAAATGGCCAACAACGGCCTGGGAACAGGCTCCTCGCTAAAAGCAGGGTTGTTTGCGCCGCTCCGGTGACAGCCACTTAATGGCCGGGGAAGACGATGGCGTCGGCTTATTTCTGGTCAGAAGGAGCTGTTGCCACATGAGTTCCTCATACCTCCGACGCAACTTGCGACGAAACCTCCCCTCGTCCGAGGAGGAAGAGGATGAGCGGCGGCGCCGCTTGCCGTGGTGCTGAGACTGAGACCGCCTATGACGGCGGGATCGGCTGGACCGCGAAGACGTCCGAGACCGAGAACCTCAGCTAGGCCGAGGACGGTGCGGGGAGGTGTCGCGGGGAATTGGCACTCCCCTCTGTTCGGATGATTCAACTGAAGGCTCCGGAACCGGAGGCATAGACGAGCCGACGGGATCCTCAACTCCCACCGGGGGAACCGGGGAGAGGGATTCTCAATCTCCAGCCGACAACCGTCCAGAGGTCGAGAAAATCTCGACCCGACGTGAGTCGTCTCGGTCAACTGGCCTGGACGGGGACAGCGTGAAACCAGTGGCCAAAGCCGAGAGGTCGACCAAAGTCGACAGCCGACAACTAGGGGAGAGAGATCTTTCCCGCTCCCAAGAGCGTCGACGGTGAGACTTACTCTTGTCTCTCTTTTTGGACCGAGAAAACGGTCCAGAAGAAGTTGGACCCTCACCTTTGGTCGAGAGGGTCAAACAAAGCTCCTTAAAAGAAGCCGAATAAGAGGCACCGAGAGATAGCGGGACAAATGCTGCAGCCGAGGTAGAAGCGGCCCGCGCCGCCTCCTCTTCGAGGGCGATCATCTGCTCGAGCTGATCCGCCGAGCCCGCCGCCGAGGACACCGCCGACCGGGCCTCTTTTGACTTTACCGGAGGAAATCTTCTTCTCGGGACGCCCCAGTTGTAAACGGGCAGCACGGTCTTCGAGGACGTAGGCCGAAAAGGAAGAGCACAGGTCGCAGGCCTGCGGGTCGTGCTCAAGGCCCAAGCAGTAGACGCACGTGGAGTGCGGATCCGTCCGAGACATCTTCTGCCCGCAAGGGCATCTCCGGAAACCGGGAGTCGATTTGTCCATCGCAGCCACGAGGGAGAGAAGACCGAAGTCTTTTTAGCAAAACTTTTAATTTCGAAAATTCGAAGAATTAGGAACCAGTCTTATACGCAGAGCGTTAAGGAGGGAACCTGAGCTTTCAAGCGGTAAGGAAGATCTGGCGTCATGGGGCGGAGCCGAGAGTTTTACCACCCGGGTGGGTGGGAGGAGCCAGCTTGAAGACCTTCCGGCAAGATTTAAAGCGGCAAGGAACCTGCCAGACAGTGTGGATGAACAACATATCCATGTCCCTAGAAACACAGTTTTCCAAGTCAAGTACTTAAGCTCTGCAGAGGACAAAGGCTCAAGAGTGGTTGCATAAAGCTGAGCAATGCAAACATTAAGGTCCCAAGGGAGCCGGGTCCTAAAGGGGATTGGTGTGCAGCAATCCCTTGAAGAACTTACAAAACACAGGATGGGCTGACAGGGAGAGGGCTTGCCTACTGATAAGAAGGCAGAAACAGCTGCCAGATGCACTTTAAGTGTAGCTGGTCTAAGTCCAAGCCATTAAGATGAACCATATAGTCCAGGACTGTAAGCAACCCAGCAGATTCTGGAGAAATATGCTTATTAGAGCACTAAATAGTGAACCTTTTCCATTTGGAGTTGTAAGTCTTTCTGGTGGAAGGCTTTCAAGAAGCCTTAAGGATATCCAGAACCCCTTGAGAGAGGTGCAGATCAGCAAACTCTTAACTCTTTAAGAGCCAGGCCTTGAGATTGAGAGATCTGAGGTTCGGATACCAAATCCTTCCCTGAGAGGATGTCAACAGGTTGTAATTCCTGGGAAGAGACAGGGGAAGGGGGACTGCTAAGGACAGCAACAGTGGGTACCAGGGCTGTCTGGCCCAGTCTGGAGAAATCAGAATCACTTTGCATGGCTGAGACCTGATCTTGACTAGCACTTTGAACAGGAGAGGGAAGAGGGGTAAAAGCATGCAGGAACTTCCCTTCCCAATCCAGAATCAGAGCATCCAGGGGGACTGAGCCCAAGACTGGGGGTCTGCAACAAAAGAGAGGAAGTTGGTGATTGTCTGGGGCTGCAAAAAGATCTGTCTGTGGAGTGCCCCATCTGGAGAAAATCACTTCCAAAACTAGGGATCTAGGGACCATTCGTGATGGCCCTGAGATATCCTGCTGAGAGCATCTGCTAGGACATTGTCCTTCCCTGGGAGGTGAACTGCTATCAGAGAGGTCTGCAGGGAATAGGCCAGAGACCACAACTTCATTGCTTCTGTGCACAAGGCCGTAGACCGAGTGCCTCCTTGCTTGTTGATGTACCACATTGTGGTGGTATTGTCTGTTCTGATCTGGACCACCTTGTTCTGTACAGATTTGGAAAAGGCTTGCAGTGCCAGAAACACTGCTCTGAGTTCCAAGAGACTGATGTGAAGCAGAGATTCTTGAGGTGACCACAGCCCTTGGGTGGTAAGATCCCGCAAGTGGGCTCCCCAGCCCAGCAGGGAGGCATCTGTGGTGAGTATTACTGAATGAGACTGAGTGACAAAAGGAACTCCCTGTCTTAAATTGTCCTGATCCTGCCACCATTGCAAAGCCTGGATCAGGGTACAAGTCACTGGGACTAGTTTGGTAAGGGAATCCTTTCTTTGGGACCAGAAGGCTCTTAGATGGAACTGAATGTCCCCTCATCTGGAATCTTGCCCCCTGGACCACTGCTGCAGAGGATGCCATGTGGCCCAGGAGCTGCAAGAAGTGCCTTGCTGGTCGAGACACCTGAAGGGTGAATGAAGAGGCCAGTTCTATAAGGGTCCTTGCCCTGTCCAGGGGAAGGAAGGCTTTTGCTCTTATTGTATCCAGCTCTACCCCTATAAAGGTGAGGTGCTGTATTGGCTCGAGAACTGACTTTGGAAGGTTGAGGTGGAATCCTAAGGAAGTGAGCACTTGCTAAGTTATTTGAAGATGTGACTTGACTTGGTCTGGAGACTGACCCACTATGAGCCAGTCGTCCAAGTATGGAAAGATGGAGATCTTTTTTTTCTCCTTAGGAAAACAACCACTACTGCCAGGCACTTTGTGAACACCCTTGGGGCTGATGTTAGGCCAAAGGGCATTGCTCTGAATTGATAGTGGCCTGAGGGCAACTCGAACCTGAGGTACTTTCTGTGGGAACACCTGATGGGAATGTGAAAATAGGCATCGTTGAGGTCCAGGGAGGCTAGCCAGTCCCCTGGCCTTAGAGAGGGCAGAATTATTCCCAGAGCCACCATTTTGAATTTAGGTTTTAAAAGGTGCTTGTTCAGATATCTCGGATCCAGAATGGGCCGCCATTCTCCTGTCTTTTTGGGGGGTTAGGAAGAACCTGGAGTACAATCCTTTGCCCCTGTGCAGGGTAGGAACCCTTTCTATGGCTCTAAGAGCCAGGAGGGAAGAAACCTCTGCCTCTAGGGCAAGGGTCTCTGATGGATTTGCAGGTTGAAAGGATCTGGTTCTCATCTTGGGAAATTTTTTGAAGCTCAGAACCAGTCCCTGCCTTACTACTTCCAGGACCCACTTGTCTAATGTTAAAGACTTCCAGTCCTGGACAAAGTAAGCCAGCCTGCCCCCTACAGGTATTGGAGAATCGGCCTGGGCAGACCCATCAGGGTGTCTGCTTGGCGGGGGCTTTAGGCTGAGGTGTGGAAGCAGGCCTGCTCATTCCCCATCTGCCTCTCCCTCTGAAGAACCCCCTCTGAGCATAAGCAGAAGAGGAGGCCTGGGCTTGGTAAAAAGGCCTTTGAAAGGGCCTGCCCCTGCCCCTGGAATGCTGTCTCTGAGGAGTGGCTTGCCTTTCTTTGGCCTGAGCACTCCTGTAGGTGGTCCTGTACTCGTCCATCTTCTTCAGGTAGTTCTCTGTTGCTCCCCAAACAGAGAATTACCAATGACAGGGAAATCCATGGCCTTAGCCTGGATATCCTGTGATAGGCTAGTACATCTGAGCCAAGCCATCCTCCAAAGGGCCACAGATGTAGCCATGACTCTACATGAAACATCAATGGAGTCCACAGCAGCATGAAATTACACCTTGGATGCCTCAATCCCATCCACAGCCACCTGCTTCAGCTCCTTGGCAAGCTGGTCAGGGGCCTGTTTAGCCAGAGCCAGCACAGTGTCCCACCTGGACTTCTGGTATCTAGCTGTGTAGGCCATATAGTTAGCCTGCTTGAGTCCCAAAGATGCTGCCATGTACTGCTTCTTTGCCATGGCATCAATCCTCCTGGAGTCCTTATCTGGTGGGTGTGAAGCCAAGGAAATATTTGCCTTATCACAGGCAGCAGCCTGCACTACCCCAACATGGCTGCATTGCTGGGAAAGGAACTCCGTGTCCAGGGGTCAACCTTAAACCTTTTTTTGCACTAGCCAGCAGGGCAAGTTGATTGAAAATTGCACTAGCCCACAAATGGTTGCACTGGCCCTTAATTATAATGGTAAATTTTGATCACTTATACAGGAAACTGTGCAAGTCAAGAAATGCTCTGATTTCCACACATGTATCCTGCTACCCACATTGCTTCCAGCTCCCCAGCAGAAAAAAAGACTGCAATGCCATCTCACACAGTGAGCCCCCTCCCCACAATTGTTTTGTACCATGGCCTCCTCTCTTCCTCTTTCTGTCTCCCCCCCACCCCCACCAAACCAGAGGACATTACAACAGCAAATGATCAGTCAAGCAGTCCTAGCTCTGCACACACAATAGCTGACATCATCATGCACCTCATCACACTCTCACCACCACCCACAATGCAATGAACAGATTCAGGCACAGAATGACACTCTCTGCCCCCACCCTGTGATCAACTAGAGACCTGCACTTCTGGAAGTTTTTGCATAGTGTCAAGTGAGCCAGGGGCACATCTAAGATTTCTTTGGGGTGGGGGCTACACATACCTAAGGGGCTTGGGAAATAGAAAACGATGACATTTTTATATCTTCAGCCCAGGGGAAACAGTACACAGGCATAATACTATACTATCTCTATTTCTATATAGGATAATCTGCGTACCCCAGGAATGCCTATTTTAAGCTTTCAAATTATGTATTTTATTAAGGTTTATTTTTATACCACACATGATCCACAGCTTTGTTTTTAGGATGAAAAGACATGCTGGGTGGGATAAGTGAGGGACTGTATGAATGGTAATGCTGGCATGGTCCATTTAGAAGAACTAGGGCCCCCTACACTTACCAGTAATGGCAGCTATGGATCTGTGGATTTTCATTTCAGAGTCTAATCTGCAGTGGTGTCCTGGGAAAGAACAGAGTTAAGAGATTTGGAGGGGAGAGGGAAGTTATGGTGAGGTTGGGATCAAACCCACCACCTGCAGGGCTGATCCTATATACCTCCTTGCATTTTGTCACTGAAACGTTGGATACAGACACTCAAAATGTAGGGAAATGAGGGGCACTAGTCTTAATAATACGGGACAGTTTTTTAGACAGACACATTCAGATAACTGGAAGCTAGTGACTTAACAGCACTCTACCCTTGATCACACTTTGGACACTAGCTGAATGTCCTAACAGTGGAGTGACAATGACGCACTTTTAATCTTTTGTGGGATCCCCCTCTTGAACTGCCAGATAACTGCAGCTCTTAATGAGCTGTTAATCACACCAGGCCATTTGGAACATTGAGAGAGATTAGCATGAGAACTAGAGCCTGTTAAGTAGAGACTTTTTAATTTCATTAACAGCCATGAAAATCTGCACTAGTCAAGAAGGACAAGTAGAGAGTTAGCTGCACTAGCCCTGGTCAATTTGCAGTAGGGTTTGGGCTAGTAAAACAATGTTAAGATCGACCCCTGTCCGTGTCCGAGCCTGAAAGGGTATACCTCTTGTCCATTCTTCTGTCCACAGGAGGTATGGAATTAGGAGTTTTTAACATTTTAAATGTCTGTTTCCCAAAGGATTTATGGAGGGGAACAGACAATCTCCTGGACTCTGGAATGTCCATCATCTCTACAAAATCAGGCTCCTCCTGATCCTCTACTGCTTCTTCCATTGGAAGCTGGAGGGTTTCAACCACTTTCTCGTAAAACATAAAGTGGGAAGGGGACTCAGAAAGCCTAGGAGGAGAAACACCTGAAGGTCTGTCTGGGGAGATGTCCGGATCAATAGGCACATCCAGACTTTCATAATCACCATCATCATCATTATCCTCATACTCGCCCTCCTCCTCCTCCAGTTCATAAAATTCTTCTAAAGTATAATCCGGAACCGGGGGAACCGACCGAACTGAGCCCCTGACAGACGGTGCCGGTTCGGCCGGAACCAAAGTTAGCAATTGAACCATCCTTATTGCTTTGGCCATTTCATCAGCGGTCGGAGAAAGAACTTGTGGATCCAAACCGGATGATTTTTCCCTTCTCTTTTAACCGGAACTGACTCCTCAGAATCGGTTCTCCTTTTGCCTGAATAAGTTTCGCCCTGGTCAGAGGACTCTCCTCCTGGTTCAGTCGGAACCGAACCGGGCTGGCCATCCGGGTCAGCGGACTTCTCGGTCTCCCTTTCCCTCAGTCTACCTACTCTCTTATCCAGGGTAGCTTTGGGAAAACTTTTACAAATTTGGCAGTCTGAATTGAGGTGGTCAAACCCCAGACAATAAACACAGGTGGTGTGGGGATCAGCCTTAGCAAAGGCTTCCCCACACACACTACAGTGTTGAAACCCAGTGGGCCCGGTTTTTTTCTTGGGTTTCTCAGACATGGCCAATCCTATCCAAAACTTACCCTTTTTTCGGCAATCCGCCAGGCAAGACACCCCTATCGGTTCCTGACCGTGTTACGGGTCTTGGAAAAAAAACGTAATTAAATCCGTTTTTTTTAGAACCGATACAGACCGGTTACCACACTCTAATAAATTCAGAAGTTTTTAAAACCAAACTGATCGGTTCAAACCGAACCGATCCAATATTACAAGTTCCACACAGAAACTAAATGCAAAACCTATCTAGTACTCATGGTACCACAGACAGAGACTTAAATCGACAGGTTCAGTAGCAGAAATTCGGTAGAAACGGGAGAAAAAAACAACACTTTAACAGACTTTTTTGAACCGAGCAAAGGAGAAATCTCCGGAGCGACTGTTCAGTGAGGCTGAGTAAAGAATCTGACGGTTGGAGTTTAAACAACAGCAGACAGAGGCTTCAACCGAGCTCGAGCTCAGCGTTCCATGCCCTGCATGGAAAGTTAACTCTTTGTTCTCCGGGGCAGTTCAAAGGTTGACAATCACTGCAATAGTCAGAATACAGCAAGACTTCATGTTGTTTGAAAAACACGGTCACGTGAGAGTCCTCACTTGCTCATCAGGCTCTCATGCACTGTTCTACGCGCAGCCAACAGAAAGTTAGCAAAGCATTATAGACAGCTACACAACAAGACAGTGACTCACCCACTGACAGCCATAAAAAGCATGTCTCAACCTCCCAATGCACTTCAACTGGACAAGAGCAAAACACTTCCTGACTCTGATCACAACAGGACCTTGTCTGCTATGCACACCATCCCTGAGCAAAGACGGACAAAAAGGTGATTTTTTTTTTAAAGAATTTATTAACCTAGAACAGCCCAGTTATAACTCAACATCTTGTTTCCAGTTGGGTCCCAGTTCTACCCATGATCACAGTTGGGCAAACTGGAACACTGAGAGCTTAAATGACTTGCCCAGCAATACATAGTGAGTATCTGACTCTTGTGGGGTTTGAACCTGTGATCTTCTGGTTCCCAAGCTGATGCACTAACTACAAGACCACACTGCCTCCCTTAAAGTTTACAACAGGAACAAATCTTCTAGCTGGGTTATGCAACCCTCGGATGGACATATGTAGCTTGAAAAGTAGTTTCTTTGGGCTCCAAGCAGTTACTGTCAGAGTTTCCATATTCTTGGCTACAGAGTTTGTTTGGCATTTTCCACTAAAACATTATGGATAGTAGCCTCAGTCCTTCATTATGTGCATCTCACACTTTCATATACTATGCACAAGCTCTGCAGACAAGCACAATGTGTAACTGTGTTACAGTAACCCGTGAGATGTATTCCTAACCAGTTTTCAAATCAGTAAGCAGTTTTAAGTAGGGATGGGACAGGCAAATGGGGGATACTGGGATGCATAGGGAGAGGCATCAACAGTAGAACACAGGAAGTTGTTATCCCTCTGCACAGACAGTTAGTGAGACCCCATCTGGAGTACTGTGTGCAATTCTGGAGACCCCATCTCCGCAAAGACATAGACAGAGTGGAGGCTGTTCAGAAGAGGGCAACCAAAATGGTGCAGGGTCTGCACCAGAAGACATACGAACAGAGACTAAAGCAGCTTAATATGTATACCCTTGAGGAAAGGAGGGAGGGGGACATGATAGAAACTTTAAAGTATCTCAAAGAATTAAAGTACAAGAGGTAGTATCTTTCAGAAGAAGATGTGCAAGGACAAGGGCTGGTTGAAGATAGAGGGGGATAGCTCAGAGGTAATGTTAGAGTATTTTTTCTAGAGAGGGTTGTGGATGCATGGAACAGCCTTCCTGAGGAGGCTGTGGAGTCAGGAACAGTGGGAGAATTCAAGAATGCATGGGACAGGAATAAGGCAATTCTAGTGGGGGGTAGGAGGAAGTAAGCTGTTGATTAACTAGAATCTGTAGCTTATCCATCAGGTAGGGAAATGGGCAGACTAGGTGGGCCAAGCGATCCTTATCTGCCGTCAAATTCTATGTTTCTATTTATTTATTTGGTTTTTGGTGACTGGGTAGGTACACAAGACAACTGAATGTCTATTTTCAGGTAAGACCCAGGAGGGTACAGAACAACATTCTTCAATGATGACTGATCCGACACAGGGGGTCGTGTCCTGGATGTGGTCCTATCATGGTGAGCTCATCAGAGACCTAGTGGTTGGAGACTCACTTGCAGGAAGTGATCACGCCATGGTCTGGTTTTCCATGGACCGGGGTAGATCACATAAAAACGTCGGTAGTAGAGTTTAGAGGGGCAGACTTCGGGGGGATGGAGAGGATCCTCAGAGGCCACCTGGATGAGATCAGGCCAGATATGGGCACTGATGCCCATTGGAAAGTTATTAAAAAAGGGCTCCTGAAGGCCACTAAGGCCTGCACAAAGGAGAGGTGCAAGTAGGGCAGAGCTAAGAAGCCAAGCTGGTGGACAAGGGAGGTCCAAGATGTGGTAAGGGAGAAAAAGGTGGCTTATAGCCGATACAAACATTCTCAGGGGGGATAGATCCAAGGGAGAGCATGATACGGCAGCCAAGAGGGTCACCAGGGGGGGGTGAGGTCAGCCAAGGCAGGGGCAGAATTGAGACTGGTATTGGGGATTAGAAGGGGGGACAGCGGTTCTTTAGGTAAATCAGAGAAAGAATAAAAGGAAAGGGGCAGATTAGTAGACTTAGATCAGGGGTGGGTGGGTGGGAGGAGGCAGGGAGCAGGCAAGGGTACTAAATGATTTCTTTGCGTCAATCTTCACCAGGGGATGGGGGTGGCACTGAAGGAGGGTGAGGGGACAGGCAGATGCAGTAGGGGCAATGGATGAGGAAATCCCCATTGGGAGGATGTGGGAAGCACTCAAGGCCCTAAGAGCGGACAAGGCACCAGGCCCAGACGGGATCCATTCCAGGGTGCTTAAGGAGCTGGCTGATACCTTGGCTGCACCTCTGGTGGCCCTATTTAACTCCTCCCCAGACGAGGAGGGTGCCACAAGACTAGAGGATGGCCTATATCATGCCTATACACAAGGGAGGCTTGCAAGAGGAGCCGGGTAAATACAGGCTGGTAAGCCTGACGTTAGTAGTGGGCAAAGTGATGGAGGTCATCTTGAAAGAGAGGCTGGAAGGGTTTCTGAAGGCATGGGGCCACCTAGATGATTGCCAGCATGGATTTGCTAGGGGCAGATCGTGTCAGACCAACTTGCTGGGGTTCTACGAGGGGGTGACAAGACAGCTGTATCAGGGCAGGCCAGTGGATGTCCTCTTTCTAGACTTCAGCAGGGCATTTGACTCTGTGCGCATCCTGGGTTGCTGGTGAAGCTGGGGATATGGGGGTGGGGGGCAGTTGGTAAGGTGGATAAGAAACTGACTAACGGGGAGGGTACAAAAGGTGATGGGGGGAGGTCTCATCTCCCAGGTGATTCATTAGCGGGGTCCCACAGGGCTCGGTGCTGGGATCACTCCTGTTTAATGCCTATGTCTCAAGACATCAGAAGAGGTATCAGGAGTGGAATGAGCCTCTTTGCCGACAACTGGAAACTGTGGTCGGTGGTAGATGAGGAGGAGGGGATGCTGGGTCTCCAGGAGGACCTGAAGACCCTGGGGAAGTGGTCCTGTGCCTGGAAACTAAAGTTTAACACTGGGAAATGCAGGGTGCGCCACCTGGGGGCCAAAAACCTGGCTCATGTGTACACCTTGGGGAGGGAAAAAGACCTCGGGATGGTGGTGGATGCCAAAATGAACAACTTGGAGCAGTGTAGAAGGGCTGCAGACCAAGCAAATAAAATGTTGGGGTGCACTGCCAGGGGGATAACCTCAAGGAGATGAGAGGTGCTCCTTCCGCTGTATAACTGCCAGGTTAGGTCGCACCTTGAATACTGCGTGCAGTTTTGGAGTCCTTACTTAAAAAGGAATATTGCTCTTCTGGAGAGGGTCCAGAGGAGGGCGACCAGGATAATACAGGGTCTGGGGGAAAAGCCGTATGAGGAGAGGCCTGAGGAGCTCAACCTGTACTTGTTGGAGGAGAGGAGGGACAGAGGGGATATGATAGAGGTCTTCGGGTACCTCAAGGGAATAAATAGGGTCAACCTTGAGGGGGTGCTGCAACTGAGGGAGGTAGGAGCCACCAGGGGGCACTCGATGAGGCTGGTCAGTGGGAGACTAGGGGGGAAACAAGGAGGCACTACTTCACAGAGAGGGTTGTGGAGCCCTGGAATGCGCTGCCTGCTGAACTGGTGGCTGTTGCAACTGTGGAGGGGTTCAAAAGAGGCCGGGATAGGTACAGGGGGAAGGTGCAGCCCAGAGCCTCACCGGGGGTGGGGGAAGGACCTTGTGGGGAAGGGGGTGCTACAACAGTGCCCTGGGTGGGCACTGATCCATGAGCAGATTCAATAGACCATTGGACCTAATCTGCTGGTTTTTTAGTATGTTAGTATGTAAATATAGATACAGATTTAGAAAGCTCACAGTTCCAAGGTCGGGAAAGGTATAACATGAAATATTAGAAATTACAAATAGTGAACAAAGTACAAAAATAAGCTGAACTGGTACATTTTGGGATACAGGCAAATCTGAGGCACAATATATTAGGCAAGGGTATGAGCAAGTACAGACGTAGTGGCTAGAAACAGATGCAGGTCATGGATAAAGTTGGATGAGACTTAAGGGCAGATTTGAAGGATGACATGGTGGGAGAACTACAGACACTGGAGGGGAGGGAGTTCCATACCCTGGGTGCTAACGAGGAGAAAGCCTAGTCACCCATCTTGGTTGAGCATTTAGGGGTGTTGAGTGAGTTAGTGTCCAAGGATCTAAGAGCATATGTGGAGAGAGCACCATGACATAGGGGAATCTGAATGGCTGAAGTGTTAGACTGGAGTTGTCTGCAGATGAAACAACCTAGTGCACAGAATTGGGAAGCAGAGCGGGATAGCCACCCTAAGGAACAGTAGAGGGAACAGTGATGTGTGAGGCATGGACAGAAAAGGGCGAGACAGCATATATTGTTGTATGTGAAATCCCATTTGTGTAGAGAAGACAAAGGGGCATTAGTGAAGAGAACTATGCTGTAGGTAAGGGAGTATGAATGTCTTGGGCAATAGCTAAGCAAGCTTTTCCAGTAAGGAGATGTCAGAGACGATACAGCGCAGAGTCAAGGGTGACACCCAAGTACTTAAATTCTTTGACTGTGGTGAAAGGAGAACAGTCTACACACCTGATGGCCAGGGGGTGAGAACAGGAGGATCTGCGAGTCCTGCAACCAAATCACACTGCTTGTGCTTTGGAGGCACTGAGAACTAGACTGCTGGTACACAAACCAGTTTTGGATATGGGTGAAGCCATCTGTAATTTGAACATTAATGAATTGGGGGCTCTGGGCACTGCAGTATAAGGTGATGTCATCAGCACACATTATGACAGAACAGAAGGTGGAGATGGAGGAGAGGTAATTTATGAAAACTAAAAAAAGAAATGGACCTATGATAGATCCCTGGGGGACGCCACAGGTAAATCGGCAACTGGCTGGAAGAAGCATCCTGGAATTTGATAAATCTGCAACTGTCTAACAAGCAGCTGATGAGAAAAAATTACTCACCATAGTAATCTTTCTTCTAATGGAGTCTTGCTGTATTCTGACTATATGCAGTTAGCCCCAGCACTTGAACTGCTCCAGAGAGTAAAGGGTTAACTCTATGCAAAGGCACAGAACGTTGAACTCGAACTTGGTGTTCAAACCTCTGTCTGTGGTACGCTGAAGTGTAACCGTCAGATTCTTACAAGCACTAAACTAACTCAAAGAAGAACTTTTTTCAAAAAATGTATTTATTTATCTTTTGTTTTTTTTTTGCATTCTGCTGCAGTGCAGCAAGCAACAGCCAACTTTACTACATATACACTGACTGACATGAGTGACTGTGACTTTCTTTCACAGCACAGCAGCACATCCATATGATACATCAGATCAGACTCAAGCAAAATTTACTTTTATAGTTACTTAGGCAAGTGTTTTTTTTTTTGTTTTTTTTTTATCAAGACATTGAGGACACCACCGGTGTGTCACACTGACACACTGGACGTTTTACCTCAAAATGCATTGCAAGGCAGGTTAAATTAATTTGAAGTAACTTTCAATTCAGTGAGTAGCCTGACATACACACACACACACACACACACACACACACACACACTGTTCTGGGAGAGAGTGTAATCAATCATGTTTGGCTATGGTAAAGTGGATGGGAGGGAGGGACTGGAGTCTGACAGGATGGAAGGTCTTTTGAACTTGAAGTAACTTACAAGTAACTATGAGGCAGCAGGGGGGATAGCATATCAATTATGGGCCATTTGGATATTAGGCAGGCCTGGCGCCATGGCCACGAGTCACGTCACATGACCGTCACACTCAGAAGAACACGGGCGGGTGGGCGGTCATCAACCAGAGGATCACAGACTGCTGCAGCAGTCTCTAACTCCCTCCAGTCTCCTCCTTCCTGTCCATCCATCTCTGAGTTAGCCCCGGCCCTGCATGACTCCCTCCCTGAGTCACAGAGTCACTGAGTCTTCTGACCCCACCACCCAAGTGAGTGCTCATCCAACCTGAATCAGATGGGAGTCAGGACTGAGGATGGGACCGGAGGGGAGACAACCTGAGTGAGCAAGAAATGGTGCGACTAGTGGAGAGGCTACAGCACGTGGGTGGTGTTCTGAATCAGACAGTCGACTATCATCTCACTTCAGGTTCGGAAGGGAAGGGGATGCATGCCAGTTTTTTTCACTGTGTGGAGATAACGACGACTAACGGACTGTCACTGCATTTTCTAAAGGCTGGTGGTTCTTGACTATCTATCTGGAACAGCCCCCCCAAACAAGTAGCTTGCATGTTTCAGTTTATCTTGTACAGTACACAGTTGGGGCGCACCGCGGGGAGGGGAGTGGGGACTGTCACAGATAGACTGCCGAGTGCTTCGGTTTGGAGCGGAGGTGTCACGGAGTTGGAGTGGGATGGGAGGGAGTCATCTTGGATGTGGAACAGCACGATCGGTCAGCCACCATCACCATTAGGGTCATCAGTACTAACAGGACAAACAGGCCATGGATGCCGATGTGAAGGAAGGAGAGAGGAGAAGACTGCAAATGGGAAGGAGGAAGCAAACCAACCACACGACTTACATCTCACTCACACACCCGACCCGACCATTGGACTGGAACTCAAAGTTGGCATACTAGTTAAAAGAATAACCAATATCAACCTGATTTCATGCATGCAGTACGGTAACTAGGTGCCTCTACAGCACTCCGGCTTGGGTCAGTCTCTCTTTCTCTGGTCCGGACTCCAACAACATTGCTCAGCCAGGCAGGCCAGGTTTGTGGTCCAGTGGGTCGTTTGCTGCATGGTCTCCAGTAGTTTGCGCACTCCTCGCTCCACAATCTTTCTCTCGTGTGAAGCCCGCGGTTCCCTCGCGCCTACAACTGTATAGGTGTACGCCCACACATTACAACTGGTGAATGGGGATAGGGTGGTTTTCTGAACTGTGCAGTGCGCACCAATCACAGTGGATTTGCAAAAACAAAAAAAAAGTTATAATGGGGGCGGGGCACTGGACCAATCATCTGCTGGCTGCTGAGTGGGAAAAAAAAACAACCTGTCTTCAACAACTCTGGCAGGCTTCTTTACGTGCAGTGTACCCCTTCTCACATAGATGAATGTGAATTTTGATTTTTTGACGTGATTCACGTACATCTATGCATGAATGGGGTGGTGGATGCATGGAATGACCTACCTCAGGAAGTGGTGGCTATGAATACAGTGCAGGGCTTCAAACAGGCATGGGATAGGCATAAGGGAGCAATACAGATGAGTATGACTAGATAGGCCACTGACAGAGCAAAGGCCAATGGCACATTTATAAGGTAGAAAAAGAAATGCGCAGACTGGATGGGCCTTGTGGTCCTTATCTGCCATCAACTTCTATGTTTCTATGAATGGGAACACTGCTCTGGAGTGCCCCATCTCTCGAAAATGACTTGAAGAACTAGAGGTTTCAGGGTCCATTCGTGATGACCCTGAGAAATCCTGCCGAGAGCATCTACAAGAATGTTGTCCTTCCTTGGGAGATGCACAGCCATCAGGGAATCCTGAAGGGAATGAGCTAGCGACCATACTTTCATGGCCTCTGTGCACAAGGCCGAGGACCGAGTGTCTCTGTCAGAGTTGGGACCCCTCCCCCCTTTTTTTGTTTATATTTAGTGACATCACGAGGCATTTCTTTCTCTGCCCCTTTATTCTGAAAAACCTACTGCAGTAGTGCTTATTTCTTGTCTTTTTTTCTACTTTCACCTTTCTATCATGATGGGATGGCCTCCCATTATGATATCTTAATCTAACTGCCCCGCTTTATATTCCTTCCCGTCTCAGTGATGTGATTTTTTTGTTTTTATTTTAGTTTGGGTAATGCAGCTGTAAGAAGGCTCAGAAGCATGCAAGCCACACTGCATTCAACAATAAAGTGCACAAGTTGTGTAATGCCTGAAAGGCAGCTAGAAAGTCCTATCTGCATATTTGAAACAGGCATTGAAGTAATACGTACAGGGATGCCTGTGCAGACAGAAATAAAAGGAAATCACTAGGCTTTCAAGTTGAGTGAAAGAAAAAGGGGCTCCATTAGGTTTTAGTTGGGCTAGACCATAATAGTTTTAAAGCAGCCCATAATATCTAGAACACCCGGATGAACTACTCAGTCTGCAGCTCACAATAAGGAATAGTTCTAAGAACCAGCTAGCAAAGCTCCAAATGAAAACAATTACCTGTAAAACATAGTCATTATTTAATAAATAGAACTTGTGCAAGGGAAACATGTTCTTTTGGATTAAAACGTCCTTTTTCCTTGGTACTAACACATTCTCTTGCCATATTGTTTGTGTATATCATAGTTGTATTCTTACCTCTCCCATGTTGGTCACATCATGGACAGCACTGCATCTCTAAGGGCCAGTAGCCCACATCTGAAGCTTATTTATAATGATTAGAGGAATGAGGACAACACCTTGTGGGAGGGGACTAAGATCACTAATAGTCAATTAAGCCTTTTCTTGCTTTCAGAATAGGTTTAGGAAATGGACATACCAGTAGATAAATGTTATTACTGAATAAAATAATTTGTGGTCATGCAGATCCCCCTACATGATGTATTAGTGTAGAAATTCAATGTATTAGAATAGAGGGTGGATCAGCTGACCTATGATGTCAGAGCATACACCTATACAAGGTGACTGTTTAGTTGAAGGAATCAGATAGTCTTTGAGCACAGAGGATAGTAGAGGTGCTGAAGGTAAGTGCTTCTACTCTGTGGCAGTACTTTAAACTACTGAAGTGTTTCAGGTTGAGAAAGCTAATGGTGCTTAGTTTATTTTACTTTTGTTTTGGTCTACAAGTCATTTATTTTGAATTTTTATGATAATAAATTTCACACACTCTGTGTGTTCTTCAAGAATCTGGTGTCATTGACTTATCACTTCCCACGCACGCTCACAAATTTGGCGTCAGACGTGGGATTTTCTGCTTGTCCAAGTATTCGAGGGGGAAGCCAGTTTTTGTACCAGACTTGGTACAGTGATAAGTTGAGATCATGGCAACAGGCACAGATGACACAAAGAAGAGTGCAGTGACTCGGTCACAGACAGAGAAGACAGGTGAACCCCTGCATCCTGGTTTGGAGACTTCAGTAAGGAGACAGTTACCAAAAGAACAGTCCACTAGTGATGGTGAAGAAGAAGAGCGACAGCAGAGACGAAAAGAGGCAGATGACAGACCTCCTGAGGGCCTTACGGATCTGCTACACTGGTTGGCAGTTCACCAGTTGGAAATCGAATGCCAGAGAGACACTGATGCACAGGAAAGAGAGAGAGAGCGCGCTAAGATATGAGGTGGGCAGAAAATTTACAACTAATTCAGACCATGGGGGCTGGACAGGGAAATGGGGGAAATAATAATACTAACCCCAACAATCCCCGAGACATTAAACTAACCTAGGATGACTGTCAGTGAAGATACTGAGTCATACCTAACCACGTTTGAGAGAGTTGCTAAAGCGTGTGACTGGCCTAAATCCCAATGGGTAGTTCGATTAGCCCCAACCTCTCCGGGAAGGCCCAATTAGCATATGGAAATATGGATCCCCATCTCGCAGAGGACTATGACATGGTGAAACAAGAAATCCTCAAGAGATATGATATTAATGCTGAGACATATTGGCAGTGGTTTCGTGCTTTGAAACATTCCCACCATGACCCTCCTCGGGAAACATATACAAGACTCGGAGAACTATATAATAAATGGATTCAGCCAGAAGGAAAGTCTCGAATGGACATTATAGAACTTTTTGCACTGGAACAATTTTTACAAATCTTGCCAAATGAGGTCCAGATCTGGATCAAAGAACATAATCCTGAGTCCGCTGAAATAGCTGTGACACTGGCTGAACACTTTCTGACAGCCCATCAACCTTTCAGAAAAGGAGGGCAGAGACAATCTGAATCCCCAACGAAACCACAGACTGGTCCGGTAAGAAATGTTCAGAATGCCTATCCTAAAAAGGAAGAGTGGGAGAGAAGAGGGAGGGTGGACAAAGAATGAGAACTGTTCCATCTAACATTGTATGTCACAATTGTAAAGGACTAGGACATATTGTCCGTTTTGTCCATCAAAGAAAACAGATATGGCACACTTAGCTTTACTAAATTCTGGGTATATGTTTTCTGATATTATTATAAAATGGAAAAATGTCATGGGACCTTTGGATTCTGGTAGTAAGAATACTCTGATTAGGGAAGATTTAGTATCTACAATGCAACGAGGGGCTCCTATGCACGTCATTTGTGTGCACGGTGATTCACACCAATACCCTAGTGTACGACTGTCTATGGGAATACGGGGGGTAACATCTGACATTTCTGCTGATGTAGTCCCATATCTCCCTGTCCCAGTAGTGACTGGGCATGACTATCCTGGGTTTGCCTCACTACTACTGGAACAACAAGCTGTCTCCGCTGTAACTACAAGGGCCCAGAGTAAAGAAGAGATTGTGCTAGGAAAAGTGTTTCCCTTTGAAGGAGAAGTAGTCAACCCCCCTGGGAAGGATAGAAAAACCCGTAAAGCAAAGAAATTAATAAAACACAAGTGGCAACAGGAACAACAGGGAGTGAAGGTAGAAAATAATCCTGTATTTGTTAAGGCAGAAATGAAAGAGCAACAGAAAAAGGATGTCTCTCTGCAACCATTTTTTTTTTTTTTACAGGTGGGGAAAAGGGAGAAAGCAGGTACCCCTGAAATACAGGAGAAAAATTGGTTATTGTATAGAGTTTGTACCAACCCAACTACCCAAGAAACAGTGGACCAATTATTAGTACCCAAATGTTACAGTCAGGATATTTTAGCACTGGGGCATGATGTTCCTTGGGCTGGGCACACAGGGAGAGACAAAACCTCCAGTAAGAATACTGCAAAGATTCTTTTGGCCTGGGATACATGGGGACATAGCTCGATACTGTCAGGAATGCCCTGAATGTCAAATCACCACCCAAACCACTACAAAGGAGGTAATGCCACTTATCCCCTTACCCCTAGTGACTACACCGTTTGAGAGAATTGGAGTGGACATTGTGGGCCCTGTTGATAAAAGTAAAAAGGGAAACAAATTCATCTTGGTGGTGTGCGATTATGCCACCAAGTATCCTGAAGCTACACCCATGAGAACGGTCACAACCAAAAGAACTGCAGAACTGGTAAAACTCTTTAGCAGAGTTGGGATTCTTAAAGAGATTCTCATTGATAGAGGGGCTAACTTTAATGCTGAACTACTAAAGGAACTATATCACCTTCTGGGGATTGTAGCTATAAGAACATCTCCCTATCATCCCCAGGTGGACGGTTTAGTTGAGAGGTTTAATCAAACCCTTAAGCGTATGCTAAAGAAATTCATACATGAAGAGGGGCATGATTGGGATTTATACCTTCCCTTCCTTCTCTTTGCCTACCGGGAGGTTCCCCAAGCATCCACAGGGTTCTCACCTTTTGAACTATTATCTGGGAGAAACCCTTGGGGACCCCTGGATGTAGTTAAAGAGTGCTGGGAAGACAACACAGAACTAAAATCTCCAGGAATAGCAAAGTATATGAAGCAATTAAGACAAAGATTGGTGCTCTATACTGAAAAGGCCAATGAGACGGGAGTTAAGGCGCAAGTACAACAAAAACAATATTATGATCAGGGTACTGCCAAAAATAAATCCTTCTCTAATGGGGAACAGGTATTGTTACTTTTGCCCACTTCTACACATAAGCTTTTAATGAAATGGCAGGGACCTTTCAAAATAATTAGACAAGCAGGGCCTGTCACGTATGAAATTGAAACCCCGGACAAAAGACAAAAAAAGAAGAGGGGCGCTGCGGAGCCAGAGCAAGATGGCCGAAACTTGATGGAGCTCTGCAATTGGGTCTATAAAAAATTACATCTATCCATACAGTCAGCAGAGAAAGATTTAACTTTAACAGATCAACAATAATAGTGGAACTTTGGTCTGCCAATATGAGAAATCCACGACGAGATAAAACAGGCAGATGGAGTTAAAAGCAAAACAGTCTCTGGTGCTTCTGCCACGAGGGCCGCGCTCGTTCGGGAATCTACACTCGAGAGGGGCTTCAGGAAGAACCTTGCAATCTTTAAGCGCAAAAATGAATCCCCTAATTGCCTCAATGTCTGGACTATCTGACAAGTTTGACGCCCTCACAAATAGGGTAGCTCAAATGGAGACCAATATGGAAGCAGTCCAGACTGCTTCCGTTGATTCCAACAAAAAAGCTGACGCAGCCCTAGGTGCCGTCACCACAGTCATTAAAGAAAATAATCATCTCCAATCATGCTTGGAAACTCTGGAGAATCAAGCGAGAGCTTCTAATCTCTGATTGCTGGGCTTAAAAGAGGGCTGTGAAGGTGATCACCTCATGCTTTTCATCCAAGAATGGATGGTACAACAACTAGGGGAAGAAGCTGCACCGATTGTTCACAAACTCCAGAAGGCGTACAAGGTGACACCCAGAGGCCGTCAAAATAATGCTGAAGCTCCAAGAACTGTGGTGCTTGTTATGGACGGTGTAGGCTCGAGAGATCAGTTACTAGCTCTGGCTAGAAGGAGGCGATCCTTACTGCAAAACAGGCAACAAATTCAGATGTTTCCAGACCTATCCTATGCAACGTGGCAGGAAAGGAAGTGTTTTGATGGACCAAAGGCGATGTTAAGGGAGGTGGGCATCCCACATGGTCTGGTGTTAGCGGCACGCCTTTGCATCGTGCATCATGGTAAAATTTTCATCTTTTCAGATCCATGAGAGGCTCAAAAATGGTGCCAACAAAATGCAGCTTCTAGACCTCGGGCAGCAATTGAGGAAGACCAGTCATCAGATGACGACAACCCTTGAGGTTATTTAGATTGGTATAATTTTTCTCCCTGAATAGCATCTCGATAAGAACTGTGAGGAGAGGGAGGGGAAGTTCTTTAGGCCCAATAAGGGGGAAAAAATTCATATATGTTACAAAGGATCATCCCTGGCAGTTTGGGCTGTTTTCATGCTCCCTTATGGCAGACTTAATAATTAATAAAGGGCAAGTTTATATAAATACCGTTACTGTTTTACTGTATGTTATTTTTGGCGCCTTAGTGGTTGACAAGTCTGAAAATTTTATGTAATATACTTTATATTACAGACGCCAGTATAGGCTTTTGTTAGGGTCTAGACCTTGTTGTAGAGTGATTATCAATTGTTCTCATGCACTACTTAGTGCATATTATATTGGTAGAAGCATGGTGGCACTTTCCTTATCCCCCTAAGGGGACGGTACTCGGACTCAAAGTGACTTTGTTTATCCTGCATCAATCACCATGCAGCTCATGGGTTTCCATTACAGCAGTTGCTAATATACTAAAACTACTACTGTTCTCCCCTCAGTGACATATCTTTAACATTTAATGGAATTAGTATGAGTATTACGAGGAGTGGCGCCCTCATGGACTGTGAAATTATACATATGTAATATTAAATGTTGGTAACTGACTGTATTTTTGATGATAAATCAATAAACAAAGTATAAAAAAAAAAATTTACCATGCCAACCTACTGAAACATTGGCATGAAAAAGGAACTACAGGGGTGAGTTTCTCAGTAATTCCAGAACCAGGGAAACCGAAATAGTGTTGGCATATGGCAGACTGGAAAAGAAAACGGGAGTAGATGATGCCATTATAAACCCAGAACTTAATGTACAACAAACACAGGCAGTAAGGTCCTTGTTGAATGAGTTTAGCAAAACATTCACTAATACCCCAGGCATGGCTAAAGGTGTAGAACACCACATATGTAATGATGCTAAACCCATAAGGAAAAAGGCATACAGACTTCCAGAATGCCTTAGAGAGGAGGTAAAAAAGGAGATACAGAAACTAAGAGCATTACAGATTATAGAACCTTCTAAGAGTCCGTGGGGTTCCCCTATGGTAATTGTCCCAAAAAAGGAAGGAGGAATTAGACTGTGCTTGGACTTCAGGGGTTTAAATCAGGTGGCACAGTTTGATGCTTATCCTATGCCACATGTAGACGATATAGTGGATCGAATTGGCAAAGCCACTTATATCTCTACACCAGACCTCACAAAAGGCTATTGGCAGATACCCTTAGAAGGATCCGCCAAGGAGAAAACTACTTTTAGTACTCCCATAGGTCTTTTCCAGTTTCGAACCATGCCGTTTGGGCTACATAGAGCCCCGGCTACCTTCCAGCGGTTTATGGACAAGGTACTGGCACCTCCTAACACCTACTGTGCAGCGTACCTGGACGATGTGGTTGTCTTTAGTTCATCATGGAAAACTCATTTACAAAATCTTCAAGCAGTTTTCTCTTCTATCCAACAGGCAGGACTAACTATCAACCCCACAAAATGTACTATTGCCATGAAAGAGACAAGATATCTTGGTTTCATACTGGGAAATGGTTGTATTAAGCCAGAGATATCAAAGGTGGAAGCAGTAGCCCCGTATCCCATACCCAGCACCAAGAAACACGTACGGTCTTTCTTGGGTCTTGCCGGGTATTACAGAAGATTCATTCCCAACTTAGCTTCCGTTGCTTCTCCATTGACAGATTTAACAAAAGAAAAGTTTGGGAATCAGATAAAATGGACTCATGAATGTGAGGAAGCATTTAATAAAATCAGGGCAGCCCAATGCTCCTCCTCAGTCCTGCGTAGTCCTGACTTTGCATACCCATTCGAGGTACATACAGATGCCTCAGGATCAGGTATAGGGGCAATGTTGAGCCAAACGATAGATGGAGAGGAACATCCTGTAATATACATTTCAAGGAAACTCCGTGATAGGGAAAAAAGTATGCTACCATCGAGCAAGAATGTTTGGCTGCCAAGTGGGCCATTGAGTCCTTGAAATTTTATTTATGGGGTGCCCCATTTACTTTAATAACTGATCACAATCCTCTCTGCTTCCTGTCACAAATGAAGGACAAAAATAATAGAATCATGAGATGGTACCTGGCCCTGCGACCCTATAGTTTTACAGTACAACACAGAGCAGGCTCAGCTCATATGAATGCAGATTTTTTGTCCAGACATGGGGCGGGAGTAGGTACCACCAGCCCTAAAATAGATAACTGAAAATCTGTATCAATGTTTAACACATAGGAAAGGTTAAGAGATACAGTCATGACACCCCAGGGCTATTTAATAAATGTGGACGTTTATACTTTTGACGATCCACATCTATCTGTAAAGATAATTCTAATGTTTGAAATGGGTGCTCTGGGGTTGAGCTTTCAAAGAGAGGGTGGGTGAAACCTCCATCCTACCCTCAGGGATTGGGTAGATTGTCTTGAAAACTTCGGGATTTATTGAAATAAATGTTGGTTTTCACTTAACGTTGGAGGTGTGTCAGAGTTGGGACACCCCCCCCTTTTTTTTGTTTACTATATTTAATGACATCACGAGGCATTTCTTTCTCTGCCCCTTTATTCTGAAAAACCTACTGCAGTAGTGTTTATTTCTTGTCTTTTGTCTACTTTCACCTTTCTATCATGATGGGATGGCCTCCCATTATGATATCTTAATCTAACTGCCCCGCTTCATATTCCTTCCCCTGTCTCAGTGATGTGATTTTTTTGGTTTTATTTTAGTTTGCGTAATGCAGCTGTAAGAAGGCTCAGAAGCATGTGAGCCACACTGCATTCAACAATAAAGTGCATAAGTTGTGTAATGCCTGAAAGGCAGCTAGAAAGTCCTATCTGCACATTTGAAACAGGCATTGAAGTAATAAGTACAGGGATGCCTGTGCAGACAGAAATAAAAGGAAATCACTAGGCTTTCAAGTGAATGAAAGAAAAAGGGCTCCATTAGGTTTTAGTTGGGCTAGACCATAATAGTTTTAAAGCAGCCCATAATATCTAGAACACCCGGATGAACTACTCAGTCTGCAGCTCACAATAAGGAGTAGTTCTAAGAACCAGCTAGCAAAGCTCCAAATGAAAATAATTACCTGTAAAACATAATCGTTATTTAATAAATAGAACTTGTGCAAGGGAAACATGTTCTTTTTGGGTTCAAACTTCCTTTTTCCTTGGTACTAACACATTCTCTTGCCATATTGTTTGTGTGTATTATAGTTGTATTCTTATATCTCCCAGGCTGGTCACGTCATGGACAGCACTACATCTCTAAGGGCCAGTAGCCCACATCTGAAGCTTATTTATAATGAGCAGAGGAATGAGGACAACACCTTGTGGGAGGGGACTAAGATCACTAATTGCCAATTAAGCCTTTTCTTGCTTTCAGAATAGGTTTAGGAGATGGATGTAACAGTAGATAAATACAGGTTACTCACCTGTAACAGGAGTTCTAGGAATGGTATATGTTGTTCATCCACACTTATTGGCAGGTTCCTTGCCGCTTTAAATCTTGCCGGAAGGTCTTCAAGCTGGCTCCTCCCACCCACCCGGGTGGTAAAACTCTCGGCTCCGCCCCATGACGCCAGATCTGGCCAGCTGGAGAAGCTCGGGTGTCTCCGGAAGCCGGGGGAGGTCGGGTGGGTCATCACGGATGAACAACATACACATTCCTAGAACTCCTGTTACAGGTGAGTAACCTGTATTTCTAGGGACATGGATATTTGTTCATCCACACTGATTGCAGACTCCTAGCAGTTCTCTGGGAGGAGGGAGGCAAGCACACCCCTACTTAGGGAATAAAGACTGGACACTGAGGCCCCAAAACCAGCATCCGGGCGTGACTCAAGGTCGATGTGGTAATGGGTAATAAAGGTGTGCTGACTTCAGGTAGCAGCCCTGCAGATTTCCTGGATGAGACGTCCCTGGAAGCAAGCCAATGCAGCAGTATGACGGGTAGAATGAGCTCTTATCCTCTGGAGGCTCCATGCCCGCCAACTTATAGCAGAGATCTATGCAGGAGGTGACCCACCTGCTTATCGTCCGCTTGGCTGCAGGTCTGCCAAGATGCGCTTCAGTGCAGGTGACAAACAGCTGGCGAACCTCTCCCGAATTTCAACCGTGCGCTCCTTATAATAAGCGGCGCCCTTCTAGGTCCAAAGTATGGAGCCTGTATTCGCCTCCAAGGTGTGATTGGGGTAGAACACGGCAAGTCAACACCTGGTTAAGGTGAAACTCCCGACACCACCGTCGGAAGGGAATTTCGGTGGGGCGCAGGACAACCTGTCCCTGTGGAAGACCAGGTAAGGAGACTCAATGCAGGCGCCTGGGTTCTCCCATCCTTCTGGCTGACATTAGCCACCAGAAGGCAGTCTTCCACGACAGGTGAGAGAGAGTTCACACACCCTGTGCATTGGTTGAATAGCTTGCCATGAGCTTTGCCAGTACCAGCAGTAAATCCCATGGGTGGGGGTTTCACCGCACGGAGGAAATGTGATCAAGGCCTTGGAAAAGTGCCAGACCACTCTTTCTCCTGCGCTTATCGACGCTCCTGCCCGCCTCGGTAAGCAGGAGATGGCTGCCAGTGCACCCTTAGGCTCGCCGATCTAAGCCCTTGATCAGAAAGGACCATAAATAGTCAAAATGCTTGCCAAGGAACAGGAGGAAGGGTCAAGCCCTTACTCTGACACCAAATGGAAAACCTCTTCCATTTGAAGGCATAGCATTTCCTGAGTCGACTCATACGGGATACCCAACAACATTGAGGACCTCGTCGGAAAGACCAAGGCCTGGAACTCTAGCAGCTCAGGAACCAGGCTGTCAGGTGCAGGGATTGAAGGTCCGGATGGAACACCTCCCTGATTGACTGAGAGCAGGTCGGGCGAGCTGGACTTCTCGGAGCCTGTAGCTGAGGTTGAGGAGATCTGGGTACCAGAACTGGCGGGGCCAGTCTGGGGCTATCAGAATCACCTGCGCCTTGTCCCTCCTTGTCTTGAGAAGCACCTTGTGAATCAAGGGAAAGGGGGGAAAGGCGTAAAGAGGCCCGGGGTCCACAGCCTCGAGAAGGCACCCCCTGCAGCGAGCCCTGCTGAGGCGGCGAATGAAACAGCCTCAGCTTCGCTGGTCTCCTGCGGCAAACAGGTCCACCTGAGGTGTGCCCCAGTGGGAGAACAGATCTTGTACTACCTCCGGCAGGAGAGACCACTCGTGAGATGCAGCCCCCAGCTCAGGGGCATGGCCAGGGGTGTTGGGCTCCTGCCACATGCATGGCTGGAGATCAGCCTCCAGGCTGCGCCACGAGTGACAAATACGGAGGCTTCCTTACATAGAAGCATGGGCCAGCGTCACGCCTAAGCGGTTCCAGGTAGTACATGGTCGTGGTATTGTCCGTCTGGACTCGGACCACTTGACGGAGGAATGGAGCAAGGCGGTGAGAGCTGGGCGGACGCTGGAGTTCCAACAGGTTGATGTGGCATCGGGACTCCCGTGGGGACCAGAGGCCGTGCACACGGTGTTCCCCAGATGGGCACCCCAACCCATCAGAGAGGCATCAGTCGATAGAGACCGAATCGGCTCGGGCGGACAAGCGGGATGCCCTCCTGCAGATGGGATGGAACAGTCCACCACTGGAGGCGTTCCACATCTCCTGGGTCACTGTCACTAGCTGGTCCAATGGATGCATGGCGTTGTGACCACCGGCTGGCCAGTCCCACTGAAGGGGGCGCATGTGTCCAGCGTGCCCAACAGACCACGCTGGTACAGGCGCCCATGAGACCCAGGAGGTGCAGGAGGGTCCTGGGCAGAGCAATTGCCCAACCAGAAATGACTGGGCATAGGAGGTAAGAACCTCGTCTCTGTCACGCGGGAGCCGTGCTCTGGCTCCAGAAGAGTCGACGCCTGCCCGATGAACAGGATCACCTGCTGATCTCGAGTTCCGACTTGGCCTCGTTGATGAAGGCCGACTTGAAACAAACCTGGAGGCCCAGATCTCTGGACGCTCCACCTCCATCTGGAGGGGCTGCTATCAAGCCATCGTCCAGGTAGGGTACCGGACCCTCGGCACCGAGAAATGCTGTCACCACCGCCATGCATTTGGTAAGACCCTGGGAGCTGGAGATAAGCGAAGGGCATGGCTTGGAACTCAAGAGGATCCTTCCGCTCGGCGGAGGAATCTCCGATGTGTCGGACAGATAGGGACGTGAAAAAACGCGTCCTGCAGGTCCAGAGAACAGAACCACCGCCATGTTCCAGAGATGGTATTATCTGTGCCAGAGTGACCATTCTGAAGGTCCGAGACATAGGAACTTGTTCAAGTCGTGTGGAGTCGAGCATGGGGCGTAGCCCCGTCCATTCGGGACCAGGAAATACCTGGACACAAACCCGGGTCTAAAGGGGGTCTCTACCTCCATGATCACCTCCTTTTGGAGGAGGAGGAGAGCGATGTTGGCTCGACGGGCCGCCAGTGAGCTGCGGACCCGAGGCCCCAGTGCTGACGGCTCTGAAGGCGGGGCCTGCTCCGGAATTCTAGAGGTAGGCCTTCCCACCACCTCCAGTACCCACCTGTCTGTGGTAACAGTGACCAGGCGGAAAGAGTGTCTGAGCCGTCCCCCCACGGGGGGAACCAGGGGTGAGGTGACAGGGATGGGGGCGACACCCCTCAGCCCGTCACTGGGCAGGCTTGGAGGAGGGACCGGCCGAGGGACCTCCTGGGCCTTTACCTCCCTGCTTCCTGTTGGAGGAAGCCGACGGCTTGGGTTTGGGATACCAAGCTCGAGCCTGCTGGCCCTGACGTTGCTGGGCCGGGCGCGCCGCGGGCGCAGAAGGACGAAAGGGCTTAGGCTGTGGCTTGTGGTCTTTGTCCTTCTGAGCGGAAGAGACCGAGTCCAAGGTAGCATTGGACTTCTCGATCCTCTGCAGGTGACCTTCCACCCCAGGGCCGAAGGTCAGTCCCCAAAAGGAACATCCACCAACTTGTGCTGGGTATCCGAGTAAAGGTGGATATCTCAGCCAAGCCGACGACGCATAGCCACTCGGCTGCCACAGACCTGGCACATGAGTCCCCGATGTTTAACACAGTCTGGAGCTGCTGTTTAGCCACTGCCCTGCTCTGGTCCTGCACCTGCCTGACCGTAGTCTGCGGATCTGTGGGAAGATGAGGGACAACCTCATCCAGGGAGCCCAACAGGGCGTGTTGAAAATGTGCCATGAGGGCGGCCGAACTGGCCTGGCGAAGGCAGAGAAGGAGCACGCAGCATAGACTTTTGCCTGGCATAATCCCAATTTCTTGGATTCCTTGTCGGAGGTTTGTCCACATCCTCTGCCTTCGGCACGCCGAAAACGCTGTCGGTAACCACCCCGGCCGAGGGTGTTCCAAAAAAACGGACAGGGAACGGTAGGACCCACATACTTCCTGGCCAACCTGGCCGGGCGCAGGGCAGGAAGCAGGACGCTGCCAAAGTTCAAGGCCGGACCCACTGTAAGCCAGCCACGGAAGAACCTCCGTGGGAGAATCCCTCGGTCAGAGATCTCCGTGAGGATACATGGCCCGTTTAGAAACGAGTTAAAGGCTTCATCCCGGGACTCGAGATGAGTCAAAGCAACCTAAGAAGGGCGAAGGGCTATCGTCCATTGACTGCCCTCCCGAGGACTCCAAGTCCATGCGCTTGGAGAAGAGGAAGGAACCATCATCGGACTCAGAAGAGTCCTCAAAGAGCTGCCTCGGGCCTGAGCCACCCTCCACCTGCCGAGGTTTATCAGGAGTGAGGGTGACAGACAACCCTATGGGGCAAACCCAAAAACCGACCGAGAATTTTGGTGGAGCCCCAACAATAGCTGTGGAAAGCGGAGGTTCCACCAGAATCGGTGGGGCAGCTGGAGTGGCGAACAACCGGCCTGAGAACAGAGCTCCTCGACTACAACGAGGGTTGTTTCGGCTACTCCGGTGACAGCCACTTAATGGCGGGGAAGGCGACTGGGTGGAATCCTGTCACGACTGTTGCCACATAAGTTCCTCGTACTTCCGGCAACTTGCGGGAAGCCTCCCTCGTCCGGAGGCGGCAGCACCGCTTGCCACGGTGCCGAGACCGAGACCGCCTATGGTGGCGGGATCGGTTGGACCGCGAGGATGTCGAGACGAGACCGAGGTCACTCGACTGGGCGAGGAAGGCGAGGAGAGTGTCAGATCGGCACTCTCCTCGGCTCGGACGATCCCACGAAGAGCTCCGGAACCGGAGGCACAGGCAGGCCGGCGGGATCCTCAACTCCACCGGGGAACCGGGAAGGATTCTCAGCTTCTCCAGCCGACAACCCGTCCTAACGGGTCGAAAAAATCTCAACAGCGTCGGCCGGAGTCTCAGTCAACTGGCCTGGCGGGGACACCGTGAAGCCAGTGACCGAAGCTGAGGGGTGGGCGAAGTCGACTGTCGACAAGGGAGGGATCTTTCCGCTCCCAAAAGAGCGTCGACGGAGACTTACTTTGCTCTTTTGGACCTGGAAAAGATCCCGAAGTTGGACCTCACCTTTCGTCGAGAGGGTCAGACAAAGCTCCTTAAAGAAGCCGAGTATGAGGCACCGAGAGAGCGGGACAAATGCACGCCAGGTAGAAGCGGCCATCACCGCCTCTTCGAAGGCGATCATCTGTTCGAGCTGATCCACCGAGCCCGCCCCGGACACCGCCAATCGGGCTCTTTAGATTTCACCGGTGGAATTCTTTCTCGGGCGCCCAGTTGTAATCGGGCAACACGGTCTTCAGGGCGTGGGCGAAAAGGAAAACACAAGTCTCAGGCCTGCAGGTCGTGCTCAAGGCCCAGGCAGTAGGCATGCGATGGAGTGCAGATCCATCCTAGACATCTTCTGCCTGCAGGGGCACCTCAGAACCGAGTCGATTTGTCCATCGCAGCCGAGAGAGAAGAAGACCAAAGTCTTTTAGCAAAACTTTTGATTCTGAACTCAAGAATTAGGAACCAGTCTTAATCGCAGAGCATTAAGGAGGGAACCTGAGCTTCCAAGCGTTAAGGAAGATCTGGCGTCATGGGGAGGAGCCGAGAGTTTTACCACCCGGGTGGGTGGAAGGAGCCAGCTTGAAGACCTTCCAGCAAGATTTAAAGCGGCAAGGAACCTGCCAATAAGTGTGGATGAACAACATATCCATGTCCCTAGAAATGTTATTACTGAATAAAATAATTTGTGGTCATGCAGATCCCTCTACATGATGTATTAGTGTAGAAATTCAATGTATTAGAATAGAGGGTGGATCAGCTGACCTATGATGTCAGAGCATACACCTATACAAGGTGACTGTTTAGTTGAAGGAATCAGATAGTCTTTGAGCACAGAGTTTAGTAGAGGTGCTGAAGGCAAGTGCTTCTACTCTGTGGCAGTACTTTAAAGTACTGAAGTGTTTCAGGTTGAGAAAGCCAATGGTGCTTAAGTTAATTTTACTTTTGTTTTGGTCTACAGGTCATTTATTTTGAATTTTTATGATAAATTTCACACTCTGTGTGTTCTTCAAGAATCTGGTGTCACTGACTTATCATTTCCCACGCATGCTCACAGCCTCCTTGCTTGTTGATGTACCACATGGTTGTGGCATTGTCTGTCCTGATCTGCACCACTTTCCCCTGAACCACAGTTGAGAATGTCTGAAGTGCTAGAAAGACAGCACTCAATTCGAGAAGATGTATGTATAGAAGGGACTCCTGGTGTGACCAGGTTCCCTGAGCTGCAAGATGATCTAGGTGGGCTCCCCAGCCCAGCAGGGAGGCATCTGTGGAGAGAGTCACAGAAAGGACTTGACTGATAAAGGGAATCCCTTGTCGAAAATTGTCTTCCTCCAGCCACCACTGGAGGGCCTGGACTAAGGTTTGAGAGACTGGAACCAGTTTGGAGAGAGGGTCCTTTTTCTGAGACCAGTAAGATGTGAGATGAAACTGAATATCTCTCATCTGAAATCTTGCCCCCTAAACTACTGCTGTTGAAGCTGCCATGTGGCCCAGCAGTTGCAGAAAGTGTCTGGCTGGACGAGACACTAGAGGACCAAAACAGGAGGCCAGGGTGACCAGTGACTGAACCCTTGAGAGAGGGAGAAATGCCCTTGCCTGAATAGTATCTATTTTCACCCCTATGAAGGTGAGAAGTTGGGCTGATTCCAGAACAGACTTCTCTAGATTTAGAATGAAGCCCAAGGATTCTAGAAGTTTTAAGGAGACCTCTAAGGCTGACTTGACTTGGTCTGAGGACTGGCCCACTAAGAGCAAGTCGTCCAGGTATGGAAACAGAAGAATGCCCTGCCTCCTGAGGAATGCCACCACTACTGCAAGACACTTGGTGAACACCCCTGGAGCAGATGTTAGGCCGTAGGGCATGGCCCTGAATTGATAATGGCCTGAGGGCAACTCAAACCTGAGGTACTTTCTGTGGAAATGTCTAATAGGTATGTGGAAGTAGGCATCTTTGAAGTCCAGGGAGGCTAGCCAGTCTCCTGGTCTCAAAGAGGGAAGAATTACTCCCAGAGTCACCATTTTGAACTTTGGTTTTGTCAAATGTTTGTTCAGGTACCTTAAATCTAGGATGGGTCGCCACTCCCCTGTCTTTTTTGGGGTTAGGAAGTATCTGTAATACAGTCTTTTCCCTGTGACAAGAGGTACCTTCTATTGCTTGCAAAGAGAGAGAGACTTCTGCCTCTAAGGCCTTTGTCTCCAAGGAAGAGGGAGGACTGAAGGACCTTGCTCTCATTCTTGGGAACCTTTTGAAACTGAGACCAAGTCCCCAGCTCACTACTTCCAGGACCCATTTGTCTGAAGTAACAGACTCCCAGGCCTGGGAGTAGTGAACCAGCCTGCCCCCTACTGGGATTGGGAAGACGACCCTGACTGACACCTCAGGGTGTCTGCTTGGCAGGGGGCTTAGACTGAGTAGCTGGTGGGGTCCTAGTCACCCTACGTCTACCTCTTCCCCTAAAGAACCCCCTCTGCTGGAAAGAAAAGGAGGAGGAGGAGGAGGCCTGAGCTTGGTAAAAAGGCCTGTGAAAAGGACTGCCCCTGCCCCTAAACTGCTGCCTCTGAGGAGTAATCTGCTTTTCTTTGGCTGCTATAGGTGGTCCTGCATTCGTCCATTGTTTTTCATATAATTCTCTGTTTGATCCCCAAAGAGAGAATTACCAGTTACAGGAAAATCCATGGCCTTAGCCTGAGTATCCTGTGAGAGGTTGGTATACCTAAGCCAAGCAAATCTCCTCATGGAGATAGATATAGCCATGACCCTGGAATGAACATCATTAGAGTCAACATCAGCGTGGAATTTCACTTTAGATGCCTCTATACCATTTACAGCCACCTGCTCCAGCTCCTTGGCTAGCTAGAGAGGACATTCTTGGCTAGCTCCAGAACCATATCCCACCTAAGATTTCTGGTACCTAGCTGTATAAGCCATGTAATTAGATTGCCCCCGAGTCCCAAAGAGGATGCCAAATACTGCTTTTCTGCCATGGCATCCACTTTCCTGGAATCCTTGTCTGGGGGGTGAGATGCCAGGGGAATATTATCCTTGTCACAGGCTGCAGCTTGTACTACCCCAACATGGCTGCTATGATTGGTAAGGAATTCCATCCCAGGACCTGACAAGGTAAACCTCCTGTCCATTCTCTTTTCCACAGGGGGTATGGATGTAGGAAATTGCAAATTTTTTGTGTCTGCTTCCCCATGCATTTGTGTAAGGGGGGAGAGACACCCTCTTTGACTCTGGGACATCCATCATTTCTAAATAGTCAGGTTCTTCCTGATCCTGTTCAGCCTCTTCCAGAGGAAGCTGAAGAGTCTCAGCCACTTTCTTGTAAAACAAGAAATGGGAAGGGGACTCAGAAAGCCTGGGAGAAGAAACCTGAGAGGGCCTGTTTGGGGAGATGTCAGGCTCTACCGGCCCATCTAGGCCCTCATCCTCTTCATCATAATCTTCCTCCTCCTCCTCCTCCCAATCGCCCTCATAGTAAGCTTCAGGATCTACAGTATGTCTGAAGCAGACATTTCTGACCGAACCGGTCTGCTCTGAACCGAAACTGGTTCAGTCGGAACCGGGCAAAGCAACTGAGCTATGGAAATCGCTTTCGCCATCTCCTCAGCAGTCAGACCATGGGAAGTCTGATCCGAACCAGCTGTTTTTTTTTTGTTTTTAACTGAACAGATTCCAGTAGAATCGGCTCTCGCTTGCCCAAAAGAGGTATCGCCCAGGTCAGTGGGCACCTCTTCAGGTTCGGCCGCAACCAAACTGGGCTGGCCATCCGGGTCAGCAAATTTCTCGGCCTCCCTCTCCCTTAGCCTACTCAAACATTTTTCCAGAGTGGCTTTGGGAAAGTTTTTGCATATTTGGCAGTCTTCTTTGAGGTGGTCAAACAACCAGACAGTACACACATACGAGGTGAGGGTCGGCCTTGGCAAAGGCTTCCTTATACTCGGTACAGTGCCGGTTTTCTTTTTGGGTTTCTCAGACATGCCTTCAACTTAAAGTCACCCAAAACAGCGGTTAAGCCAGGAGACTACAAACTTATCGGTTCCAACCGTGTCACGGGTCGGTTAAAAAAATCCTAAAAGTCAGATTTTTTTTAGGAACCGATAAGAACCGGAGAAAAAAAAAAATCACACAAATAAAGTATACAGAAACAGAACAGGTTTCGGTTCCACACCGGACCGACCGGAAATAAACCGAAATTAAAACAATTTCTTGAGAAAAAAACACCACTATCTACAAGTACCACTTACTGGTACTGAGACAGAGGAAAGAATACCGAAATTCTTGAAGAAACGGCTTGAAAAACTGACCGATTCGTACTGTAACCGAACCAAAGCGCAGGAGGGATCTCCAGAGCGACTTCACAGTTAGGCGGAGTAAAGAATCTGATGGTTACACTTCAGAGTACCATAGACAGAGGTTTGAAAACCGAGCTCGAGCTCAACGTTCTATGCCTTTGCATAGAGTTAACCCTTTACTCTCCGGACTAGTTCAAGTGCTGGGGCTAACTACATATAGTCAGAATACAGCAAGACTTCATGTTGTTTGAAACCAGGCAGGCGCTGGCGTGAAGGGAGACACCAAGGTCAGTTAGTTTTCAGGACAGAAGTGTATGATCAACAAGGTCAAATGCCTTGGACAAATCAATGAAGATGATTCCAGTGAGAGCTCCTTTGTCCATAGCAGATTTAATGCCATCAGTAGTCTTAATGGGGGCAGGTGCGGTACTGTGTTCTTTGCGGAAACAATGCTGGCACGGAATAAGAAGGTAGTAGGTTTGTAAGTAGTCCATTAACTTAGAGACTACCACTAATTCGAGTTGCTTGCAGAGGACAGGCAAGAGGGTGATAGGTTGGTATTGAGAGATGTTTTTAGAGTCACCCTTTTTGGGGACAGGATTACCTTGGCAACTTTCCACTTGAGATGGGGCCATATCAGAGATAAGGGAGAGACTGAAGATGTCAAATAAGGGGGGGAAGGGATAAGATACAGGACGGCCACTAGGGCCAGTGCATAGAGTAGTTACAGTAGGTAGGGCTAGCAGAATGGATTTGGACGTAGGCCTTTTCCTGACATCAATTTCTATGTACCTATGTTTCAGAGGATGTAATTTGTCACTGTACAAAACGTATCACATCACAATATTGTGTAATTATCTTTTTAATCTGCCTGATCTTAGCGGGTAACATTAAAATTACAAATATAGAACTAACAGCGGAAGTGAATAACATGACCTAGTACAATAAATAAGTGTGCTGCATATCAACAATGGGTAGAGTTTTATTATTACAAGATAGAAAAGTCACAACAAACATACAAAATATCATAATAAATAACGTGAATTATATCTTTGGTGGATTACATGTGAAGTAGTGCAATGCAAACCCGGCCAGTGCAAAAACAGTGCAGATTAAACTGTCACTTTTGAATAATGAACATTCAAATAAGAGGACTTACAGTGGGGAATACAGCAGAAGGGACTTGGTTCAGGCCTGACATACCACCTCCAATGCCACACAGTTCAGACAAATACCTAAAACAGAAACAAACACAGCAGGGGATCATTATACTACACCAGAAGATCAATACGACAGCAGTCAAAAGCAGTGATCTGAACATGAAATTTTCCTAGGAAGACAGAAATGGATTACTCCTTCCACATTCACAGATGAAGCAGTTTTTTTGAAAACTATAAACCAGTAACAACATGCACCAGTCTTAGTACAGTGAAAGTTACTTTTTTTTCCTTCATTAAGCTCTTTGGCCACCCGATTGCCATCCTCAGGCTTCCAGGAGTCCCTAACCCCAACTACCACTCCCTTCGCTGTCTCTCCAGGGGGATCCACACAGGGAGAGGTTTGAATGCTCCGGTTCACCATCCTTCTTGGCGATCGGGGAACTTTTTTTTTTTTTTTTCTACCCCGTCCTCTTCCCTTCCTGGGTGATGACACGCCATGGCACAGGCTTGCACCATAAAGACGCCGCATGCACTGAGTGCCTGCCCCTGGCCAGTCAGGAAGCAGTTCCTGCTGCACTACCCAGCCTCCACTAGATGGTGACCAAGCAGCGGCTCATGCTGTCCTCATTCCCAAGGGAGGAAAGCTGTCTCTGGGTGCTCAATCCTCCTTCCCCCAGCCGTCCCCCGACTGACAATGGTCTGTTTCCGAACCTGACCCACTGGTGTGGTGGGAGGTGAGACACCCAGCACCTCAGCCCTCCACATCACTGGGCCAGTTCAAAACAGTTACTCCTTAAGGGCTGAAGTGATGCTTCTGAGTTACAGTTAACCACACTCACCTCAACTGGCGGCCCAGTTTTCTAAAAAGGAAGCTGATAGACAGGAGACTCAAGGTAGGTGGGGATGACAAAACACAAGCACGGTAGTACTGCAGGTACTTCCTCAGGCCACTAGTAAATGCCTAACAGAAATGGAAAAAAAATTATAATCTTTTATCTCTATTCCAGGAAAACCATACAAGGAGTTACAGATATCCAAAGCCTGACCTATCTGCTTTGCAGCTCATCCTTAGATTTTAGGAACCATTACATATCTAAAAAAAAAAAAAAAATGAATGTTTAAAAAAAAAAAAAAAAGTCACATGAATCTGTAGCTTTTAAAGGACCGTATTCTCATAAGGGTTTATCCAATTTTTTTTGCGTACAGCCCAGGCTGTGAATAATCGCTGCCCACCAAAAATGATGCCCAAGTGGCCATATAGCCAATAGGTCTTCAGTGCCTACCCAACAACTGCATGAAAGCACCACCATTACAGGTGCACTGACCAATAAAAAGAATGCTCCAGTGACCATCTGATCACCAACCCTGAAGATTTTTTTAATACCCTGATATGGTTAAACAAAATCTATGAGAATAGGGCTTGAAGAGGCTAACATAATAATTTATGTTAGAAAGGAATTCCAGGAACATCAGTTCCACCCACAAACCCCACCATTACCACAAGCAGGGATCAATAAGTATGCTATATGAACACTTCTATTTGTGTTTATTTATTTGCTTTTGGTAAGCGGGTGGCTGCACTAGGCACATAAATGCCCATTTTCAGGCACGACCTGGGAGAATACAAGTTAAAATACATAAGCACACCATGTGATGCAGCACATGAAAGAGATAACAGTGAGAAGGGGTCAAATACAATCAACATAGGGACTGGGAGAAATACAGTTTAGAACAAAGTCAGGATACAGGCAATACCGTATTAGACAAGGTCAAAAAAGCATAGACATGTGCAAAACAAATGAATATAAAGTACAAAAATGGATAAATTAACATGTTAAATACAATATACAATAAGTGCCCTTAGAGGTAATTAAGCTTTGAGAGAGTAAAGACAGAGAGGCGGGGTGGAAGAAGTAGAGGAGAAAGAGGGGATGGAGGGCATGAGCATCACGCGGAGAAGGGGATCACCTCTCCGTGGCAACTCATACAAGCTGACATGGTAATTACTTTTGACCAAGCTCGGAAACGATTCAGCTGGTCCATGGCAGACCGATTGTGCTTCTTTCAACTACAAGACTATATAAACAATAAGATGCGTAAAACCCAATTAGAATTGCAAGAACCCTCTCTTGACACCTCTTTTGAGAAGATCTGGGCATCCCCTACCGGGGAAAAGGCTATCTCACTGCTTTATACTAATTATATAAAAGATCAAGCATATACTACAACACACAGTAAATATAAATGGGAAGCAGACCTTCAGATTAACCTGACAGATCAGCAATGGACCAACATATGGGCTAATACATCTCCCTCTATGCCCCAAAAGCCAATTCACCTTTTGGTCTGGCATCCATATGCCATGCGCTTCCTGCACTATGGAATAAACTTCACAAAACTCTGAAATTAGTATTTCCTGTAAAGCGGTCTACCTTTAAACTGCTCTATGCACGCTCTTTCAAGGAGTCCTGTGACTGCTTCCACAGATCTATGGTAAACCAGGGGCATGTGGTACCACTAGTGTGAGCATAGTCACCTGTCCCTCTGCACTATACTTCGTGTTTGTACTGACTCCACTTCCCTCTGACTCCTTCTGCAGGATAACTGTACAACTTGCACATGTTTTTATGTTTTTATTGTATATTCAGAAATTATTGTATATTCAGAAATGATTCAGAAAAAAACTATTACACAAACTGGGGAATATGGGTGTGGGCAGGACAGTAGTGTGGTGGGTAGGTAACTGGCTGGGTGGCAGGACACAGAGGGTGGTGGTAAATGGCTATCACTCCACAGAGGGAAGAGTGACCAGTGGGGTACCACAGGGATCAGTGCTGGGACCGGTCCTATTCAACATCTTCATCAGTGACATTGCACAGGATATAGAAGGCAGAATTTCACTGTTCGCTGATGACACAAAGCTCTGTAACAGAGTAGACACACCAGAGGGTGTAGACAGAATGAGAAGGGACCTGCAGAAACTTGAAGAATGGTCAAGGGTTTGGCAGTTGAAATTCAATGCAAAGAAGTGCAAGATAATGCATATGGGGCACAAAACCCTGGCACAATATATCAGTTGGGGGTGAGGATATAGCATGCACCAAGCAGGAAAGGGATCTTGGGGTTGTCATCTCTGAGGACCTCCAAGGTAGGAAACAGTGTGACAAGGCATCAGGTAAAGCAAATAGGATGCTGGGATGTATAGGCAGGGGCATCACCAGCAGGAAAGGGAGGTCATAATTCCGCTATACAAGACACTAGTGAGGCCCCACCTGGAGTACAGTGTACAGTTCTGGAGACCATACTCACGTAAGGACATAGGGTAGAGAAGGTTCAGAGGAGGAACAAAGATGGTGCATGGGTTGCATCACAAATCCTATGAAGACAGGTTGAAGGAACTGAACATGTACTCCCTGGAGGAGAGGAGGAGAGAGGATATGATAGAGACATACAAGTATCTTACAGGGAGGAACAGGGTGCAGGAAAACACTATTTTAAGCGAAAAAGATGTTTCAGGACTAGAGGGCATGGGATGAAGTTGGAGGAGGGCGATTCAGAGGAAACATGAGAAAGATTTCTTCACAGAGCGGGTGGTGGACAAGTGGAACACCCTGCCAGAGGAAGTGGTGGGGGCTGAAACAATCACGGGATTTAAGAATGCATGGGATAGACATAAAGGAATTCTAGAGGTCAGGGGTAAGGGGAAATAGACTTCTAGGAAAACAAACTGAACTTACAAGCTCAAATGGGCAGACTAGGTGGGCCATAGGCCCTTATCTGCCGACACTGTCTATGTATCTATGTATCTATGATTTATTGCAGATTCTGTATACAACAATCATGTTTCTTCATGCACCGATTGTCATTACTATGTATTTGACCTGATGTATTGCTTTTTTTTTCCTTTCTTGTGAGACTGTGCGGTTTTATGCCCAGGCCCACCTTGCAAATGAGTTTACCTCAATGGTGTTTCACCTGGTTAAATAAAGACTGACTGATTGATAATGCGTGGTCCTCAACCACATCCCCCACATGAAGGGAATTTTTATGGAAACTTCGAGTTAGGTTCTTTTTAGTCTCTGTGGCGCTTGCCAAATGGAAACCACAGGTTCCCTCTAATTGCTGGAGAGGCTATGGAGAGACAGAAGCCAGTCACGCCCACATTTTTTGGTCTCGCCCGAAGGTTCAGGGCTACTGGCAATGCTTGATCACTCATTTACAGGGAATGGTTGGAATATCAGCCCTGCCTGGGCCAGCAGATCTGGTGATGGGACTCTATCCTGGGGAACTTCGAGGTACAGAAGCTAAATACATGTGGGGAGTGTTGATTGCTGCAGCTCTGAAGGGCATCACAAAGAGATGGTTGCTGTCGGACCCTCCACAGGTCTCAGACTGGGTGAACATAGTGACACATATAAGGGGATTTGAGAGTCTTACATTCAGTATAAGATAGCAGCAGGCCCACTTCCAGAACAGATGGACCCGATGGGATCTTTCTGAAACCCTAGAATTCGACAGATAGTGTGGGCAAAGGATGAGGACCTTACTTCTTATATTTCCTTTTGCATATTTCCGCTCTTAAGATATTACTGCATAGGGGACATTTTATTTGAGTATATTAAAACATCAGATGCTGAGATGGACTTATAGAACAAATATATCAAATACAATCTGGTAAATTTGAGACCATTAGGACTCCGTTCTGAAATAATTTTCATTAAAAAGTAGGAAGGGTTGATGTTATAACCTCTTCCCTTCCTTATTGTTTTACAATATGAGTTTGAAAGACTGTCACTAATGAATTTGAGACCCACAGTTGTTTTTGTTCGATACGTTAATTTTATGTTTTTGTTACCAGAAAAGTTATATAGTGTTTAGATGACTCTGTGATAAGTTGAAGCACTGTAATGATTGTACATTTTCAATAAAGCAAAGTAAAAAAAAAAAATAAGACACACCTGGAACACAAGCCCTTTATTGTATGATGAGTCCAAGATTGGCTGAAGAGAAAAGCGGCTCAGTCTCATGTAGTATGTCCCATATTCAGCCAGTTCTGACAGCAGGCTGTTCATACTTTCAGGGGATGTTCCAGACACATAAATCCCCGGCTTCACAGCAAATGCCTGAAGAGACTGAAAGAAACAAAAGAGAATAGCTGTGAGTTTACAAGGGATAATTATGGCTACCATAAAAAAAAAAAAGGCATCTGAAAGATTGTTGAATCACCTAAGGCCACAAAAATAAAAACTTATGTAGCCATGCGGACAAAGTACAGTTACGTAAGAACTTACCGTAACAGTAGATCTTCGAGAGAGGCTCTTGCAGTAGGTAATTACATATAGGACTGATGTCGGCAGGCGGCAGGACCCCATGGAAAAATTTCTAGCTAGCAGTCCTTGGCAAGGGACCGCCCCCATGTCAGGTGACCGGCGTCAGACGACGTCGGTATAAAGGGGCGGTCCCAGACGCCTGCCTTCCAGTTCTTTCCCGCCATAGGCCCGGACGAGAGAGAAGCAGATATTTCCTTCAATGGAAAAGGAGCTGAAAAAGCCTAGGGGGATGGAGGGCGGGAAGGTATTACCTACTGCAAGAGCCTCTCTCGAAGATCTACTGTTACGGTAAGTTCTTACGTAACTGTACTATCTTACTTCGAGAGGGCTCCTGCAGTAGGTAATTACATATAGGACAGAATCCCAAGCAGTCTGGAACAAATGAAAGGCACCGGGAGGAGGAACTACTCCAAGAAGTAGCAAAAAACCTTGCAAACCTCAGGACAGAAGGCCTTGCAAGACCGCTAACCCAAAGCCTGCTCTGGTGAGGGCAATGTCAAACTGTAATGTTTAAGTAAAGGTATGGTGGTGAGAGTCCAATTAGGCAGCACAGATGTCTGCAGCAGACACATTCTTAGAACAAGCACGCCAGAGGCTGCTACTCCCGCAGTGGAGTGACCTCTGACTTGACCGGAAGGGTCTTGTTGTACTTGTCATAACAGGAAGTGATGCAATGAGCCAACCACTTTGACAGGCATTGCTTGGAAACAGCATTGCCTTCCCTTTTGTGAGAAAAAGAGACGAACAACTGATCAGTCTTTCTGAGATCCTTTGTCCTATCGGTGTAGTATCTCAGAATCCTGTGAACATCCATGGTATGGAGCAAGTATTCTCCCTGGTTGGAGTACTGCGTCAAAAAGGCAGGTAACTCTATAGACTGATTTAAGGTAGACTCCGCTACCACTTTCGGTAGAAACTTAGGGTTCATGCCAAGAGCCACTCATTCCTTGTGGAAAATCAGATAGGGGATTTTACACATGAAGGCCTGGAGCTAGGAAATTCTTCGAGCAGAGGTAATGGCCACTAAGAAGAGCGTCTTCCAAGACAGAAACTTCAAGTCTGCGGAAGCCGCAGGCTCGAAGGGAGGAAGGGTAAGTTTCTTGAGAACAAAGTTCAGATCCCAAGGGGGAGCAGGAGTCCGGACAGGGGGCCTAAGATGAAGGACCACTCTGAGAAAAGTCTTGGATACCTCTAATTGGGCAAAGGCTTTATCAGCGAAAGGAACATGGTAAGCTGAAATAGCAGCCATGTGAACTTTCAAAGAGGAATGACTGAGACTCAGGTCGAAAAGATGATGTAAATATTCAAGCAGAACAGCCACAGGACAGGAGAAAGGCTCTACCTTCCTGGAGGCAGCCCAAATAGAAAATCTCTTCCATTTCATGGCGTAAATAGACCTGGTGGAGGGTTTTCTAGCCTCCAGCAGAATCTCGGCCACCTTTGGAGAGACGCCAAAGCGAGATTGTGCTAGGTCTGCAGGAGCCATGCATGAAGTTGTAGGGACTTGAGTCCCGGATGGACCAGGGTCCCCTGATCCTGGGTCAGCAATCCTCGAGATAAAAGAGGAGGAAGAGGAGGAACCGCTGAGTATTGTTGTAGAGGAGAGAACCAGAATTGCCTGGGCCAGAAAGGAGCGATCAGAATCATTCTCGCTCCTTCCATTGCAAGTTTCTGCAGTACACGAGGGACCAGAGGAATCTGGGGAAAAGCATAGATGAATCTGCCCTTCCAGTTTAGAGACAGAGCGTCGCTCCAGAAGGCGCCTCGCTCTGGAGTGAGCGAGCAAAAGGTGGGAAGTTTTGCGTTTTGGGAAGAGGCGAACAGGTCTATCTGTGGAGTCCCCCAAAGCTGGAAGATGTCATCTAGAACCTTTTGGTCCAGCTCCCACTCGTGTGGCAGAGCCGAGGAGCGATTTAGCTTGTCTGCCAGGGTACTGTCGACTCCTGGGACATGGATCGCCATGAGGTGAAGGTTGTGAAGCGTTGCCCAGTCCCAAACCCTCATCGCTTCCCTGCACAGCGGGTAGGATCGAGTCCATCCCTGCTTGTTGATGTACCACACCATGCACATGTTGTCCGTTTGGACAGCTAGGTGACCAGGAAGGATGAAATGGTGAAGGTCTTGAAGAGCATATAGAACTGCTCGTAGCTCTAGCACATTGATGTGGAGAGCTAACTCCAATCTGGACCATAAACCCTGGGTTCGGTGGGCACCCAGATGGGTTCCCCAACCTTCGCCTGATGCGTCCGTGGTCAGAGTCTGGGAGGGGGGAGGATGACAGAAGGGGAACCCCCAAAACAGGTTCTCTCGAACCATCCACCATTGCAAGTCTCTTGCCATCGGTGAGGAGATCAGCACCAGATGATCTAGGTCGTCTACGAGTTAATCCCACTGAGAGCGGAGAGTCCACTGAAAAATCCTCATGTGGAGCCGCACGCGCGGAACCGTCGGGATGGCGGCCGCCATAAGCCCCAAAAGACGGAGAACTGACCTCGCCGGAACCTTCCTGCATTCTGATAGCGGGGAAATCTGTGACTGAAGAGAGGCCGCACTGTCCGGAGGAAGGAAGGCCTTGCACACTGTCGTATCGAGGATTGCCCCGATGAACTGAAGTCTCTGGGAGGGGTCCAGATGAGACTTGGAATGGCTGATGGTGATACCCAGGCAAGTGAAAACCTACTGGGTGAGGGAGAGAAAATGTAGGAGCTCCTCCCTGGACGAGGCCGCCAGGAGCCAGTCGTCCAGGTAGGGAAACACCTGAACTCCCAAAGTACGCAGGTGGGCCGCTACCACCGCCAGGCATTTGGTAAAAACTCGGGGAGCTGAGGAAAGACCAAATGGGAGTGCCCGGAATTGGTAATGGTCCCCCTGGAAAGCAAACCGAAGGTACTTGTGATGCGAGGAACGAATGGGGATGTGCAGATATGCATCCTGCATATCCAGCGCACAAAGCCATTGACCCAGCCGAAGAAGGGGCAGAAGGGTTTGAAGGGAGAGCATCCTGAACTTTTGTATTCGACGTAGAAGTTCAGGGAGCCGAGATGAGAATGGGTTTGAGATCTCCAGTCTTCTTTGGTACTAGGAAGAAATGGGAATAGTAACCCGTCCCTTGAAGGGGAGGAGGAACGGGTTCTATGGCCTGCTTCGAGAGAAGGGCAGATATTTCTTCCCTGACCAAAGGAAGATGGTCCCTTGTGTAAGAGGACTTCAGAGGGGGGTGGCGTGGAGGTTTCTGTAGAAACTCTATGGAGTGCCCCTCCACGATAATCTGAAACACCCATGAATCCGATGTTATCCTCTCCCAACCTGGAAGGTGGAGGGAGAATCTCCCTCCTACCGGTTCCTCCGGGGAGTCCGGAGGTGGTGGGAGAGGGGAGGAGTCAGGTGGTGTGGGGCAGCGCCGCAGCTGGGGCACCTGCTGCTTCCTTGGGTTTCCCGCTTGAGGTCGGCCGCGCTCATAAAAAGGACGGCGCTGGGGGGATGGGGATGGTACATGGAATCCACAGATTTCAGAGTCGGCCCCTTCTGTAAATCGGTGATGATGTCCTTGACATCACCGCCGAAAAGCACTGAACCCCTAAAAGGTGCTTCCTGGATTGCTGACTGCACCTCCAGGACCAAACCGGACACGCAGAGCCAGGCATGACGACGAAGACTTACGGCGAACGCAGAGCTCCGCCCTGCAGTGTCCACTGCATTGTAGGTCGTCCTCAGGATGTGACGACTGGCCGAACGAGCAGAACGGACTAGGTCAGCTAACTCCTGCTTGGCTTGGAAGTCAGGTAAGGAGTCAATCTTAGATTCCGCCTGGGTAAGGATAGCCTCCTGGTAATCCCCCATATGTGCTACATAATTAAGGGCCCTAATTCTCAGTGTAGAAGAAGTGTATATTTTTCTTCCATACTGATCCAGAAGACGAGATTCCTTATCCGGGGAAGACGAGCTTAAATGTTTGGGGTGTGCTGACCAGCCGTGAGCGGCGCTAATCACGACCGAGTCTGCACGTGGGTGAGAATCCAAAAAATCTACACCTCCAGAGCCTGGCATAGCCTGTTGGACTTCCAAGGAAGCGGGGCTAAAGCCGACGGTTGTTTCCAAATAGTGGAAACAAGGTGGGCGTGAGGCTCGATCCAGGGTGGCACTAGAATAGGGGCCGTAAGGGGCAGGTCCAGATGTTCGGCAAGTTTAACCTGCTGAGGATCGGGCTCCAAAGAACGCCACTGATGTACTTCCTGGATCTTCCTAAGCAACTCCGTGAAGGAAGGATCCTCTGGAGGAGACTTTGGAGGAGTCCTCGGCCGGGGCTTGGATGGAGAGCGAGGCTCGCCGTCTCTCTCGGAGCATCCATCGGAGGAATCCGAGAATGAAGAAGAATTAGAAGCAGAGTAAGACTCCCTGACTCGTCTAGGGGAAAGAACGGGTTCCTTAGGGGGAATCCCTGGACGCGTGTCCTGCCCCTCTCTGGATCCAGAGGGAAGAGCTCGGGAATCCAGAGGCGGAGAGGGAGGTGCCGCCTCGGGCGCATAGGGGCCGGAGGTGGCACTGCATGTTGCAGCGGTTTCTCGATTTCCTGGTGAGCTGAGCCTTGCCTCAGCCCACCAGGAAGCCAGAGTCTCTGAAGATCCACCAGCAGCCTGGGGCGTGTGGAGGAGGAGGAGGGGATAATTATACTGGATTATAATCCGTAGGTGAGTACCACCTGGCTGTGGAATACCGTGCCGGGTATGGCGCGTCAGGTACTGCGGCGCCGGTGGAGCCAGCGCCGGGTACTGCGGCACTGATACCGCGGACCCGGTAAGCCGGGTGTCAGATAGGACGCGGATACCCAGGTACCAGAGGAGCTGCTGGAGCAGATTTGCCCAGTAGGGAGCCCCATGGGCGGATCAATAGTGATAGGGCCCGTGGGGTCGGGCCTGACGGAGGAGGGATATCCCCGGCCGAGGCGGGGGCCGGGCGCCGGGCAGGGCCGTGTCGCGGACCCGGCGCCAGGGCCAGCGCCTGAGGAGCCGCGCCAGATCCGGCCCTGTAGGAGGAGGGTCTGACAGCGGAACGCGCATCCCGTATCGCCAGGGACGGAGGGAAAAGTCCTCGGTCAGGCAGGGGTGACTTGCCCTCGGATGGCAGCTTAAGGCTGCGGGAACCTGGGACGACAGATGATGGAGGGTCTGCAGGCTCCGCGTCGGGCGCACGCCGGAGGAGCCGATGCGCGACTTACGGGCTGAAATCTCGGACGCCAGAGGAGCCGTGTTCGCTTAAGGGGTCCTTGTCGGAGGCGGCCGAGGGTGGAAGCGCCCGTCCGAGGGACGCGATTACGCGCCGCCCCAAAGGGTCGGGAGTCTTATCGGTCTTCTCCCGGCGGGCGCCGGATGAGCCATGTCCAGCTTGGCGGGAGGTGCCCACGCCAGTAGCCGCAGCCCGCGGGCAGCACGGGGCAGAGGCCTCCTTAGCCCGGAGGTGCCTACAGGGCCCGATCATGAGCCCGACGGGCGGGCCGATCGCTTCCTCCAAAACCTTGGAGGCTGCCGTCGGCGATCCCCCGGAGGGGACATTACCTGAACCGCGACTCCAGAGGCTTTCTCCCTGTGCCTTTCTTTGTTCCGCTTCTTGTAGTGTCCTTCTGGAGAGGTCGACGCCTGCCTAAGCTTCTTCAACTCCTTCTCCATTGAAGACATCTTCTTTTTAAGCAGATGGGCTTCCAAAGACTGCTGGCGTCGTCTGCGGGTAGCCGAGTTGAAATGCAGGCAATGCGGGCACTTGTCGACCGCGTGGTCGGGGCCTAGGCAAAAAAGGCAGAGACAGTGACTGTCCTTGTGAGGCAGTTGGGCGCCGCACGAGTCGCACTTATTTTTGGAAGGGGATGACATAAACCGACGTTCACCTGACGATACAACAGCAGACGGCAACAGACTTCTTGGAAAACATAAACTGAACTTAGAAACTTAAATGGGCAGACTGGATGGGCCATAGGCCCTTATCTGCCAACACTGTCTATGTATCTATGATACAGTGATAAAATACTAACAATTTTCGGTAAAAACCGATGAAAGAACAGGGCTGAGCAGGAACTTTACCGCGAGGCGCTGCACGAGTTGACGGCGGGAAAGAACTGGAAGGTGGGCGTCCGGGACCGCCCCTTTATACCGACGTCGTCTGACGCCGGTCACCTGACATGGGGGTGGTCCCTCGCCAGGGACTGCTAGCTAGAAATCTTTCCGTGGGGTCCTGCCGCCTGCCGACATCAGTCCTATATGTAATTACCTACTGCAAGAGCCCTCTCGAAGTAAGATCTAGCTGTTTTTGTTTAGTTAGATCACACGGTCTCCATCACAGTCACTGGTCAGTAAAAAGTCTGAGGGCCTTTACACAAATAACATTTGGGGTGGCAGTCTGTGGGAGTGCACAGTGGCTTCCCATACCACCACCACCTAAAACGGCACGTAAATCCCTGACTTAGTCTCCAGAGGGAGGGGTCTACCCTGGCAGCTGTCATAATGCAAATGAGTGCTGCTAGACGTTTATAGTCTCAACAGTGACAATGCAACACATACAAACATTTGGGTATGGCAGTGCACCAGTAGCACAGCACACTGCTATAACCAAGTGTCCGTGGCTCAACGATACTGCCAAAGTCAACCCCCCACCACCTGACCCCATCTTTATCGTAATTACTTTCCATCCCTCACCATTTATCCCTGATGGCTGAGTGCCCGCCCCCCAACATCCCATTCTGTTGTCAGGCACATTGGTGGTCACTTAAACCATTCTCCATTGCCCAGTTCCCCTGCTTGCTGACAAATAGGAATTGGTCGCTCACCAATCTCAATCCCACACAGCCACTGTACACTATCGTGGTGGAGTCTAAGTGTGGTGCCGCACAACAAAGGCATCACTGTCAGACTGCTTTCATCAGTTCTACAGTGATATCAATTTGTGGCGACTGGCAGGATGCAACTGTATATAACACTATGCTTTACTTACAGTACATACAGTCCACGGCACTTTCCTTGTGCTGCCAAAATGGCCACTGCACCGTATGGAGAAAGCCTTGTGACTCCTTGGTGTACAGCACAAAGCAAGGCAAGGTGGAAGTATGCCACAAGGTGGTCTTAACAAGCACTCTGAAACACAGATTTGTGACTGAGTATGGTGCTCCTGATCTGGAGGTCACTTAATCACAGAACATGAACCACAGTTCCCACACTATGCAATACTGCCTATATAGAGCACCGACTTGTATCTCACCAGCCACTGGCTAACCCCCAGCAGGTCATTTGACCTCTCGCTGAACTTTTTTCTCCCACGTGTTAAACAGGATAGAAGCAGAGCCCTCCTTTCCCCTGTGTGATAAACTTGTATTCTGTAAACAATGTCTCACGTGCAGCTGCCCCGGAAACGGGCCCATTTCGGGAAGATTTTCTAAATTTGAATATGTTATTAATTGATCTTGATCAATAATATATTAATACCACCACTGATTCTACACTTACAGTTTTAAAAGTGGTCTTAGCTACCTTTTTTTTGGTCCCAGGCACCCTCACTCCCCAAGGGGAGCTCAGCCCCTGCCCGCTCACCACCCCCCCATGCCCAGGTTTACCCCCCTGGACAGGGCGGCTGGGTGGGCGCCCCTCCCCACAGTCCATGGTAATGTGCCTGACTTACCCTCCAGGGTGGGGCCAGGGGAGCTTGACCCCATCTGGCAGACACTATTGGCAGAAGCGGCGGCAGCGGAGCAGGGCTTCATGCTCAGGGCCGGGATTTTGTGTTCAGTTGTACCTGGGGGCAGAGACATGCAATGATGACCCACATCCACCCCGCCCCCACAAGTTACAGCACCGGCACAATGGATCCCCACCAGCCTGCACCAGGGCTCCATGACGTGCCAGACACACTATCCCCCTTCCCCGGAGAACGGTTCTCCCCCAGGCCAGCCCTCTGATGTCCAGAGTCTGTTTTCGAACCCAGGTCGTCAGCATCATAGATGGACGCACTGCCTCTGCACCAGCCATCTTAATTACATTCTTATAACCATAAGAGTGGTCTCAGTGGCAATATTAATATACACACACAACCTCCTCCTCTGTATTTTGGTGCTTGTACTCATGCTCAAGGCAGACAATACTTCACAGTCTCATCCCCCTGCTACAAGAACCAAACTTACACAGCAGTCTCACTAATGTTTAGTTTTCATGCAACAGTGATCCATGTTGTAATGCTGCCCTCATGTTACAGCACTGCAACATTCGTATTAAGCTGAACTGTTAGTTAATATAATTTCTGTAACTCATAAATGCGTAAGTCACTGAAGAATAACTGGAGGCAGTGTAGTATAGTTGTCACAGCACAAAGCTGTGAACCTGAAGAAACAGGTTTGAATCCCACAACTGCCACTTACTTATGACGTGACCTTGAGTATGTCACTTAACCCTCTTCTTTACCTCTCCCTCTGTACAAGCACCCAAGCAGTCCTTAACCTACCTGAACTGCACTTAACTTCTATGTGTGCGCGCCAAATGAATGCTGCCAATCATTCATGGATTGTGAAACACTTTGGAAAAATCTAAAATTCCTTTCCTAATAAGCATTAGTTGTGCTCAAATTGATATATTTTGATTAAGTGAACTGTACTGTTGTGCTCCCGGGGCACAAATAGGTTCTTTCCCTGGTAAATTAAATAACTGTGTGTGTGTTTGTGTGTATATGTATGAGACGGGCAGGGAACTGTAATAATACAGTACAGGCCAATATAATTATTGAGAGCTGGGGATGTTATCAAACTAGGATTACTGAAAAAGGAGAGATTCCTTCATATTCACCATAATTTCCTTTTCTGTTAGCTTCAGTATTGTCAATGGGGAATCAATGCATATGGGTAATGTGCTCCCTTCACTGGGGTAGTGGTACTGCCAAACTCTAACACAGAACTTTGGGAACATAAACATCGTTAATAAAGCAGTTACTCAGTTTACCATTGTCCATGTAGTGCTTTCAAATAAACATAAATACTAACACCCATGCCCCGAGTTAACCCTCTTTCATTACAATCTTGACTTACTTGATCTTTATGCAACCCATGAAACAAAAAAAAGTATACTTTGTGGCGAACTGGCCACTGCTATCATACAGTACCTGTAGTCACATTTCTCTGTTATTTTCTTTATGTTGAATTTCCAAAAAGGCCATGACATAAGGGTCAGCTTACAAGGGTATCATGGGAAAAGGACAGAAAAACTATGGTCCAGGTCTCCATTTCAGCTGGAGATTCATGTATAAAACAGAGAGAATACAGGATGGGTAACCATGCAGAACCAGTGTGTTCTTCCACAGAGGGGTCCGATTCCTTGTGACCTCAACAGCGAAGCTCGAGAGGTCCTTGGGAATCAGACCCCGAGGTGGCAGAACACACGGTTCTGCATGGGGTTACCCAGCCTGTATTTTTGATAGTGTATGGTGCCTCTTAAATTATTATAGCAGTAGGTATTCAGCTTTTAAAATGTGTTCTTTGAGTGTGAAAGAAAATGTCTCCGGCTTCATACTAGAGAGTTGTGTGGTTGCTAGGGACTGGGCATCCCTACACCAGCAGCGCACACTCCCACTGGCTGCCGTTCTTGTGTGGGCAGGATTTGCCAAAAAAATAACATGGCGACCGGACATCTCGCTTAGCGAGAAAAAAGAAACCCCGTATGCCGAAATACATAAGTAAACTTGTTTTACACAGAAAATCTGATTGATCCAACTTGCCAATTCACTGATCCGTTGTCTGACAAACCACCACTGCCATTTTCAGAGCGTTTAGAGAAAAAAATTGGCACGTGGCAGTTTTCTGTTTACAGAGCTCAAGCCTCACAGTCTACATGAATGGAATGCTGTTCTGCACATACGATCAGAACAGCATTCCATTCATTCTTCTATGTGTGGATAAACAGCATTTTGGTATGGTGGAATTTCCAGCGAGAACAACGTTCCACCATACACTATAAAGGGGATTAATTGGCTTAGCAAGGCTGGAAGAAAATTCATTTATGTTTGATTAGCTCAGAAGCTGAGGCCAAGTTCCTGGAGCTGAGATGTCTGAAGTTCTTTTGTGTGCCTCCAGACCAGGGTCTTGTCAGACAAAGGAGAACCATTTCAAAATTTAAAGAACTCATCTTTATGTAAAATGCTGAGTTAATCTCGGTATAGCCTGACCACCCAGAGAGTTAGTGCAGTGTGCAAAACCCATTTCTGATATTTGTTTTACATTTTCAAACTTTGGGGAATGTGGGAAAGAGCGAGAGAAACCCCTGCAGGCCTAGAGTTGAACATCTGAATCTTAAAGTTTTAAGAGACCAGACAATCTAGAGGAAGGCCAGACTGACCTCACAGACCCTATAAAAATGCTGTGGGGAGAAGAAAGATGGCATTTTATTGAACATTTAGCAGTTGCCTATGTGTTGAGTCCAACACATGAAAAGGAACTGCTGTGTGTGGAGAAAGATTTTCCACACACGAGAAGAGACTGACTAGCTGCTTCAAGGCAGAACCAGAACCCTTGCAACAGATTTTCATTATCTGCACAGAGGAGCTCTGTTCTACTGGGAAAGTAGATCAGAGAACAAAAATCACCTTGTGTTTTGGGAAATTTTCATCTGAACTTGGAAAAGAAGATTTTTCAACAAACTTGCTCTTTGCTTACTTTAGACACTGAACATCACAGGTAGACCTTATTAGAATTCTAACAGTGTAGGTTTTTCTGTTTAATCCACTTTATTTTAGAATTACTGTCTGCAACTCAATGCTTAAATTTCTTTTGTAACATGGCAAGAAATACAAGCCTAAATTACACTGGTTGAAACAGCACACGTTGCACAAAATGAAGTAGGCATTAATTCCCTAGTAATGCCCGCTTCATAGTGCAGTACTGTCTCTAACCACATTAAAATCGCCAGCAAGAACTATAAAACATGAGCGCATGTTATTTCCCACCCACTCGCCCCGCGGTACTCATGCAGTCACTCCAAACTTGCGGCAGGCCAAAGAAATCACAAATATTATCCAAGTGTCCAGTTGCTTAAGCTTGTCAGAAAGCAGCAGAAAGCAATCTTGCGAGATCACCCACATCAAGTACCTCATCCACAACCAATCAACCCAAAACAGCCCCCCCCCAAAAAAAGAGTCAGAGCCGGCGTCAAAGCTACAAGAGAAAGACCGTGCTGTTTCCAAAGAGCCGCAGACAAGGGAAAACACAAGGCACAGCAACCAACAGCAAAGTGAACCTACAAGTGCAGTTTGTGGCAGCCCTTTCAACTTGAGCCATTTTACTGTCCATGCCACTATTAATTTTAATTATTGTTCTGACAAGGGAGAAACGAGTTCAGGGCTACAGCAGAAATGTAGTCGTGTCAAGGCCACAGTAGAAATGTAGTAATGTCAGCACCCAACAGGAGAAGATGTATTTCAACTTGTAAAATGTTTACCTTTGTTTTGTACACACATGCGATGCCAATTTAGATGTTGTATGCTGAGATGTAATGTGTAAAAGCCGACCGTTATGGCTAATCCGCTCTGTTAGCGAGTAGAAATATGATAATAAGGGATCCCATAATGCTGTTCACCCATGTAGAGGAGGTGCGAGAAAAGGTTTTCGAGTAGTTTAGCAAGTGTTTTTGTGCATGTTTAAAAAGTGTGATATTATGCATGATACTTACACATAGTGTCTGAAGAAATCCTTATATGTATAAAGATTGATTTCAAGTTAGTCTCACAATTTAAATGAATGTCAAATTGTTCAAAACCAGTAAATGCTGTTGAATCGTTGGCAATGTCTCAATGTCTTATTCTTCACAACAAACATCTGCGTCTGTTAATTTTTCTAAGCGCTTGCAGTTACAAGCGCATTAATGCACTGACAAAGGAGGCTCTACTAGGAATTAATGCCGGATGGTGGTTGGAGGTACTCACCGCCTTGTGCCCCAACCCCCCAACCGGCATTAATTCCTAGTACAGCCCTCTCCTTGTAGTGCATTAATGCTACGAGAATATTGTTGGTTTTTTTTGTGTTACTTATCTCCCCCATGCCTTACCCTGCCACTCCTTCGGGCCATTGCCAAGGACTCCTCCGGGGTTCCGTCGCCCATCCCCGACCTCAAAATTGCAGCCACCTCAGGGTAACCCAACGTATCCCTTTCATCAGGTGGGTCCTCCCCTTCTGAGTAGGAAGGGTCTGGTGGCAAACGGTGTTGGCCCTGGGTGCTGCTGAGGTTGGGTCGGCATCTCGGAGTACCGTGGAGACATTGGTCCGGGCGACCGTCATCCGGCAGTTTAAGGCACCATTTTCTTGTGTTTTTCCTCAGATTCCCCAATTGTGCCACATCTGTAGTGCTCCTGGTGCGGTGGGGGGGGGTGGGCGGCAATGATGGCGGCAGCGCTGCCCCACTCCTCACTGCCTCCGCTTGTGTGGTTGTCTGATGGCTTCTATTGTTCGAACTCCGACGGCTTGCTACTGAGTTTGTACCTGCTGTTGAATGAAACTTGCCCTAATTTAGTTTTTAGGGTAGTAGTGCAGATCTTTTATAATGTCCATCGATGGGAGTTTGAAACTGCCATTGTGAACGCTGTTTCGTCTTTGTAGGAGTTTTTGCACCAGGGTGTATTTGGCAACTTTTTGCTTTAAACAAACTGTATTTTATTAAATACTGCTGAATGGAACTTCAGTTTATTGTTTGCACATTGCTGTATGCTACTGGCGATCGTAGAATCTGGAGCCTGAAAATGTCAGAGAGGGTCAGATTCGGGAGTCCTGGAGGGCTGCTGGAAGGGACGCCAGAGCGGTGGGTGCATCTTGAGTGCTGAGATGCTTGCATTGGACTACTAAAAGGTATGCCGTCATTGCCTAAGGGCTGGGGGTTCATTACTTTAAAGTGTGAGCTAACTACGCTCAGATGAGCAATGTCTGTGTGCTCTTTTCACTAGATGCTTAGAGACTGCAACTGTCTAATTAACCAACGTGGGGAATAGGATTCAGAAAATGTCGGAGCTAGCGGGGAGAGTCTCGCACAGGATGGTCACTGGTGACTGAGTCCGGAATTTAATTTGGTAACAAAATGGAATGGAATACAATTTGCTCTATGAGTTTGGAGAGAGATAACCTGTGGGATAATATTCTGGTGCTAGATGCTTTGAAAGGGGAATCTTTCCTATGAGGTACTGGTTTTCATTCCTTTTTTCTTCTGTGCTGAAGGTGGAGTTGGGCCCCACTGAGCCTGAAATCTGCATATTTTACTGTTAAACTGAACTTCCGGTACTGGATCAAAAACTCTGTTTCACAGGTTTGGTCTGCACTTTAGGCATATATCTAATCTAGTTCTTTATTACAGAGACACTATTTTAGTGACTCTTTGATATCAGCTATTAAGTTTGTCTCTATGCCATATTGTATTCAGGAAATACTGAAGCTTCTATGGACGCTGTTCAAGCGACAGGTAGCTACCAGAGTTACTGGACTGAAAACATGGACTCCTGCATTAATGGACATTTTTTATGCTTACTATAGTAGTGACAAGATTTGTACATGGATATATTTATTGAATTTGATGTATTTTTATAAGTGGTGCTATGTCTCGAAATGTTTATAGGTTTATTTTTATAATTATATTTTTTTTGGATATTGAACATTTTTTTTCTTGCAGAAATCATATTACTGTCCTGAAATAATTATTCTTAGATCTTAGGCTTATCTATGACCGTCTTAGTAAATGTAAGCTCCATTAATGTATATAGGGCATTTATAGCCCAACAAGTTAGAGATTTGTAATGGAATCCTTGACCAGATTGTACTGGTGAATAATTCAGATTCTGTTTGGGAAGTCTTAGATAAGCAATGTTGTAGACCTCTAGGGGTCTTCCGGGTAGACCCGTAGAAGCCTGACATGAGTAGGCTGCTAAATCCTATAGTCAGTGACTATCATGGAACTTACAGTAATGAGGTGATGCTTGGGTTAAGCTACTCAAACCAGCTTCTGAGTTCCAGCCCAGAAAATGCAGCGAAATGACCCAATACGCACTTATGGGTCCAGATCCTCGGCCCGGGAAGTGAGGCACATAATACAAACTGGTAAAAGGTGCCTGATCCGAGTCCCATATAAGAGGGATACTGGGGCAGCATGCGCTGTGGGGTATCCCCCTTGGGATCCAGGGTAGGCACCGAACCGGCAGTACAGGTGGGCCCCTACCAGGGTCCTGTGACAGTGGCTTATTAATTTGTATTTGGGTTAAAGTAGCAGTAAATTGTTGATTTACAGATATCGGAGCAAGGTCGAATGTCTTGGACACAAGTTTTGTCTCAAGCTTGGTAAAATGAGAGTTAAAGGAGGACTGGTCAACTGAGAATGACAGGAAATTCTTATGGAGTGCCCGGATAGGCTGTCTTTTATGAACATGAAAGTTAGTCTTTTGAATAAGAATTTGAGAGACCCACTGATTATTATAATCATCCTGTTTGGGAAAAAAAAAAAAAAGATTTAAGTAGGTGAGATGTTCTAAGCCTACTGTAGATGGAGTTACTGGAAATTAATGTATAATTCATTGGTGGACAAAGGTAATTTTCTATACTTTTTTATTTTAAATGTTTCAATGTTCTATGTTGTAATGGTTGAAAACCCGATCAACAATAAATTCACTTACTTACTAGTGCTCCTGGTCTCCACCGAGGGCCGCTACAGAGCAAGGCATCTCTGTGACCCACCCCAGGAGAGGAGAGCAGTCCTCTGGATGCTCAATCCTCTCCTCCCCTGCTGACCCCAGCAAAAGACATTGTAATGTTTTTCTTTATTTAAGTAAACTTTACCATATTGTTATCAACAACTCTGCCTGGGCCTATTGCTGTGTGTGTTATTGTGGAGTAAATGGCAGGCTGTGCCCTAGCTTTTGCTCTAAGGCCCAAAAGCGCTACCAAAAGAAACTTATACTGTAAGTAGACCATTTGCTATGATACTGACACTTAGAAAAGGCCCCTGGATAGGAGAGGAAGCCTTACTTTGTTAGTGAAAGTCACAGGTTCATCGGGGGGGGGGGGGGTCCGGTCATGCCTAGGGGTGAGTTTGTGACAGATTTGGTACCAGCTACTGGGATTTCTGAACTAAAACTGTCTGAACAAATCACACACATTAGAGGGAGAATTTGAAAAAGGGGAAAACTGACTGCAGACAATAGTACCCTACCCTGCTTAAATTTTTCTTTTTTTGCTGAGTAAGCAGATAGTGTTATTACAGGGAAAGAAAATGGCTTCCGAGTACAACACTTACAATATGGAACAGCTAAGACATTTGTGCAAGGAAAAAGGAATCAACAGAGAGGGGTGAACTAAAAAGCAGCTCACTGAAGCCCTCGTGGCAGCTGATGCAGAGGCAGCCACAAGTAATGTGGCGTAACAGTCAGTGACTCAAGGTGACCAGACCTCAAACGTGGCAGGGCCAGAGAGGAACCAAGAGCCATGGGTCCAGAGGGAGGCATCTGAAGACAAGGAGATGGGGAGGCTGAGGCTCTAGGTGGAGCTGCAGAAAGCACACAAGCCCAGCAAGCCCAACAGCTTACCCTGCAGGAAAGACAACATGAAGCAGAGCAGCAGGACAGACAGTGCCAGAGAGAGTTTGAACAGAAGCTGAAAATCCAACCAGCCGCACCTGAGCAGGTACATGGTGAGGGTGAACCCGTGACTCAAGGGCTGGGGTATAAATTAAATTCTAAACTGATTGCAGAATTTAAAGAGGGGGAGGATATGGATACATTTTTAAATGTGTTTGAAAAGGTCTCTATCCAGGCCAACATACCCAAGGAGGCCTGGAGCTTTCATTTATCCCTACTGCTTACTGGCAAGGGGCGTGAAGCATTGGGATAGATGGACAATGTGGATAGCCGAGATTATGAAAAGCTACAAACTGCATTGTTAAAAAAAAAAAAAATTTATGATCTAAACCCCAAGGCCTACAGGGCAAAATTTCAGAAAACCCAGAAGGGGCCCGAAATGAGCTTTGAGGAACTTGCCAAAAACAGCATCAGTATTTAAAACGTTGGTGGGAGGGGTGAAAGCTGATTCCGTTGAAGCTATTGAAGAAGTGGTACTGTTAGAACAGTTCTTTTGGGCATGTTCAAGAGAACTAAAAACCAGGCTGGAGGACCAAGATCCTCAGACTGCAAAACAGGCTGCTGAGCTGGCTGACTGCTACGCTAGAGGTAGGCCTGCTCTCAAGGGAAATAGGAGAGCAGCGAATACAGGAGCAAAAGGGAAAAGTGTGCTTTTTGGACAGCCAAAAGCCATTGCCTCTGCAAAAACAAGGGAATCACACTGTACGTAAAAGGGATTTTGGGGAAAGGAAAAATGATGAGTGTTGGTACTATAAAAAGCCAGGCCACATTTCTAAGCAGTGTCCTAAAAAGACACAAAATGTAAAATAGACTTTGCAAACTGAGCAGGTTGCAAACTGTATTCCTGAAGCTATCTATTCCTGCGAATATGAAAAAGTTCATTACCCAGTTACAGTGAATGGAGTGTGGACTTGAGGGTTACTGGAAAGCTGTCATAGTGTAGTTAAATTCCCCACCGAAAGCCTTACTGCGGATTAAGGGTTTCACAAACAAGGTTTTAACTTTCTTTTTAATTTTAAAAGTCAGGTTCCACAATGGCACACGTTGAAATGCTTCCATTTCAAGGAAAAGTGTGGCACCCCAACACTCAGCTCCAATACACTTGTATTGGAGCGGAGCGGTGCGGTGATGCACTTAGCCTTGAAGTGGAAGTGTGCGCCATTTTGCGGAACCCCGGACTTTTTAAAAATGAAAAAAGTTAAAACAACCGAAAAAGGTGTTTTGTTTGAGAAACCTCTAATCAGGGGTAAGGCTTTCCGGGGTGGGGAACCAGCAATTATGACAGCTTTCCTTTAAGGGATACTGCAGCATCTCTTACCCTAGTAAAAGGGGATTTGGTCGGGCCTGAACAAATCCTGCCAAATCAGTTTGTGTCTGTAAGAGATTTCACTGGGGTTTAGGAAAACCTACTCATTAGCCAGTGTTACCCTGAATTGGGGGAGATGCAGGTGAAATAGTACAAAAGGTAGCTGCAGCAGACACCCTGATTATGGACGTTATTGTAGGAAATGATGTTCCACAGGGATTGGTATGTGCTGTCACCTGGAGCCAGATGGCTAGGGGCTCCTGTGATCTTCCAGACACCACAGAGATTCCTACAGGAGAGGTTAGGAGACAGGCTAGCCAGCCTGTGGCTCTTGTAAGAGAGGGTGCTAACAGGGGGACGGAACTTCCCCTAGTGGCAGTTCACCAAACTGCTACTGAGGTTTGCTTTAAGGAGGTAGGGGTAACACATAGCCAGAGGGAGGGGGGTGGTTGTGATACTAAGTCCCCTAATGCCATAGCTATGGACCTCAGCCTGGGAACTGATGCAGGCATACCCCACACTTTGGGCAAGTGCGAGGACTTAGCAGCAGCACAGCAGACTGACTTAGAGAAGCTGAGGGCCTGTGAAGAGTATGTGGGGACACAGGGAAGTGACGGAAAACATAGGGTATTTTGGGACAATGGGCTGCTATACACACAGGACATAAGGACAGAGGGAGGGGTGGAAGGCAGGCAGCTTGTCGTTCCCCAGGGGTATCGTGAGTTATTGTTCAAGGTGGCTCATGATATTCTTATGTCCAGACATCTGGGCATTGCATGTACAAAACAGCGATTAGCCCGCAATTTCTATTGGCCCAATTTTACCAAGCAGGTGAAGGAATACTGCAAATCCTGTCATCGGTGTCAGGAAATAGGTAAGGCCAGAAGCAAAGCCAAGGATGCTCTGATTCTTTTGCCAATTGTGGAGAAACCATCCCAGAATGTGGGAATGGATACTGTGGGTCCTTTGAACACCCCAAGTTCCTCGGGGAACAAGTATATATTGACGGTAGTTGATTATGCTACTCACTACCCTGAGGCCATCACCCTGTCCTCCATTAAGGTGTACAAAGTGTCGGATGCCTTGTTCGGGATTTTCTCCCATGTAGGGTTTCCACAGGAAGTTATCTCTGATCAGGGGGTAACTTAATATCGGACCTTATGAAATGTTTGTGGGAGAAGTATGGTACAAAGGCACATGACGCCTTACCATCCACAAGCCAATGGTCTTGTAGAAAGATTTAATGGGACCCTAAAATCGATGCTCCAGGCATCTGCAGAACAGCATGGGTGGGACTGGGAGAAGTACCTTCTCCATCTGCTGTTTGCCTATGGGGAAGTGCCACAAGAGTTGACAGGATTTTCACCCTTCAAGCTCTTACATGGATGCAGGGTTAGGGAACCCTAGATTTGATCCAAGAAGACTGGGAAGGTAAGCATGACACGCAGGGGACTCCCATAGTGGAGTAAGTTTTGAAATTTAGGGAGAAGCTGAAGGAGCTTATGGGCGCGGCCAGAGAAACCGGTCAGCTGCCCAGCAAAAACAAAAGACCTGGTATGATCGTGGAGCCAGAGCTTGCTCGTACGGGATAGGACAGGGGGTAATGGTTCTGATCCCAGTCCAGAAAGACAAGCTGCAGGCAGAGTGGGCGGGACCATACCAGGTAGTCCGGCAGGCAAACGATGTGAACTACATTGTGGAGTTACCTGACCGAAAACACCCCCACAGGATGTACCATGTAAACATGATGAAGCCCTATTTCAATAGGGTTGACGTGGTACTTGCGGTTTGCAATCCTGGGGAGGAGGTAGGCGAGGGGGACCCCCTTCTCAACTTGGTAACTGAAAGCAAGCAGGAGTCATCTGTGGAGACCATTCCATTGTCACCCCAGTTAACACCTGAGCAGGCCGAGGAAATGAGGACAGTTTTGTGGGAATTTGCCCCTTTATTTACATCCAAGCTGGGACGTACTCCCCTAGCAGTGCATGAAGTGGACACGGTGACTCAAGCACCCATACGCACGACAGCCTACCAGGTGTCTGAGACAGTCCCCAAGGACATTAAAAGGGAGGTGGGGGAGATGCCGGATCTAGGGGTGATCGAGAAATCCCACAGTCCCTGGGCCTCACCTGTTGTCCTTGTCCCCAAACCAGATGGGACTACACGGTTCTGCATAGACTATCATGGACTCAACACCATCACGAAATCTGACACCCACCCAATGCCCCGCACAGACTAACTGCTGGACAAGCTGGGAGGAGGAAACATACTTAACTACTATAGACCTGACCAAGGGGTACTGGCAGGTGGAACTCACTGACAGGGCTAGAGAAAGGTCGGCTTTCATCAACCCAATCGGCCTGTTCGAGTTTAAGGCCATGCCCTTTGGGATGAAGAACACCCCTGCCACATTCCAACGGTTAGTGAATCAGGTGCTACAAGGTACAGAGGACTTTGCAGTAGCCTACCTAAATGACATAGCTATATTCAGCCACAGCTGAGAGGGGCACCTGACACACTTAAGGGAAGAGTTTGGCAAAATACAGGCCACAGGGCTGACTATCAAAGCAGAAAAGTGCTAGGTGGCCTTGGCAGGGGTCACTTTTTTGACATGTAGTGGGGTGGGGCCAGCTCTGCCCAAACCAAGCAAAAATAGAGGTGATCGCAGCATGGCCCACAACTTAGACCAAGAAACAAGTTATGAGCTTTCTTGGGACCACAGGGTACTATAGGAAATTTGTACCCAACTACAGCTCCCTGGCAGCTCCTTTATCTGGGCTGTTAAACAAGAAGCAGCCTAAGAGGGTAAAATGGAACCCGGCCTGTGACAGGGCCTTCACACAGCTGAAAACCTCGCTGTGTACTGTCCCCAGTGCTGGCCAGCCCAGACTACACCCGGCCATTTGTAGTTCAAACGGATGCCTCGAATGTGGGAATAGGGGCCGTCCACATCCAGACATCCAATCAGGGGAAGGAACACCCCTTAGTGTACCTCAGCAAGAAGCTGCTTCCCCATGAGCAAGCATACTCTATGGTGGAGAAAGAATGCCTTGCTCTAGTATGGGCTCTGAAGAAACTGAAGCCATATCTTTATGGGCGACGATCTGAGGTACAGACAGACCACAGTGTGGTTGAACCAAATGGGCAAGACAAATGGAAAATTCCTTAGACTGAGCATTGCACTTCCGGCATATGATATGGAGGTAATCCATAGGCCCGGATCTGAAAATAGAAACGCAGATGGCCTATCTTGTATATTAGAACAGTGACTGAACTGTGGAAACCCTGCCACAATAAGGGTCGTGTTCCCACAAGTTCAGTCTTAGGAGGGAGGGATGTTGCGAATTGGCCACTGCTGTCATATGTGTTGTCATATATCTCTAATTTTCTTTATGTTTAATTTCCAAAAAGGCCATGACATAAGGTTCAGCTTATAAGGGTATCATGGGAAAAGGACAGAAAAACTATACCCAGATCTCTGTTTCAGCTGGAGATTCATGTGTAAAACAAAGGGGATTGATTGGCTTAGCAAGGCTGGAAGAAAATTCATTTGTGTTTGAATAGCTCAGAAGCTGAGGCCAAGCTCCTACAGTTGAGATGTCTGAAGTTCTTTTGTGTGCCTCCAGACCAAGGTCTTGTAAGACACAGGAGAACCATTTCAGAGTTTAAAGATCTCATCTTTATGTAAAATGTTGAGTTAATTTCGTTATAGCCAGACCACCCAGGGAGTTAGTGCAGTGTGAAAAAAACATTTCTGATATTTGTTTTACATTTTCAAACTTTGGGGAATGTGGGAAAGAGCAAGAGAGACCCCTGCAGGCCTAGAGCTGAACATCTGAATCTTAAAGTTTTAAGAGACTGGCCAATCAGGAGGAAGGCTGGACTGGCCTCACAGACCCTATAAAAATGCTGTGGTGAGAAGAAAGATTTAATTAGCAGTTGCCTATGTGTTGAGTCTAACACATGAAAAGGAACTGCTGTGTGTGTGGAAAGATTTTCCACACATGAGAAGGGATTGACTAGCTGCTTCAAGGCAGAACCAGAACCCTTGCAACAGATATTCATATCTGCACAGAAGAGCCCTGTTCTACTGGAAAAGTAGATCAGGGAACAAAAATCACTTTGCCTTTTGGGACATTTTCATCTGAACGTGGAAAAGAAGATTTTTCAACAGACTTGCTCTTTGCTTACCTTGGACACTGAACACCACAGGAAGACTTTATTCGAATTGTAACAGTGTAGATTTTTCTGTTTAATCCACTTTATTTGAGAATTACTGTCTGCAACTCAATGCTTGAATTTATTGTAGAATATTGTAATGTTTTTCTTTATTTAAGTAAACTTTTACCATATTTTTATCAACAAGTCTGCCTGGGCCTATTGCTGTGTGTTATTTTGGGATAAATGGTTTGTTCAGACTGTGCCTAACTGCTCTAGGGCCAAAACGCTACCAAAGAACCGTATAAGTAGACCGCTTGCCACGATACTGAAAATTACAAAAATGCTCCTTGGATAGAATGACTGTCAAGAAGGAGAGCTTCCGCTCAGAGTCACAGGGGTTAATCGGGGCCTGGGAGTAGGGATCCGACCATGCCTTGGGGTGGGCCCGTGACATACCCTACCTTATTTGTGGAAAAACGGCCTACACAACCAAGTTGGTTGACCCCTTGGTAAGTTCACCCGTTCATCAGAAAAGAATTGCACATTATGGCTGGCCATTCAGTGCAGCAGCGCTAGCGCTATCACTTACAACGCCAGTGACCTGGGTTCAGAAGCAAGCCCGAGTCATCCGGGGCAGGCCAGTGGGGGAAGAGGATCAAGCATCCCAAAGGATGCTCCTCTCTTCCAGGAAGTGGAGGTCTGTGAGCTCTACTGTATTACTGCAACCTGGGTGACCACATGTGGCAGTGCCAGCAGAGCTGCAATGGGTGGGTTGGGTGCCTCATGACTGAGGGTATCACCATGCACATGTGTGACATTCACTTCAGTCCCTGCTCACGTGGCGCAGGTCCCTCACTGCTCACTGGGCTGCCAACAAACATCCAAGCTAAACTCCTACCAGGCTTCGAGAACCCGGAAGGCTGCTCCATTGGGGGGGGGGCTCCACTGTCGCAGGTCAGAGGTCAGTCCCAGGTACAGCGGGTGAAGGGTGCTGAGGGACAGAGTGGCAGATGAGGGCTGGTTGAGTCTGGGAGAAAAAGTAAATAAAAAAGAGGGGTTGCAACTTGCCTGGTCTGCCACAGGAGTTGTAGATAATGGATATCTATAGTGAAAAATAAGCAAACGCATACAAACAATGAACGTAACTCAAAAAGAAGGTGTTAGCCCGAGGCCAGGATGTCAACCGCACAATTTTAGAAATCACAACCAGTTAATCTGTTGGTCTGTCATGCGAAATAATGCTGTAATTCTATGATGCCCATGGATAGCAGATAAATTCCGAGTTCTGCACAGCTCTGTTAACTATCTTGTCTGTGAACAAATTTCCACTAATATATATTGGACAATATTCTCTGAAAGGAGACAGTGACTCCAGGGAGAGGCCCCATTGACAACACTGGAGCCAACAGAAAAGGAAATTAGAAAAAGTATGAAAGAATTTCACCTTTCTGTATTGCTCCACATTGTCACTGAGAAATTAATACTGTACATATGAGTTCTAAAAAGTAGTACCCATTTTCCACAAAGAGGGGGAGAATACTGTCTCACGTATGTCCCATAACTCCATAAGGTAACTACAGGCCTCATATGCTAACCACTACCTGCATTACTATGCACACTAAGGTAGCATCAGCTGAACTATGGACATCCGTTTTGTAGAGCTTTGCGAATGTATGAATGGAGGACCACGTTGCCGCTTTGAAAACTTGACACTGAAACCTCTACTCCTTCTGCTCATGAAGCAGCACATGCTCTAGAGTGTGCTCTGATCAAATCAAAAGCTTTCCTCTTTTCTGCCACATATGTCTTGGTGATGCAAGACCCTACCCACCAAGCTAGGCTTGCCTTTGAAGAGGTGTGTCCCCTCTCTGCTGCTCCGAACAGTATAAAAAAACATCCTGACTTCCTGAACTCCTGAGTTCTCTTAAGTTGTTTTTTGACTGCCCTGCCAAAGTCCAGCCTATGAAACTCCTTCTCTTTCAAACTCATTGCCTTGGGCAAAAAAGATAGCAGGTGAACTTCCTGGTTCACATGGAAAGCTGTAGGAACCTTGGGAACAAAGGACAAACAGTCTTCAACACTACCTTGTCCTTATGCATTATAAAATAAGGCTCACCATGCAAAAGAGCCTGAAGTTCACCAGTCCTCCTGGCCAAGCAAATAGCAATCAGGAAACATACCTTATAAGAATGTCCAATGGTACCAGCAAAAGTGGTTCAAAGGGAGACTTGGACAAGGCATGCAACACTAAATTCAGATCTTACAGAGGGATCAGAGACCTAAAAGACAGCCAGCTTCTACAGACTGCTCTGAGAAAACAGATATATTAGTTCCTAATGAGGACCCCCGATGACCCCAATACCGCACCTATAGTGGATACCTGGCCATACAGGGTACTCGATGCTAGCCCTTTGTCCAATCTCACTTGTAAAACATCCAAAATCTACAGTACCATAGCCTTGATGGGTCTAATACCCTTATCTCTGGCACAAGCCGAAAAAATGCTCCATACTCTGTCATAGGCTGCAAAAGTGGAGACTTTCCTAGAGGCCATTAATGTATCTAGCTTCTCTTTCGAGAGCCCCTGCTTTCGAAGTCTCACGTTGTCAGAAGCCAAGCTGCCAACTGCATCACTTCTGGATCTGGATGCAGGATTGGGCCCTGACAGAGAAGTTCCCCATTGAGCAGAAGTGAAACAGTGCCTGGTAGGACAGATTCACCAAATCAGAAAACCATGGCCGTCTTGGCCACTCCAATGCTATCAGAAGAAAACTTCCTCTTGTCTGCTGCAATATCTTTGGCAACAAAGGAATCAAAAGAAACAGATTCACTGTGTCAAAGTCCCACTGCTGTGACAGAACATCCACCTCCTCCACTAGGTGACACCAATACCGACTGCCTTGACTCAAAAACAGATCGATCTGAGGCCAGCTGGCCAAACTTTCTGCACAGCAGGTTGAACACTTCTGGTTTCAGGGAACACTCCCCAGGTGCATTCTCTCCCAACTTAGCAAGTCGGCCTACACATTCAGGTCCCCTGCCAGGGGAACTGCCATGAGAAACAGAAGATTGTTCTCTGCCCACTGGAGGAACCTGGTCATTTCTGTAGACATACCTGTGATTCTTGTGCCCCTTGATTGTTTATATATGCCATAATGACACAGCTGTCTGACCTCATCTTCACCACTTTGGACTAAACTCGGTCCTGAAGGTGTAGCAGGGCTAGATATACAGCCCTCATTTCCAGTACGTTTATCTGGAGGCCCTGCTCTTGAGGACTTCTAATGCCCTGTACCAGGATCTGATCCAGGACTGCCCAACAGGCTGGAACCCGGACAAGGGTCGAGGGTCCTGGACTTTTGGAGTGAGGATTTTAAAGAAATGAGGGACTGCCTTAGAGATTGCCGGGGGGTCATCAGGGAGGGGTGGAGGCACAGTGGGCAAAAATAAGGGAGCGTAAAACAAGGGAAGAGTATAACTAATGCTAGAAAGTCCAAATTCCAGTACAGCGAACCAACACAGGTTGAGCGTGCACACGCTCATCATCACACAGTGGCTCTTTGGGGCTGGAGGTGTGTCTGTGCCGGATTCAGGTGAGTACTTCACCACATATAAGGCTGCTTTGTGGCAGCGGATGCTCCTTCCATTACCTTCAAGAGCACAGAAAAGGTCAGTACACATTAATGTGAGAGAGAGCAACATAAAGGGTGTTTAAAGAATCAATGAGTTAAGGTTGTTTTATATAACTTTTTTGGTTGCTTACGCAGAAACAAGTACAACAGACAAGTAATGAATTGTTTGAGGACTCCTAAGCTCTTTGTGAGGTAGGGGCTCCGTCACTGTATTAAAAAGTGAAAAAAGTTAAAACATATTGATAAAATGTACTTGGATAGGTCAGGTACAAATTTTAGTGACCAAAAGGATTTAAAAGGGAATACTTTAAAAATGAAACTATAAAGTTAAAATGACTTGTAAATACATCTTTTTTACTTACTGTATATAGAAATGAGTTAAGTAGTGAAAAACTGATGAATTGTCTGTGAATTTCTGCACTCTTTTAGAGGTAGGAGTCAAGTTGCCATGTATAACAAATTGACTAAGATGTTAAAAAAGTTAAGTCACTATACACTAGCATATTGTATTTGATACGTCAGATACAGAATATAGGAAGGGAAAAGAGACCGTACCGAAGAGTTATAAAGCCTTTTTTTTCTTTATGATATATACTTTAAGTATAGATACGCATATTTTATTAAAAATTATGATTTTATGTTGTAGAAATTGAACCAGACTCCCTGATGAAGAGGATGGTAAATGAAATAAATTTAAATGATTTAACAGTTGGTTGAGTGGACCGTTTATTCCAATCTCCTATGTGTAACTAATGCTATTAACCTCCATGTGAAGGCAGTGATTAAAAACAAAAGGAAAAATAGAGTGTTATGGTTCTCTAAAGAAGTGGCAAAGGTGATAAAAGGAAAAAAGGGTGGCATTCGAGAGGTAAAAGGAAATAGAAAGGGGGAGGATAGTAAGGTATGCCTAGTAAAGCACAACGCATAAAATAAGTAGTTTAGCATAGCATTTTGCTGCCTCAAAAATGTGATTTGCTAACCAAGTGCTACCCTGATTAGCAAAAGTTGCTAAACAACTGATTTGCCGCACTGTGGTAAAACTTTCCAAATTGTAGTACTTTGTTCTGCAATTGTGTTAAAAAGTACAGAACAGTGGTAATTTATCTCAGTTTGTCACGTTTCCTCCACAACTGCACTCTTCTGCACTGTATTCTATAGACAAAAATTACCATTTGTGAAATTGCTCCTCAAACCTGGCTGGTAGCTAAGAAAAAATTACTCACCGCAGTAATCTTCTTTCTTCCAAGGCATCAGTAACTTTAGAAGTTAGCTGGCTAGGTGCAACTGCCCTGGATGTGTGCCTTTAAGAGAATTTGTATTTAAATGAGCTTAGGGCCATAGCCAATCAAAAAACAGGAAGAGGAGTGAGCTGAGTGAGAGCTGAAGGCTTCAGAACTTTTTTCCAAGGAAAAACGAGGGCACATGCCCTGAAAAAAAATCAACAGGATTCAAAAAACATGCAAATGTCCACAAAAAGTGAAAACAGAAACAACACCACGAGTTAAAAACTCAATAAGAAACTCCAAAGTTGGTAAAAGGTGTGATAAAGAGCCCTTCTCTGATAGATGAATTGGGGAGGAAGGGTGGGAGCATACTGATACTAAAGGACCCCTTGGAAGAAAGAAGATTACTGCAGTAATTTTTTCTTCTTGCCCCAGGAGTCCTTTAGCATCACTAACTTTAGCAGACTACCGAGCAGTAAAAAGTGGGAGGTGGGCATAGAACCTACTTAGGAAACAAGCTCTGCAGAACCGCCCTGCCAACTATGGCATCAGATCTGGTATGTACATCCAAACTGTAGTATTTCACAAAGGTGTACACAGATTTCTAGGTAGCTGCTTTGCAGACATCCAAATAGGGGAATGTACCTTGCTGCTGCAAGCGAGGCTACAGTGCCCCTGGTGGAGTGGGTCCTGAGCCCCACTGGAGGTTGGTGACCAGCTTTTTCATAGCAGAAACTAATACAAGAGACCAACCAGTCGGAAATGGTTCTCTTGGTAGCTGATCTTCCCCTGCCTACATCCCCGCAGGTGAGGAACAACTGAGAGGAGCCGCCTCTGGACTGTCTAGTATGCTCTAGGTAGTAGAAGATGGCTCTTTTGACATCCAAGCTGTGAAGCTTTTGCTCACCAGGCGTGGATTTTTCAGTAAAGAAGACAGGCAGAGTAATGGACTGGTTTAAGTGGAACTCTGAAACTACCTTTGGCAGAAATTTCCTATTTGTCCTGAGCTCAACTTTATCATTGTGAGGGATGATGTAATTTGGCTCAGTGCACAAGGACTATAGCTCTGAAGTCCTCCTGGCAGAGGTAACAGCCACCAGGAAGACTGTCTTCCAAGTCATGAACTTGATATGAGCAGTGGACATAGACTAAAGGGTGGTTTCATGCGCCTGTCTATGCAGAGGTTCAGGCTCCAAGGGGGAACCGTCTCCCTGACTGGAGGCTGAATGTGCAAGAGGCCTTTGAAAAACTGTTTCAATATGGCGTGGGGAAAAACTGATTTTTTTCTTCCCCACCGAAAGGTAGACCAAAACTGCTGCCAGGTGAAGCCTGAGGGAAGCTGGTTTCAAGCCTGATGCCCGCAAGTATACTAGGTAGGCTAGCAGCCAAGGGTCTGAAGCTGATAGGGGTTTGCAATTTTTGCTCTTGCAGCAGAGGGGAAATCTTTTCCATTTGACTGCATGAGCCTTCTTAGTGTTCAGTTTTTTAGCCATCCTCAGTATGTTAAGTACCTGTTCAGAGTACTGTGAGGATGGAAACTCTTAACTCCTCAAGAACCAGGCCTTGAGGTGAAGAGTGTGTATGTCTGGTACTGCACTCCTGTCTGAGGAAGGGTCAACAGGGAGTGAGTTGGAGGCAGGCGAATGGGCCTGCTGCAGGACATTGAGAGAAGGAGAGGGTACCAGACATGCCTGGGCCAGTCCGGAGCCACTAGGATCATCGATGCAGGCTGCTGTCGGAGTTTCAGCAAAACTTTGAATATCGGGGAAAGGGAGGGAATGCGTATAGGAACCTCCCTGACCAGTCCAGGATCAGGGCATCCAGAGGAAGAGTTCCTGGGACTGGAGGGCCTTTAACAGTACTGATGAAGCTGAAAATTGAGGGAAAAGGCAAACAGATCCAGTTCTGGTGTGCCCCCCACCGCCTGAACGCTGTAGCTAGTACTTGTTTTTTCAGAGTCCATTCGCTCTGGCCTTGACTGATGTGACTCAGAACATGCGCCAGGGTATTGAGTTTGCCTGGGAGGTGAATAACTGAAAGGCTGACTCCCAGGGAGAATGCTAGAGACCAGAGCTTCAGAGCTTCCAAACAGAGGATTCCTGATCTGGTACCACCCTGCTTATTTATGTAAAACACTGCAGTGGTGTTGTCCGTTCCAATTTGAACCGCCTGCCCTTTTATGCTGAGAACGAACGCCTTGAAAGCTAGAAAGACTGCTCTGAGTTCCAAAAGATTTATGTGCAACTGTGACTCTTCAAGATTCCAGTTGCCGCTTACTGAGGCACTGTCCAGATGTGCTCCCCAGCCCAAGAGGGAGGCATCTGTGGTGATCACTTTTGTGGGAAGAGGAGCTTGGAAGGTACCTCTGCCTCTAAATTTGCACGGTTCTTCCACCACAGCAGGTTTTGGAGGAACTGCTCCGACACAGGTATCAGCTCTAAAAAGTTGTTGCTTCTCTGGGACCAGTGAGCTCTGAGGTAGGCTTGCAGAAGTCGCATCCTGTACCTGACCCCTGAGACCACTGCAGTCATAGAGGCCATATGTCTCAGAAGCTTGAGGAAATATCTGGCTGGTCTTGGCTGTCCCAAGACAAAATAATCTGCCACTGAAAGGAAACTCTGAATTCTTTCCTGCTGGAGGAAAGCATATCCCCTCTGAGTGTCCAGCTGGGCCCCTACAAAGGTGAACATCTGGGAGGGTTCCAGGTGAGATTTCTTTAGATTTACCAGGAAACCCAGAGACTCCAGAGTGTGTTCTGTGAGGGACAGGAACTCCTTGACCTGACAATAAGACTTTGCTACTATGAGCCAGTTATCCAGATAGGGGTAGAGAGCAACACCCAGTCTCCTGATGCGTGCTGCTACCACTGCGAGACACTTGGTAAAAGACTCTTGGGGCTGAGGACAGACTGAAGGGCACTGTGACGAACCAATAGTGACCTGAAGAAAGTTTGAACCTGAGAAACTTCCTGTGGGATCTACTTATGGGTATGTGTAAGTAGGTGTCTTTAAGTCTAGGGAGGCTAGCCAGTCTCCCTGCTGTAAGTACTGTATGACCAGTGACAGAGTGACCATCCTGAATTTGTTTTTTTTCAGATGTTTGTTTAAATATCTGAGCTCTAAGATAGGTCGTCACTCCCCAATTTTCTTTTGTGTTAGAAAATACCTGGAGTAGAGACCCTTGCCCTTCTCGTGGGCAGGGACCCTCTCCACTGCTCATAAAGCCAGAAGGTTTTGTACCTCCAATTCCAACAGTGGGATCTTTGACACCTGGGTACACTTGAGGTCTGGCATCTGCTTGAACTGTAGTGGCAGACCCTTTTCCACTATCTCCAGCACCCACTTGTCCGACGGAATGAGGGACCAGTGCCAAAGATAGTGTGAGAGTCTGCCTCCCATCAGAAGCGAGGAGGCGACCTGGGCACTCACATCAGGACTTAGATTGCGAGGCAGATGGCTGGGTAGGGGTAGCTCTTCTTTGGCCCCTTCTGCCCCTGCCTCTGAAAGACCCCCTGTACTGACTGAAGTCAGATTGGGGATAGGGATTGTGAGGCATGGGAACACAACTTCTGCCCCTACCACCCCTGGGACGGGATCTCTGAGGGGTGGTGGGCTTAGGTTTGGACGAGTGGCTCTGCCAAGAGACCCTGTACTCATTGACTTTTTTCATGTAATCAGACAACATATTCTGATTACAGGAAAAATCCATGGCCTTGTTCCGAGTGTCTGTGGTTAAATTGGTTGTTCTACGCCAGAAAAGCATCTCAGAGAGATGGCACGGGCCATCGCCCTAGAGGCTGCATCATTGCTGTCATCTGCCATGTGGAATTGGTACTTAGTAGCGTCCAGGGCAGTTTTTGACATATCCACCAGCTCCTGCACCATAGAATCTGATCCGCTGCAAGCGATGGCCAGGACAGATTTCCAAAGGGCTTTCTGATATTTGGCTGTGAACACCACATACGAAGAAAGTCTGAGAAGCAGGGAAGCTGTGGCATACATTTTCTTTGCTATGAAGTCAATTTTCTTGGAATCCTTGTACGGGGGGAAAAGGGGGACAAGGAGACTCCAGCTTTCTCACAAGCTGCCTGCTGCACTACACTGTCATGGCTAGGGTGTGCAGACAGGAACTCGGTACCATTTTTAGACAATCTACAGTATTATCAATCCGCTTATCAACCCATGTTACTAAAGTGAGGTGTTGAAGCACCTTCATGGTATTTTTTTTAAATGCATTATAGATAGGGACGACCAAGGTGATGGGAGTTGAAAGACCTCTCATCTCCCTATAATCTTCGTCTTCATCGACATCCTGGTTGGGCTCCTGCATAGGGAGGTTCAGGGTGTCCAGCATATTTTGTATAAATGTAAACATAGAGGAGGAATCCTCCTGGTCTCCCGGGGGATCCCCAAGATGAGGGTCCAGGGACTCCTGGGGCTCAAGGCCCTCAAAATCCATGTTAGGGGCATCATAAAATTGTTCTCCATCATCTGCGTCACCCTCACAGTCTACAGAAGAGAGAACTGTGGAAGAGTGCTTGCCAGCCCCAGTAAATAAAGGACCCATCTTTTGTAGGGTCTGAAACAGTTGCCATGCTTTTTCCATATCTTGCACTGACGGAAGAACCTGCGCAGACTTTGTAAGTGCTTTGTTTTTTCTGTATGCTTTAAGCTGCTTGTTGTCTCGCTATTAGCTTCCCCAGGAGCAACAGAAGCATTTTTGTCTTGACAGAGTTTCTTCTTAGCCACTTCATCAGAGACTTGATCAAGGTTCCATTTTTTTTCACTTCTATCGTTTTTTAATTTGTGAGGAACTTCATCTTTGGAAGTTTTATTTTTTGGCTGGGATCTGGAGGGTTCCTCAACATCTCTGCTTTAATTATTAGTATTTTTGGATGGCCCCTTGTTGGGAGCCTTTGATTTATCCTCAGCCATAATAATCAAAGGTTTGTCTGCTATGTTTGCCAATTTAAGCAATGCAAACCAGTCCTGGACCTTACAAATTGAGTGCAGGTTTCTGTGAAAATGCCTCCGGCCAGTCCTGCCCCAGTTAATTAACTCTGTCCATTACTAGTGCCTTTTTTTTTTCCAGTTGTAGAACTGGGATCTATACCAGTGCCAATCTTAATAGAAACCCCAGTAATACTGGTCAACTGCGCACAGGTGGCTGCTGGACCCTTATGGACAGTCCTGTGAAAGATGATACCTTAACTTATTTTTCTCATAATTGCCACTCTTGAAAGAAACCGCCAGGCACTGTTAAGGTTTGAACTCCACTGCAGGTGCCTCGCGGTACAACCCACGAGGTCTGAGGTAAAAACAAGGCAACTGTCCCTAATTCGACAGTTCCCACAAGAATTTGATCAAAAGAGAAGACCCATCAAAATTAAGCATCCGCAATAAATTTAGCGTTAAAATGAACAGTCGCAGTAAAAATAAAGTCAAAATAGCGCAGTTGCGCTAAAAATAAAAAAATTGGGCTGTCCCCAGTGGTGCTGAAGGTTGAGGCACTGGATGCCACACCTCGCCCCATGCTGGTGACTCGGGAACGGACTCGGGTCACCTGGGGTCGGGCAGGGTGGAGAGGATTGAGATCCAGAACTGCCTCCTCCAGGGGGAGAGGGGTCACCAGCTGGCACGTTTGTGACCTCTGGCGGAGGCTGGGGGTGGTGCGCTGGCACTGCTCGGAAGAGGGTGAACTTGGGGCATGGTGCCAGGAGGGAGCGCGTGAGGATGCGTGCACATGCCCCCTCCATTGGAGTCATTGCACACCCCAGTTCATGTCAACCCAGAAACAGGGAAAATGGCACCGGTCGTGGCAGCTTGATGGCCGTTCAGCGGGGACACCCTGCTTCGGGGGCTCACTGCAGTTACTGGATCCTGTGTCAGTGGAGACAAGGGGGGCCTCTTCACCGCCCCGCTCCGGGGGTATGCAGTGGAGCCCAACTAGGAGCCGAGGCGATCTGGACGGCGGCTGGAGGATGTGGAATGCCTGGACGTGGATGGCAGACGGTAAGAAAATAAAAAACGTTAAGAAAAAAAAAATTAGCGTGGCACTAACAAAAATGTAAAACTTTCCCTCAGCACACTATTAAAAATGAAATATGAGGAAAACTGTACCCAGATAAGCACTAGGAGGCTTTCAACAAGGAAAACTGAGAGGCACCTCAGGGGCACAGGCATAGCCACCGACACGCCAGGCACACCATGGCGTGCTAAACATCAGTGGGTGGGTATCAGAAACCGGCTGGTGTGTCAACATTTCTTTGTTTGGGTGCTTTTTATTTTCACGGGCTTTCCTAGCCCCTCAGTCAGTTTCAACTTTTTTTTAGGGGGTTGGGTATAAACCTCTGACGTGCCCCATCGGAACGGAGTGAGATATAGCTTGCCCCGTCTCAATCAGGTCCGCTCTCAAACAAAGGAGGCATGCCTAGCAAGGGGGCGGGTTGCACGGGCTCTTTAAATGCCCTGGAAACTAGCGTCTGGTCTGTTCTTTTCCTGGTGGTCCCTGGGCTTGAAGGAACTTTGTCCGTTTACGGTTTGGAGCTTAGGAGTCCGGTTCGGAAGTTAAACAAGCAACCAGAGGGAACTAACTTGGTGGAAGCTTGGACTCGGAGGAGTGAGCGCTTCGGGAACTGGGAGGGCAGTTACTCTGTGAGGTTGGTTCGTTGGTTGCAGCAGGCACAGCAGTCCTCCTAGTACGCACCGCAGTTAGTAAACTTGGACCAGGACGATGAGACTCGAGAGGCCAAGGAAGTCGGGGAGAAAGCTAGTTCTGTCTGTGGGGAAGAGTTAAAGAGCTGCCTTTAAATCATTCCTCACTGTCTCATTCTGTGCCAGTTCTCCCGATTCGGAGGCTGTGTGGCAGACGCTGAGAGTTGGCTGGGGTACAAACTGTCTGTGTGGCTCATGACTGCGGTTGGTGCAGTTTTTAGGAAGTTGACGGCGGCGAGTGAAAGAACAGAATCTGTGCCACGGCCCCCTGCTGAGTGCCACACTGATAGACTACTGCCCAGACTGCCTGCAGCGCAGCCCAAGTCTACTCGACGCCGGTCGGTCGAGGGAGCTTTGCTGCGCCTGCCCTGCACGCCAGTCGCCAGCCCAGAAGTTGGAAACGAACTGCTGGTCCACAGAGAGTGGAGGGGAGAGGAGACTAGCTGAGTGAGGCAAGGGTCAGCAGCAGCTGAGTGAGCACTGCAGCAGGTGAGGACTCACTGAGGGTGAGTAAACGAGTGGGACACTGGGATTGGGACCTTGGCTGCAAACATGCAGTGTTACTTTTATACTTTATACTCATCATACTGTTTTTTGGGGACCTAAATTGTGCTTGTTGGTTTGACTGAGCTGTGGTAAAAACAAAGAAATTTATGCTCGGTATCAGTTTGTTTTAGTGGGTGGTTTGGGCCATTTGGCATTTTCTTTACACGTGTATTTTTTACCTGCTCCAACTTCACAATATTTATGGTATTTCTAATTCAGGTGAGATTCACATGAAATGCAATTGCAAGTATATTGACTTTTGGGGGCAGTCAAAGTATTTTTTCAGTTGCTTGTGCTTTTTGTCAATTTGAGACAAAGGTGCCACCTTTTTGGGCATTCCAGGGTATTTCTCTGTGATAGATACTTTGAATGTTATACTGCTTTACAGTGATATGACTTGGCTGTTTGTGGGTATGATCATTTTCACCTGTGGATTCAAATGGGGATTCAGGCTTTCTGTCATTATTTGTTGTTGTTGCTTTGTAGTGTGCAGTCTGTGTGTGTATGTGGCCAGTTACTGTAGATTTTAAACTTCACACTATCTTTCTGGGGCAGGGTACAGTTTACTTTGACTGCTGCCTTTTTTCCACATATATGTAACACAAATTACTTACAGTTGCTTTTTCATGCTACTTTTTTTCCCCCGTTCTAGGAACAGGATGAGGGCTGCTATGTCTACAGTGCTTGTGTGGAGGCATCACCTCACAGGTCTGTGAATGGTTATTATGTGGCTCAAACAGAGGCAGTTAGCATGCAGGTGCAGCTTGTGGGAGTTGAACCTTTCTACTTTGGATGCACCAAGCTCACTTGCAAGTTTTACTGTCCTGTCTTGTTTTCTGAATTGCTTGGTTTTACAGTGGCCATCTCTGGGATGGGTTTTGCGTTTCTATATCTGGGAGGTATTTTGGGGTGCTGAATGTTTATTTTGTGCCACTACTTGTACTCACCTGCTGTAGTCTGAATCACTGTTTGAGTCGATCTGTGGTAATCATCTTTTTAAGGTGTCAAAATATTCCGTTGTAAGGGAAGAAACAATTACTTTTGATAAATTACGGGCCTAAATTCTCCAACGGGCCAGCACTGGATATAGGCTTGGAAAATTTGGAACTATTACAGTGATTTTTAACAAGTTGATGGGACTCCAGAATATTTACTGTTAGTCATTTTATGACTTAAAAGATATAAACGAGTTTTGATCCTATATATTCCTAATAGACTCCCAGGTGAACAGAGCATTGAACTTTTATTTAATGAATGGATTCCCGAGTTTACTGGAGCCACATTTACCTATTTGTATCTAGAGTGTTTGTATCCAAGAGTGGTTGAATATATTTGTAATTGCATGCTTTTAACCATTTAGCCACTGCTTTTTGTTCATTTTGCACGGTTAGTCTTCACAAGGCGCTTCAGTAATGTGTTAAAGTATTACTGTGGTGGGGTGGTGTACAGAGGTAAATGAAATTACAGATGTAACTTCACTGACTGTCACAGCAGGCAAATGATGAACTACACATTGTGGCATCCTAAGTTTGCAGTTGTCAGCACCAGGATAATGCTTTATTGTAATTATCAAAATGAACACGTAATGCTAAAATACCACAGGGCCTATGGTTGAGGCTGCTGCAGCCTGCTGTTAATGCTTTATGCTGCCCATGAAAAGCGGGTGATGTGCTTATTTGCTAGTGTGATTTATTTATGAAAAGTGCTCGTTTTAATACAATTACACTAAAAGCATTATCTAGGTGGTGCTGATGCTGCAAAAATCAGGCAGCCAAAATGTGCAGTTATCATTATCTTTACATAACTTGGAAATTAAGACTTTTTTGGGGGGGTTAATTCATTGTGTGGCAAAGTGGTGCTGGGTGTCGGGGGGTGGGGAGTAGTTACATAAGAACTTACCGTGCAGGCCCACCGGCGCAGCAGTTGGATTTCCATTTGCTGTGCCGGCGACCCGGGTTCGGAAACGGACTCGGGTCGCTGAAGGGCCAGCCGGGGGAGAAGGATGGAGCGTCCTTGGGACTGCTCTCCTTCTCCTGGGGGAGGGTGGTGATAGTGCCCGGTGCTCAACAGACGCCCGCGGAGGCCGGGGGTACCGCAGCTACCGACGCTTGAAGAATTCGGGGGGGGGGCGGGGAGGATGCAGGACGTCATTGCATGTCCCCGCCTCCTCCACACAAAAGGAGGAAGAAAAACACCCTGCTCCTGTTGCCTTGATAACGCCTGCTCCGGCTGCAAATTGGCTCTCTGGCCGACTCCCGCCTTTCCCGTGTTTGCAGCACCCTTGTCCCCAGGGCACTGTGACCCTGCCCGGGGGGGGGGCAAGCCAGGGGGTTCAGGGAGGGCGGCTAATAGGAGAAGCTGCAGCCGGAGTCCGTGACCAGGCAGATAGTCCGGCGGTAGGGAACATGACCAAAAATACAGAATAAAAAAAAAAAAAAAAGAACTTACCATAATGGTAGATCTTCGAGAGAGGCTTTTACAGTAGGTATTCACATATAGGAGGGGCCCCGACGCCTGGCGGCTTAGTCCTATATATGAATACCCACTGCGAGAGCCCTCTCGAAGTAAGATCTGCAGTTAAGATGAAAGTTAGTTGTTTCTACAAGGTATGGTAAAAATAAATGTTGTCCTTGGGCTCCATGAGCCTACCAGAGGGGGTAGGTGGTTATGACCCGAGACCTGCTCAGAGGAATAGAAATAGTCCACCCATGATGTTGCACAATGAGTGCTTGCACCCTAATGTTACTGTTGGCAATGTGTACATTTCAAAGAAGTACATTAAAGATAATGAACTACACATTGCGGCAGTCTAAATTTGCTGTCTGCACCAGCGCAATGCTTTACTGTAACTTTTAAAACAAGCACTTAATGATAAAAGTAACACCATAGGGCCAGACAGAAGTTAATGCTGCCCATGAAAAGCAGGTGATGTGCTATATTTGCTAACTTGTTACTTTCTGTTTTGATTTATTAATACAATTACAGTAAAGCTTTACCCAGGTGCTGACTGCTGCAAAATTAGCCAGCAAAAAATGTGCAGTTCACAATTTTTAAATGGTACTTGAACTGAACTGAAACTTTGGGACAGTTGCTTCATTTGGCTCGGTAACTCATTTGGCTCTTAAATTATAATTATCCACTGCCACAGTGATTAAGTTGGAAACATCTTTCCAACATGTAAACGAAACCCAGCTCATCTGCAAACTTCCTGCCGCAGAAGCTCCCTAAAATGGCGGCTACATCAGTACGCGATGACATAATGTGAGAGACAGCGCTCAGACGTGATAATGCAGGATGAATGCTTCCCCTTCAAATACTTTACCTGTGCAGGTGTGGCAACTGATTTCACAGCTGCACAGGTAAAGGATTTGAAGGGGAAGCATTTGGTTAAGGTAATCACATACTTTATATAAATCCCCATTCATCCTGCATTATTGCGTCCGAGCACTGTCGTTCACATTATGTCATCTTGTACTGACGCAGCCGCCATTTTAGGGAGCTGTGATGTGTGGTTTTGACCAATGCTGCCTACTAGAGTGGGAGGTATATTTTCTTTCTCTTCTTATTTTTGGTTTCTTGGGACAGTACATGGGAGTCTTTCAGTTTGCATCCCTTTGGACAGTGGCTCTAGCAGTGTACTTTGTGGAGTTCCTAGCATTTGGCTTTTTTGTCTAATACTACTGCTTCGGGAAAGGAAATGATACAAAGATGAGAGAAGGTGCCCAGCTGGGACTTTAACCAACCCAGACTACCCAGAACAGCATTCAGATTGTGGTACTACAAATACTTAAATATAGTAATCACACTAGAGTGGCGTGCTGTGCATGTTTATGCAACCCATACTAGTAGTGTATGCATTTCTTAAATATGCACACAGCACGTATGCAATTGTTACAAGTAAATATTTGTGGTGCCATTGGGTTGTGCATTTGAGTACTCTGCTGGACAGCCCAGGATCCAGGCCAGTTGTCTTGGTGCAACTGGACCAGTATTCATGGTGGCCTGGGTTCAAGTCCCAGCTGAGGCACTTTCTCGCTTCTCTGTTTGAGTGAGTTACATAAATATGCACACAGCACTCCTGTGTGATTGTTGCAAGTAAATATTTGTGTTGCCACTGGGTTGTTTCCCTAGCAGTCTGTTGCCCCTTACCCCTGACCTCCTGAATTCCCTTGTCTATCCCATGCATTCCTAAATCCTGTGATTGTTTCAGCCCCCACTACTTCCTCCGGCAGGGTGTTCCACTTGTCCACCACTTCTTCTGTGAGGAAAATCTTCCTTGCATTTCCTTTGAATCGCCCTCCCTCCAGGTTCATACCATGCCCTCTAGTCCTGGACCATCTCTTGCGCTGTAAATAGTGTGTTCCTGTACCCTGTTCTCCCTGTAAGATACTTGCATGTCTCTATCATATCCCATCTGTCTCCCTCTTCTCCTCCAGGAAGTGCATAAGTCCTTCAACCTGTCCACGTAAGACTTGTGATGCAAGCCATCCATCTTTGTTCTCCTCTGAACCTTCTACCCTATGTCCTTACATAGGTATGGTCTCCAGAATTGTACACTGTATTTCAGGACATCCCTAACTAGTGTCTTCTATAGTGGAATTATGACCTCCCTTTGCCAACTGCTGATGCCCCGTCCTATGCAACCCAGCATCCTATTTGCTTTATCTGCTGCCTTGTTGCACTGTTTCCCTACCTTGATGTCATCCCTTTCCTGCTTCATGTATGATATATCTTTACCACCCCCAATATGTTCCTGGGTTTTTGTGCACCATATGCGTAATCTTGCACTTTGCTTCTTATTAACTGCCAAACTCCTGACCATTCAAGTTTCAGCACTAGTCTACACCCTCTGGTGTGTCAACTCTGTTACACAGCTTTGTCATCAGAGAACTGGTAAATTTGTCCTTCCAGGTCCTGCACACTGTCACTGAAGATGCAGAATGGGACCAGTCCCAGCACTGATCCCTGACATGCCCCACTGGTCACTCTTTCCTCAGTGGAGCAACTGCCATTTACCACCATCCTCTGTCCTGCCACCTTTCCAGTTACCTACCCACCACACAACTGTCCTATCTACTCCCATATTTCCCAGTCTCACAGAGGTCTATTCACACACTCCACACTAGGCATGCCACCACACAAACAGGTGGCAGACTAACAGACTGGCCTTTGGTTACAGTATTGCACTGTCACAAGGCTCTGTACCTCATCAAGGCAGCCAGTCCCACAGAGGTCCATTCACAGTTTGTTTAATGGCCTATGTGGCAGTGTTGAAAGGCCTTGTTGAAGTCCACATAGGCCACGTCCACTGTTCTCCCCTGATCTATTTCCCTTTTCACTCAGTTGAAAAGTTCAGTGAGGATGGTTTGACATGACATCCCCCTGGTGAAACCATGCAGCCTTGGGTCCTGTAGTCAGTTGCCAACCAGATGTTCCACCAATCTCTCTGGTAGTGCTTCCATGATCTTCCCCACTACTGAGGTGATGCTGGCTGATCTGTAGTTCCCCTGCTTAGTTCTCTTAGTTAAATGCACCCCAGGGTTCTATCTGGCCGCATTGCTTTATCAACTTATTCCTTCCAGTACCTTCGGACTCTCTCACTTAAAGGGACTTGTCTATTTCGGCACTATTCCTGCCACTTGTTCAGGCCCATTACCCTCTACTCAACATGGTGTGTTCTCCTAGGTCCTCCCACCGGCTGCTGCAATATGTGCACGAGTGAGGAATCTGCGATTATGAAACATGTAAAACATTACAGGCCAGTCCGTCACCAAGTGGGGCCACATTTTCTTTCTCATCGGCCAAGTAGCTGCATGGAGTTGTGGAAAATTGCACATATGGAAATCCAACCGCTGTGCCAGCCATCTGCATGTTTCTGATGGTAAACAGCACAAAATATAGTTTTGGGTTGGTCTAAGCTTTAACTATTATAAACTTCAAGACCCCACGTCTTCTGGAGGAATTAGTGTCTTACTGCACTTAATGTTTACTGTTGGTCAGTGTGTAAAACTGAATTGTGTGCATGCATGCGCATTTGCAATACAATAGTTCTTCCACCCTCTGCAAGTGATGTATTTTTCCTTCCCGTTTCTCCAATTTCCACTAACTGGAGTGCATAACTACATAATGTCTCTTTACGGGTCTACATATGGGTGTCCATGAGTGTGTGGCACTAAGTGCAGTAGTACAGTCAGTCGGAATAATCAAACAAAATGCATCAAAATGTTTGTTCAGGGTCACTGGCTAACACCATAGACTTGTGTTCAAACTACTCTATGTATGTCACATGTCGTCGTTACACGACAACTTAAAACACGCTTCTCCACTTGAAGCAATCTGGCGCTGGTTATTCATGGGTTGGCTGGTAGAACTGTACTGTGGGTAATGTCACCACAACACATCCATGGATTTCAGTCGGCCTGGGCGTGTCCAGCGGATGGTGGGCATTGTAGTTCCTGTAAGAGAACCATGTTAAATCATCCAAAACTCGTAATTTGATTTCATATACATTGTTTAACTGGAGGAGTTGCTAGGGACCTCTGAAAAGGATTCTCAGAAAAATTAATCCTGCTTGTACTGATCTTTATGGACTGTTAACCATGGACTGTTAACCAATAAGTGCTACACACAGATGCCAACCGTCATATCATGGTATTGTAAAAGGTTTGTTTAAATGCTGTGGGTAGTAAGAACTCTGCATACATTTAAACACAATGCAGACAGCAATGAGGGCACCCCATACTCTAAACGGACTATTAGTAATTGAGTTTGCCAGAGTTGCGAATTCGCAGTAGTTACCCCTCTTTGGATTCTTCACTTAATAAGTTGGAATGTTTACCAATTTTAAAGATGCCAGCTCCTGTTCACAGCAGCACAGATTGGCCGATCCCACTGCATGAGTTCAGTTTTGCAGTTCTTGATGAAGACATTTCAGCACTATAAAGTCAGGCTATTAAGTAGTTTTATGTTTGCCTTATAAAAGGGGTGCAGAGTGCTTGTGGAAGCAGCGCTGACTACACATCTGGAGCAGAAGCTAGTGTTTAGATATCCCTGTTCTCCAACTATTGCATCAAGGTACAGTGCAGGCCTTCAACCTCCCCTTCAAGCATCTGCTATAGTTGCATGTGTTTCTAACATTTCTATTCGTACTTCTATTGCATTTGCAGGGGCTACCCTTTTAAGTAACAAAATGGAGGCCGGAAAATGCAAGCAGTCATCTGGAGCACAAGTCTGAAAGACAAAATGTGCCAGAATGGAGGAAATGACAAAAATGTCTAGGGTGATGCAGTCCTTCCTCACAAGAGGTGCATCTACCACTGGGTAAGAAATGCACCATACTTAAACTGATTACAATGAGTACTGGTAATCAGTCGCTCAGCACATGCTAAAGTAAACATTTCTGTTTCATGGTTGGTAACGCAGAGGTACAGCATAGAAGTGCAACTGAGACATTGGCTAACTGTGCACCGCTAATTAGAGAGGAACATCTAGTTGAAGATTCGACCTTGCAGGCTGTTCTTGATGAAGCGAATGTTGCCTGCCAGATACTGGATACCTCTGCAGAATTTACCCTTGACAACATCCAGACAATCAGCAATTCCATGGAAGAATCTGCCATGGAAGCCGACCAGAATCAAAACATATTCCAGGAAGATCATACTGTTGAAACTGACCAGGCTACCAGCTGTTCCCTGAAAGAAGCAAGTGTTGAGGATATCCCAACAAACATCTCCCAGGAACCGGACCAGCATCCTTGTAGTGCAGAAGACATTGGCTGTTTTGATCGGGCACAGCTCACAGATGCTCTGAAGAAGCAAATTCTGGAAACAGTGGCTACCACCACCAGGTTTTCAGTTTCCAGGACGTCTAATGGGTCCTGAAGGTCCCAGCCAGCATTTCAGGCATTTTAATGCACAGCTTTTGCATGATTACAGATTTGCAAGATATTCAAAGCAGTTGGACGGTGTATTCTGTGCTCCTTGCTTTGTATTTAGTTCCAGTTGCATGCTTCTGGAATCTACATCACTGAGGGATTGGTCCAATGGGAAGAAGACTCTGGAAAGGCACAGCAAATCAAAGGACCATGGGAATGCTGTTGGTAAAGCAGATGCATTTCTCTCTGTTTGTGCTGGTAAGTTGAGAACTGCTAGCCAGTCTTTCCTCGAGTGCACCAACAAGATGGCAGAGACGACCATGCATGTTCTACATCGGCTTATTCAGATTATCCTCTTTTGTGGAGTGAAAAACATTGCATGATGAGGCAAATCTAGGCTGCTTGGCAACTTCAATGCCATGGTAAATCACACTGCAGAGCTGGATCCGGAGCTACAAGAACACCTTAAAGCAGCTCTGAGGAATGTCACGTACGTCACCACAAATTCAAAATGAATTGATAAGGGTAATGGGACAACAAATACAGAGAAAAATCAAGCCGAGTGGTACAGCTTCATAGCAGATGGTACTACAGACATATCTACAAAGGAACAGATCTCTTTATCTGTGCGATATGTACATCGTGACCTTTCCGGGAATGTCAAAATTCGTCAAGATTTTGTTGAATTCACGGAAGGTTTTTACAACACCGGTCACGGCCTTGCAGAACTGTTCCTGTGGCAGTTAACAGCTTGGGGCATGGATCTAACGCTAATGAGAGGACAAGGCTACGACAAAGGCAGCAACATGAGTGGAAGATTCAATGACGTTCAAGCAAAGATAAAGGATGTAGCCCCAGAAGCAATGTACACTGTTTGCAAGGCTCACAGCCTGAACACTGCAATTGTTCACTCATGTTCCACAAGACAAATAACAAATATGTTTGATACGACAAAGAAAATAAATAATCTCAACACTGAAATCCTCTTATAAGCGCCATAATGCTTTTGTATCAGAGCTCAGAGAATTCCGCAATCTCCCATCTGACTACGATGATGAGCCCACAGACCGTATTTCATCGATTCCTGCAGCTGGAAACACCAGATGGATGAGCCAAACTGATTCCCTGGCAAGGTTCAAAGACAAATTTTTAGTGGTAGTTAGCATACTTGAAAAAATAGCAGAGTATGACAGTGAAGGGGACAGATTGTTAGCCACAATATTGAGATTTGACTTCCTTGTGACACTGTGTAATGTGGATTTTGTTTTGGTCAGAACAAAACCACTACATTTTTACTTGCAACGGGTCAGCATTGATCTAATTCAGGCTTCTGAAGAAGCCTCCACAGTTATTCAAAGACTGAAGGACATGCGGGAGAGTTCAGAGAGGGCATTTAGGGAGCTACAGTATATCGCAATGTTGTGGCTTTGGCAGACACTGCATGTATTGAAGAGTCAGTACCCCGAATATGTGGAAGACAAACACAACGCAATAATATCAATGCTACCACCCCCAAAGAATGCTACAGGCGTAAGATATTTATTCCATTTTTAGACCATGTGATTTCAGAGCTGCAGGAGCAACTAATAGACTGCCGCCCTCGGTTCCTTGCCTAATATCTTGTTCCAAAAAAAATTGGGTTTCTGCAGGAGGCACAGACAGCAGACTTGTTTGCTGCTTACCAGACTGATCTAAGCAGCTTGGAAGACCTGGAACTGGAACGATGGAACGCAAAGTGGCACAGTGTACCATTAGCAGATAGACCTGATTCAATTCTGACAACCTTACAACAACTGAATCCAGATCTTTATTCAAACCTAAATGCAGCCTTATCGGTCTTGGCCACCATGCCAGTCAGTGTGGCGAGCGCAGAAAGATCATTCAGTGCCTTGAGGAGGCTCAAGACCTGGCTCAGAAGCAGCAGGAGTGAAGAACGCCTTACAGGACTTGGTCTTCTACATACACATCAAGACACTGAAATTGACGTAGATCAGGTTCTCAAAGACTTCAATCCATGCAGGGACAGAAGGTTTTCGAACACTTAATGGAACACCAATTGAGTTGTGCCACGGAAACATCTAGTGATCGTACATGGGGATTGGGAACCAAGATAACATCTGGTGTATCTGGAAGGCAAAGGCTGTAGGAAAAAGGGAACAAATGTCCTGTACAAGCATTGTTGATGTACGTCACAATGCAGAATGTGCAGCCATATGGTAAGACGAGAGGGAACAAATATCCTGTACAAGCACTGTGGGTTTACATCGCAATGCAGAACGTGCAGCCACATGGAAAGACGAGAGGGAACAAATGTCCTGTACAAGCTTTGTGGGTTTATGGCCAATGCAAACTGGAAGCTTTTGTACACATAGGCAACCAAACACAGAGGTATGGGGCTCTGTGCAAATGGATTAGGTGACTGTTGCAGTACAGAGCACCAGCGAGTTTGCCTCATCCCTCTTTACCGTGCTGTAACATACTGTGGGTATGTATTGAGTTGGTGACATTTACTGCGGCTATTCCTGGGCTGCAGCAGTACATGACTACTTTTTAGTTGGAGTGTGAGCTCAGCTCTTTGGTTTGTTGTTTTGCTGGCTTCTGTGCTTGTGTGGTGTCTTCAGTGTAAGAGTACATACCATGCTTGGGTGGTATGGGGCTCTTTGTAGTAGTTGACAATTGCAGGATCTCATCCAGAGGTATGGGGCTCTTTGTTGTGAATGGTTTAGGTGATGGTTACAGTACTGGAAGCAAAACCGGAGCACCATTGAGACGCTGGATCTCTTTACTGTAATCCACTGTGGGTATGTTTGAGTTTGTGACTATTACTGGGCTGCAGTACATGACTGCCTTTTTTTTTTCAGTAGAAGTGGAAGCTCGCTCAGCTGTTTGCCATCTTCTGAGAATGCATGCTCGCTGTTCAGTGGAAAAGTGGACATACCATGTTTGGGTGGTATTGGGCTCTGAGGGGCGGAGCAGTTTAAAATTGATCCAGAACCAAACCCAGAGGTATAGGGCTCTTTGGTGCAAACGGTTTAGTTGATGGTTGCAGTACTGGAAGCAAAACCAGAGCACCATCGAGGTTACCCTAACCCTCTTACTGCAATCTACTGTGGGTATGATAGCGTTGACTTGTTACTGCGGCTACTATTGGGCTGCAGTATGACTGATTTTTGGTGGGAGCTGTGTGTGTGTGTGTGTGTGTGCGCGAGTGCGTGTGTGTGTGCATATAAGAATGGACCTCTGTGGAACTGGCTACCTTGATGAGGTACAGAAGCTTGTCACAATGCAATATTGTAACCAAAAGCCAGTCTGTTAGTCTAACACCTGTTGGTGGTGGTGGTGGCATGTCTAGTCTAGTCTAGTCTAGTGTAGAGTGTAGAGTGAGTGAGTGAGTGAGTGTGTGTGTGTGTGTGTGTGTGTGTGTGTGAGTGAATGGACCTCTGTGGGACTGGCTACCTTGATGAGGTACAGAGGCTTGTTACAATGCAATATTGCAACCAAAAGCCAGTCAGTTAGTCTGACACCTGTTGGTGGTGGTGGTGTGGTTTTGGCATGTCTAGTGTAAAGAGTGTGTGTGTGTGTGTGTGTGTGTGTGTGTGTGTGTGTGAGAATGGACCTCTGTGGGACTGGCTACCTTGGATGAGGTACAGAGGCTTGTCACAATGTAATATTGTAACCAAAAGCCAGTCTGTTAGTCTGACACCTGTTGGTGGTGGTGGCACATCGTGGTAGCGTGGTGGTGGTAGCACGTCTAGTGTAGAGTGTGTGAGTGTGAGAGAGAGTGTGTGTGTGTGTGTGTGTGTGGACCTCTGTGGGACTGGCTACCTTGATGAGGTACAGAGGCTTGTCACAATGCAATATTGTAACCTAAAGCCAGTCAGTTAGTCCGACACCTGTTTAAAGTGGCGGCAAGTCTAGTGTAGAGAGTGTGTGTGTGTGTGTGTGTGTGTGAATGGACCTCTGTGGGACTGGCTACCTTAATGAGGTGCAGAGGCTTGTCACAATGCAATATTGTAACCAAAAGCCAGTCTGTTAGTCTGACACTTGTTGGTGGTGGTGTGGTGGTGGTGGTGGCATATCGTGTGTGTGTGTGTGTGTGTGTGTGTGTGTGTGTGTGTGAGTGAGTGAGTGAATGGACCTCTGTGGAACTGGCTACCTTGATGAGGTACAGAGGCTTGTCATAATGCAATACTGTAATCAAAAGCCAGTCTGTTAGTCTGATACCTGTTTGTGGTGTGGGCAGTGGTGTGCTGGCATATAACACAGAAAATGACGCTAGCATCGGGTGCGAGGGGCAAGGACATTGGGGGAGGGATAGTCTCACCCTAACGCGGGGTAGCAGTGAGTCCACTTGGTGTGCAGATCACAAATTCCTGGCTAAACCCCTGCTCAGGGGCAATGTTGCTCAGTCCAGCGGAGAAAAAATTCTGAAGCCTTCAGCATCTCTCACTCATCTCACTCCCCTTCCTGTTTTTTGACTGGCTATGGCCCTAAGCTCATTTAAATACAAATTATCTTAAAAGGCACACCTCCAGGGCAGTTGCACCTAATCAGCTAACTGCTAAAGTTACTGATGCTAAAGGACTCTTGGGGTAAGAATCAAACATTTTTTGATCAGCAAATATTGCTAATCAAGTTTCCAAATCTAATGTATGCCTTGAAGCAGGCAAGGCAGTGAGGGAAGCAAAGGAAAAGTGGAAAGAATTGCCAAAGGGGTCACTAAGGGGGATAAGATTTTCTTCAGATACACAAGTAAGAAGAGAAAAGAAAAGCAAGGGGAATGATAGTGAGGATTAGAAGGGAATAAGAGGAAGACTGAGCAGAAGAGGACCAAGAAAAAGAAGGCATCCCACACAGGTATTTCTGCTCAGTCTTCAGTCAAGGAAGGGGACAGACAACCAGGGAATAGCAGGAATAGAGGGAAGCGGATACAAGTCCATTTTCAGAAGAGAGAGTCCGGAAGGACTTGCAGCTCTAAAGGTGGACAAAGCTATGGGACCAGATGGGATACATCTAAGGGTTCTAAAGGAACTTGGGGAGGCGCTAGCTACCCCAACTGATAGCCTTGTCCAACAGTCCACTGGAAACAGGCGTGGTTCCGGAAGACTGGAGAACAGCTGGTGTGGTCCATCTACATAACAGCAGCAGCAGGGAGCAGCTAGCATGTACAGGATGGTCAGCCTCACCTCCACGATGGGGAAATTAATGGAAACCCTGCTAAAAGAAAGGCTGGTATTGTATCTTGATTCCAATGGATTGCAAGACCACAGGCATCATGGATTCACTGGGGGGGGGGGGTGTCATGTCAAACAAATCTGACTGATTTCTTTAACTGGGTGACCAGGGAAATAACTCGGGGGAAGGCAGTGAATGTGGCCTATCTGGACTTCAGCAAGGTCTTCGACACTGTACCACTCAGGAGGCCGATAAAGAAACTTGAGCAGCCTGGAAGTGGGATCCAAAGTGGTGAACTGGGTTAGAAACTGATTAACAGAAAGGAGACAGAGGGGGGTGACAAATGGCATTCACTTAAATGATGTAGGAATGACAGGTGGAGTGCAGCAGGGCTCAGTACTAGGACCAGACCTCTTCGATGTCTGCATAAGTGACATTGCTAAGGAACTGGAAGGAAAGGTATGCCTTTTTGCACATGATACCAAAATATGATATAGGGTGAACACACAGGAAGGGGTGGAGGGAATGAGCACGGATCTATGGAAACTCGAGCAGTAATCTAAAGCATGGCAGTCGTTCAATGCCAAAAAGTGCAAAATCATGCACCTTGGGTACAGAAAACCCAGGTGCTGAATATATGAAGGGGAGAGAGCTCCTGACAGTCACTAAACAGGAAAGTGACCTTGGGGTTATCTTATCTGATGACCTCAAGGTGGCAGGGCAGTATGACTAAGCAGTGGGTAGGGCTAGTGGGTTGCTGGGATGCATAGAGAGGGGTACATCCAGAAGGAGAAGGAAGGTCATGTTGCCACTCTGTCGCTTGCTGGTGAGATCCCACCAGGAATACTGTGTCCAGTTTTGGAGGTTGCACATCAAAGAAGACCTAGACAAGGTAGAAGCAGTCAAAAGAAGCTCTACAAGGAGATACTGATGGATCTCAACATGTACACCCTGAAAGAGAGAAGAGCAAGCGGTGACATGATACAGACCTACAAGTACCTCACAGGGATGAACAGGGTGAAGGAGGTCAGTCTCTTTCAATTGAGAAGGATCACCAGAACCATGGTGCATGCAATGGAGCTGGAGATGGGAAGTTAAAGAAAGATGTGAGGAAATATTTCTTCACTGAAAGGGTGGCAGACACCTGGAACAGACTGCCAGTGAAAGTGGTGGAGGCAAAAACAGTGGGGGACTTCAAACATGTTTGGGATACACAGAGGGGTGGTATCAGAAAATAGTCAGGCAGGAAGGAGGGTTGCAGGAGACCAGTTGGGGTCTGTGGAGACAGATTAGACTGGGAACATAGGGACAGAGTGGGTGGTCCAAGCTGTCCTTTTCTGCCGATAAATTCCATGTATCTATGTAACCGGTGATCAAAATCAGTTTTGGCATGATTGGGAGGAGAGTCCGAAGGCAAAGATTCCTGGGGTTCTCCCACCACACACGAGTCTGCTTTACAGTCTGGAGCAACAAAATCAATGCTTGGTAGTTGTGCAAGGTCAGGGACCATACCACCAGCATTTTGTTTTGGAGTGGCCGCATATTAAGTCTGGTCCATGGCACCAGCTATTGTTGATGTCATCAGACCCAATATCGGAAATCATCTATGAGCCACGATCTCAACCATTGTACTTCGCAGGAAAGGTTCTCTCTGCTTGCTGCTGATAGAAAAACTCTCTTCTCATTTGTCCGAAATACCATCTCCAGGTGCTGTAATTCATGCGATGGTGTCAAGGAACACTTTTTCCCTGTTGATTATCCAGCTGTGCATCTCCAGGACCTCCAAAGTCCTTGCCATTGATCTCTCCACCATCTGTTCCGTTGAAACCCTAATGAGGAGATTGTCCACACAGGGGAAGATGTCATGCCCCTCATGTCTCAGTTGCACCACCAGTACAATCAAGACTTTTTTCCTATATATATTTTATAGGCTTTTATCCCATTTTACTCCCACCCCCATCTCTTGCATATGTGTGTGAGTGCACGCCGCATGCTGTGTGTCGCGATGCCTCCCTTCGTGCCACCCTCTGCTTGTGCCAACACTGGAACTTCACCCGGTGATGGTGGGACTACGGGGGGGGGGGGCGACCACCTCCCCCAGGAGAGGACAGCTGCTGTAAGGCTGCTCAATTCTGCTCCTCCTCCTTCTCCCCCCTCCGTGCCGGTTCCCCAATGACTCGAGGTCGTACCCGAACCCGGGTCAACGCCATAGCATGAGGTAAGGCATCCAGCACAGGGGTCAAAATTAGCATACCCAGCCTGTTCCCAGTGCAAGTAGAAACAGGCTGGTTCATGTACTTGTTTCCCTGGCTTGCACCATAGTGCATGTAGCTTGTGGCAGATTGAAATGGCTGCATTACCATGAGGTGCCACAAGGGGCACAGTGCTGAAACTGCAAGCCAATACTTTTTTTTTTCAAGTCACGTCATGCAGCGGCGTGCGCGGGGTGCATAACGCCACTGGCACTAGGGAATGAGCAGCATTGGGACTAGGAGTCAGCACTGCAGTGCGGTGGCATGTGAGCAAGAATGCCAAAGTATGAGGAGTGTCCACCGAAAAGGAGGTGGGACGCGGCGGCACCGGCAATCAGAAGGAGACAGGAGAAGCTCGGTGGGGGGTTGGACTGGGTATTTTCTTAAACATGCCAATCGGGGATGAAGTTATGGGCATGAGGTGGGGTGGGGGACGGTCTCATCACAGAGACAGCTCAGACAGGAGGCAGGTCCTCCTACGCCCAGTGGCTTGACTGACTGGCATACGGCAGTGCATGCAATGTTAACCTTATTGTACCATGTGAGTCTCTCTCTCTCTCACCCTCATGGTACAGTAAGATTCACATAGGCATGCACATCAGTTCTAACTACGCAGTTTTGTGGAGTGTTTCAGGGAGAACAGTCGCTAGGCGGGAAGCTCCGTGACCATCTTGGATCTTTGTTATTCCTGTAGAAAACTTACAAATTAGCAGTAACTAGGCAGGAAGAGAGGCTGTAAACAGATAAAGGCAGCATTATAAGGAAAAAAAGGTATAAATCAAGAAATTAGTAGCTGAAGAAATCAAAGTAAATCGGGCTTTCTCCCAAGCAAGGGATTTTGGTCTCTGCAGTCTTGATTTCATATATTTAGCAGTATCTAGGCAGGAAGAGAGGTTGTTAGCACCAGGCAGCAATAAAAAAAAAAAAACAACAATTTATTAAATCTGAAAATTAATAGCAAAGTAAATTGGGGCTTCACTCCAGCAATCCAAGTGAGGGGGTTTCTTCAGTCCTGTTTTGGTGTTCAGCATGGAACCAGTACTATAAAAAAAAAAGAGCCGTTGCTTTATTTTTTATTCAGTCCGAGGAAACTAAGGAGAAGTTAACTTTCTGTCTGTAGAGAAATTTGTGTTTTTTACCACAACCTTGCCACACTTTTTTGATCCCTGTCTGGAAACTGGTACCCAAACTCACTTATTTGTGTGGAAAAAATACTTCTTGGACAGGGAGTGTTTAGTTGCAGTCAGACAACTGCTTTGCTTTTGTTTGTGGGGGCTGCCTGGGGTGCAGTCTGTGAAAAAGGAGCTGTCGCAGCAGTCTTACTTTTAATCCTTCACAGTCAGAGTGTGGTCAGTCAGTCCCAGATATAACACCTTACAAAAAAACAGTCTCCTCCAGTCCAGTACCAGTAGTTTTTTCTGTCCTGTGTCTAAATAAGTGAAGGGGGGGGGGGGATCTTGGAAATCATTAAAAAAAAAAAAATACCAGTGTGAGCTTGTGCTATAAATAAGCCTTTTAAGCAAAGATTGCCAGTGACAGATTTGCTGCAGGCTAGGCTAGTGTGCAGTCCCTGCCCAAGCAAAGGGCAGTTGCTTTGCTTGCTGTTTATTTTTTTTTTCAAACTAATAAAAAGAAAGTGTAAAAGGACTTTAACTGTCTGCATCTGCCTGTTGAGCTGGCAATAAGCAATTACTGTAGGTTTCCCACCATCCACAACCTTGCTTGTCTCGTTCTGAATTGCCTCAGTCCTCACTCATCTATTTTTGTGTGGAAAAAAAAAATTGGTCAGGTCTTTCAGATAACTGCATTCTTTTTTTATTTCTGGGTGAACTTCCATATGCCTTGCCCTGTGCCAGCTAACCTATATTTGTGTGTGAGTGTGACTGTGACCAATGTTGTGTGAGTGATGTCATCTGTCCGTTCTGTGTCTACTCTGTCATAATCAGGCTAAAATAAATCTCTGCATGCTGAGTAACGGTACTAATTAGTATATATACTACACAGAAACATAGTTTTGGACGGCAGATAAGTACTACCTGGCTGCTTATTTACCTAGTCTACACACGCTATATTATAAATATATATATATATCTGTTCTGTGTGTGTACACTGTGTGTGAAGCCAGTTACCTTTCAGAGAGTCAGTCATACAGTAAATGTCTGTCAGCTCAGCCTCCACTGCTGTGTCAAGTATAATGCCTGTTTGTGAGTGACCTGTCACCTGGGAATGTGATGCCTATGTCAAAAAAAAAAAAAAGAAAATCGAATTTTGACAGCAAATAAAATCACCACCTGCGGCTACTTACTTGACCTGGTTGGCTGCCTGGTTCACCTACCTAGTCTGCCCATTTGTGTGTGCGACTGTGTGGGGTGTGAGACTCAAGAGCTTTGTTTCACATTTATCTGTATTTGTATACATTAACAGCTAGCCAGCTACACTAGGCCTCTTCTTCAGTAATACTTTTGTCTGTGTGTCATTTGATAAAATTTAAGGGGAAAAAAAACTTTTCCTCCCTTGAACTAACCACCGAGTCTACTGTCTAGTAGTCTAAATACAGTGTAGCCCACCACCACCACAGTCAGGCAGTCAGTCCTCCCTCCTACTGTCCTGCTGCGAGTGTGTAAATACACGTCGACTCTCAGACAAGTAACGGAAAGTACAGTTACGTAAGAACTTACCGTAACAGTAGATCTTCGAGAACAGCTCTTGCATCAGGTTACACCATTAGGACTGAAGCCGGCAGGCATCAGGACCCCACAGAAAATGTTCTAGCTAGCAGTCTTCAGCGGGGACCGCCTCCGACGTCGGTCCCGTCCCTAACGTCAGGCATAGTACATAAGGAGGCGGTCCCGCCAGAATCCCCAGTTCTCCCGCCGGAGACTTCCGGTAGCTGGATGACATCAGAAAAGGAGACCGAGGACCCGCCATCAGATGGCCGAGACTAAGAACCGACCTTTCCAATCCTAAGGATAGCGAAGGCTGGAACCTGCTTCCTCCAAAGGGGAATGGTGGGCGGGAAAGTACCTGCTGCAAGAGCTGTTCTCGAAGATCTACTGTTATGGTAAGTTCTTACGTAACTGTTCTATCTTCTTCGAGATACAGCTCTTGCAGCAGGTTACACCATTAGGACTGATTCCCAAACAATGGCGCCTTGAAAAGCCATCGGGAGGAGGCAATACAGAGATTCAGACCCGTCCTGAGCCTAGGACAGGAGGCCCTGAAGAACAGCAAGGCCGAAACCCGCTCTTCGCCTAGAGACGATATCCAGGCTATAATGCCTGATAAAAGTGTGCTACGAACTCAGGTGGCTGCGCACATATGGCTGACGAGAAACGCTCTTCAGTGCCGTAAGCGAGGTAGCCACCCTCTTGTGGAATGGCCCTGACCACCCTGGTAAGGGTTTCTGACGCTTGTCATAGCAAAAAGAAATACATTGGATGAGCCAGCGTGAAAGGGTCTGTTTTGAAACTGGGGCCCCTTTCATCCTCTCAGCGAATGAAACGAACAGCTGCTCCGCTTTCCGGTGCTGTTTGGTTCTGGTCAAATAATATCTGAGACACCTGTGAACATACAGGGTGTGAAGCAGTGTTTCTCCTCGACTGGCGTACTTAGGAAAGTACACTGGCAAATCAATGTCCTGGTTAAGAGTAAGGGCTGAAACCACCTTAGGCAGGAACTTAGGATTCGTCCTCAGGGACACCCTGTCCTGATGAAAAGTTAAAAAAGGCTCCTTGCACATGAGAGCATGTAATTCGGAGATTCTTCTTGCCGAAGTAAGGGCAACCAAAAACAACGTTTTCCACGACAGAAAACGTAGCTCGCAATCTGCGGCAGGCTCAAAGGGTGGCAGCGTAAGCTGCTCCAGGACGGTAAATCCCAAGGAGGAATGGGATCCTGATGTGCGGCCTAAGGTGGAGGACCCTCTTAAAAAGGCCCGGGTAGTATCCAGCTGGGCCACCATGCGTTGGCCTATGGAAGCATGATAAGCTGAGATTGCACAAAGGTGCACTTTGATCGAGGAGTAAGCTAACCCGGATTGAAAGAGGAAAAGCAGGTACTCCAGAACCAGCTTCTCGGGGTAGTCTAAGGGCGATAAACCGCGTGCCTGAGGCCACAGGCAAAACCTGCGCCATTTCATGGCGTATGTTGCGTGTGTCGCCGGTTTTCTGGTGGCAGAAAGTACAACCGCCACCTCTTATGGTAGACCCCATGTCGCAACATGGCTATGTCTCTAGGAGCCAAGCATGCAGGTTCAGTGAACGTAAGTCCGGGTGGACTAGTGAACCTCCTCCTGAGACAACAGGTGGGAGCTGATTGGTAAAGCAAGCGGAGGTTCCCGGGACAACTGATTCAGCAGCGGGAACCAGATTTGCCTTGGCCAAAAAGGCACTATCAAAATAAGTGTCTCGTGCTCCCTGCGAAGTTTGAGAAGGACTCTCTGGATCAACGGAAAAGGAAGGAAGGCGTAGAGGAATCTGCCCGCCCAGGAGAGGGACACACGTCTCACCAGAAAACACCAGGCCCTGGATCTAGCGAGGCAAAAATTGGGCAGTTTTGCGTTGGATGGGAGGCGAATAGATCCAATTCTGGAGTACCCCATCTGTGGAACAGATCCTTTGCCACCCTCCATGAAGTTCCCTCGTGGACTCTGGCCGGGAACGACTCAGGCTGTCTCTTGACAGTGTTGTCCACCTGAAAACGTGAACCGCATGAGGTTTGCACCATGTCGTGACACCCATTCCCACACGCCATGGCCTCCTGCAAAGGGTAAGAGTGTGCCTCCTTGTTTGTTGAGTAATACATCACCGCAGTATTGTCTGTTTGTAACAGGAGAGTACTGGTGGAATCTCCGACTAGAAGCTTGCAGGGCATAAGGACCGCCCTCATCTCCAATATGTTGATATGGAGATGAGATTCCTCGGTAGTCCATGTTCCTGAGACCTCACCTGCTCATGCACTCCACCCCAGCCCTGAGGCATCTGTGGTGAGTGTTAACACCAGGGCGCGCTTGTGAAGGAAACACCCCTGAGAGGTCCCCGGATCTAGCCACCATTGCCAGTCCCAACCACGGTGTCTTGGTATTCTGACTGGCTGCTGCAGATGGTCTTGCCTTTGGTCTCACTGCACCCTTAATATCCATTGGGTTACCCGCATGTGGAGTCTTGCCATCGGGACCGTTGGAATGGCCGCAGCCATGTGTCCGAGCAGGCGAAGGACCAACCTGGCCGGGACGGTTTTCTTCGCTGACATGTCCCTTATGAGGGATATTATGCGTTCCACTCTGTCTTCGGGAAGAAAGGCTTTCCCCTTGACTGTGTCCAGAACTGCGCCTATGAACTGCAGCTTCTGGAACGGTACCAGGAGAGACTTCTCGTAGTTGATTAAGATGCCCAGAGACTGAAAGAGAGTCTGGGTGTGCTGAATGGCCAGCAGCAATGCCTCCTTGGAAGAGGCCATGAGAAGCCAGTCGTCCAGGTACGGGAACACGTAGTGACCCTGTCTCCTCAGAGATGCTGCCATGACTGCCATGCACTTGGTGAATACCCTTGGTGCTGATGACAGCCCAAAAGGAAGTGCTCGGAACTGGTAGTGGCGACCGAGAAACTCGAAGCGCAGGAACCTCCTGTGTGCCTGGAGCGATGGGGATGTGCGGTAGGCGTCCTGCATGTCTAGGGACGCCAAGAAAGCATCCTTCTTCAGCATGGGGATTAGTCCCGGAGGGTCACCATGTGGAAGCGCTTGTAAACCGATCGATATTGAGGTCGCTGAGGTCCAAGATTGGACGGAGGTCCCTGTCTTCTTTGGAACCAGGAAGAAGTGTGAATAATAGCCTGCTCATCTGGTTCCCTTGAACGTGCTCCAGCTTGCTTTCTGCAGAAGCCAAGCACTTCCTGCTTTATGAGCAGGGGCGCTGACCGAATAACGGGAGAGCAGAGAAGGTCTTGTGGGGCTTGTCTAGAATTCTATAAAGTGGCCTTTTCGACCAACTGTAGCACCCACCTGTCGGTGGTGATCGAGCGCCACCCTGGCAGGTGGTCTGCGAAGCGACCCCCGACCTTTGTTTCCCGTTGATCCTGAGGAGGGGCGGGGGCCGGGAAGGAGTCATGCTGTGGCAGCAGAGGGTCCTGCAGGTTGGGCCGACTTGGTAGCACATTGGCCCCTACCTGAGGACGTTTTGACCTGGGCTTTCCGGGAGAAGGAGCCCCTCTGTTGCTGACCGGAACGAGGTTGTTGCCTCTGAGTCCGGCTGCGAAAACAACTCTGGTTCCTACAAAACGAACTGAGTCTACATCTGTACATGGCCTAGACAGATCTAACAGCCTTCCCAGCTTCCTGTAATTTGGTGATGACTTTTTCCGATGCTTCACCAAATAAAACTTCACCATGAAAGGGGGCATCCAAAATGTTTTTCTGGACGTCCGGGGTTAACCTGGAAACACAGAGCCATGAGCGTCTCCGGAGACATACGCCCGAGGCTGCCGCTCTGGCCGAAGAGTCCGCTGGAATCGTGACGGGCTCAGAGCACTTGGGTCCCCTACCGCCTGAACCCGTACAGAGCAGCTGGAGAAGTTCCTTCTTTGGCCACCGCCTGGCAATTTCTCTGCCAGTTCCCGTCCCTGTTCCCACAGCTGCTCTGGAACTGGAACCATGTGGCTCAGGTAATTCAAGGGTCTAATGGCGCAGTCACGGGCGCAGCGTGCTTCACCCAGCACGCCCAGTTGCTTGACTCGGGTCCGTGGCTGCGTGTCTCAGATGTTGCGGTCTCTGAGACCGGGTCGAGAGGCTGTAATGACCAGGAGTCGCCAGAGGATGGTTAGCCAGGTACTGGTCCTCCCTTGGGGCCTTGTACAGGCGCAGTCAGCCTTCGCACAGCCGGGTCAAATGTGGATCGCTCCACGGCTGCCTTGGTGACGCCCACGAAGGTGTCCACCAAGGGTGGCACTACCACAGGCTTGGGATCCTTTTGCCGAAGGTAGCGGGCAAGGCATAGTCTTTCGAGGTCGAGTTCTTCCGCATCCCATCCCATGTTCTCTAGGATGTGTCTCACTATCTCAGAGAACGAAGGGTCATCCGGAGGAGACCTAGGGAGGTCGTGTGGGTCCGGAGAAGGGATGCTGATCGATGAAGGTGACCTGGAGCATTCAGAGATGTCAGATCTGGAGTCCTCCGTCGACGGCGAATACCGACGTCTTCTGGGTCTCTTGGGGCTGGGTGACCCTGAAGAAGATCTAGACGGAGGCTTTTTTTCTTCTGTAGATCTGCCTTAGAGGTGCTTACTGGCTCCTGGGGGAAGGTGCTCGCCCGAGGCCCCTTGGCTGGCTGGAGTGAGGCGCAGACGTCGGTGGTCCGCAGGTGCGGGAGGAGGGTGCGTGGTGACTACATCCTTTTGATGGTGTCCCAACAGAAAGTAAAGAGCCCTTCACATCTGCCAAGTTGAGGCCCGGCGATGGGCCGGGCGCCGTGGTCTGTCGCCGGGCCGCATCGGCCTCCGGGGTTCCGGGTTCTGGGAGGGGTTCTGTGGGAGCTCGACGGACTGCGGTCGCTCGCCTGGTCTTCGGGTTGAGTGGACTCTCCTCCGGCAACGCCTCCTGACCGACGCTGTAGGCGGGCGTGTGGTTCTTCTGTCTGCGGTATCAGACGCTGGTCCCCCGCCCGGCATCCTGGGGGTGAATGCCTGACCGGCGACGGGTGACGAACGGCCGCTCGCTCACAGGAGTGCCTGGGATTCGGGCCGACGCCGGGTGGACCGACGTTGGATCCGACGTCTGGCTATGGGAGGCCAGCCTTGGTTCTATGCGCTGGGGTGGCGGCGGCAAGGAGACTGACCGGACGTCGGAGGCCGAGTGCCAGGACGAGGACTTGTGATGCTCCCCTGACCTGGACGAGGCCTTAGCAGAAGAAGAGGGCCAGGAGGTCTTGGCAGGCTGCAGAATAGAAGAACCGCTGGCTGATTTGACCACAACCGGGAGGATGAGAGTGGTCTCTAGACAGGAGCGGTCCTGACCTGGAGCCGGAGCTGCGGAGTCTAGGCCCTGGAGAGATATAGGTCTCACCTTCCCCGATGCTTCATGTAGCCTGTGCGATTTTCCAAGATTCCCCTGAGGAAGGTTCCAAGGCCTTGAGCTTTCTTCTAGGAGGAAAGCCTGGAGAGCCTTCTTCGGCGGATTCTGTCCAGCTGTTAAAGCCCTGGCAGAAGGAGCAAGCCTGGGTCGTGGTCCGGCCCAGGCAATCGTAATGCAGGCCGATTGAGGGTCTTTAAATCGGATCTGCTTCCCACAGGCACACACTTAGAAGGATGGCCCTCCATTGAAGTTGGGGAGGACATTGATCTAAGAAGGTAGTCTTGAAGAAGAATTTCTTCCAAAGTCTCCGATTGATTGCGATTTTGGTTGCCGCCGCTTAGTACTAACCAGGAGGTCGACATGCAAGTCGACGGCGGAAAGAACTGGGGATTCATGGCGACCGGCCCTTATACCACGCCCGCCGCCAGGGGCGGGATTGACGCTAGGGCGGACCGACGCTCGGGGCGGTCCCTGCTGAAGACTGCTAGCTTGAAAATTTTCCGTGGGGTCCTGACGCCTGCCGGCTTCAGTCCTAATGGTGTAACCTGCTGCAAGAGCTGCATCTCGAAGAAGATCCAAAATCTCTCTCCCTTCTTCTCTGTCTCTAGTTGTGGAGTAGTACAGACACTGACAGTTACCACCACCAGTTTGTTGGGATAAATAAATCGAACTGCTGGTTCAGCTGCTTCAGCAGCCGTCTTGCCCTTGCAGACCAACTTATTCTTGGCTTGGCCTGGAACTAAGTAATTTAACCTAATTGTCCTGAGTTAATCTCAGATTAATACTGAACGTAATTTATTTGAACACCCTCACTCACCTGCCTGCTCCGAGGGAGCCATCATCTATTTAGCAAATAACTGATATTAAAAAAAAAAAAAAAAAATACACAGACACTTTTTTGTCTCATAGCAGAGAACTTTTTATTGACATTTGTGTTACGTAAAAAGAGAAAGGCAAGCTCACTGCATTAAACGACCATGCCGCCCAAGAAAGTTTTACCCAAAGCAGTTAATATTCTTTTTCACTACAAGTTCAGCAAAACAAGTGGTGAAATGCCTGCAGTTGCTACTGCTGCTGCAGCTGTTCCTGCTATAGCTGATGTCCAGAACCAGATACAGTCGGAGTCTTGTGTATCTCAGTCTGGCAGTGGTGGCAGTGGCCAGTTTGAAGTCTTTCCGATTTTTGATGCCAATAGTGCAACAGCAGGCATTCCCAGTACTAGTACTTCCAATGTGAATGTGTCAGTAATGAAATCTAACTCCTCTGATAATGATTCTTCTGAACCTGCATGCGTATTAGTCCTGCATTCTTCTCAGATTCCTCCTCCTAGCCCCATTTCTGATTCCCAATCTGACTGTGCCCAAGTCCAACAGTGCAGCTCAAGCTCAGTGCCTCCTCCTCAACCTTCTCTGCCTCCTACTGCACCAAATGATGGAGAGCCACCCTTAAGAAAGAAAAAAAAACGTATAAATTTGTGGATTCTTGGAAACAGAACCGTAAATGGCTTAAATACAACAGTGAACTGAACGTCATGAAATGTGAATGGTGTGAACTGTTTGATAAATCAGGGAAAAATAATTAGTTCAGGGATGGGTGTTCATCTTTTAGAAAAGCAAACGTCGAATTTCATGAGTCATCAGATTTACATGAAGCATCCAGAAAAGCATTTTTTATCCACAGTATAACCCCTGCAAAGCAGCCATTAATAAAGATTGTCCAAAAAATGGAAGAAAAAGAATTTGAGCAAATGAGGGTTCTTTTTAGAACTACTTTTTTTCCTGGTAAAAAAGCACGACCATTTACCGATCTAAAAGATGAAATAAACTTATTACGAAAGCTTAATGGGGTGTCAGCCAGTGAAACCTACTGTAATTCATAAAACAAGCAAGAGTACTCACAGAATATATTTACAGAGATAAAATGGAGGATCTATATCATGGTGAAGTCTCAAGATTTCTTTCCATTCTGTCAGATGGCTCAACAGACAAAAATATTACTGAAGAGGAGGTAATGTATGTCCACCTCTTGGAAAAGGGCATCCCTGTCACTAAATTTGTGGCACTTAAACCTCTAGACAAGGCAGATGCAGAAAGTATAACATTAACTTTAAAACATACAATGGAAAATGATCTCCAAATACAAGACTGGAAAAATAAATTAGTGGCTTGCTGCTTTGATGGGGCATCAGTCATCATGGGCAGTAAAACTGGAGTAGCCACAAGACTGAAGGAGGAGGCTAAACTTTTAAAAGTTGTGCACTGCTGTGCACACAGACTTGAGTTGGTCACTAAATATGTGATTAAGGGACACCCTGTACTCTGCAGTGGAGGATTTGCTTTCCTTACTGCATGGCTTCTATAAGCACTCTGCTTTAAACTGACTGGCTTATAGGCTGCAGGGGAGGCACTGGGCATCCGGGTACTGCATCTTGTAAATACTGGAGGAACAAGGTGGCTGCCACATCACCAGCGTGCTGTGAAAGTGTTGCAGACAAATTATCCCGCAATTGTTACACCTGGAGGACGCGTCAGTAAACGGCACAGGGGTAAAAGAGAAAAGGCCACTGCAATCCTGAAGCAGATAAAATCGCAGAGGATATTGTTCTTCATCAACTTCCTAGAATTCTACATAGCAGTCATGTACAGGCTAACGCTGATATTCCAGCAAAATAACTTAACAGTAGATTCCGTGCAAGCTAAAGTTCTTTCTCTCATGACAAAACTCAAATCTCTCAAAGATTCAGAGACTATTGATTGCCTTGACACAGGAATCAGTCTCGTGGATGGTAAGCTGCATTACAAAGGTGTGGAGCTTGGTTCTTCCAGTTCAGCAAGACGTGGAAGATCAGATCCTGACGAGGATGCAAACACTGCGAAAAGCAGCATTGTAGCTGTTGTGAAGAAAGTGCTGTCTACCACTCTAAATCAAATGGAGAATCGTTTCTCTGAATTTGTTAATGACCATGTCATTACTGAAAAGTACACAGTTACGTAAGAACTTACCGTAACAGTAGATCTTCGAGAACAGCTCTTGCAGCAGGTTATATCATTAGGACCCAGGAACCCACAGAAATTTTCTAGCTAGCAGTATCCAGCGGGGACCGCCCCCGACATCGGCCCCACCCCCGACGTCAGGCATTGTATAAAAGAGGGCTGTCCCCCAGAATCCCCAGTTCTCCCGCCAGAGACTTCTGGCCATTCGATGACATCAGAAGTGGAGACTGAGGATCCGCCATCAAAAGGCATTCAGAACGGTGTTAGAAACACCCAATCCTAGAAAAGAGATATCAGAACAACTCTACCACCAGAGGGGATGGTGGGAGGGAAACTACCTGCTGCAAGAGCTGTTCTCGAAGATTTACTGTTATGGTAAGTTCTTACATAACTGTACTATCTTACTTCGAGAAACAGCTCTTGCAGCAGGTTACACCATTAGGACTGATTCCCACGCAATACTGAAAATCCCCCGCAGGTGGGAGGAGGCTAGGTAGAGATCGCGAGTTGGACCGAAGCCTAGGATAGTAGTCCCTGAATGACTGCTAGACCAAAACCAGCTCTTTGCAGTGATGCCACATCTAGACTATAATGCCTGATAAAGGTGTGCACAGTGCTCCAAGTAGCTGCTGCGCAGATGGCTGAAGTGGACACGTTCTTCATGGCCGCAAAGGAGGTAGCCACCCCCCTTGTGGAATGACCCTTAACCGAGCCCGGTAAAGGTTTGTTACGTTTCTGGTAACAGAACGTGATGCAATGGATGAGCCACCTGGACAGTGACTGTTTAGAAACCGGAGCTCCCATCATCCTATGGGCGAAGGAGATGAAAAGCTGATCAGATTTACGGTGGTGCCTGGTTCTGGTCAGGTAGTATCTTAGACACCTATGCACATCTAGAGTGTGCAACAGGGCCTCTCCTCTATTAGAGTATTTAGGAAAGTACACTGGTAAGTCCATGTCCTGATTGAGGGTGAGAGCTGAGACCACCTTATGTAGAAACTTTGGATTTGTTCTTAGGGACACCCTGTCCTGGTGAAAAACCAAATAAGGTTCTTTGCACAACAGTGCGTGAAGTTCAGAAATCCTTCTGGCCGAAGTAATGGCAACTAAAAATAACATTTTCCATGTTAGAAGACGTAGCTCACAATCCGCAGCTGGTTCAAAAGGCGGCAGCGTGAGCTGCTCCAGGACAAAGGGTATATCCCATGGAGGAATAGGATCCTTAATCGGAGGTCTAAGGCGGAGAACACCTCTCAGGAAGGCTCGTGCTGTGTCCAACTGAGTTATGGGACGTCGGCCTATAGGTGTATGATAGGCTGAGATGGCACAAAGGTGTACTTTAATAAAGAAGTAGTACAAGTCTGCCTGAAGAGAGACAGGAGGTAGTCCAGGACAGACCTTTCTGAACAATCCATCGGGGAAAATCCTCGTGCTTGAGCCCAGAGGCAAAATCTGCACCATTTCATGGCGTATGTAGCGTGAGTGGCCGGTTTTCTAGCAGCCGCTATAACATCTGCTACCTCTTGCAAGACCCCGTACCGCATGATAGCTATGTCTCTAGGAGCCAGGCATGCAGGTTCAGAGAGCGAAGGTCCGGATGGACCAAATAACCTGCCTCCTGGGACAATAAGTGACAGCTTATTGGCAGAGGCACCGGAGGTTCCTGGGACAGCTGGTGCAGCAGAGGGAACCAAATCCGTCTGGGCCAAAAAGGCGCAATAAATATCAGCGTCACCTGCTCTCTGTGGAGTTTCAATAGGGCCCTCTGGATTAACAGGAAGGGACGAAATGTGTAGAGGAATCTGCCCGTCCAGGAGAGGGACAACGTGTCTCGCCAGAAAACACCAGGCCCCGGATCTAGCGAGCAAACATTGGACAGTTTTACGTTGGACGGGGACATGAAAAGGTCCAACTCTGGTGTGCCCCATCTGTGAAACAGATCCTCTACTACCTCCTGGAGTAGTTCCCATTCGTGGACTCTGGCCTGAGAGCGGCTCAGGCTGTCTGCGATGCCGTTGTCCACTCCTGGGACATGAACAGCAATGAGGTTTGCGCCGTGTTGTAGAACCCAATCCCACACCCTCATGGCCTCCCTGCAAAGCAGGTAGGAATGGGTGCCTCCTTGTTTGTTGAGGTAATACATCACCGCGGTATTGTCTGTTTGTAACAGCAGAGTACCCGGTGGGATCTCAGACTGGAAGGCCTGCAGGGCATAAAGAACTGCTCTCATTTCCAAAATATTTATGTGGAGATGAGCTTCCTGGGGCATCCATGAGCCCCGAGACCTGACCCCGTCGAGGTGTGCTCCCCAACCGAACCCTGAGGCGTCCGTGGAGAGCATCACAATCGGAGACGACGCAATGAAGGGGACCCCCGCTGACAGGTTCTTTGAATCTAGCCACCACTGCCAATCCCGGATGACGGCATTTGTGATCCGAATTGGAAGCTGCAAATGGTCTTGCTTCTGATCCCATTGTAGCCGTAACATCCACTGGGTCACCTCCATGTGGAGACGGGCTAGCGGGACTGTTGCAATGGCCGCAGCCATGTGTCCGAGCAGGCAAAGGACCAGTCTGGCTGGGGCAGTCTTCTTTGCCAAGATGTCCCTGATGAGGGATCTGATGTGTTCCACTCGGTCCTGGGGCAGAAAAGCTCTCCCCTGGACGGTGTCCAGAACTGCGCCTATGAACTACAGATTCTGTAACGGAACCAGGCGTGACTTCTCCTGTTTGATAATGATGCCCAACGTCCCGAACAGGGACTGAGTACAGTGAATTGCGGACATCAGAGCCTCCCGAGAGGGTGCCATGAGGAGCCAGTCATCCAGGTAGGGGAACACGTAGTGGCCTTGTCTCCTTAGAGCTGCCGCTACAACTGCCATGCACTTCATAAACACCCGAGGTGCCGATGACAGTCCGAAAGGGAGGGCTCAGAACTGATGATGGCGACCTAGAAATTCGAGGCGCAAGAACTTCCTGTGCGCTCCAGCAATGGGTATGTCCAAGTAGGCATCCTGCATGTCCAAGGACGCTAGGAAGGCGCCCTGCTTGAGCATGGGTATCAGACCGGGAAGGGTCACCATGCAGAAGCGTTTGTAGAGGACCGAAGCGTTAAGATCGCTGAGATCCACTATCGGACGGAGGTCCCCTGTCTTTCTGGGAACCAGAAAGAAGTTGGAATAGTAACCTGCACCTCTCTGGTTCCTCGGTACGTGCTCTATAGCTTCTTTTCCTAGAAGCACGAGCACCTCCTGCTGTATGAGCAGTACATGCTGACCCGAATAACGGGAAAGCAGGGGAGGTCTTGATGGTGGATGGTCGAGGAATTCTATAAAGTGACCTCTCTTTGACCATTTGAAGTACCCACCGGTCGGTGGTAATCGACTGCCACCCTGAAAAGTGGCGAGCGATGCGACCCCCGACCTTTTCTGCCCGTTGATCCAGAGGAGGGGCGGGGGCCGGGAAGGAGTCATGCTGTGGCAGCGTTGGTTCCCACAGGCTGGGCCGGTTTGGTATACCGCTGACCTCTGCCTGGGGAAGATTTAGATTGGGCCTTACGGTGGAAGGTGCCCCTTTGCTGCTGGCCGGAACGTGGCTGCTGTTGTTGCCGGCCGCAAAAACTGTTCTGGTTCCTACAAAAGGAACCAGATTTGGATCTGTACATGGCCTGTACAGACCTTACTGCCTTCCCGGCGTCCTGAAGCTTGGTGATGACCTTTTCAGAGGGTTCACCAAACAGGACTTCTCCGTTGTAAGGGACATTGAGAATACTCTTCTGTACATCCGGGGGAAAACTGGGAGACACGGAGCCAGGAGTGTCTCCAGAGACAGACGCCTGAAGCTGCGCCCCTGGCAGATGAGTCCGCAGAATCATATGCGGCTCGTAACACTTGGGTCCCCATGTCTGACCCTGTGCGGAGGAGGTTCAAGAGCTCAATCTTCTGCTCACCATCCGGTAGTTTACCAACTAGGTCCCGACCCTGTTCCCACAGGGCATTCTGAAACTGAACCATATGAGACAGATAGTTCAGGGACCTGATGGAGCATGCAGCAGCCGCATACATGCACCTCCCCAGGGCATCCAACTGCTTGGATTCCTGGTCCGGTGGCTGTGTGCTCAGATGCTGTGGTCATTGGGACCTGTCATGAGAGGCCGTAATGACCAGGGAATCAGCCAGAGGTTGTTGCGCAAGTACTGGTCCTCTGTCAGGGCCCTGTACAGGCGGTCAGCTTTCTTCGGCACCGCGGGGGTGGAGTGTGGACGCTTCCATGCAGCCTTGGTGACGTCTTGGCAGTATCCACCAAGGGTGGCACCACCACAGGCTTAGGGATCTTCGTCAAGATAACCCAGCCAGGGCGCTGTCTCGGGTCAAGATCTTCCAAATCCCATCCCATGTTCTCCTGGATGTGCCTCATGATCTTGGAAAAGGAGGGATCATCTGGAGGTGACCTGGGCAGGTCTTGTGGGTCAGGTGATGGGATGCTGATTGGAGAAGGAGACCTGGAGGTATCTGAAGTGTCAGGTCTAGAATCCTCCCCTGGCGGAGTGGACCGTCAACATCTGGGTCGCTTAGGACTGGGAGACCCTGAGTGAGATCTAGAGGGGGGGGCCTTCTCCATTCTTTAGATCTTCCCCTAGGAGGTGGAGTGTGCTCCTTGGGGTCGGTGGTCTTTCTGCTGGCCCCTGTGGTGGAGGAGGGGGAGTAGGAGGTGAAGGAGTAGGAGGAGGAGGTTTGACTGGGATCACATCCTTCTTTATTGTGTCCCACCAAAAGGTAAAGAGATCTTTGACCTCTTGAATATTCATACCGGACGACGGACCTGGCGCTGGAGGTCTGTCGCCAGTATCGGGTGTCGGGTCCGAGAGCGTCTCCGGGATTGTCGAAGGCTCCTGTGGAAGCCCGATGTCCTCATTGTCGCCTGCTTGGTCATCAGGCAATGTCGGGTCCTCCTCTGTAGAGTTCCGGCGACCGGTGTCCACCAGTGACGGGGAGGCAGTCTTAGGCTCTGGCGAATGTCTCACTGACGTCGGGTGCTTAGCCAACGTCTGGTCCGACGGGCATTTGCCCGATGGAAGGTCGGAAGCCCGCTTTCGGTCCGTCGTCCGTTTTAGGGACATCAGGTCCTTAGTCTTCTTAAGCGGGGGATCCGTACCCCTGGGAGACCGATCTGGTGTCAGGGTCCCAGCGTCTCTCTGAAGAAGATTTGGAAGAAGACTTGGACTGGTGACGGTCTGAAGACTTTGATGAGGCCCGGGAAGGTGTTGAGGAAGCCGAAGGCCTGGAAGTCTTGCTGGGATGCAGAGAAGCCGAAGTGCTGCCTGAAGACTTGACCTTTACTGGAGGGGGCTGAGAGCAAGCCCTGGAGGGAGAGCGGTCTGAGCACATGGAGCCTGAGCTGGTGCGCGAGTCCGAGGCCCGGTGAGGGGATCTAGACCTGGCCTTCTCCCGATGTTTGTGGGACTTAGAGGTAGACTCACCTCTGGAGGCAGGTTCTTTATCCGTGCTTTTCAACTTTTCTTCCAAGAGGAACCCCTGAAGTGCCTTCTGGCAGCGGATCCTGGTGTGACTATTGAACCCCTGACAAAAGGAGCAGGCCTTGGTGTCGTGTTCCGGGCCTAAGCACCGCAGGCAGGATGAATGAGGATCCTTGAAAGGGATCTGTTTGCCGCAAGCACACTTGGAAGGATGTCCTTCTGAAGAAGGAGTTGGAGATGCCGACATTTAGTGGTAAACTGAAAGTTCTAGTCGTCATACGCTAGAGTGGGACCGTGAGGCCGATGCTGGCAAGTCGACGGCAGGAAAAGAACTGGGGATTCTGGCAGACCGCCCCCTTTTATACGATGCCTGATGTCGGGGGCCGGGCCGACGTCGGAGGCGGTCCCCGCTGGATACTGCTAGCTAGAAAATTTCCGTGGGGTCCTGGCGCCTGCCGGCTTCAGTCCTAATGGTGTAACCTGCTGCAAGAGCTGTTTCTCGAAGTAAGATTGGGAATTTTCAACCTGTCTAACTGGCCTAACTCAGACTCCCTGGCAGAGTATGGAGACACAGAAGTTAAGTCATTATTTTCTCTTTACAGTGGCATTCTGGAACCAAAGGGGTACAGTGCTGTTTCAGCAGTCTTGCAGTGGTCAGAACTGAAAGCATATGTCCATACTCTAAATGCAGCTTACCATCCACCTTTAGATTCCACTACTATGTGGGCTAGAGTTCTTTCTGAAGAAAGGGATGACTTTAAAAACATTCTTTCACTGCTGAAAATATTTCTTCTCATTCCATCTTCTACTGCAGAATGTGAAAGGGGTTTCTCGTTAATGAGACGGATAAAACACGACTGGAGGGCAAACCTGAGACCAGAAACTGTGTCTGCTTTAATGGCAATTAGTTTGAGTAGTAACACAGTGTCCACATACTCGCCAGATAATGCCATAGCTAGGTGGTGGTCAGCAGGAAAGAGAACAAGGAGACCTCAAACAGCACCTTATGGTGCCAGAAAAGATGAAAAGGCCCGGGAAAGTGATGAAGACACTGATATGTTGTAGAATAGTATTACATTCATTTTCATATGTAATGATTCCTGAATCAGTTATCTTTTTTCATTTTTTATCATTATGACCACCGGTGCAAATAATCTGACCGTGGTGCATGTAACTTTTGCCACCACATGCACCTTAGTGCAGGTACCGAAAAAAGTTAATTTCTATCCCTGGTCCAGCACCTCAGCCCTCTGCGCTACCGGGCCAGCCTACAAGCAAGACTTTTGAGAACACTCTTGGTGCAGTTGCCAGATTGAAGGAGAGAGCCTAGTACTAAAAATGACATCCCTGTATGGCAAATCTAAATTTCTGGTGCAACAGTCAGACTGGGATATGGAGATAGGCATCCTTTAGATCGATGGATGCCAGAAAATCCCCCGGCTGGACTGCTCAGATGATTTACCATGAGGACGCCATCTTGAACACTGTGTCAGACAAACTTGTTTTGCTGTTTCATGTCTAGAATTAACTGAAAGCCCTGCAACTTCTTAGTGACTTTGAAGTAAATTGAGTAACACCCTGTTCCATCCTTGTGGGGGGTCTGGTCGACTGCCTGTTACATCACCTGGGTTCACATTTACATGGGACTAAAGGAAGCGATCCCTTATGGGTACAGAGGTTAATTCTATAGTATAACCCAGATCCAGAATTTCTAGTACTCACACATCTGTTGTTAATAGGGCCCATCGCTGGTAAAACTTCTGCAGTTTTCCACCAAGGGACAGGGGCAAAGATGGGCCCACATACCTTCATTGTGAGGATCAGTTTCTCCATTCTGCACCTCCACTGCATCTGAAGGCAAAGGCACCTCTGGTGCTGTTGCCCTTGAAACCAGAAAAGGCTCCTCTACATCTCTGGATAGCGAAGTTCCAAAATGCCTCTCCCTGACGGTCACAGCCAGCCAAATCCCTGCCCTTCGGGCACTGGGTTGGATTTTTGCTGCTGTCTAGAGACCAGTAGCTGCCCCTTGTTGTCCTAGACGTCCTTAAGAATTCCATCTAGTTTCAAGCCAAAAAGCAATTCCCTGACAAAAGCAAATTTAACAGTTTTGAGCTGGAAGCCTGATCTGCTGCCCAGTGACGAAGTCACACACTCAAGCCAACATGCGCAGACAGTCTACGGCTGTGTGTCCTCAGAAGGCAGATGTCATGGAAATGAGTTACAAAATGGTTTGTCCCCTTGAAATCCTGTGGGACAAATGTACCTAATGCAAAAACCATGAAATTGAACACCCTGGAAATGATGAAAAACGCATACGTGGTTCATAGGTTGACGCCATTTGAGGCGAAGGCCGTCTGCATGACACATCCACCAGCCTGTTGTGAATTTCTTGACAGTGCAGCCGAGCTTTCTAAATCTATTGTGGTATGCATTCCACACAGCCTTATCTGTCACCGGCGGTATCTCCCCCCTTGTGGTATTCACCTCCTGAAAAGGTTAACATCGAACTCTAGGCCTAGGGAGCCGCTTGCACTTGTCTGCCTCAGCCCATTCTTGTTGAATAATTTGGTCACAGTGACAAAAACTGTGAAAACCCTCTGGGGCCAAGACGGAAGTGGACCGAATGGGGTTGACATCTAGAGGCTTTGTGTCTTCAACCTCCTTTAACTGCAGTATCCTACACACTTCTGTTATGAGATAGGACAGGTATTTACAATCAAACAAGGGAGAGGGAGGCTCTGTGTCTGGAACCTCCTTTATCTGCAGCCTCCTACGTGCTTCCATTATGACATAGTATCAAGATTTATAATCGAACAAGGGAGGGATCAACATCTTTTTCTTGGGTTCCATCCACTCACCTTGCTCTTCAGAGGGACACTCTTCCTTGTCTGATGGATAGGGTTCCGTCGGGTTAGGATTCTTCCCAGACTCCCTGCTTCCTCCTCTTGACCTTTCTTACTGCCAAGATTGGGGGTCACCTGCAAATCTGGGTGAGGACTATTCTGCTCTGGTACACCTGGACGTGCCTGTGTGGACCCCTTGACCTGAAGGGCTCACTCTGGCTTCAGTTGAATCCACAAAGATGACCTGTGATCATCAGCACGGAGCATTTAAGAGAAGCAATATGGACTCTTGCAACTCAGCTTTACCACTGCCAGTCACTAAAACTGCAACCCTCCCCCAGTCCAGTGGTTCAGCTGGATGGAACGGAAGAAAAAATTACTTACCATAGTAATGTTATTTCTTCCAAGGGATTCTTCAGCATTACTGACAGGTGCAGTATGCCAGCTGGGTTAAGCTGCCCTGGTGAGGTGGAGTCAATGCAACTGAGGAAGGCATTGGCCAATAAGGACAGAGAGAGAGAGAGAGAGAGAGATAGGAGTGTGCTGCCTGCAGTCAGCCTGAAGGACCTAAGAACTGTTTTGAAGCTGAAAAAGAGCAAAACTGTGCCCAACAGGAGCAAGCAAGACTGTGCCCAACAGGGGCAAACACTGTTAGCAAAAACAAACTGAAAATTCCAAACCACTATTGTGAAACAAATCAACAAGAAAACCAGCAAAACCAAGCAAATTTGGCTAAACACCATAACAGAGCTGTCCCCAGACAGGTGGGAGTGACAATAATGCTGAAGAATCCTGTGGAAGAAATAACATTACTACGGTGAGTAATTTTTTCTTCTCACCCCAGGAATTCTTCAGCATGTACTGACAGGTGCAGACTACAAAGCAGTACAGTTGGGAGGCGGACAGAGAAACCTACTTAGGAAAGAGGCTCTGTAGCACCACTCTGACAAATTTGGCATCAGATCTTGACTGCACATCCAAGCAGTAATGCTCTGTGAATGTGTGAACTGTTTTCCAAGTAGCTGCTTTGCAAACATCTAGCAAAGAAACATCTCTTGCAGCTGCCACAGAGTCGGCGGTGCCCCTAGTAGAGTGGGCCCTGAGCTAGAGAGGAGTTGCTCACCAGTCTTGCTGTAACAGAACTGGATGCAAGAGACAATCCAGTGAGAAATGGATCTCTCCGTCGCCGGTTTCCCTCTGCCCACTTCACCATAGGTGAGAAAGAACGGAGTGTGTGAGTCTCTGAACTGCTAAATACGGTCTAAGTAATAAGGCCGAGCTGTCTTAACATTCAGGCTGTGTAGCTTGCATTCGCCTGGAGTGGAGGTGTCTGTGAAAAGAACCAGCATAGAAACATATTGCTTAAGGTGGAAGTCAGAGACCACCTTGGGCAGTAATTTCCTATTTGTCCTAAGGACTACTTTGTCCTTGTGGGGAATAATGTAATTAGGATCTGCACAATGGGCCTGACACTCCAAAATCCATCTGGTGGAGGTAATGCCCACTACAAAAACAGTCTTCCAGTAACAAACTAGAAATCAGCTATAGACACGGGCTCGAAAGGAGGCTCCACAAGTTTGGCTATACAGAGGTTCAAATCCCAAGTGGGAACAGGTTCCCCCAGAGGGGGCTGGAGCTGAAGCAGGCCTTTGAAAAACTTTTTGAAAATAGGCTGTAAGATGACAGATTTCTCCTTTCCAGTGGAAAGGTAGGACTAGATGTACTCTTAATGATAAAGCTTTCAGGCCTTCCACCTGAAAGTGCACTAGATGATCCAGCAAAATAGGAGAAGTCTGCAAGGGTTCCATGTCCTTATCCTTGCACCACAGAGAGAACTCCTTCCAGTTGGAAGCACAAGTTTTCCTAGTGCTAGATTTTTTTAGTCATTTGCAGGATTTTTAGGACCTGCTAAGAGTACTGGGACTCAGGAAATTCTAGCCCCTCAAGAACCAGGCCTTGAGATGAAGAGACAGGATGTTGGGAATGCTAATCCTGTCTGAGGAAGAGTCAAGAGACTGTGGAATGTGGCAGTCTTATGGGCTTCCTGACCAACGAGATGAGGTGCAGGAAGTACCGAGGTTGTCTCGCCCAATCCGGAGCCACCGGAATCGTGGCCGGCTGAGCCCCGAGTTTGAGAAGGACCCTGTAAATCGGAGGAAAAGGGGAAAAACATAAAGGTGTTTCTCTATCCAGTCCAGGGTCAGAGTGTCCACTGGGATGTTCCCCAACACTGGGGACCTGCAGCAGAACTAGGGTAACTGGTGGTTGGGGCTGGACGCGAACTGGTCCAAATCTGAAACCTCCCCCGTCTTATGGAAACTGTGGCTAGGACCCGTTTGTTGATGAACCATTCATGGTAGCCCTGACTGATGGCGGCTTAGCACATCTGTCAGAGCGTTGTCCTTGCCTGAAAAATATCCTTAACTGGACTGACTGACCTCCAAGATGTGGGGTGAAAGCCTTGATGGCCAGGAACACTGCTCTGAGTTCCAAAAGACTGATGTGGAGTGTGGCCTCTTTGGGCATCCAATTGCCACTTAGGCCACGTCCCCTAGGTGGTAGCCCCAGCCTAGAAGGGAAGCATCCATAGTCAGGATCTGAGGAGTTGCAAAATCTGAAAAGGAACCCATACTCTGAGATTTTCTGTGTCCTTCCACCAGTCCAGAGCCCGCATAAATGTTTTTGTGACTGGTACTAGTTTTGCAAAAGAGTCTTTTTTCTGAGACTAGTGAGATGTGAGGTGGAACTGAAAGTCCCTCATCGGGAATCTGGCACCTGGGACTACTGCAGCCATTAAGGCCATGTGGCCAAGTAGTCTGGGGAAGTGTCTGGCCAGCCTCAGTTGGCCTAGACTGAATGAATTTAGCAGAGTAAGAAAATTCTGAATTCTGTCTGCAGAAAGGGAAGCATCCTCTGCTGTGAGAAGAGCTCTGCCCCTATGAATGGCTGGATTTGGGCAGGCTGAAACTGAAATATTCATTTGTTGATCATGAAGCCCAAAGTCTGTAGTGTGCTTTTTCTGGCTTAGGGCTTCTGAAAATGCCCGAGGACAGCTGACCATGATCAGCCAGTCATCCAGGAAGGGAAAACAGAGACTCCTTGTCTTACACAATGAGCTGCAACCACTGCCAGGCAATTGATGAACACCCTGGGAGCGGATGTCAGCCCGAAAGGCATGGCTGCAAGCTGGTAATGGCCTAGGGCAGCCTGAATCTGAGAAATTTTCTGTGGGACTGCCTCATTGGAACATGGAAGTAGGTGTGTTCTAGATCCAGGAAGACTAGCCAGTACCCTTGCTTCAGAGGATGAATCACCCGAGTCAAGGTCACCAACATGAACTTTGGCTTCAGCAAGCGCTTGTTCAGGAACCTTAGGTCCAGAATAGGTCACCACTCCCCATTTTTCTTCAGGATTAGGAAAAACCTGGAACAGAGGCCCTTTCCCCACTGGGGAAGAGGTACTCTTTCTATAGCTTTGGCCTCCCCAAGAGTCTTGACCTCCACCCCAACAGCTGTCTTTCTGTTGGGGTAAGAGGTTTACAGAGACTGGGACTGAAGAGGGAGGCCCTGCTCTACTACCCTAACACCCACTTATCTGAGATGATTTGACACCAGTGATGGAAGTAGTGGGAGATGGGAGGCAACCAAATAGGAATTTGTTTAACTGCTGTCTGGATTGAATAGAGGTAACAGGAGTGGGGATGGCTCTACTCCAACCTCTCCTACAGCTACCTCTGAAAAAAATCTCATATTTGGGAAATGTCCATAGGTATTGACATAGGAAAGAATGCCCTAGGAAAATAACCCCTGCCCCCGCTCTGAGACTTCTGGGAGGAAAAGGGCTTATCTTTAGCTGAGTTACTCCTGCAAGTAGTTTTAAACTCATCCATTCTTTTCATGTAGGCCTTAGTTTGGTCCCTGAAAAGGGAGTTCTCACGAGAAAAATCCATAACTTGTGAATGGATATCCCGAGTGAGACTGGTAGTTCTTAAACCGCCCGAGAGAAATGGCCTGTGCGTGACCCTCAAGGCTGTGTCATTATCTATGGCCTTGAGAAACCAATACCTAGTAGTTTCTACAGCCGGCTTCACAGTTTCAGTGACATCCCTGAACATAGTGACTCCCTCATGTTGCACTATGGCCAGGATAGATTTCAGTAAAGCTCTCTGATACCTAGCTGTAGATGCCATGTAAGTAAACAAGCGTAACAGCAAAGAAGCAGTAATATATGATTTCTTACCCAAGAATCCATATTATTATTATAATTTTTTTTTTTTTTTTTTTTTTTTTTTTAAGTTTTTCTCTGGAGGGTGAGCAGACAGTTGCACACTGGCTTTGTAACAGGCCGCTGCCTGCACCACCACTTTCTGGTCTGGATGTGTGAATAGAGAAAATCAGCAGTACACTTACCGAGCTGGTGTTTCCTCTAAATCTTTCTGTCCATCCCGGAGGCAGATGAAGGTGTTTTCAGAATTTTAAAATGTGTTTTCTTCAATGTATTATGCATAGGCAGATAAGTTTCTTTGAAGGAGTATGACCAATCATTTCTACATAGCTCTCCTCCAACTCTTGACTGGTGTCATCCTGGAGAGGAAGTTCCAGGATGTCCACCATCTGTTTAAGAAATGTAAAAAAGGAAGAAACTTCATCATTGTCATCACTTAAGTATGCCCCAGGGTAGCTGGCCCATCGGCGCAGTGGTTGGATTTCCGTTTGTGATGCTGGCGACCCAGGTTCGGGAGCGGACCCGAGTCGCTGGAGGGCCAGCCGGGGGAGAAGGCTCGCCTTCTCCGGGGGGGAAGGAGGGGGCCAAAAGCCCGAAACTTGCACAACCCCGAGTGGATGCTCGAGGTATGGCAAGTCCTGATTGCAGGGAATGCTGGCCATGATGTGTGGTGTACGTCGGCACGTTGCACCTAGACGTCAGGGCGCACACCACACATGGGGAGAAAAAAAAAAAAACAGGAGGATGACAACATTCCATCTCCGAGAAGACAAGAGCACCAGGAGCATGCCCTTGATATGCCATCACCCACCCCGACCACCTTGTCTGACAACACAAGCATGCATACGGGGTGTACGGGCCCCACCTCGTTACCCGCCCAGGGTATAGTCGCGGGGCTCCATAGGGTGTAGGGTGGCTCGTGGGTAGGGTGAGTGGCAGAGGAATGACTCCCAGGTGCCCCCAAAGAGTCGGAGACTAGGGGCATAAGGAGGGAAAAATAGAAAGTAAAAAAAAAAAAAAAGTATGCCCCAGGGTGGCCATCTGAGACTAATGGACTACCCTGTGGCAATTAATCATCATCAACCTCGCCTTTATTATAAAAGCCTTGGGCACAACTATAGACATGGAGAGGAGTACTAGACCCCGAAGGAGCCGAGAAAATATTGCCCATAAATAATAAAGTCTGATATAAATGCCAAGCTTTAGCTATTTCATTTTCAGAGGGCATATATCTTTATCAACCACTAATGTCTCCCTAGGCCTTACGAGGGGAGGAGGGGAAGCAGTATGTTTATCTTTCTTAATCTTTCTAGCAGGGACTGGAACAGATTCCCACTCAGTATGTCTTTTAGAGGCTTGGCTGAATTTTTTACTTTTATCAGACTTATTTTCATTGGGGTCCTTAGAGGACTTATAAATACCTTTGTGTTGACTTGAGGAAGCCTCCTCAGCACTTTTAGAGGAGGGGGAGGCAGACTGAGAGGCCAAGATAATGAGAGTTTGGCCAAAAAGCTAAGCCAACTGAAATAAACTTGTTAGAGCTTTATTTTTTTATTTATTTTTACAAATAATGGAGAAAAGAAACAGTAACCAACTGTACATCTCTTGCCAACAGTAGCCCACTGCACAATAAGAGAAGGTCTTACCCCAGAGAAATGAGGGGAATTACCCTTCATACAATGTTATATTAGGTAAAATGTAGAGAAAAGTGGTTCCAGGATACAGTGCTAATGCAAGGAAAAAATTTACCGCTGAAGCGCGAATAAAACACTAATTCTGACACAAATGTGGTAAAAAGACAAGCTTACAGACTAAATATTACTGAATAAAATAAAAATGACGCAATTTTATCACGCACGCGGTGAACTTTTACCTCAGAAAAAAATGCCAAAGTGGGAATAACGGTAGAAATCTCGCGACTGCGTGGAACCAAACGCAACCATGTTAAAAATGGTAAAAATGAAGCAAATACCTCAACGGCAGCACTCAAAAGTAAGAAATATCTCACAGGAAGGTCTCTGAAGAGAGAGAGAGCTCTGGGGCAGTGTTGCCAGTCCAGCAGAGAAAAAGTTCTGAGGTCCTTCAGGATGACTACAGGCAGCACTCTCCTCTCCTCTCTCTGTATCCTGACTGGCCAATGCCTTCCTCATTTGCATTGACTCCACCTCTCCAGGGCAGCTTAACCCAGCTGGCACACTGCACCTGTCAATACATGCTGAAGAATTCCTGGGGTGAGAAATAGACATGTTAGACTGCATCACACAGTGAGGTCAGTACAACCTTAACGGATCATATGGGCTAACTGTCCTGCGGCATGTCTTACATCTCAAACACAATAAGTCTACGATAAGCTATGGTGCCGCTGAATTCCAAGATTAAAGTCCAATGAGTGCTGCATGTTTAAGAAATTCTATCAGCACCTGTAGAAATTCTGGGCACTGCCTCTTTAAAGGGGTACGACAGTCAGAATTTGCAAAAACATATGTTGTGCAGTGTTTTGATTTTAGTCCCAGTGTGTCCTTCTCTTTGTCTGCTGTTAGAAGTTTTTTTCTAAATTAGCCTGCTAGATTTATGGTAGTTTTATGGCCCCTGGAGGTCTCCATCTTAGCATAGTTTATTGCTCTTCTTCCTCCTACACTGCCTCCCGTCTCATGTGACAGTGATGTATCAAGGACCACTGATTCAGCAAGTACTGGTTTAGAGTCAATTTTACAACTGTAGAGCTGTGATTTTCAGTCAAGTTTCTTTATCCAGTGAGCACAAATGCTACATATTCAGTTTAGCAAATACTTGATGGCTGAGTGGGCTACTATGTAAGAAAACCACTAGCGTCTTTGCTAATTACAGCATTGATGATCTAGGGTAATTTGTGTGCATTTTTTTTGGCTGTGTGTAGTTTAATGAAAAGTTTTAAAAGCAAAACATTTACTCCTGCTGGCTAGACTTGACACACACTCATATAGAAAAATAAAAATACTGAATTAGAGCTATTTAGTAGAGGCCAGATTATCAGGCTCCTATCTCTAGTACTTGCTGAATCAGTGGTCCCAGATGCATCCCTGTCACATGAGACAATAGGCATTGTAGGAAAGAGAAGAGCAATAATAAACCATGCTATGATGGAGATCCCCACGGGGCCATAAAACTAGCAGGCTAATTTAGAAAGAACTCCTAACAGCAAACAAAGGGAAGGACACACCAGCAATACACACACAAATCGAAACACTCTGCACAACATATGTTTTTGCAAATTCTGACTACAGTTCTCCTTTAAGTCCCCCTGAAAACAGTCTACTTGTTCAACTCACTCAATGCAGCCTCACTCACTATGCTCCGAAATATTAACATGCTGATGCCAAGCACTCTATCTGTTGACAAATACTCTCCTAGCTGTGAAAGAGAGTGGAGATGCTTTCCTGCCGGAGAAGCCAACTGAAACTACAGTAAATGCAGTCGGTGGGCAGCACACACAAACATGCTAATGTCATGAGCACATGTGTGCCGTTGTAATACAACTGTACGTCAGTCAAGCAAGGGCTCCTGTTAGTCTTCGTGCTGAGCAAGCATGGCCACCAGTACAGGAGGAAAGGCACAGAGGTGCTAGAATGCTGTCGGAATGTCAGCCATGAGGTGCGGTGGCTGAAAATGGTGAGAACCTCTAGTTCAGCAAGGGATTGAATGGTCTCAGTAATCGTTGCTTTGACTACCGCAAGTAAGTACTAAGAAAATAACACCAACACCCAGAAGAAACAGTAACGCTCTAGAGTCTGTAGATGCTATGGAAAAGGAGGAGCTAGGGACCTACAATGCACTAAAAAGGTTACTGCTAGCTTGAATAAGGAGAAAACATACTGAAATGACAGACCCTAAACAATTAATCTCTTCAGCCAAATCAGTTTTTCCAGCTAAAAGGTCCTTGAACCAGGGAACATACACCACACTGAGACGCTAGGGCAAAGGAGAGAATCAAGTTATTCACCACTAACAGGCCTGACTAACTGACTAGGCCCCCCCCCCCCACATTAAAAACAAAACTCTTTAGAGGTACCAGACCAACACACTAGGTAGTAGACCTGCAAGAGAAAATCACCCTACAAAAGGCAAGTGGTCTCCATCCAGGCACTGTAGGCACTAGTATGACAGCCTGCTAGCAGGCTAGTCAGTTGGAAAGTCAAAGCTTAACAGACATGATTTCTAAATTTAATGGTGCTCCCTATCACCAGGTGGCCCCAACTTTCCTCAGAGTTGTTTAGTACAAAAAGGAAAAATTACTTACCTTAGTAATTGTGTTTCTTCTAATGGAGTCTTACTGTATTCTGACATTATGCAGTTAGCCCCAGCACTTGAACTGCTCCGGAGAGGAAAGAGTTAACTCTATGCCAGAGCATAGACCGTTGAGCTCGAGCTCGGTTCAAACCTCTGTCTGCTGCACTTTGAAGTGTAACCGTCAGATTCTTACGAGCTAATACTAACTACACCCGCTAAGTGGACATTCTAAAATCTACTAGCCAAAAGGCAACCAAATATTTTGAGCCCCCAAAACACTCAAGTCGAGAACTCCAAAACAAAAACTAGGTAGTGAACAAAACAGAACTATAGAAAAAATATATCCTAACCCACTCCCCCCTCTGTATAGGGGAGAGTGCCAAGTGCACCCCTGAGGTGCAACACTGCACCTGCCAACCCACTTCCCAAAAACCAGGTTCTGAGAGGGGAGGCATGGAGGGAGGTCAGAATACAGCAAGACTCCATTAGAAGAAACACAATTACTAAGGTGAGTAATTTTTTTCTTCAAACAACATGAAGTCTTGCTGTATTCTGACTTTATGCAGACTACCAAGCAGTACATCCATGGAGGAGGGTACTGAACCTATTTTGGGAATAGGCTCTGCAGTACTGCTGTACCAAACTTAGCATCACTCCAAGCCTGGATATCCAGAGAGTAATGCTTGGTGAATGTATGGACTGTTTTCCAGGTGGCTGCTTTGCATCTCTCTAGTAAGGGTATATCTCTGGCAGCAGCCAGAGAAGCAGCTGTACCTCTAGTCGAATGAGCCCTCAGGCCTGAGAGGGTACTTTGCCTAGCTTTTCATAGCAGAATTGTATACAAGAGACAATCCACCTGGCAATAGGTATCTTAGTAGCAGGTTTACCCTTTCCCACTTCACCATAAGTGAGAAACAACTCAGGACAGACAAACCTAAATGCCTTAGTACGCTCAATGTAGTAGCTAAGTGCCCTCTTAACATCCAAACTGTGTAATCCTCTCTCTCCTGAAGAAGAATGATCAGTGAAGAACACAGGAAGAGATATGGATTGGTTCAGATGAAAATCTGAAACCACTTTGGGTAAGAACCTCCTGTTGGCTCTAAGGACCACCTTATCCCTATCTAACGAGATAAAATTAGACTCCACTGACAGAGCTTGCAATTCACTGATACGCCTGACAGAGGTAATAGCTACCAGGAACACAGTTTTCCAAGTCCAGTACTTAAGTTCTGCTGAGGCCAAGGGCTCAAAGGGTGGCTGTATAAGCTGAGCAATGCAAACATTAAGATCCCAAACAGGAGTAGGATCCTTAAAAGGAGGATTGGTATGGAGCAATCCTTTAAAGAATTTACAGAAAACAGGATGAGATCCCAGTGAGGAGGGCTTTCCCACTGACACAAAAGCAGAAACAGCTGACAAGTGTACCTTGAGAGTAGCTAGTCTAAGGCCTACGCTATTAAATTGAACCATGTAATCCAGAACTGTAGACAATTCAGCAGTGTCTGGGGATATATGCTTCTCGGAACACCAAATACCAAATGTTTTCCATTTGGAGTTATAAGTTTTTCTGGTGGCAGGTTTTCGAGAGGCTTTGAGAATATCCAGAACCCCTTGAGACAAATGCAAATTTGCATATTCTACTGTAACTCTTCAAGAGCCATGCCTTGAGACTGAGAGACCGAAGGTTGGGATACCAAATCCTCCCCTGAGAGGAGGTTAACAGGTTGTAATTCCTGGGAAGAGACAGGGGAAGATGGACTGCTAGGGGCAGCAACAGGGGATAGCAAGGCTGCCTGGCCCAGTCTGGAACAATCAGGATCACTTTGCAAGATTGTGACCTTATCTTGACCAGGATCTTGAACAGCAGAGGAAAAGGAGGGAAGGCATATAGAAATTTCCCTTCCCAATTCAGAATCAGAGTATCCAGAGGGACTGAGCCCAAGACTTAGGGTCTGCAACAAAATAGGGGAAGTTGGTGATTGTCTAGGGCTGCAAAGAGATCTATCTCTGGAGTGCCCCACGTTGAAAAAATTACTTTTAACACTAGGGGATCCAGTGACCATTCGTGATGGCCCTGGGAAATTCTGCTCAATGCATCTGCTAGCACACTGTCCTTCCCTGGAAGGTGGACTGCTACCAGAGAGGACTGTAGAGAATAAGCTAGGGACCGTAATCTCATGGCTTCCATGCACAGCGCCGTAGACAGAGTGCCTCCCTGCTTGTTGACATACCACATGGTGGTGGTGTCTGCCCTGACCTGAACCACCTTGTTCTGTACTGACTGAGAAAAAGCTTGCAGGGCCAGATAAACCGCCCTGAGCTCCAGGAGGTTGATGTGGAGAAGAGACTCCTGAGAGGACAACACTCCCTGGGCTGTGAGAGTCCCCTGGTGGGCTCCCCACCCCAAGAGAGAAGCATCTGTGGTAAGAACCACAAAATGAGACTGAGTGATAAACGGGACTCCTTGCCTGAGGCTGTCCTGATCCTGCCACCACTGGAGAGCCTGGATCAGAGTCTGAGTCACTGGAATTAGTTTGGTTAGAGGATCTTTTTTCTGAGACCAAAAAGCCCTCAGAGGAAACTGAATGTCCCTCATCTGAAATCTGGCCCCTTGGACCACTGCAGTGAAAGCTGCCATGTGGCCCAGGAGCTGAAGAAAATGCCTTGCTGGTCGAGACACCAGGAGGCAAAAGGAAGAAACCAGGTCTATAAGGGTCTTTGCGCTTGCTAGAGGGAGAAAGGCTCTTGCTTTGACAGTATCCAACTCTACTCCTGTGAAGGTCAAGAGCTGCACTGGTTCGAGAACTGACTTTGGAAGACTGAGGAGGAATCCTAGAGAAGTGAGCAATTGCTGGGTCACATGCAGGTTTGACTTGATTTGGTCTGGAGACTGTCCCACAATGAGCCAGTCGTCCAGGTATGGATATATGCAAATGTTTTGTCTCCTTAGAAAGGCCACTACTACTGCTAGGCATTTTGTGAACACCCTTGGAGCTGATGTTAGGCTGAAGGGCATTGCTCTGAACTGATAATGGCCTGAAGGCAGTTCGAACCTGAGGTACTTTTTGCTGGAGCACCTAATGGGAATGTGAAAACAGGCATCCTTGAGGTCCAGGGAGGCTAGCCAATCCCCTGGCCTTAGGGAATAATTATTCCCAGAATCACCATTTTGAATTTTGGCTTTACTATGTGCTTGTTTAAGTATCTTAGATCTAGGATGGGCTGCCACTCTCCTGTCTTTTTTGGGGTAAGGAAGTATCTGAAGTACAGACCTTTGCCCCTGTGTGTAGTAGGAACTCTTTGTGGCTCTGAGAACCAGCAGAGAGGAAACCTCTGCCTCTAGGGCAATGGTTGCGGAGATGCTTGCAGGTGGAAAGGACCTGACCCTCAGCATTGGAAATTTTTTGAAGCTGAGCGCCAGTGCCTGACTTACTACCTCCAAGACCCACTTGTCTGAAGTAACAGACTTCCAGGCCTGGAAGTAGTAAGCCAGCCTGCCTCCTACTGGAGAGGGGGAGTCGACCCGGGCTGACACATCTGGGTGTCTGCTTGGCACGAGCCTTGGACTGAGAGGAGGATGCAGCCCTGCTCATCCTCCTTCTGCCTCTCCCTCTGAAGAACCCCCTCTGATGAAAAGGAGAGGAAGCCTGTGCCTGGTAGAAAGGCCTGAGAAAAGGCCTGCCCCTGCCCCTAGATTGCTGCTTTTGAGGAGTTGCCTGCCTTTCCTTGGTATGTGCACTCCTGTAAGTGGTCCTGTACTCATCCATTTTCTTCATACAATTCTCTGTCTGCTCCCCAAACAGAGAATTATCCAGCACAGGGAAATCCATGGCCTTAGCCTGGGTGTCCTGTGAGAGGCTAGTACATCTGAGCCAAGCCGATCTCCGAAGAGACACAGATGTAGCATCATTAGAGTCTACAGCAGCATGGAGCTGGATCTTAGATGCTTCTATCCCATCAGCAGCCACCTCCTCCAGCTCCTTGGCCAGCTGGGGGGAAGCCTGTTTAGCCAGTTCCAGAACAGTATCCCATCTGGACTTCTGGTATCTGGCTGTGTAGGCCATGTAGTTAGCCTGCCTGAGTCCCAAGGAGGATGCCATGTACTGTTTTTTAGCCATGGCATCCAGCTTCCTAGAGTCTTTATCTGGGGGGGGTGTGAAGCCAAGGGTATGTTAGCCTTAGCACAGGCTGCAGCCTGCACAACCCCAACATGGCTGCATTGCTGGTACAAGAACACCATACCTGAGCCTGACAGCATGTACCTCTTGTCCATTCGTCTGTCCACAAGAGGTAAAGAATTTAGTGTTTTAAGCAGTCTTTGTGTCGGTTTCCCCAGGGATTTATGGAGGGGAACAGAATCTTTTTGACTCTGGGATGTCCATCATTTCTACAACATCAGGCTCCTCTTGTTCCTCAGCAGCTTCAACCAGAGGGAGCTGGAGGGTTTCTGCCACCTTTTTGTAAAACAAAAAGTGTGAAGGGGACTCAGAAAGGCTAGGAGGGGAAACACTAGAAGGCCTTTCTGGGGAGATGTCCGGTTCTATAGGCTCATCCAGACCTTCAATACCATCATCGTCGTCGTCATCATCATCATCCCCCTCCAGATCCGGTTCATAATACTCTTCTGGGGAATAATCTGGAACCGGAGGAACCAACCGAACTGAGCACTTACCGAGTTGCGCCAAATCGGTCGGAACCGGACATGGCGATTCAACAATACTAATCACCCTGGCAATTTCTTCAGCGGTTGGACGATGCGGTTCTGGATCCGAACCGGCCAATTTCTCCTTTCTCTTTTTCTTAGTCAGAATCAACCCCTCAGGATCGGCTCTCCTTTTGCCCGAGGGAGGCTCGCACAGGTCAGTGAGCACTCCCTCAGGTTCGGTTGGAACCGAACCAGGCTGGCCATCCGGGTCAGCAGACTTCTCGGCCTCCTTTTCCCTAAGCCTGCCCAATCTTTTATCTAAGGTGGCCCTAGGAAAATTTTTACCAGTTTGGCAGTCTGAATCAAGGTGGTCAAAACCCAGACAGTAAACGCAGTGTGGGGATCAGTCTCAGCAAAGGCCTCCCCACACTCACTGCAGTGTTGAAACCCAGTGGGTCCGCTTTTTCTTTTGGGTTTCTCAGACACAGCCATCCTAACACGTACCCTTTAATCGGCAAAAGCCAGGTAAGACCCCCTTATCGGTTCCTTATCGTCCTCAGACGTTTTTTTTCAACACGGGTATTGGAAAAAAAACGTCTGAAATACGTTTTTTTTTTTTTAGAACTGATAAGGACCGGTACCTCACACTAAAACAGTGAAAGAATAAAATTAGATAGAAGTACCCAGACAATCGGTTCAGCTGAAACCAAACTGAAAAACCTTTTTACAATTTCCACACACAAATAATACTCCGTCCACTACCTAAGCGCTTATTGTACCGCAGACTAGAATCTGAACTGGAGTAAAATAAAAAACTAGCGGTTTAAAACAGATGTCTTTACTGTACCGAACCGAAAGCGATGGAGAGATCTCGGGAGCGACTGCTCAGTTAGGCGGAGTAAATAATCTGACTGTTACACTTCAAAGTGCAGCAGACAGAGGTTTGAACTGAGCTCGAGCTCAATGTTCTATGTTCTGGCACAGAGTTAACTCTTTCCTCTCCAGAGCAGTTCAAGTGCTGGGGCCAACTGCATAATGTCAGAATACAGCAAGACTTCATGTTGTTTGAAACAGAAATAACAAATATTAAGTTAATAAGAAGAATAAAAGGCCAGTCTTTCAGAGAGCTCTGCTCTATGCTTGCTACCCCTTCAGTGGTACAGATGAAACATGCTGTATTCAGAATATTCATGTTTCCAAGGTTCTATGCTAGGTTACAGCTTTGGACAGCACCACTAACCCAACTGGGGAGCACATTACCCACATGTATTAATTCCCCATTGACAATGTACAGCGATACAGAAATACTCATGTACAAGTCGAATTTTCAGTGCTATAATTGGCACTTAAGGACGCTTACTCCACATATATGTGAGGTTTGTTTAACTGTATAATATTTTTCATCTGAGAGCCCCTTGCTTGCATTTCTTTTACAGAGGAGCCAGTGAAACGCAAAGCTGGTAAAGGTGCTTGCTTTAGTAGAGTGGGAACTGGAAGCGGGAGACCATGCACAGATTGCTTGTGTAACTGGACGCAGCAGTGGTGGGAAGTATTTAATGCTGGCAAAGGAAACATACAGGACACCATAATGCCTGTGAGTACTACAAGGGAAGGAAGTGGTTTACTTTACACATGAGTAAAGACAGGATACTAATGAGAGTTACAACCCTTTATATTGGATGAGAGATGCAATGCTGGCAAGTACTGTTGGGGGTGTGCCGTTTACTGTGTGCTAAGCTAGAATTGTAACTCCGGTGAGTTTTGATAGCATGGAAGCAGGGGAATGAGTGCTTTAAGATGAATTGCTGAAAAGCTGCCCAAAATGGCCAAGCCTGTGCCAGTGACCCTTGTTCGGGAGAGAGCTCCAGTCGTTTGCATGGTGGGCAGGCCACAGCTGGGGAGTACACCTCAGCCTGGGGAAAGTCAGTGCTGGGTTATGGCACCACAGTAATCCCTGAAAAGGGCCAGGGAGTTTTCTTCCCCACAGGTACATGCTATGCATGTTCAACACTCTGTCCTCGCATGTGGGAGGTGGGACGGCTTAGAAAGAAAACTGGGTGAAAAACCCCAATGCTGCTGGGATGATGGCCGGGGGTGCTCTCAGGCCTCGTGTCTGGTGATAACGGCGAATGAAAAGGGCAATGCCAAAATGGGCGAAGTCAAAAGGGCAACAGTAATTTGGGTGACCAATGACAAAAAAGCCTCCTCGGGTCATATGAGCAGAGCACTGCTTGTGTGGTGGTGGCTACAGCTCCGAGGATGCTTATCTATACTGAAGGGAGTGCGGGGGACACTGTTCCTGTGTGTCTCTTGTGGTGGGTTTTTTTTTCCCCCACCATGTGTCACCCTTATAACTGGTCACCCTAATGGTCCTTCGCCCAACTTATAGTCGTCCTTTTTTTACTGTTGCCCATTATGCATTCGCCCATTGCCATTCACCTTATGACACAGTATCCTCAGGCCCTGCCCCATGGACCCCCACTGGTGACTGAAGTGAAGTTAGCAGACGTCAGGGTTCTAGGTGCCACCACTGGGACAGGTCCATCAGCCTGCGGACTGGATGGGCTACATCGGGGGAAATAAAGAATTATTGGAGAAGTAAAAAATGGTGCTGGCACAGTCCACACTAAAATTGGAGAAAGTACGGGGGTGGGAGTCAACCTATATGAGAAGCATATCTATAAATTCTGCATGGAAAAGGTGGGGGATACTGTGAATAGCCTATATATTATGGAAAGGATTACATTTGATCTCAACAACAGAACAGAGCTATTTACAAATTGATAGACAGCTTGGATTATGTATGTTATGCAACAGGACAGGTCCCAACCTTTGTGTCCCTCAACCTGAGTTTTGGCAGAGGAATAGGGAAGCAGGGCATGGCAGACATACTAGGATGGGAGAGGAAGCACAACCTCTCCACAGGCTAGATAATGCCCCCCCCCCCTTCCCACACAGATATCCAAAGGGAGCGCCAGCTCACAGGCTGGCTGTATTAAGCCAGGACTCCCACTAACCAGCAGCTGTACTGGGAGAGGGTGGGACTCCTACAGTTTACTATGTACTGTATAAATTGCTGGTTGCCTGTGTACCAATTTCTAAAGACTCACTGTGTTGTATATGTTGATCAGTTGCAAGAAACTGTGCTGTATTTATTGTTAAAATGTTAATATAAATGTATTTACACATAAAGAAAAGGTGGTGTGGGGGGGTCAACCTATACACGAGTGTATAAATGGGGCAGTTCAGTGTCCAGCACCATTCATGAGCTTTAGCTCATTGGCTCCCCTTGTGTCTCTTCTAGTCCTGCCAGAACCCAGACTCCCTCTTCCGAAACTGTATTCCAGACATCCTTCCTGCCCCGGGGGTCACATCCTGGCTGCATATCTAGCCCTAACTTGGGGGAAGACTTCTCTACACCCCCCCAAACGTATGTGCAAGAAGGAAGGAAACTATGTATTTGATCACGGTTGACTTCAGAGGAGGAGGAAGACACAGTTCAGGGCAAACCTAGTGGTATGGGAATCAATAGGCCATCATCATAAAACAGAGGACATGCCTTTTCTTGCCTGTACATTTTTTCCATCCCCTGAGACACGGTATCCCAATATCCCCTGAGACACAGTATCCCAACATCAATACACTCTTCTGCGCATCAGCCATCTCCTGCCTGCAACCCACTGTAGAATGGCTCGGCACGCTACCTCCACCCCTGTCGACAGAAGGTAGCCATGGAGCAGAGAATGAAGGCAGCCATGCAGCAGAGTGCAGCCCCACCATCCCCTATCAAACAGTTGGTTTTCGACTGCCAACCTCTGCTCAGAACATTCCAGGCTCGGGCATGAACCTGGGTCATGTTACAAAGGCCCTGTTGGCACTATCAAATGTGTGAAACTCAATAAAGTTGGGGCAACGGGATGGTGAAAAGTAATATGTATGAACTGACAGTCCTATACTTTGAAAGCATAAATTTTTTTTTTGCTTTTAAGCAAGAATGATGTCAAAACTAGAAACTGCATGGGATGAGATTATGGGGGTACTGAGATGTGCGAGACAGGGATCGACAAATCCCATAGCCTGACATCCGGGGCTATCAGTTTTTGGACAGGGACAAGTAATCATTACATAGCTGGTTGTCCCTGGACAACCAGCAAATGAAAGCAATAAAAACATTTTTTTTTACCTGCATTTCATGCAGTTTGCCTGGTTTGCCACTAGGGTCCATTCCTTCTACTTCTGCTGGGTGGACTCCGGGCCGGTTGTCATGTGATATGGGTAGTGACAGGAGTAAACGGTGAAATTAGAGTGGCGGGACCATGAGCGACCAATGCAGGAACCCGATAGGCATGGGCTGCAGAAGTTGGGAGTGACAGCACGGGCAGCAAATGACAAGAGCTACATTACACTCCACTATGTGTGCTGCGTCCAGTCAGGTAGGGGCAAGAGTAGACTGGCAGCGATGGCAGGCAAAAAGTTCGGCGAGATGACGCTCGACGGTAACGGGAGTCCACCGGGTACTCACACAAACTGGTTCTCTGCTGCAGGCAGCTCCCAAAACTGCCAGCCTGCACACCATAGGGGAAAAAACATTAGATCAGCATGAGGGACCCTCGTGTCTGCGGGTCCAGCCCTCACTCCACCTGAATGTGCAATTTATAATGGTGCCCACAATTTATTTGTCAGGTAAGCTTGACCTTGGATTCATGAAAGGTAGGGGTACACAGCAGAATGTGTAGGAGGGTGGGGGAATTTAATTTGTGTCACTGTAGTGTCTCCTCTCCAGGTCTGCATAGGGCAGGAGGTTGGGGTAGCCTGTGATGCTCTAGTAGGTGAAACTTTCCTGTAATACTCAACACAGAAAGATGCAGAGAGCTGTAATGCACATGAGCAATTTTATAAGAGGAGAGAGCTAAATTCATATCCCCATTATTACCCTGCCCCCTTCATTTTAACATTGAGCATGACATGGTAAAATAAAGTTGCAATAAGGAACAGCTGCTGTTGCAGTATTTAAGCAACTGTATGGGTTTTTCTCTGACCAAGAAGTGACTACAAAAGTGGATCTCTGTGCTCATTTGCCAAGTGACCCCTTGCTGTCTCTGACAGTAAATTTGTTGGGTATCACATACTCTTTCCAGCTTCCAGCCAAGCTAAGCTGAAAATTTCATGTGTGGATAAAATCTTTTTAGTGACCTGACTGAAGCCGGAAAGAGTGCTTTATCTACAGACTACAGGTTCATGTCATAATAGGGACTTGATAACTTTAGCAGTCAGCTCATTTGTTGTGTGCAGCTTATTGATTTATTTATTAAATTTTGGTGACCGTCGAAGCCCACTGGGCCCCAGAGGTCCCTTTTTCAGGGGCGACCCGGGATTACATAGCAATGGTAAATATCACAGTAAGAATGACAGTTATACAATATGATACAAGTTATACAATAATATACAGACAGCTGGTTACATATGCTGAGAACAGCCTGCATTCGTGGTGGGTACAGGGGTTAGGAGAATAAGTGACTAGACACGAGGGATGTGAGAGGAGGGTGTGAGCCACGTTACTTAGTGCAGTTTACTCACTGAGGGTAAGGTTGGACTACGGTATTCGGAAGACCGTGAGGTGGTCCCAGGAGCCTAGCAGCGGCATTTGGAGGTTGCGATCATGTGAGCCTTGAGCCTAGTGCGGAAACTTTTAATTGATGGTGCTTCCTGCACCCCGGGAGGGAGGGAGTTCCACAGGGTGGGTGCAGTGTGAGCGAAGGACTTGCCTCCCACATTCTGGGCTTATTGCTGGCTGCAACTCTCATTTTTGCTACTGCTGCTCTGTAGTTTTTTTTTTTACTGTAAACATCTGTAAAGTATGTGAGCACCTTTATTTTGGATTTGAATGCTTTGGGGTTTTTTTTCTGTAGTTTCCATCGAATTATAGCCTTCCGACCATGGACTACCACTCAAAACACTGGAACTACCATTTTTGGCAAGGCCAGTTGTCCTTAGACAAGTATGTAATTTTGAAATTTGTCGATCCCTGGTGCGAGACACCATTAAGGATAGAACATTCAGTTCAAATTACTCTAAATTAGCATAGAACCCATTTATACAAACTGAACTAGAACCAAACATCATAAAAGGCATCTACAATTTCTAATAGATGTACGTATACTGAAAGGCATGCATATAGAGTATATACTTAACATACCAGGAATCTGACTAATGGGACTAAGAGGCAGTTATGTTATGCACAGACATCAATAAAAACAGCTTCACTGTGGGACTGTCTTACCTGATCAAGTGAAAAGCTGGCAGACACTACGCCGATAAGAACATTTAAAACACCTTTGACCAGTTCAGATTCCGTAAGCAGCACCAACTGAGGGAGGTGCAGTAAAGTGCCATTAAGTATCTGTAATTCCCCTTCTCGAAATCTTAGGAATTTGTCAAAAGTTTCCCTCCCAGCTTCAGTGAGGTACGGTTTCTCTTTTCTACCTGGAGGGCTGCAAAAATAAAATCAGCTTCAGACAGAGTTGTCTGATGTGTAAAAATCAAGTAATAAATGAAAGCACTTTTTTTTTTCTTTCAATACTTAGCGGTGCTTTACACCTTGACCATACTGCTCACAAATCACAACCAGCATAACAGAGTTGTTCTTTACTGGACTGAAGGTTTTGCCATTCCTCTTGCTTAAATGGCTGTGCATTTCTGGCCTCTGTACACTTATTAATCTCATTGTAGTCTGTACAGGAACAGAGAGTAATTATCTCTTTGTAAAGCTGAATTCCTGACTTAAAGGGTATCATTTTAACAGAAACAATGTAAACACAGAAACATAGACTCTGATGGCAGATACGGACCGCTTGGCTCACCCAGTCTGCCCATTTCCCTACCTGTTGGATAAGCTGCAAACCCTAGTTAACAAACAGCCTACTTCTTCCTAACCCCCACCAGAATTGCCTTATGTCTGTCCAATGCATTCTTGAAATCCCCCACCTTTTTTTGACCCCACGACCTCCTCAGGAAGGCTGTGCCATGCATCCACCACCCTCTTTGTGAGAAAATACTTCTCACGTTGCCCTGAGCCATCCCCCATTATCTTCAAATTGTGCCCCTTGTTCTTGCACATCTCTTTTCCGAAAGATGCTACCCTCTTGGACTTTGTTGATTCCATTGAGGTACTTGAAAATTTCTATCATGTCCCCCCTTCCTCCTTTCCTCGAGGGTATACAATATTAAGCTCCTTTAGCCTCTTCATATGGCTTCTGGTGCAGACCCTGCACCATTTTAGTTGCCCTCCTCTGGACTGCCTCCATCCTGTCTATGTCCTTGAGGAGATGGGGTCTCCGGAACTGCACGAAGTACTCCAGATGGGGTCTCACCAACTGTCTGTACAGAGGGATAACAACTTCCTGTTTTCTACTGGAGATGCCTCTCCCTATACATCCCAGTATCCCCCCAGCCCTCCTTACTGCCTTCTCACATTGCTTACTTACCTTTAGGTCATCTGATATACCTATCCCCAGGTCCCTTTCCATTTTTGTTGTTGTTAGTACCCTCCCCCCCAAAAAAAAAACTGTATACTCTTCCCCTGGGTTTTTGTTTCCCAGGTGCATTACTTTGCACTTCTTTGCACTGAATCCAAGCTGCCATACTTTTGACTATTCCTCCAATCTTGCCAAGTCCCTTCTCATCCTTTCCATTCTCCCCCCCGCCCCATGTATTAACCCTGATGCAGATCTTTGTGTAGTCTGCAAAGAGGCATCCTTTTCCTTCCTTTCCCTCTGCAATGTCACTTATAAAGACATTAAAAAGGACCGGTCCCAGTACTGAACACTGTGGTACCCCACTAGTAACTCCCCTTTCTTCGGGGTGTACTCTGTTTACTATTACCCACTGTGTCCTGTTGTCTAGCCAATTTTTTACCCAGGCCACCACCCTGGGACCCACTCCCAGGCTAGCTAACTTGTTTATTAATATTTTGTGTGGGACTGTGTCAAATGCCTTGCTAAAATCTAGGTAGAACATGTCCACAGCCCCTCTCTGGTCTACTACTTTGGTCACCTAGTTAAAGAAATCTATTAGATTCATCTGGCATGACCTTCCCGCTGTGAATACATGCTGTCTGGGGTCCTGTGCCCCGCTGACCTCGAGGTACTCAACAGTTCTTTCTTTCAGAAGTGATTCCATCATTTTCCCTACCATGGAGGTCAAACTAACAGGTCTGTAGTTTCCTCTCACAGCTTTGCTCCCACTTTTATGAAGGGGAAATCACATCCGTACTCCTTCAGTCCTCAGGTACCATACCATCCTCCCATGACTTGTTAAAAAAGGTAGTCAGTGGTGTCACTAGTTCTCCCCTTAGTTCTTTTAGAATTCTTTGTGAATCCCATCAGGTCCCATTGCTTTGTCCACCTTCAGTTTCAGGAGCTCTTTCAGAACCCTTTCTTCTGTGAATGTCTTGTGATGCTCAGGTAATCAGTTTTTTGCCATATACAGCGGCTTTGGTAAGGGAAAGGTTCTGGCTAAGCAGTGTGGGGGAGCAGGGCTCTACGCTACTGGCTACCGACTGAGAAAAAAAAAAGAATTACTTGCCTGTAACCATAATTATACTATTCGTATCCAGTTCACATCCACAATTAGGCAGTTCAGCTGAGTTTTGCTCAGTCACTGGATGCCTTCAAGCTTGGTTCCTTCCATCACCCGGGGTGATGTCCTCCAGCTCTACCCACTGTGATGCCAGATCTTACATGCTGGAAACAGGTTATCTGTGGGTCACTTGCCAGGAGAGGTTGGGTGGGTTGTGTGGATGTGAACTGAATACCAACAGTAGAACTATGATAACAGCTAAGTAAATGTAAGCTACTCACCTGTAACCATAGTTCTAAGCATGGTATACAGTTCACATCCACACAATTGCAGTCTTCCCCGAACAAGTGATTCATCGCAATATCTTTAAGCTAAGCTCCTCCCACCACCTGGGTAGTATATCTTCCGGCTCTGCTCTGCCCATGACATCAGATCTTTGCATGCAGGAAGCACAGATTTGGATGCCACAACCCATATGGCAAGTCAAAATGACAACTTTTCAGGCCCCTTTTAAACACCGCCCACCATCACAGGGGAACTCCTCAGATGGAGAGGCAACGAGTTTCATATTGCTGGACTTGCCACTGAGAACACTCTGTCACCAGATTGTTTTAAATGCGTCTCAGGAAAGACATCAATAATTCCTCGGTGGAGCACAGGCTGGAAGTATACCAGGTCAAGCGGTCTTTGAGATAGGCAGACCCAGATCCAAGTAGGGCTCTATACATTAACAAAGCAATCATGAGGGTGGTGTGCCACCTAAATCAACAGCAAGTACAGCTGGCACAGCAGAGGCGACAAATGGTCCTGATAGGAAGAACCAGAGATAGCCCTAGGTATAGTGAGTAACATAAGTCAAGCCTTGAGGGCACACAAGCATGTACTAGGGATGCATCCATGGTCAAGGTGAGGGGTGGGCTCTGACCAGACAAACCAAATTCCCTCTGTGAGGTTCCGGGGACACAGCCACCATTCCATGGCGCTCCACACTGGCTGGGTGACCTGAACTGGCTGGCCTGGGTGACCTGAACCGGCTGGCCTGGGTGACCTTGGTGACCAAGGTGCAGAGACCACTGACGCCCCACCTCTCACTGGAGGGGGGCATATGTCAGCACGCTCAACAGACAATGCTGGCTGAAGTTGCCATGCACTCGAACAGCCAGAGTAATTTCCATGCGATGCACAACTGCCCAACCTGAAATGATGGAACCAAGGAGGAAAGATCCCAGCCCTGTCTGGAAGTAAGCGAGTCCTGGCTTGGATAAAGTCAAACGCCATTCCAATGAACAGGACCACTTGCTTGTGGAACAGTTTGGACTTTGCCAAGTTGACTAAAAGGCCCCGATGATAAAAGGCCTGGAGGGCCAGATCCCTGGACCCCTCCACTGCTTTCTTGGAGATGCCCACAATAAACCAGTCGCTCTATGCCGATTACACCTCTGCCCCTGAGGTAAGCTGCCATGACCAAAAAGACATTTTGTGAAAAACCCTGGCTGTCAAAGACAGGCTGAATGGCATGACCTTGAACTGGTACAGGACCCCACCTATGCAGCACAGGAGGTACAGCCTGTATGATGGATGGATGGGGATGTGGACTTGGGCTCAGCCAGCCAATATTACTGGAACTGCTGCCTCTGTTGGAGTTGTTGATGCTGCTGCTTGGTCTGATAGCCTGAACCACTAAAGGAGCTCTTATTTGGAATGTGAGGCTGTTATGCCTGCTAGGACGATGCCACCAAATCAAGTGTGAAACTGGACTTCTCAATCCAGGCGAGATGATCCTCTACTAAAGGGCCATAAAAGTCAAAGCCATGAAAAAGCCCATCCACCAACTTGTGCCTGGTCTCCAGGGTAAAAGTCAAGAGATGCAGCCAGGCCCTCCTGCGCATTAACACCAAGAAAGCCACTGCATGGCGCATGAGTCACCTGTGTCCAGAGCTGTCTGCAACTGGTGTTTAGACAGAGAAAATCCTAGGTCATCCAGGGCCCCTAGCAACTGTATGGCTGCGCACCGGGAGAAGAGGGAGCATGTCAGTGAGCTCATCAAAAGTGCATGACCAAACTGGACCATCATAGCTGCATGACTCAGCAAACTCAGGTCTTCCCTTACATTTCCTCAACCTCTAAGGAGGAGTGCCTGCACATCGGGGTCTGCCCGTAGATCAATGGCCGGGTAGGGAGCGGTCGTCACCTAGGACCGACAAGGGTGTTTTTCCACTTTTTCTGTGGACCCTTCCCTCCCTGAGGACGCCGGCACGGGTAAACAACGTGCTGACGCACGTCGCCACCAAGCACCTTACAGCATCCTCCCCTCTCCCAACTCCGTCCCAAGGGAGGTGCCAGAGCCCTAAAAGCTGGTGCTCCCACCGACCCTTAGGGACATCAGGTGCATAAAGCACCCCTGGTAACCCACCCTGAAGGAGGAGAGCATCCATTGGGACGCTCAATCCTCCTCTCCCCTGCCGACCCCCGGCAACCCGAGTCCATTCCCGAACCCAGGTCGCCGGTGTGGTGTGAGGTGTGGCATCCAGCGCCTCAGCCCCCAGCACCACCGGGCCAGCCTTTCCTAATACTTTTGATGGATGCCTGTGTGGCCTTCCGGACCTGATCCCTGATAGCCACCCATAATTCGTTTCAGGGGTTGAAACTGGTACCGGACCACTAGCCAAATGCTGGTAGAGGTTGTGTCGGGCTAGTAAGATTTTCACTTAACTAGCCCTGTGGGCTTGTACTGGAGAAGGTAGCATTTCAGTAAGTACATCAGCTGGGTTAGTGGAAAAGTCTGTGGGGCTAGTGGATTTCCACATTCACTAGCCCTGCTGGCAGTGGCTGCAAAACTTAAGTTCGACCCCGCGCTTGTGTCACTGATATCCCTAAGCTCTGGCCTACTTCACTTGCACCTTCAACAATGCCTGTGATGCTTTTGCACCCATAGTCAAATCAATCTCTAAGAAGCAAATGCTCCTTGGATAACCCCTGCACTGCTGCAGCAGCTCAAGCTAAGAGACAATCTATGGCACCATGCCACTGCCTCTGGCTCACAGGTGGATAGGCAAGCTTACATTTTACATTTATTCTGCTTTTTTCTGGCAGGACCCTTCTGTCAGAATCAGCCCTGGTCACAGTCCCCGGGACTCCCACCTACTGCTGACTGCCATAGCTATTCCCGGTCACCCCCGGCTTACCCCCAGGAGGACTGGGCCGTGGCACCGGTCCCCGGTATCCCGGCGCCATGGGATTAGTATCTAACTGGAAGAGCTTCTGGTGGCAGAGGCTAATTGAAGTCCCGGGGAGGGCTTCACGAAGACAGGGGTCCCGCCATCTTTTCCTTCCCCAGGCTGGGGCGGAGACGTGGCAATGACATCCAGAGTCTGTTCCGCCCAGAGAGTATAGATTACGCATTGACAGGGCGGTCACCCAGCCTCCACCAGGTGTTGCTTCTGTGCGATCACTGGTCCCCTTCCCCCGGAGAAGGAGAGCAGTCCTGAGGACGCCAATCTTTCTCCCCTGGCTGGCCCTCCGACGCACCCAGGTCTGTTCCTCGAACTGCTCGCCGATGTTGCAAGCCGGAACTTACCGTCAGCTTAGCCGGCCAAGCAGACGGCAAGCTTTACAACACGGCCCGCAATAAGTGCACATAGGAAATATGTAAGGCCAAAGCGGACCACTATAGAACCACCCTGGCCGCCTCCTGGGAAGCTCCTGAAAGTTCTGGGATAACATTAAGGACCTTAATGGGAAATCTCACTCCCCACCGCCATCCCAGCTCAGCCTTAATGGCACAACCACCACTGACCCACTATGCATCGCTAACTGCCTCAACTCCACCTTCTCCGACCTCAGCTCAGTTTATTTATTTATTTAAATCTAGGATTACAATACCTTTGAGCCAAGGCTCTTTTGCAAAGGTTCCACATCAGCATGTGCAACAGTCATCATTTTTAGTTACAAACATATAGTCACTGACTTACAGACATGTAATAACCAGTACAAAGACCTGAACTATGAGCAAGGCAAGGGAAGGGGGTAGGTGGGGGGAGTGAGGGCAGGAGATCGAGGGGAAGGAGGTGCAGGGGTAAGGGGAGTATGGGAGGTGGTTGGGGGTGGGGCAGGAGGGAGATACGGGGAGAGGTGGGCGAGGCGGAGACAGTGCAGCCAGGGGTCTTGTCGAGGGAATATGACAGGTAAGGTGCTAGGGGTGCAAAGACTGATTGTAAGTGCTGGGTGCTGGGGCATGTGCAGCTGGAACAGTGGAAATGTTAAGATGGGTAATCGCAGGATACAAGCAGTGAGAGGCGCAGCTTGGACTTGAAGAGGCCGGGTGTTGGAGCGGTCGCTATGTCGCTGCCAAGAGAGTTGAGCCAGTTGGATGCCCAATAGGCTTAATGATCTTGTCCTGAGTCGATGACACATCGTGGATATGTGGTAGATGGAACTGGATCTCTTGTAGTGACGCTCCTATGTCTAGTCTTAAGGCGGGCACAGACACCAGGTGGGGCAAGCCCCATTATAATTTTCTTGGCCGTGATGCAGATTTGGTATTTTATGCATTTGTCCAGTTGAAGCCATCCAGATTGGGAATAAGGTCACATATGTGATGCGGCGATATGAGCCAGTGATGAGGCGACAGGCCTTATTCAGGAGGTCACGATACGTCTGAGAGCAGTGGTCGTTGCAGACCCATATATGATAAGACCATAGTCTTATGATGCTGACGATGGAGCTTTGGGCAGCCACTGACAGTGCTTCTGGGGTTAGGTGTTTCCTGTGCCGGAATAATATGCCTAACCTCGCATTGGCAGACTTTGCAACATTGCTGATATGGACAGTGTATGAGAGATGGGGAGCAAGGGTGATGCCGAGGTACCTGAACAATTGTGTTTGCTCTAGGATGGCTCCTTGTTCGGTTGCAATGGAGAGGTGGAGTTGTTTGCTCACCATAGTAACTTTTTTGACCCAAAACAGCCCATCCCAGTGCCAAACCTCCAGCGACCCCCCCCCCCCTTTCTATCTCAGGGTCATTACCCAGTTTGAAGCCAAAGCCTACCTGTCCAAAGCACTCAGTGGCTCCAACTACTGTAAAGATGCCTTCGATATGCGAATATTATACCCCGTACTTGACTCTGTCCTCTCTCCACTCACAGACCTACTAAACCAGTCCCTGTGTCTAGGACAGTTCCCGACCTCTTGGAAAACAGCATCCATAACCCCTATATTAAAAAGCGGTGACTGCTCGTCCTCGGACAACTACCGGCCCATCTCTATTCTTCACCCACTCTCTCAAGCCCTTGAAAAAAATCCTGGCCGACCAGCTCACTGAATACCTACTCACCCACAGCCTATTATGCAGGGAGCAGCACAGTTTCAGAGCAGGTCACAGCACTACCACCACCCTTACAGAATTCTTTAACTCACTACACTCTGCGCTGGACAAAGGACACCTTGCGGGGGCCATGTTCATAGACCTCTCTAAGGCTTTTGACACAGTCTCCCACCCCCTCCTACTGGACACTCTACAATGCATCGGAGTCTTCCCAGGGTCCCCTCTCCTGGTTCTCCAGCTACCTTTCTGCTAGAACCCAGTGTGTTAAAATTAACAATACCCTATCCTCCACGCTACCAGTGCACCCAGGCATCCCTCAGGGATCCATACTAGGTCCCCCTGCTTTTCAGCATATATCTTATCGCACTGCCAGAATCCTGTTCTGGGAACATTCTCCTTTATGTGGACGACACAGTTCTTTATGCCTCTGATCCTGACCCTTCTACACTCCAGCTCTCTCTGCAAAACTCCTTCAAACAGATAGAAAACTAGTTCGCTGAACACAAACTAGTTGTCAATGTTAAAAAGACCAAAACTATGCTCTTTGCCCACCGCCAAAACAGGGCAAAGGACTATCTCCTGAATATCCTCTCCAGTTCACTCCTCCCTCTGGAGCAGGTTCAAACATATAAGTACCTGGGTGTCACCCTTGACACCACCCTCTTGTTCCATTAGCACATCAAAGTACTCTCTTCAGCCACGAATACCCAAATCGGTCTCCTATACAAGCACAAAGACTGCCCACAACCTGAAGCACTTCACCTGGCTGTAACATCCTCAGTCCTGTCACTGTGGACTACGGACTCATGATCCATGCTGCCTCAGACCCAACTGTGCTCCACCAAATCCAACTAGCTATCCGACTCACCTCTGGTGCAGACAAGCAAATGCACACTTGCACCCTCTATGCACTCACCAATGTTCTCAAGCTAGAGGAAAGGCTGCAGCATCAAACCCATCTCCTCACTAAGAAAATCCACCTGGGTTTAACCCCAGCAGGTGTCACAGCCTCCCTTCAATTGGCCACCCTCTCCGTGGTCACTCGCACAGCCACCAAAACTATCTGGAAGGTCCCCAGGGTCAGGACCAGTTTAGCCCAAAGGTCCTTCCCTTTCAGAGCTCCATCATGGTATAATGCCCTCCCCCCCATCACCATCTCCAAACTAGGAGGTCCTTTTAAGGCAGCTCTGAAAACACATTTTATCATTACATAACTGACAGTGTGACCACTAAGCCCACCCTAGGCCATGTTACATCACTCTAGGCCATCCCAGGCCTTTGACAATGTCTCGATCAAGGCAGCTCGCATTCGACTGCCTCTGAGGCCCATGTGCCCTAGGCCTAACTTAGTTAACTCCTCGTTCACGCCTATGATAGGAACTTAACAATGTTTCCCCTGGAAGCAGCACCCTGCAATCTTACTGTGACCTGTATTGCTGAGTTCTGTCAGCTACCTCTTGTATAGGCAGTTACCCTATATATGCACGTTGCACAGTTTGTAATATCTGTATGCATGTTAGGCAGCTTCTGCTTAGCTACCAACTGTAGAGGCAATTATCCTATGTTTAGCAGCCACTTGTACAGGCAATTACCCTATGTATGTTTAATTCACATTCGTCTCCTACTTGCACATCCACACTTATATGACTCTGCACCATTGTTAAACTGGATTATTGTTGTCTGTATCATCATATCTGACGTGGAGCCTTTGGAAACGAGTCTATGACTCAAAGGGTTGTAATTCGTATGTTATAAATAAATAAATAAAGCCTTCCATCACCTCCCTCACCAGCCTTCTTAATTTGTCGAAGTCCGCCCGCCTAAAGTCCAGCACCGTTGAGGGACCCCGTCCTGCCTGCTCTCACCTTGAACTCGACAGTCCTTTGGTCACTTTTCCCCTACCACCACCTCCTTCACATTTTCCCTATTCGTCAAAACCGCATCCAGCAGGTTATTCCCCCTGGTAGGCTCCTTGACTAGCTGTTTCAGGAACACCCCACTACGTTTGTCCACTAACTCCCTACTTCAGGCTGAAGCTGCTTCGGGGATGGTCCATTCCACATCTAGTAAGTTTAGGTCACCTACCAGTAATGTATTCCCCTTGAGAGCCATCCTCTCAATATCCTGCAGTATCACCCTATCCTGATCTTCTCCCTGCAAGGATGGTCTGTATACAACTCCCAGTCTCAAGTATTCCCGGCCTGCCTGCATAGCTTCACCCATAGACGCCCGTGGCCCCATCGCCTCTTGTCCCTCCGTAGCCTGTAAGTCCTCTTGACATAAACGGCCACCCCCCCTTCCTGTCCCTTCTGTCCTTCCTAAACAGCCTGAAGCCTGGTATAGTTGTCTACCACGTGTGGATGTCCATCCACCAAAGTCTCAGTTATCATTATGATGTCTAACTTGTCATGCGTAATGACAGCCATCAGTTCCTCCATCTTATATGCCAGGCTCCTAGTGTTCACCACCAACCCCTTCCACCAGCTTTTGCCTCCCTTGTCCCCCCCGCCTGCCAGCCCCTTGTACGTCAATCACTCCCCCGTGGGGCTTAGTCCCGCAACTCGTTCATGGTAAAGTGTGCATATACATCCAGTCCCCCACCCACCTACACATACACACTCAGTTTAAATTTAAATTAAATTCTTTTTCGAAGAACTTCCCCATCTGACACTTCAGTATGGCCGCCCCCTCTCTGCTGAGGTGTAACCTGTTCGCTGAGAAGAGGCTTTCATCCTCCCAAGTTTCTCCCCAATCCCCTATCATCCCATACCCCATCTGCGCACACCAATCCACCAGCCAGCCAGCTGTTAAGCTCCCATATCCTTTGCTTCCTCTCAGTGCTGGCTCTTGGTACCTGCAATACCTGACAGAAGGTTAGAGATCTGAAGTTCAGCTTCCCGCAGAATCTAGCTAGGGCCCCAGATCTTGCTTGCACCTCCATGAGACTATTATCAGCTAGGTTGCTGGTCCCCAAGTGGAACACTAGATGCAAGTTTCTGTCCTGATCCCTACCCCGGGGAATATGGTATCCCAGCCATTCCAAGACTTCTATAGCCCTGTATACACCTGAGAACAGTATGCCCAGTTCTGCAGTACAGGGGTTCCTGAGCCCCCTATAGCTACTGACCTCCAGGTGGACCAGCAGGAGGAACTGGTTGGTCAGATTTCTTACTTACAGTAAAGACACAGAAGTCCCCAGATCCTGATGGACACCTGGTGGAATTCTATAAGGCATTCCAGGAAGAGTATCTCCCACTTATGGCTAGTATTTCAATGAGATCTTGGAGGGGGCCACCATTCCCTAGTGCTGCAACTGGCGATACCAGAGCTCTCAGCAAGTCCTGGTGCTTAGACAGAAAAACACCTGGGAAAGGCAGACTAAACACTCACAGACCATGGTGATGCTGCAAACTTATTTAATTCTTCTTCACCATTTTACCACGCTTCCCACTGTCATTCCTCCCACTTAGCCTGGTTATTCTTAAATGTGTTCTTTGGCCCTTAGTACCCAAGTGGGTACCCTGCTCCCCTGGGCTGCCCCAAATTACAAGTGACCACAATGTGGTCAGCACAGTTAGTGGTGTTAAAAAAAAAAATCACGTTGGCCACTAGGCTGAAGCATCCATGCCTTACCACCTGCTACCTGGCGGCGTGATTTGGGACCAAGCCTAGGCCGCTGGGGACAGCTGAGGGGAGGGACTGAGCATCCCAGTGGAAGCTCTACTCCTCTGGGAAGGAGGGCAGCCTGCTTCACTGCAACACCGCCACCCAGGTGACCATGGGTGGTGGTTCGCCAGGAGCAGCAATTCTGGGTGGGGACGCCCGATGGAAGATGTCAACGATCTGTCAATGTGCCCATGTCATGCCATCACCTCCATGGAGTGTCCATGAGTTGAGGAACCAGAACACTAGAAAACCATCAGTGGCAGGATGAAGGTCCGAATCCTCACAGATCCCACACCGCTTACTGGGCACAGGATCGCCACCCTGAGTATGCCATACAGAGTGCGCTAGGAACCTGATGGCCCCGCCTTATGGGGAAATCTGTGGATGAACAGGTGTATCCTCAAGGAAATTCCACAGATGGCAGGCGATGGCATTGGGGAACTACAGGGGACAGAAGGGAGAGGGGCAAAAAATCCCACACCAGGGAAGATTTGGGGTACTGGCGGTGCAGGTGAGGTTCTGCTGCTAGAGGAACAGAGGAGCCTGAGGATGTCGAGCTGGGCTCCCCACGGGGAGGCGGAGGGATGGTGCATGGTGGTGAAACCACGAGGGTGGCACAGGGGTTCTTGCCCTCCATTTAGGACTAGGAACAGAAGGCTGCTGTCTCAATACTCCTTTCTGGCTCCTGCTGCTGCTTCTGGTCCAGGGTAACACTCATCTCCTCCTGCTGTGGGCACAGCCATGTTGGGGATCAAGTAGGGCTGCTGTTGCTGCTACATGGTTAGGAGGAGGTAGGGGCATGGGGCACTCCCCAAAAAAAGACAGGACAGTGAAGAGATACGGCACCGCCACAGGTACGAACACCTCCACCATGATGACTCTCCATCACAAATTCAAATAAAAAAAAAAGCGATTCAAGACAATAAGTAACATAAAAGTAACAAACAGGTATTAAAAAACAGATTTAAAATAGCATTCACTAACTAGAGTAGAATAAAAAAAGACAAAAAGATAAAGGAAGAAATTGCAAGCTGTATTTGAAATATGTATTTTCTTTCTGGTGCACAGCAGGCTCCTTCCACACTGACTAGAACTGAGAAACTGGAAGCAGTCAGGCACAGTCACTGTACAAAGATCTACCATGTAACCTGTAGAAGCTCTTCCATGGCACCTTTAGACAAGCTGTTTAACCAAAAGCCTCATTTTTACAAAAAGTTGCCTTGGCAACACCAAAATTGAAGTTACAAGACGAAGTCACACGGCAAAGGTTTTGCAGACCAAACTTAAACTACCAGGGTAGTACAGCAGCATTCCCTGCTTCCCCAGAAGGAAGACCTCTCTAGGCCAAGCTGGCTTTTCCTACAAATTTGCCAAACTCTGGGCTGGCATGAGCTGCTTCCTCCTTAAAAACTGACTGCTCCCTAATCAAATTGAAATCCTGCTCTTCTCCTCCTCTTACTATCTGGATCTGCTGAAGGTAAATGAAGCAAAACTATTATGAATTGTTTTTATTGATGCACCCGTCTTGCACGTGGTAGGATGAAAATGTAGAAGGTACCTAGTCTGTGAATTTTGATATATTTACATATGTGGTAACACTAAAATGTAGACAGTAACTAGTTTGTGAATTTTAATGTGTCTGCCTCCCTGTGTTAGCATTCGTTGTACAAATGTTGCTTACTGCCTCACCTGTTGCCTACCATAGTACGTCTTTGTCTGAAGTGTTGTAAGTATTGCCCTGCTTCTGTGCTACATTGAGTTGTGTAAGCATTAAACCAAGACAGACCATGGTTCTACTGTGGAATTTATCCATGTTTTTTTTTTGGGGAGTGCCTAAACATGGATTAATTCCACAGTAGAACCATGGTATGGAGTGGTTTAATGCGCTTGTAACATGGCAAACAATGTAGGATTTTAATATTATTCACTATAAATGAAAATTATAGAGGCAAGAAACTGCAGTGAACGCATCAGTTTTCTATGTCTTACTAATATCTAACGTTCTATACAGTTAGAAACGTGCGCGAGCACATTCAGCATTTGACATGTATTAATATAGTGATGTTTTATACTTTAAATATAGAAACAGTGGTCAAAATATAGAGCACAGCTACATATAGTTCACAGTGTAGGTTATTTTGCTTTCTATGCATATATCTTGTTCGTCTGAGCTCAGTTCTAAACTCTATATTTCATTTTTCCCTGTTGCACTGTGGGTATGTCTGCATATTTGCATACTGACATACACAAAGCGCAATGTATAACAAAACAGTCCATCAGCACTTCAGGTAATTTCTTCATTATACACAGCACCCACACACTGCACCACTTGAGGTAAACAGACACAAACTAACCAGCACTTCCTCTGTCTGTTCTGTTTAATTTGAATACTGTGTGATCAGCGACCTATCTCCACATCATTAGCATGAACACCTTCACTGCCTCGGGAACACTGCTACTGTGGAGAGGAACCGCATTAACACACACATACAGCAATCGCGATTATGCAGGTGAGTGTTGTGAGGTGCATTCACGCCTGGTGTGTGTCTATGTATATTTCCACGCCCTTTGGTGAATCACAGTACATGGACAGTGATATTTGAAACAGCGACTGCTACAGTCCCCTAGGTCCCCAGGGCGGGTGGGTGGGTGGGAAAGAACAAAACAGAAAGACAACTAACCGCTTCTTTAGTGAGCTCCTGACCACGCTCCCGATGCCGAGTGTGGTCCAATACTTTCTGCAGCGCAGTCCTGATGGCAACCATGGATTAATAAGGAGAATTAATCCATGGTTGCTCGGTGGTCACATGCTGGTGTTCCTCCAATTAATTTGTTATTTCACTGCTTAGCTTTGAGCCATGTTACAAACTGTATTCATGCTGCTCTGCAATGTCCCCTCACTTGTTACTGTTCCTGTTGATGCAGACTCTAAACCCTTTGTAAATAGGCTCCGCCTAAAGGGTTTTATTTGGAATACAGAAAGCTGGAAATTCTCAAATTTTTAGCAGGGAGTAAAAATTCGCGAATTTATCCACGAATGTGGTGTTTGGCAATTTGTCTGAACTTTGTGGGCGTGGCAACATCTCTTCTACCGCTCAACACACACCCAATGCAGGTCCCACAAAAAGGGGACAAATATTCTGATTGCTTTGCAGCAGCATTCAAACATGCCAGGACGCCGGTCAGAGACATTAAAGAGCCACTGACGCCAAAGTGCTACACTGCAGAATCCAAATAAGCATACTCCCAGTAAATCTCATACCAAAAACTAGATTTGTATGTTACTTGGTTTTAAAGTTATTAGCCATTTTGTAACTTTGATTGCACTACCTGTCTAATAAAAGCAGGTGTCAGTAAAGAGCTGATGATGATGTCATGTAGGGAGCTCAAAGTCTAGTAATGACTGTCAGCAAGCTTATAAGACCCATTTCTCCAAAGTGGTAAAGATCATGTGCAATGGTTTTCACAAGTAAAACAGACAGCACCAGTCAGTAAACATTATTATAAATCCTATATATGTTCCAGGTTTTGTAACAAAGTTGATAAAATCGTATTGTTTAATGCTGTTTTTTTGTGGTCCATTTCACCAGGGTTGCTGGATACTAAGTCAGCATGTCTCCAGACTGCTGAAGCCAGTTAAGAGTGCAATGGGGCCTGATGGAATTCACCCAGAATTCTAAAAGAATTAAGGGGAACTAGTGAAACCACTGGCTACTCTTTTTCATAAATCATGGAGGATGGTGTGGTACCCAAGGACTGGAGGAAGGCGGATGTGATTCCCTCAAAGTGGGGAAAAACAGAGGCAGGAAACTACAGACCTGTCAGTTTGACCTCTGTGGTAAGGAAAGTGATGGAGTCACTTCTGAAGGAAAGAATTGTTGAGTACCTAGAGGCCAGTGGGGCAAGGGACCCAAGGCAGCATGGGTTCACAGCGGGAAGGTCATGTCAGACGAATCTAATAGATTTCTTTGACTGGGTGACCAAAGTAGTAGACCAGGGAGGGGCTGTGGACATGGCATACCTAGACTTTAGCAAGGCATGTGACACAGTCCCACACAAAAGATTAATAGTCAAATTAACCAGCCTGGGAGTGGGTCCCAGGGTGGTAGCCTGGGTTAAACACTGGCTGGACAACAGGACATAGAAGGTAATTGTAAATGGAGTCCACTCTGAAGAAAGAGGGGTTACTAGTGGGGTACCGCAGGGTTCAGTACAGGGTCCAGTCCTTTTTAATGTCTTTATAAGTGACATTGCAGAGGGACTGGAAGGAAAAGTATGCCTCTTTGCAGATGACACAAAGATCTGCAACAGGGTTGATACAAGGAGGCGTGGATAGGATGAGAAGGGACTTGGCAAGGTTGGAGGAATGGTCAGAAGTATGGCAGCTAGGATTCAATGCAAAGAAGTGCAAAATAATGCACCTGGGAAACAAGAACCCAGGGGAAGACTACACAATGGCGGGGGTAGTAACAACAACAAAAAAGGAAAGGGACCTGGGGGTAATCATATCAGATGACCTTAAGGTTAGCAAGCAATGCGGAAGGCAGTAGGGAGGGCTGGGGGTATACTGGGATGCATAGGGAGAGGCATCACCAGCAGAAAACAGGAAGTTTTATCCCTCTGTACAGACAGTTGGTGAGACCCCATCTGGAGTACTGCATCCAGTTCTGGAGACCCCATCTCCACAAGGACATAGACAGGATAGAGGCAGTCCAGAGGAGGGCAACTAAAATGGTGCAGGGTCTGCAAGAGAAGCTGTACGAGGAGAGACTAAAGGAGCTTAATATGTATACCCTTGAGGAAAGAAGGGAGAGGGGGTGACATGATAGAAACTTTTAAGTACCTCAGTGGAATCAACAAAGTCCAAGAGGGTAGCATCTTTCAGAAAAAGAGACATGCAAGAACAAGAGGACACAATTTAAAGACAGAGGGGGGGGCGGCTGAGGGGCAATGTGAGGAAGTATTTTTTCACAGAGAGGGTAGTGGATGCATGGAACAGCCTTCCTGAGGAGGTTGTGGGGTCCAAAACTGTGTGAAAATTCAAGAATTCATGGGACAGACATAAGGTAATTCTTGTGGGGGGGTAGGAAGAAATAGGCTGTTGGTTAACTAGGATCTGCGGCCTATCCTGTAGGTAGTAGGGAAATGGGCAGACTAGATGGGCCAAGCGGTCCTTATCTGCCGTCAAAGTCTGTTACTGCTGTTTGTCATTGTCTGCTTTACAATATGTTTTAATAGGGTCCTCGTATGTTAATTCCTACTAGGGGTGGAAGTGTTAGCTCTGGTAAAATGATCACTGTAATTTAGAGGAACATAGATGAGTCTGCCCCACCCCCATTAACAAGGAGATGGGATAATTGTTTTAAATTGCCATTCTTAGAAGTTGCCTCAATTGACTGACAGGTGTGAATGAGCTCAGCCTTTCATCAGAAACTTATTCAGTCTGCAAATCTCAGTGTGCTATGAGATCCAGCATTCAGCAAAGGACCTCAATAAAAGGCATCCAGCCATAATATTGTCAATTTTGTTACAAAGCCTGAAACACAAAGTTTTTAAAGCAATGTTTACTAACTCATGCTGCCTGTTTTACTTATGAAAACTATTGCACATGATCTTTAAAGCGTTAGATAAACAGGTCCTACAAGCTTGCTGACATGGAAGAATAAACTGTAAGGTCCCTAGATGACATCAGCAGCAGCTCTTCACTGGAACAGGCTTTCTTTGAACAGTTAGTGAAATCAGGGTTACAAAACGGCTAATAACTTTAAAATGAAGTAACATAGAAATCTACTTTTTGGTATGAGATTTACTATGGATATGCTTATTCTAATTCAGCAAAGTAGCACTTTTGGCCAGATGGCATCAGCAGCTCTTTAAGGGGGGCCATAAGACAGCACATCTGAGTGCAGTACTCATTTAATAACAAAGCCTGGCAAGTGACAGCTCTAAATCTGAAACGTGCTAACAGCAGTCTACCACATTTTATTCCAGCCTTTGCCAATGCATACATACTGTAGTACATTCAAGTAAAATCAAAATCAGACATACAGTTTATCCCACGTGGCTGTTTCAAATGCAGCATCAAGGGTTACTGAAAAGCGTGTCTGTTAAAACAAGTTTAAAGAAGAACATTGAGGTACTAAAAGGGGAAAAAAAGTGCCCATCATGTTCCTCTCCTGTCATCCAGGCAACATTCAATATTATGTAAGTATCGGACACCTCGATGAGCTCCACCAGGCTTTCAGTAGTAAAAATAACGAGATTATCAAGAAATTGTTCTTCAGATTCTAGCTACACTTTAAAATGAAATTGACAATTACAGTACAAAATGGAATATAAAAGCATGGGACATGTACCTTTTGGAAGTATAAATCTGCTGCAACATGTACTCCACGGATAAAAAGGGAATAAAGCAGTTGCTACAGCCCTTAAACAGCAATGAAATGTCTCTGACTTACAGGAGACTAAACTGGTCTTGTTCCTTTACTGTACTCAACATAAAACAATATTGCATGCCCCTTCCCCCATGATCGATTGCACAGCACTAGTCATTTTAATTAGTTAAATACATGCAGGCAACTGGATGTAATGGTCAGGAGTGCATTCATATTTTTCTGAACCCCCCCCCAAATTACAAGATGAACAGTCGCTGAGCCAAGGCATCCTGGCAGGGAACATCCACTATAGTTCTCCTGCAGTCACAGTATTAATGATACTTTCCCAAGTTAATGCACACAGTCATTACTGAAATGCAGGGGCAGAAACAAATGCCATATCAGCTAAGTGGTTTGCTACTTGATTTAGAGTCATCAATTGATCTCCACTTCTTGTCAAGGGCAACAGACTGTAGCTGGAATTCTGTAGGCACCTGCAGGGAATCTAAATGGCTACACTAATTTATTTATTTAAAATTTGTTGACAAGGAAATGAGGCCAGCTTTCAGACAGTGACCCTGTCAAGCAAGGGAATGCCCAAGAAACCAGAGGGCTGTGGAGCTATCAGCAAGCTTCCTAACAAAGCACTGTCCATTATACAGGTGTCTGAAATGGAATGTCACAGGGTGCCCTGATTTTAAAAGTGCCTTTCATGATCTAAATTTATAAAAACTGCCAAGTGCCCTTATCTCCATGTAAATGATATGCTGCAAAATCAAAATGTTCTAACCCTGGGATTTCAGGAGCAAAGGGATTGTATTTAAGTTTTGTGAGCCAAGAACCTGATCCTTCCGCTTCTAGCTTCGTCCCTGCATGTGCTGTGATTGGGGTTGTTTCACAGACTATTAGGGACATTTTAAATACTTTTTTTTACATTTTAGAGGGTCAATGTGAACACATCAAAGCTGTTGCTCAACAAACAAGTGCAAACCAGCCCCTCTAAAATATATAAAAAAAAGTATACTGAAGAGATTAGTAAAAGCAACAATAAAGGTATCTGCAAGCAGCTTATGGTCTTGTATAACAGTGTTGTTTTACCCATAGGGTGGGATATTCAGAACTGCGCCAGGTAGGGGCGCAAGCCAGGCACAGTGCAACTGGGATGCACCGTTGAATATGGCACCGTGGCCACCCGCATTGGGCATGGCGCAGTGGCACTGCGCCAGTGCAAGTGGCCAGTGAGGAGCAGGGGAATGCGCTAGCGCAAGTGCCGTTGTGTTAGGCGCAGCAACACGCTATATTCAGCAGTGGACATGCAAATAGGGCCATTAGCATGTCATTGCCAAAGCCCATTTGCATGCAAGCATGCCGATCCCGTGACTTCGCCTGGCGCCTGCTAGGCAGCAGCCGTCAGGGACAGACGCCCCCTGCCCCCACTGGGAACATGCTCCAACGTCCGATCGCGGGCATGTGTAGTAAATAAACCGTCCAATATCCCTGGTGGTCCAGTGGACCGCTTCCAGCTCGATCGCAGGCATAAGTGTAAAATAAACATCCAATATCCCTGGTGGTCCAGCGGTACCCCCGGGGACACAGCCACCATTCCATGGCGCTCCACACTGGCTGGGTGACCTGAACTGGCTGGCCTGGGTGACCTGAACCGGCTGGCCTGGGTGACCTTGGTGACCAAGGTGCAGAGACCACTGACGCCCCACCTCTCACTGGAGGGGGGCATATGTCAGCACGCTCAACAGACAATGCTGGCTGAAGTTGCCATGCACTCGAACAGCCAGAGTAATTTCCATGCGATGCACAACTGCCCAACCTGAAATGATGGAACCAAGGAGGAAAGATCCCAGCCCTGTCTGGAAGTAAGCGAGTCCTGGCTTGGATAAAGTCAAACGCCATTCCAATGAACAGGACCACTTGCTTGTGGAACAGTTTGGACTTTGCCAAGTTGACTAAAAGGCCCCGATGATAAAAGGCCTGGAGGGCCAGATCCCTGGACCCCTCCACTGCTTTCTTGGAGATGCCCACAATAAACCAGTCGTCTATGCCGATTACACCTCTGCCCCTGAGGTAAGCTGCCATGACCAAAAGACATTTTGTGAAAAACCCTGGCTGTCAAAGACAGGCTGAATGGCATGACCTTGAACTGGTACAGGACCCCACCTATGCAGCACAGGAGGTACAGCCTGTATGATGGATGGATGGGGATGTGGACTTGGGCTCAGCCAGCCAATATTACTGGAACTGCTGCCTCTGTTGGAGTTGTTGATGCTGCTGCTTGGTCTGATAGCCTGAACCACTAAAGGAGCTCTTATTTGGAATGTGAGGCTGTTATGCCTGCTAGGACGATGCCACCAAATCAAGTGTGAAACTGGACTTCTCAATCCAGGCGAGATGATCCTCTACTAAAGGGCCATAAAAGTCAAAGCCATGAAAAAGCCCATCCACCAACTTGTGCCTGGTCTCAGGGTAAAAGTCAAGAGATGCAGCCAGGCCCTCCTGCGATTAACACTAAGAAAGCCACTGCATGGCGATGAGTCACTCAGGTCCAGAGCTGTCTGCAACTGGTGTTTAGACAGAGAAAATCCTAGGTCATCCAGGGCCCCTAGCAACTGTATGGCTGGCGCACCGGGAGAAGAGGGAGCATGTCAGTGAGCTCATCAAAAGTGCATGACCAAACTGGACCATCATAGCTGCATGACTCAGCAAACTCAGGTCTTCCCTTACATTTCCTCAACCTCTAAGGAGGAGTGCCTGCACATCGGGGTCTGCCCGTAGATCAATGGCCGGGTAGGGAGCGGTCGTCACCTAGGACCGACAAGGGTGTTTTTCCACTTTTTCTGTGGACCCCTTCCTCCCCTGAGGACGCCGGCACGGGTAAACAACGTGCTGACGCACGTCGCCACCAAGCACCTTACAGCATCCTCCCCTCTCCCAACTCCGTCCCAAGGGAGGTGCCAGAGCCCTAAAAGCTGGTGCTCCCACCGACCCTTAGGGACATCAGGTGCATAAAGCACCCCTGGTAACCCACCCTGAAGGAGGAGAGCATCCATTGGGACGCTCAATCCTCCTCTCCCCTGCCGACCCCCGGCAACCCGAGTCCATTCCCGAACCCAGGTCGCCGGTGTGGTGTGAGGTGTGGCATCCAGCGCCTCAGCCCCCAGCACCACCGGGCCAGCCTTTCCTAATACTTTTGATGGATGCCTGTGTGGCCTTCCGGACCTGATCCCTGATAGCACCCATAATTGCTTCAGGGTTGAAACTGGTACCGGACCACTAGCCAAATGCTGGTAGAGGTTGTGTCGGGCTAGTAAGATTTTCACTTAACTAGCCCTGTGGGCTTGTACTGGAGAAGGTAGCATTTCAGTAAGTACATCAGCTGGGTTAGTGGAAAAGTCTGTGGGGCTAGTGGATTTCCACATTCACTAGCCCTGCTGGCAGTGGCTGCAAAACTTAAGTTCGACCCCTGCGTTTGTGTCACTGATATCCCCTAAGCTCTGGCCTACTTCACTTGCACCTTCAACAATGCCTGTGATGCTTTTGCACCCATAGTCAAATCAATCTCTAAGAAGCGAAATGCTCCTTGGATAACCCCTGCACTGCTGCAGCAGCTCAAGCTAAGAGACAATCTATGGCACCATGCCACTGCCTCTGGCTCACAGGTGGATAGGCAAGCTTACATTTTACATTTATTCTGCTTTTTTCTGGCAGGACCCTTCTGTCAGAATCAGCCCTGGTCACAGTCCCCGGGACTCCCACCTACTGCTGACTGCCATAGCTATTCCCGGTCACCCCCGGCTTACCCCCAGGAGGACTGGGCCGTGGCACCGGTCCCCGGTATCCCGGCGCCATGGGATTAGTATCTAACTGGAAGAGCTTCTGGTGGCAGAGGCTAATTGAAGTCCCGGGGAGGGCTTCACGAAGACAGGGGTCCCGCCATCTTTTTCCTTCCCCTGTAGGCTGGGGCGGAGACGTGCAATGACATCCAGAGTCTGTTCCGCCCCAGAGAGTATAGATTACGCATTGCGTACAGGGCGGTCACCCAGCCTCCACCAGGTGTTGCTTCTGTGCGATCACTGGTCCCCCCTTCCCCCCCGGAGAAGGAGAGCAGTCCTGAGGACGCTCAATCCTTCTCCCCCTGGCTGGCCCTCCGACGACCCAGGTCTGTTCCCGAACCCGGTTCGCCGATGTTGCAAGCGGAAATCCCACCGCTGCGCCAGCGGGCCAGCAGACGGGCAAGCTTACAACACGGCCCGCAATAAGTGCACATAGGAAATATGTAAGGCCAAAGCGGACCACTATAGAACCACCCTGGCCGCCTCCTGGGAAGCTCCTGAAAGTTCTGGGATAACATTAAGGACCTTAATGGGAAATCTCACTCCCCACCGCCATCCCAGCTCAGCCTTAATGGCACAACCACCACTGACCCACTATGCATCGCTAACTGCCTCAACTCCACCTTCTCCGACCTCAGCTCAGTTTATTTATTTATTTAAATCTAGGATTACAATACCTTTGAGCCAAGGCTCTTTGCAAAGGTTCCACATCAGCATGTGCAACAGTCATCATTTTAGTTACAAACATATAGTCACTGACTTACAGACATGTAATAACCAGTACAAAGACCTGAACTATGAGCAAGGCAAGGAAGGGGTAGGTGGGGGGAGTGAGGGCAGGAGATCGAGGGGAAGGAGGTGCAGGGGTAAGGGGAGTATGGGAGGTGGTTGGGGTGGGGGCAGGAGGAGACGGGGAGAGGTGGGCGAGGCGGGAGACAGTGCAGCCAGGGGGTCTTGTCGGGGAATATGACAGGTAAGGTGCTAGGGGTGCAAAGACTGATTGTAAGTGCTGGGTGCTGGGGCATGTGCAGCTGGAACAGTGGAAATGTTAAGATGGGTAATCGCAGGATACAAGCAGTGAGAGGCGCAGCTTGGACTTGAAGAGGCCGAGTGTTGGAGCGGTCGCTATGTCGCTGCCAAGAGAGTTGAGCCAGTTGGATGCCCAATAGGCGAATGATCTTTGTCCTTGAGTCGTGCGACATCGTGGGATATGTAGTAGATGGGAACTGGATCTCCTTGTAGTGACGTTCCTATGTCTAGTCTTAAGGCGGGCACAGACACCAGGTGGGGCAAGCCCCATTATAATTTTCTTGGCCGTGATGCAGATTTGGTATTTTATGCATTTGTCCAGTTGAAGCCATCCAGATTGGGAATAAAGGTCACATATGTGGGTACGGCGATATGAGCCAGTGATGAGACGACAGGCCTTATTCAGGGAGGTCACGATACGTCTGAGAGCAGTGGTCGTTGCAGACCCATATATGATAAGACCATAGTCTTATGATGCTGACGATGGAGCTTTGGGCAGCCACTGACAGTGCTTCTGGGGTTAGGTGTTTCCTGTGCCGGAATAATATGCCTAACCTCGCATTGGCAGACTTTGCAACATTGCTGATATGGACAGTGTATGAGAGATGGGGAGCAAGGGTGATGCGAGGTACCTGAACAATTGTGTTTGCTCTAGGATGGCTCCTTGTTCGGTTGCAATGGAGAGGGGGAGTTGTTTGCTCACCATAGTAACTTTTTGACCCAAAACAGCCCATCCCAGTGCCAAACCTCCAGCGACCCCCCTTTCTATCTCAGGGTCATTACCCAGTTTGAAGCCAAAGCCTACCTGTCCAAAGCACTCAGTGGCTCCAACTACTGTAAAGATGCCTTCGATATGCGAATATTATACCCTAGCATTGACTCTGTCCTCTCTCCACAGACCTACTAAACCAGTCCCTGTGTCTAGGACAGTTCCGACCTCTTGGAAAACAGCATCCATAACCCCTATATTAAAAAGCGTGACTGCTCGTCTCGGACAACTACTGCCCATCTCTATTCTTCACCCACCTCTCAAGCCCTTGAAAAATCCTGGCCGACCAGCTCACTGAATACCTACTCACCCACAGCCTATTATGCAGGGAGCAGCACAGTTTCAGAGCAGGTCACAGCACTACCACCACCCTTACAGAATTCTTTAACTCACTACACTCTGCGCTGGACAAAGGACACCTTGAGGGGGCCATGTTCATAGACCTCTCTAAGGCTTTTGACACAGTCTCCCACCCCCTCCTACTGGACACTCTACAATGCATCGGAGTCTTCCCAGGGTCCCCTCTCCTGGTTCTCCAGCTACCTTTCTGCTAGAACCCAGTGTGTTAAAATTAACAATACCCTATCCTCCACGCTACCAGTGCACCCAGGCATCCTCAGGGATCCATACTAGGTCCCTGCTTTTCAGCATATATCTTATCGCACTGCCAGAATCCTGTTCTGGGAACATTCTCCTTTATGTGGACGACACAGTTCTTTATGCCTCTGATCCTGACCCTTCTACACTCCAGCTCTCTCTGCAAAACTCCTTCAAACAGATAGAAAACTAGTTCGCTGAACACAAACTAGTTGTCAATGTTAAAAAGACCAAAACTATGCTCTTTGCCCACCGCCAAAACAGGGCAAAGGACTATCTCCTGAATATCCTCTCCAGTTCACTCCTCCCTCTGGAGCAGGTTCAAACATATAAGTACCTGGGTGTCACCCTTGACACCACCCTCTTGTTCCATTAGCACATCAAAGTACTCTCTTCAGCCACGAATACCCAAATCGGTCTCCTATACAAGCACAAAGACTGCCCACAACCTGAAGCACTTCACCTGGCTGTAACATCCTCAGTCCTGTCACTCGTGGACTACGGACTCATGATCCATGCTGCCTCAGACCCAACTGTGCTCCACCAAATCCAACTAGCTATCCGACTCACCTCTGGTGCAGACAAGCAAATGCACACTTGCACCCTCTATGCACTCACCAATGTTCTCAAGCTAGAGGAAAGGCTGCAGCATCAAACCCATCTCCTCACTAAGAAAATCCACCTGGGTTTAACCCCAGCAGGTGTCACAGCCTCCCTTCAATTGGCCACCCTCTCCGTGGTCACTCGCACAGCCACCAAAACTATCTGGAAGGTCCCCAGGGTCAGGACCAGTTTAGCCCAAAGGTCCTTCCCTTTCAGAGCTCCATCATGGTATAATGCCCTCCCCCCCATCACCATCTCCAAACTAGGAGGTCCTTTTAAGGCAGCTCTGAAAACACATTTTATCATTACATAACTGACAGTGTGACCACTAAGCCCACCCTAGGCCATGTTACATCACTCTAGGCCATCCCAGGCCTTTGACAATGTCTCGATCAAGGCAGCTCTGCATTCGACTGCCTCTGAGGCCCATGTGCCCCAGGGCCTAACTTAGTTAACTCCTCGCTCACGCCTATGATAGGAACTTAACAATGTTTCCTGGAAGCAGCACCCTGCAATCTTACTGTGACCTGTATTGCTGAGTTCTGTCAGCTACCTCTTGTATAGGCAGTTACCCATATATGCACGTTGCACAGTTTGTAATATCTGTATGCATGTTAGGCAGCTTCTGCTTAGCTACCAACTGTAGAGGCAATTATCCTATGTTTAGCAGCCACTTGTACAGGCAATTACCCTATGTATGTTTAATTCACATTCGTCTCCTACTTGCACATCCACACTTATATGACTCTGCACCATTGTTAAACTGGATTATTGTTGTCTGTATCATCATATCTGACGTGGAGCCTTTGGAAACGAGTCTATGACTCAAAGGGTTGTAATTCGTATGTTATAAATAAATAAATAAAGCCTTCCATCACCTCCCTCACCAGCCTTCTTAATTTGTCGAAGTCCGCCCGCCTAAAGTCCAGCACCGTTGAGGGACCCCGTCCTGCCTGCTCTCACCTTGAACTCGACAGTCCTTTGGTCACTTTTCCCCTACCACCACCTCCTTCACATTTTCCCTATTCGTCAAAACCGCATCCAGCAGGTTATTCCCCCTGGTAGGCTCCTTGACTAGCTGTTTCAGGAACACCCCACTACGTTTGTCCACTAACTCCCTACTTCAGGCTGAAGCTGCTTCGGGGATGGTCCATTCCACATCTAGTAAGTTTAGGTCACCTACCAGTAATGTATTCCCCTTGAGAGCCATCCTCTCAATATCCTGCAGTATCACCCTATCCTGATCTTCTCCCTGCAAGGATGGTCTGTATACAACTCCCAGTCTCAAGTATTCCCCGTCTGCCTGCATAGCTTCACCCATAGACGTCCCGTGGCCCCATCGCCCTCTTGTCCCTCCGTAGCCTGTAAGTCCTCTTTGACATAAACGGCCACCCCCCCTTCCTGTCCCTTCTGTCCTTCCTAAACAGCCTGAAGCCTGGTATAGTTGTCTACCACGTGTGGATGTCCATCCACCAAAGTCTCAGTTATCATTATGATGTCTAACTTGTCATGCGTAATGATGTCATCAGTTCCTCCATCTTATATGCCAGGCTCCTAGTGTTCACCACCAACCCCTTCCACCAGCTTTTGCCCTCCCTTGTCCCCCCGCCTGCCAGCCCTTATCGTCAATCACTCCCCATTAAACCCTAGGAATCCACAGCTTCGTTCATGGTAAAGTGTGCATATGCATCCAGTCCCCCACCCACCTACACATACACACTCAGTTTAAATTTAAATTAAATTCTTTTTCGAAGAACTTCCCCATCTGACACTTCAGTATGGCCGCCCCCTCTCTGCTGAGGTGTAACCTGTTCGCTGAGAAGAGGCTTTCATCCTCCCAAGTTTCTCCCCAATCCCCTATCATCCCATACCCCATCTGCGCACACCAATCCACCAGCCAGCCAGCTGTTAAGCTCCCATATCCTTTGCTTCCTCTCAGTGCTGGCTCTTGGTACCTGCAATACCTGACAGAAGGTTAGAGATCTGAAGTTCAGCTTCCGCGAGAATCTAGCTAGGGCCCCAGATCTTGCTTGCACCTCCATGAGACTATTATCAGCTAGGTTGCTGGTCCCAAGTGGAACACTAGATGCAAGTTTCTGTCCTGATCCCTACCCCACGAGGGAATATGGTATCCCAGCCATTCCAAGACTTCTATACAGCCCTGTATACACCTGAGAACAGTATGCCCAGTTCTGCAGTACAGGGGTTCCTGAGCCCCCTATAGCTACTGACCTCCAGGTGGACCAGCAGGAGGAACTGGTTGGTCAGATTTCTTACTTACAGTAAAGACACAGAAGTCCCCAGATCCTGATGGACACCTGGTGGAATTCTATAAGGCATTCCAGGAAGAGTATCTCCCACTTATGGCTAGTATTTCAATGAGATCTTGGAGGGGGCCACCATTCCCTAGTGCTGCAACTGGCGATACCAGAGCTCTCAGCAAGTCCTGGTGCTTAGACAGAAAAACACCTGGGAAGGCAGACTAAACACTCACAGACCATGGTGATGCTGCAAACTTATTTAATTCTTCTTCACCATTTTACCACGCTTCCCACTGTCATTCCTCCCACTTAGCCTGGTTATTCTTAAATGTGTTCTTTGGCCCTTAGTACCCAAGTGGGTACCCTGCTCCCCTGGGCTGCCCCAAATTACAAGTGACCACAATGTGGTCAGCACAGTTAGTGGTGGTTAAAAAAAAAAATCACGTTGGCCACTAGGCTGAAGCATCCATGCCTTACCAGCCACCTGGCCGGCGACCAGATTTGGGACCAAGCCTAGGGCCGCCTCGGGGACAGCTGAGGGAGGGGACTGAGCATCCCAGTGGAAGCTCTACTCCTCTGGGAAGGGAGGGCAGCCTGCTTCACTGCAACACCGCCACCTAGGTGACCATGGGTGGTGGTTCGGCCAGGGAGCAGCAATTCTGGGTGGGGGACGCTCCCGATGGAAGATGTCAACGCATCTGTCAATGTGCCTACGATGTCATGCCATCACCTCCATGGAGTGTCCATGAGTTGAGGAACCAGAACACTAGAAAAACCATCAGTGGCAGGATGAAGGTCCGCAAATCCTCACAGATCCCACACCGCTCACTGGGCACAGGATCGCCACCCTGAGTATGCCATACAGAGTGCGCTTGAGGAACCCCTGATGGCCCCGCCACAGGGGGAAATCTGTGGATGAACAGGTGTATCCTCAAGGAAATTCCCACAGATGGCAGGCGATGGCATTGGCGGAACTACAGGGGACAGAAGGGGAGAGGGGGCACAAAAAATCCCACACCAGGGAAGATTTGGGGTACTGGCGGTGCAGGTGAGGTTCTGCTGCTAGAGGAACAGAGGAGCCTGAGGATGTCGAGCTGGGCTCCTCTACGGGGGAGGCGGGAGGGATGGTGCATGGTGGTGAAACCACGAGGGGTGGCACAGGGGGTTCTTGCCCCTCCATTTAGGACTAGGAACAGAAGGCTGCTGTTCCTCAATACTCCTTTCTGGCTCCTGCTGCTGCTTCTGGTCCAGGGTAACACTCATCTCCTCCTGCTGTGGGCACAGCCATGTTGGGGGATCAAGTAGGGCTGCTGTTGCTGCTACATGGTTAGGAGGAGGTAGGGTGCTATGGGGGCACTCCCCAAAAAAAGACAGGACAGTGAAGAGATACGGCACCGCCACAGGTACGAACACCTCCACCATGATGACTCTCCATCACAAATTCAAATAAAAAAAAAAGCGATTCAAGACAATAAGTAACATAAAAGTAACAAACAGGTATTAAAAAACAGATTTAAAATAGCATTCACTAACTAGAGTAGAATAAAAAGACAAAAAGATAAAGGAAGAAATTGCAAGCTGTATTTGAAATATGTATTTCTTTCTGGTGCACAGCAGGCTCCTTCCACACTGACTAGAACTGAGAAACTGGAAGCAGTCAGGCACAGTCACTGTACAAAGATCTACCATGTAACCTGTGAAGCTCTTCCATGGCACCTTTAGACAAGCTGTTTAACCAAAAGCCTCATTTTACAAAAGTTGCCTTAGCAACACCAAAATTGAAGTTACAAGACGAAGTCACACGGCAAAGGTTTTGCAGACCAAACTTAAACTACCAGGGTAGTACAGCAGCATTCCTGCTTCCCAGAAGGAAGACCTCTCTAGGCCAAGCTGGCTTTTCCTACAAATTTGCCAAACTCTGGGCTGGCATGAGCTGCTTCTCCTTAAAACTGACTGCTCCCTAATCAAATTGAAATCCCTGCTCTTCTCCTCCCTCTTACTATCTGGATCTGCTGAAGGTAAATGAAGCAAAACTATTATGAATTGTTTTATTGATGCACCTGCTTGCACGTGGTAGGATGAAAATGTAGAAGGTACCTAGTCTGTGAATTTTGATATATTTACATATGTGGTAACACTAAAATGTAGACAGTAACTAGTTTGTGAATTTTAATGTGTCTGCCTCCCTGTGTTAGCATTCGTTGTACAAATGTTGCTTACTGCCTCACCTGTTGCCTACCATAGTACGTCTTTGTCTGAAGTGTTGTAAGTATTGCCCTGCTTCTGTGCTACATTGAGTTGTGTAAGATTAAACCAAGACAGACCATGGTTCTACTGTGGAATTTATCCATGTTTTTTTTTTGGGAGTGCCTCAAACATGGATTAATTCCACAGTAGAACCATGGTATGGAGTGGTTTAATGCGCTGTAACATGGCAACAATGTAGGATTTTAATATTATTCACTATAAATGAAAATTATAGAGGCAAGAAACTGCGAACGATCAGTTTTCTATGTCTTACTAATATCTAACGTTCTATACAGTTAGAAACGCATGAGCACATTCAGCATTTGACATGTATTAATATAGTGATGTTTATACTTTAAATATAGAAACAGTGGTCAAAATATAGAGCACAGCTACATATAGTTCACAGTGTAGGTTATTTTGCTTTCTATGCATATATCTTGTTCGTCTGAGCTCAGTTCTAAACTCTATATTTCATTTTTCCTGTTGCACTGTGGGTATGTCTGCATATTTGCATACTGACATACACAAAGCGCAATGTATAACAAAACAGTCCATCAGCACTTCAGGTAATTTCATTATACACAGCACCCACACACTGCACCACTTGAGGTAAACAGACACAAACTAACCAGCACTTCCTCTGTCTGTTCTGTTTAATTTGAATACTGTGTGATCAGGCGACCCTATCTCCACATCATTAGCATGAACACCTTCACTGCTCTCGGGAACACTGCTACTGTGGAGAGGAACCGCATTAACACACACACATACAGCAATCGCGATTATGCAGGTGAGTGTTGTGAGGTGCATTCACGCCTGGTGTGTGTCTATGTATATTTCCACGCTCCTTTGGTGAATCACAGTACATGGACAGTGATATTTGAAACAGCGACTGCTACAGTCCCCTAGGTCCCCAGGGCGGGTGGGTGGGTGGGAAAGAACAAAACAGAAAGACAACTAACCGCTTCTTTAGTGAGCTCCTGACCACGCTCGATGCGAGTGTGGTCCAATACTTCTGCAGCGCAGTCTGATGGCAACCATGGATTAATAAGGAGAATTAATCCATGGTTGCTCGGTGGTCACATGCTGGTGTTCCTCCAATTAATTTGTTATTTCACTGCTTAGCTTTGAGCCATGTTACAAACTGTATTCATGCTGCTCTGCAATGTCCCTCACTTGTTACTGTTCCTGTTGATGCAGACTCTAAACCCTTTGTAAATAGGCTCCGCTAAAGGGTTTTATTTGGAATACAGAAAGCTGGAAATTCTCAAATTTTTAGCAGGGAGTAAAAATTCGCGAATTTATCCACGAATGTGGTGTTTGGCAATTTGTCTGAACTTTGTGGGCATGGCAACATCTCTTCTACCGCTCAACACACACCCAATGCAGGTCCCACAAAAAGGGGACAAATATTCTGATTGCTTTGCAGCAGCATTCTGCAAACATGCCAGACGCTTTCGGTCAGAGACATTAAAGAGCCACTGACGCCAAAGTGCTACACTGCAGAATCCAAATAAGCATACTCCCAGTAAATCTCATACCAAAAACTAGATTTGTATGTTACTTGGTTTTAAAGTTATTAGCCATTTTGTAACTTTGATTGCACTACCTGTCTAATAAAGCAGGTGTCAGTAAAGAGCTGATGATGATGTCATGTAGGGAGCTCAAAGTCTAGTAATGACTGTCAGCAAGCTTATAAGACCCATTTCTCCAAAGTGGTAAAGATCATGTGCAATGGTTTTCACAAGTAAAACAGACAGCACCAGTCAGTAAACATTATTATAAATCCTATATATGTTCCAGGTTTTGTAACAAAGTTGATAAAATCGTATTGTTTAATGCTGTTTTTTTGTGGTCCATTTCACCAGGGTTGCTGGATACTAAGTCAGCATGTCTCCAGACTGCTGAAGCCAGTTAAGAGTGCAATGGGGCCTGATGGAATTCACCCCAGAATTCTAAAAGAATTAAGGGGGGAACTAGTGAAACCACTGGCTACTCTTTTTCATAAATCATGGGAGGATGGTGTGGTACCCAAGGACTGGAGGAAGGCGGATGTGATTCCCCTTCACAAAAGTGGGAAAAAAACAGAGGCAGGAAACTACAGACCTGTCAGTTTGACCTCTGTGGTAAGGAAAGTGATGGAGTCACTTCTGAAGGAAAGAATTGTTGAGTACCTAGAGGCCAGTGGGGCACAGGACCCAAGGCAGCATGGGTTCACAGCGGAAGGTCATGTCAGACAGATCTAATAGATTTCTTTGACTGGGTGACCAAAGTAGTAGACCAGGGAGGGGCTGTGGACATGGCATACCTAGACTTTAGCAAGGCATGTGACACAGTCCCACACAAAGATTAATAGTCAAATTAACCAGCCTGGGAGTGGTCCCAGGGTGGTAGCCTGGTAAAACACTGGCTGGACAACAGGACATAGAAGGTAATTGTAAATGGAGTCCACTCTGAAGAAAGAGGGGTTACTAGTGGGGTACCGCAGGGAGTTCAGTACAGGGTCCAGTCCTTTTTAATGTCTTTATAAGTGACATTGCAGAGGACTGGAAGGAAAGTATGCCTCTTTGCAGATGACACAAAGATCTGCAACAGGGTTGATACAAGGAGGCGTGGATAGGATGAGAAGGGACTTGGCAAGGTTGGAGGAATGGTCAGAAGTATGGCAGCTAGGATTCAATGCAAAGAAGTGCAAAATAATGCACCTGGGAAACAAGAACCCAGGGGAAGACTACACAATGGCGGGGGTAGTAACAACAACAAAAAAGGAAAGGGACCTGGGGGTAATCATATCAGATGACCTTAAGGTTAGCAAGCAATGCGAGAAGGCAGTAGGGAGGGCTGGGGGTATACTGGGATGCATAGGGAGAGGCATCACCAGCAGAAAACAGGAAGTTTTTATCCCTCTGTACAGACAGTTGGTGAGACCCCATCTGGAGTACTGCATCCAGTTCTGGAGACCCCATCTCCACAAGGACATAGACAGGATAGAGGCAGTCCAGAGGTGGGCAACTAAAATGGTGCAGGGTCTGCAAGAGAAGCTGTACGAGGAGAGACTAAAGGAGCTTAATATGTATACCCTTGAGGAAAGAAGGGAGGGGGACATGATAGAAACTTTTAAGTACCTCAGTGGAATCAACAAAGTCCAAGAGGGTAGCATCTTTCAGAAAAAGAGACATGCAAGAACAAGGGGACACAATTTAAAGACAGAGGGGGGGCGGTTCAGGGGCAATGTGAGGAAGTATTTTTTCACAGAGAGGGTAGTGGATGCATGGAACAGCCTTCCTGAGGAGGTTGTGGGGTCCAAAACTGTGTGAAAATTCAAGAATTCATGGGACAGACATAAGGTAATTCTTGTGGGGGGTAGGAAGAAATAGGCTGTTGGTTAACTAGGATCTAGGCCTATCCTGTAGGTAGGAAATGGGCAGACTAGATGGGCCAAGCGGTCCTTATCTCGTCACAAAGTCTGTTACTGCTGTTTGTCATTGTCTGCTTTACAATATGTTTTAATAGGGTCCTCGTATGTTAATTCCTACTAGGGGTGGAAGTGTTAGCTCTGGTAAAATGATCACTGTAATTTAGAGGAACATAGATGAGTCTGCCCCACCCCCATTAACAAGGAGATGGGATAATTGTTTTAAATTGCCATTCTTAGAAGTTGCCTCAATTGACTGACAGGTGTGAATGAGCTCAGCCTTTCATCAGAAACTTATTCAGTCTGCAAATCTCAGTGTGCTATGAGATCCAGCATTCAGCAAAAGGACCTCAATAAAAAGGCATCCAGCCATAATATTGTCAATTTTGTTACAAAGCCTGAAACACAAAGTTTTTAAAGCAATGTTTACTAACTCATGCTGCCTGTTTTACTTATGAAAACTATTGCACATGATCTTTAAAGCGTTAGATAAACAGGTCCTACAAGCTTGCTGACATGGAAGAATAAACTGTAAGGTCCCTAGATGACATCAGCAGCAGCTCTTCACTGGAACAGGCTTTCTTTGAACAGTTAGTGAAATCAGGGTTACAAAACGGCTAATAACTTTAAAATGAAGTAACATAGAAATCTACTTTTTGGTATGAGATTTACTATGGATATGCTTATTCTAATTCAGCAAAGTAGCACTTTTGGCCAGATGGCATCAGCAGCTCTTTAAGGGGGGCCATAAGACAGCACATCTGAGTGCAGTACTCATTTAATAACAAAGCCTGGCAAGTGACAGCTCTAAATCTGAAACGTGCTAACAGCAGTCTACCACATTTTAATTCCAGCCTTTGCCAATGCATACATACTGTAGTACATTCAAGTAAAATCAAAATCAGACATACAGTTTATCCCACGTGGCTGTTTCAAATGCAGCATCAAGGGTTACTGAAAAGCGTGTCTGTTAAAACAAGTTTAAAGAAGAACATTGGAGGTACTAAAAAGGGGGAAAAACAAGTGCCCATCATGTTCCTCTCCTGTCATCCAGGCAACATTCAATATTATGTAAGTATCGGACACCTCGATGAGCTCCACCAGGCTTTCAGTAGTAAAAATAACGAGATTATCAAGAAATTGTTCTTCAGATTCTAGCTACACTTTAAAATGAAATTGACAATTACAGTACAAAATGGAATATAAAAGCATGGGACATGTACCTTTTGGAAGTATAAATCTGCTGCAACATGTACTCCACGGATAAAAAGGGAATAAAGCAGTTGCTACAGCCCTTAAACAGCAATGAAATGTCTCTGACTTACAGGAGACTAAACTGGTCTTGTTCCTTTACTGTACTCAACATAAAACAATATTGCATGCCCCTCCCCCCATGATCGATTGCACAGCACTAGTCATTTTAATTAGTTAAATACATGCAGGCAACTGGATGTAATGGTCAGGAGTGCATTCATATTTTTCTGAACCCCCCCCCAAATTACAAGATGAACAGTCGCTGAGCCAAGGCATCCTGGCAGGGAACATCCACTATAGTTCTCCTGCAGTCACAGTATTAATGATACTTTCCCAAGTTAATGCACACAGTCATTACTGAAATGCAGGGGCAGAAACAAATGCCATATCAGCTAAGTGGTTTGCTACTTGATTTAGAGTCATCAATTGATCTCCACTTCTTGTCAAGGGCAACAGACTGTAGCTGGAATTCTGTAGGCACCTGCAGGGAATCTAAATGGCTACACTAATTTATTTATTTAAAATTTGTTGACAAGGAAATGAGGCCAGTTGACAGTGACCCTGTCAAGCAAGGGAATGCCCAAGAAACCAGAGGGCTGTGGAGCTATCAGCAAGCTTCCTAACAAAGCACTGTCCATTATACAGGTGTCTGAAATGGAATGTCACAGGGTGCCCTGATTTTAAAAGTGCCTTTCATGATCTAAATTTATAAAAACTGCCAAGTGCCCTTATCTCCATGTAAATGATATGCTGCAAAATCAAAATGTTCTAACCCTGGGATTTCAGGAGCAAAGGATTGTATTTAAGTTTTGTGGAGCCAAGAACCTGATCCCTTCCGCTTCTAGCTTCGTCCCTGCATGTGCTGTGATTGAGGTTGCTTTCAGACTATTAGGGACATTTTAAATTTTTTTTTACATTTTAGAGGGTCAATGGAACACATCAAAGCTGTTGCTCAACAAACAAGTGCAAACCAGCCCCTCTAAAATATATAAAAAAAAAAAAAGTATACTGAAGAGATTAGTAAAAGCAACAATAAAGGTATCTGCAAGCAGCTTATGGTCTTGTATAACAGTGTTGTTTTACCCATAGGGTGGGATATTCAGAACTGCGCCAGGTAGGGGCGCAAGCCAGGCACAGTGCAACTGGGATGCACCGTTGAATATGGCACCGTGGCCACCCGCATTGGGCATGGCGCAGTGGCACTGCGCCAGTGCAAGTGGCCAGTGAGGAGCAGGGGAATGCGCTAGCGCAAGTGCCGTTGTGTTAGGCGCAGCAACCGCTATATTCAGCAGTGGACATGCAAATGGGGCCATTAGCATGTCATTATGGCCCCATTTGCATGCAAGCATGCCGATCCCCGGTGACTTGCGCCTGGCGCCCTGCTAGGCAGCAGCCGTCAGGGACAGACGCCCCCTGCCCCCACTGGGAACATGCTCCAACGTCCGATCGCGGGCATGTGTAGTAAATAAACCGTCCAATATCCCTGGTGGTCCAGTGGACCGCTTCCAGCTCGATCGCAGGCATAAGTGTAAAATAAACATCCAATATCCCTGGTGGTCCAGCGGTACCCCCCTCCCACTGAGCCCCACCACCCCGCTCCCCCCCCGTCAGCGGTAGCTCCCCAGCCAGCCGCCCGCCAACTGATCGTGCATATTACGGTCTGCATTTGCTGGTCACAGCATTGGCCAATGGGCGCAGATCAGATCAGACTACAGTCCAGATATGTGAATTCACATATGTGGACCGTGTAATACGGTATGCATGTCCATTGGCCCACGCCAGACCAATGAGTGTACAGCCGCATTGCACGCAGTCAGTCACGGGCAGCGAGCTGCTGCCCGCGCGCTGACGGGGAGCGGGTGGTGGGGCCCAGTGGGCAGGTGGGGAGGGTACCGCTGGACCACCAGGGATGGTTTTGACGCTGTATTTACTACATATGCCCGCGACGGCTGGAAGCGGTCCACTGACCACCAGGGATATTGGACATATTTAATTAATATGCCCGTGATCGGCGTAAAGCGCCACGGCGGACGGTGCCACAGGAGCTGGGTGGCCACCCACAGCTGGCAGCTGCTGTGTTGGCGCCTGTAATACCGCGGCTCACCTGTGGGTGGCCAGCTGTTGCTTTTTTCTGGCTCAACTGTGTGTGGGCGCGGGTAGGGGTTGCGCCTGCATCTGCTCGAGCATGTCCGGGCTGAATATCGCGCGATGTCGCGAATATGCATGGCACGCCCCCACTTGCGCCTGCGATACATTACTGATGAACCCCGGTGCATTGGGATTTGTGCCACGCACTTTCCCCTTTTGAATATCGCGCCGGAGCACAACAGTGGGTTGCGCATGGCGCAACCCTTCTGAATATCCCACCCCTAGTGTCTAGGGGGAACCAGTCAATTTGTGAGAGGGAGGCCCTGAATTGAGGGATCTTGCTTTTTTTTTTTTTTTTTTTAAGCAGACGCAGGTACGAGAATTTGGCTTTTGACTTGGGTGTCCTATTAGACCAGTGGCAGATAACTGGGGAGTGATCAAGGAGTCGGGTAGGACTTGGGTGTCTCCGATTCTGTTGGGGTGCATGGTGAGAATTAAGTCCAGGAGTGAGCTGGAGCCAGTTCTGTAGTTGATGCGTGTGGGAGTGGGTGCCATCTGGGTGACATCTATTGCTGCAATAGCATCCTTATAAGTGTCGGCTTCAAGGGCCAGCCAGTTGACATTAAAGTCACCCATGACCACTGTTTCAGTGCAGTGTGGGAGGCTTTCGAGGTAATCAGTGACAATCTGGAAGCCAGAGACCCAGTCACGAGGGGGAATATAAACGGATAAGATGGTAAGTGATTTCCCATGTTGGCCAAGGAGTATTTTGACGGCTAGCATTTGTTAAGTTGTTAACAGGGGGCATTAGAGGGAGAGCTTGGCCCTTGAGGGTATCCCTCAGGTAAACAGTGCACCCACTGCCTTGTTCACCAATGTGGTCAAGTCTAAAGAGGACATAGCCAGGAATGGAGACGGCATTGTCCGGAACCTTTGGTGAGAGCCAGGTTTCATTCAGGGTCAGTATATCAGGTGCATGTTGTGACACCCAGACTTGGAGGTCATCGATTTTAGGTAACATGCTATGAATATTAATGGAGACTAAGGTGAGACACCCTTATTTGCTATGATGAAGGTTAGAAGTGCTGGGGGAGTGGGGTTGGGGTGTACGTTCCCAGAAAGGAGGAGGACCAGTGCAATCCTTGACAGACAGAGGGCAAGGATCTTGGATATCTTGCGTGGTCTACATTTACAGGGTTTCCAACAGAGTATTGCTGATTGGGGAAAGAAATAGTGAGAGAGAAGGATACTGTAGGAGAGGGTGTGGGCATATAACCTAGTGACAGGGAGGGTGAAGGTGATTGTCACTATAAAAGGTGTATTGGAAAGGAATGTGCTGGAGGGCGCATCTCTGAACGGGGAATTGTGGGCAAGATGCAGGGTAGGAGTGGTGCCACAGCTGGTGAACAAATTAAGAAGGATAAAAAATATGATCGTTGTCAGGGAGAAGTAATTCATCTTGGAAGCCTGTAGGGAGGAGAAGATCGTGGAGATAAATACTGCGGCGGGGGGGGTGAGTCAGCAGAAGAGAATAGGGGTTGCAGACTAGTAGGAGGGGAAAGCAGTGCAGGTCTGAAGGCTGGACAGTGCAGCTGTCTAGTAGAGATAGTAGAATAAAGCTGTTCACTTTAAGGGGGGTATGTAGGCGGTAGGGACCTGATGAGATAGGGAAGCTTGAAGGCGGTGCCTTATGGGGGAGAAATTGTATTTAATAGAGGTCGGGGTCGGGGCCAGAGAGGGTGGATGGGACAAATTAGTAAAAACAGGGAAATGTAGAAAGCAGTAAAATACAGCTAAAAGCCAAGCTCCAGAGCGCTAAAAATCAAATAAAAAGGCAGGACCAATCAGGAACAGGTGAAGAAAGAAGTCGGCCAAGGAAGAGCCGAGTCCTGGTTAAGGCAGCCAATCAGGAGTTAGACAAGGGAGCCGGGCTTCCCAAAGAGTCTTTGCCTTACCTGGATCTGCGCGGGCGGGCTGGGAGGCGATGCACGGCCGGCCCTGTTCAGGGCCGTGGCCATTTGCCACAGACAGCCCACTGATGGGCTGTATCCTGGAAGGGAAAGAAAGAGAGAGCGAGGGTCAAGTTATGTGGAACAGAGCCAGAGGCAGGGGCTTAATCAGGCACAGTCCTGGGAAGAACAAAAGAAAGGGGAGTGAGTATGAAAGATAGGAGGGAATGAAAGAGGCTAGGGTGAATAGCAGCTGGGGGGGGGGGGGAGACCAAAGGCCATGGCGCCAGGACTTCTGCAGAGAGACAAAAATCAGAGGGGTAATTAAGCGAGGGGGAAGGGTTGCGAGAGAGAGAAGGTAGGCAGGTACTGTTGGGAAAGCAGAAATGGGCAGTAAATCAGGGGAAGCCGAAAGCATTCTCCGTGGCAAGAGCTACGGCTGGCTGAGTGGAAATGAAACAGCTGGGAGGGATTAGCAAGGGGGAGCCGAAGGTGTGCTTTCTAGCGAGAGTTGCGGCTAGCAGATAGAAGTCAGACAGGGAGTCAAGTGGAGATCAAGCAGGTAAAACTGCCAAGTTCAAATAATTAGAAATCACTCCTAAAGCAGTCAAACAGTAATAATTACTAAACTGTAAAACGCAGCTAAATTTACACAATACAATGCAGCACAAATTAGTAGAAACAGTGAAATGTAAAAAGCAGTTAAACATGGCTAAAAGCCGAGCTCCAGAGCGCTAAAAATCAAATAGAAAAGCAGGACCAATCAGGAGCAGGTGAAGAAAGAAGTCGGCCAATGAAGAGCAGAGTCCTGGTTAAAGCAGCCAATTAGGAGTTAAACAAGGGAGCCGGGCTTCCCGAAGAGTCTTTGCCGTACCTGGGTCTGTACAGGCAGGCTGGAAGGCGATGCACAGTCAGCTTCATTCAGGGCTGTAGCCGTTTGCCACAGAGCACCCGCTGATGGGCTGTATCCTTGGTCTGTGCGGGCGGGCTGGGAGGCGATGCATGGCCGGCTTTGTTCAGGGCTGTGGCCATTTGCCACAAAGCACCCGCTGATGGACTGTATCCTGGAAGAATATGTAGTAGGCCCATGCTGTCGGCTGGGTTCGGGGAGAAATATGTCACTTGGCACATTGGCTAGGTTTGGTTACTCTGCAACAGGGGCACCCAAGTAACTCCGGACACAGGGAGCAATAACTGTAATGTCCAATACCAGAAGTGGAATTCTAAAGTGTGGCTTTTATTCACATCCAACAGAATAACAAAGCATAGATGGACCCCCACGGGGCTACACTCCTGGTAATGCAGATTTATGGAGATCAGAACACATCCACTTTCACTTTAGCCCTCAGGCTTTGAAAAACACTGGGCACACAGCCCGAACGTGTACTCTGCCCTGGGTTTCCCTGGCTCTGCTCCCTTGCCAGCCTCTTGGACTACCTTCCTTCCATGGCTCAGCTATCATGCCAGCCCTTTGGACACTTTCCATATAGCATGGAAACATTTACTGGTGGCTCCCTAAACCACCTATGAGCACTTCTGGCTCCATCAGGGAATCTTCCTCATCAATCCCAAGTCAGGGTACTTTCCTCAGGCACTGGCCAAGCACCTGAGAGAAAGCAACAGGTGTCCCGGAGCAAACCCGTAGAGGTGAATTTGGTTACTACTGATGGGGGGGGGTCTCCCACCTCTCGCTCCCATAATTCATACACGGCCATTTCTCTGGACTGTAACACCTCATCCTTGAAAACACTTTGCTGTGTAGATTCTCTTTAAATGTATTCACATTCAATCTACTGTCTGTCCATCCCATTTGTGCTGAACTTGAACATACTTAATAAGTGGCTGTGTCCATTACTCAAGACCCCCCACAGAGTTAAGCAGTCCAATCCCTACATCTTCTAAACTGCACTTGGCTGTCTTTTCCTGACCGCACAGTAACAGTCACTTTAGTTTCATCTTGTTTCAGGTGAAAACACATTAGCCCTTTAGCAGAGCAAACTCACCCCTTGGCTGCAAGTGCCCAACAGGCATTTTCTCTTCAAAGAAATCTCGTCCAGAACTTCTGGTGCCTCAGCACAAACTTAACTCAGACAGCTTTTTTTTCCCCTAGCCGGACCAGGGGGGTGCCCCTGGAAACAGGCCAATTCCTTCCCCCCATCCCCGCAGGGATGGGGTCCTGAACCTCTGAAAGCGGTCTCTACCACTTCACTTGGCTCTACTTGTGTTCCTCTTCAGGTGAGAACACACACCTCTACAAAAAAATAAATAGCTCTTTGACAGAGCTTAAGACTCTGAGGGCCTGCTTACAGCAAAGCACCTCGTTCCTCTACTACAGACTGACTTCAAATTCCCCAACGTTCTACTCAAACCTTCAACTGTAACATTCCAGTGTGGCTTATGCAGCTGCGACAGTTCTAAAATGATGTCATCCCTCAGTCTCAGCTGAGACTGAGAACAGAGTGAGACAGTGTGAAATCCATTTAACTGGAGTTTCACAAGCTGCCTTCCCTGCCTACCACTAGGTCTAACTGGGATCCTTGTAACCCCGGGTAACAGGGGGTTACACCAGGATTAGAAAAATTAAGATTTTTTTGCAGCAAATCATTTAAACGGATGTAAGGATCCTAGGTCAACTGTGGGGGACAGTTTTACACAGGGTATTCAGACAGCAAAACTCAATCTCCTCCAAATCACTTTTTAAAGGCAGTGACTGCTTCATATCTTCAACTAGCATGCTGAAATTGTATTTATGTAAAATAGTTGTATTTTAAAATAACTACACCCCCCCCCCCCAAATTACAGTCCTGAGCATATTTGTGAAAGTCAGGGAGAGGCTAATCTCTCCCAAGAAGTTGATTTTAAAGTGATTTTCCAGTACCCAGAACATTTTTTAAAAATAAAATATTGAGACACAAAGCTGCATATATTTTATTAATTTTCTGTATTTCTAGCTACGACAGTGTAGTTGTGATGTCATACAAATAGTAGCACCTCAGCCCTGAGACAGTGACCGGAGACAGAACTTAGATTGTTAAAATTCAAGTTGTCATGCTCCTCCTGACATTCCAGTGGTAGATTTATTTCTCCTTGGTCCCTGACCTTGTGGCCAAGTGTATAAAGTTTCGACTACTGTTTTATTATTTTGTAAAATTAAATTCATTCCATATGCTGTGTTAAGTTTATAGTTTTTGATCATTTAATTTTTTTTTTTTTTTAAGGTAATTTTATTCCGTACCCTATGTTCAGTTTATCTTGGTTTTATTCAAATTTATTTTTTCACCAGTTCAAGTTCCCAGAAGTGGAAGAAAGAACTGTTACCTACCATAACAGCAGATCTTCGAAAGATTTCCTCCACTGAGCCACATCATGGAACTGTAAGAAGTCAGCGTCCCGACAACCAAGAAACCTATTGCAGGATGGAGCTGCCCATGTCAATGCACTTTGCTGGCGTCTAGTTAACGCTGGTGTCCCCAGCATGCCTCCGTTCTCTGCCAGAGACAAGTTCTGAGGATCATCGGACTGGCAGGGACCAAAGCAATCATGGCACTAAAGGAGAAACCGCTTGCAACAGCAGGCAATATTATCACCGGTCACTTGACAAGGGGGAAGGCAGGAGATAGAGCTGTGACAACATAGAAGATTCTTTTGAAGATCTACTGTTACGGTATGTAACTATTCTATCTTCTTCAAGAACATCTCCCACTACTGAGCCACATCATGGAACAATTCCCAAACAGAACCAAGAACTGAGGGAGGATGGCAGGACCCAATGATCCTGAGTGAGGAAGCCTTGCAGAACACTGAGGCCAAAGCCAACACATCTAGGAGAGACAACGTCTACACTGTAGTGCTTAGTGAATTTATGAACAGTACTCCAAGTGGCAGCAGCACAAATGTCAGCAGTGGACACATTCTGAAAACAAGCCAATGAGGTAGTCACCCCTCGAGTGGAGTAAGCATGATCAGGACCAGAAAGCTAATTACCATGCTACTAGTAACAAAACATAATGTAGCTGGCCAGTCGTTTGGACAAGCCATGTTTAGGAAACGGGGGACTGCTTACCACTCTGAGGGCAAAAGCGCAAATAGTTGAGAGGATTTTCTACAGTATGTAGGACAATCCAGGTACCAACACAACATCCTACGGACGTCCAGTGTAAGTAAACGACGCTCCCCACTATCTGTTGGAGAAGAAAAGTAAACAGGCAGGTCTGTTGTCTGGTTTAGTGCTCTTGCAGGCACAATCTTTGGGAGAAAACAAGGATTGGTCTGTAATGTGACCCTGTCCTTGTGGAAAATAATAAATGGAGGATCTGCATCCGAAACATGAATCTCCGAGATATAAACAAATAGACAAATGCAAATCTGATCTCTCACCCACCAGCGTTGGGGTGCCACAAGGATCCATCCTCAAACATCTGCTCTTCTCACTGTTTATAAACAAAATGCCAATGATGTCTGGGTCCTCCTCCACTATCCTATATGCAGACAACATGGTTCGGTACACAAGTGCCAAATACGTAACCAAAATAAATTCCATACTAAAGACGAATTTTGCTTGTCCACATACTTACCTACTGTAACACAACAAACCAATACTGAATGCAAAGAAAACAGTGGTCATACTATTTGGGTCAGCACACAGGATCAAAGCAAGTGCATCTGTACTGTCAATCCCAGGTCCTGATGGCACTCTTCTGGAAGTGGTTGACTCCTTCAGATATCTGGCGACCCCTCGCTTGATTATAATCTGCACATAGCTACTACTTGCAAAGCTGTAAACATAAAGCTGGGGCTGGCCTATAAAATTTGTTCCTCTCTAAACTGGCCATTGCTCAGGGGGTTCTTAGACCTAGCCTAACCTATGGTATAGCGAGATTCTATAATGCCAACAAAGGGTTACTGCAAAAATAGGACACTTGCTACAATAATATCTGCCACTTTGTCCTGTCGGTGTACAGACGGACTCAGAGATGTATACTATTCTCAAGTCTGGGCTGGCCCTTTCCTATCTCCTATCGCATATCGCAGGGTATATGACAGATTCCATCATTAGAACTGGTACATCAAAGTCCCTGGCCTGCATGTTAATTCAAGCGACACAGGCCTACCCACTGAGGTCAGCAGAACAGTCCTTTCTTAGTATACCTAAATGTGCTACGAAAATGGGTGAACAAGCCTTCGCTGCATCTGCCCCAAAGCTTTGGAACACCCTGCCCTCATCTGTGAGCACACCAAATCGCACCATGCATTTAAAAATTAGCTCCGTGCTTCCCTCTTGGGCACTGACAGAAAAGAAAAAATGACACTGTTCAAGCATAGACCATGGTCCAGAGATCAATTAAGAACCTTTCTAACAAAAAGAGGTCTGGCTAAGGTTTGTGGAATGTCCTTCAATAAAATCTTATAGTCCATTTATTTTTTGGCAGTTAATATTGTTTTGCCCTCGGTGCATCAGCAGCGAATATCAGGTCGGCCACCCCAGCCCTGTTACCCCAATATCTTCCAGGACTTATGTTCGCACAGAGGCAGTGTGGCCTGGGTCGTTGGATGTGGGGCCTGCAGGTGGCCGAAGTCATCCTGCCACCAGTGCATCAATTTTCCCCGCGTTTTCCCCAGTCCCTAAGAATGGCCTGCAAGGACACCAATGGCGATGCAACACATTCTTCTGCATGCTTGGTGTCTGCCCCTCCTACTCTGTACGTTGATGGTCCTGGCCTGCTGCTCCCCAATCACTGCTAGGGGCCAGGCAAGCGCTGAGCTCCGCCAACCCCCCCCCCCACATCCTCGAGGAGAGTACTCCAGCGGATACTCAATCCTCCTTCCCCCGACCAATACTCAGACTTCCCAAGCTTGCACCTGAACCCAGATTATTGGTGCCGCAACTGTTAGCCCTACCACTGTGCCAGCAGGCTGGCCATATAAAAAAATACTTTAATATTTATTTTCTGTGCTCATTTGTATGTTGGTACGTAAGCAGCATCAGATTAGTCACCCGACCCGATTAAATACATATACATATATATCAATATGTCTATATCTGATGCTAGAAATATCAGTAGCATTAAAAAAAAAAACCACACACGCACACGCACACACACACGCACACACACACACTTGTATTAAAGCTTTTTATTTAATTCCCTTGATGACATCCTCAGATTATCTCTCCATCTTCATATTGGTAAAGAGACATATTTATGAATTATGTTCACATAAAACTTACCTGCTCTATTTAAAACAATTTAAAAACATTAATGCTACATAACCGTATCACTATTTTAATAGACTGGAACAATATGCTAAATGCCAACATAGTTTGAGTCAGATAATTTTAATGAAAACCTGATTCTATTTTAGTTTGGGTAAAATGCAGAGGAAAAAAAAAAAAAAAAAAAGAGTATTTTAGTGTTGTCCCTAGCATCAGTTGAAAAGGCTGCTTGTCCCGAATAATTCTGGCACGGATTACTTCTGTATGGGGCTTGTAGTTTTAGGGCCCAATCCACAGAATCAACCCACATCTATGCATAAAGCTGGCATGTGGCCATGCAGCTTGCACCATCCACCCAAATAATGCAATCCACAGCGGCCAGGGGAGTGGCCAACGGGTGCAGACAGCACTCTGAAGGAGTGCAGAGGGGACCAGCCAGAGATCTGCATAGAGCAGCACATACCCAACGGAACACCCAGTGACCCTGCCATCAAAGGAGATGTCCCACCCCGTAAACTAACGCAGAAATGTCGGCTGTGGATGCCAAGGAGGAGAAGTAGCAGCCTAGGGACATGGCCATGCCAGCAAGACCGTGGTACAGCTACCGGCAGCAGGGGTACACAGTCCAATCCCTGCACAGGCATGGTAGGGGAAGGGAGAGTAGCAGAGGTGGCCATGTCCTCCATACAGATTGCAAGAACTGAATTACACAGCTGTGGAGGCCAACCTTACTGCCCTGGAGTTAAGGGGGGAAATAAGCAACACTGTCACATGGGACAAGAGGCATTGCAGGAAAAAGAATCAAACATGGGAGATCTCCCAAGGGCCATACGAAAAAATTACTCACCGTAGTAATGTCGTTTCTTCTAATGCAGTCTTGGTATATTCTGACATATGCAGTGAGTCCCAACCTTCGAACTGCTCCGGAGGTGAAAGAGTTAACTTTCCATGCCAGGCATGGAACGCTGAGCTCGAGCTCGGCTGAAACTCTGTCTGTTGTTCTTCAAACTCAAACCGTCAGATCCTTACGAGCTAAACTCACTGAGGTCCTGTGTGGAAGCTGTAAACCTACACTAGCCAACTGGCTACTAAACATAAGAACACATTTTTTGGTCCCAAAACAAAGACTCAAGTCAGGAGACCAAAAAAATGAAAAACACAACACCAAATCACCCTAAGAAAGGAGGGGTGAAAAACAACAAGGTGGGCACCTACTAAGTGCCAACACTGCACTGCCCACCCACATCCCAAAAACAGAGGTTCTGAGAGGAGCAGGCAGGGGGGAGGTCAGAATATAGCAAGACTCCATTAGAAGAAACAACATTACTAAGGTGAGTAATTTTTTCTTCAAACAACATGAAGTCGCCTATATTCTGACATATGCAGACTACAAAGCAGTACCTCCATGGAGGAGGGACAGAACCTATTTAGGAAATAGGCTCTGAAGCACAGCTGGTCCAAACCAAGCATCACTCCTAGCCTGGATGTCCAGGGAGTAATGCTTGGTAAAAGTGTGAACTGTTTTCCAGGTAGCTGCTTGACATATCTCTAGAATAGGGATGTACCTGGCAGCAGCCAGGGAAGCAGCTGTACCTCTGGTAGAGTGAGCCCTCAGGCCTGAGGGAGGAACCTTACCCAGTTTTTCATAGCAAAATTGGATACAAGAGACAATCCACCTGGCAATGGATCTTTTAGTGCCAGGTTTCCCTTTACCAACCTCACCATAAGTGAGGAACAGTTGGAAGGAGTCAAACCTGTGTCCCTTGGTACGCTCTATGTAGTAACCAAGGGCTCTCTTCACATCTAAGCTGTGCAGCCTCTTCTCGCCAGAGGAGGAATGGTCAATGAAGTACACTGGAAGAGATATAGATTGATTAAGGTGGAAATCTGAAACCACCTTAGGCAAGAACTTCCTGTTAGTCCTGAGGACCACCTTCTCTCTATGAAATGAGATAAAATCAGGCTCCACTGACAAAGCTTGTAATTCACTTATGCGTCTGGCAGAAGTGATGGCTACCAGAAACACAGTCTTCCAAGTCAAGTACTTAAGCTCTGCTGAAGACAAAGGCTCAAAGGGGGTTGCATAAGCTGAGCAATGCAAACATTAAGATCCCAGGCGGGGGCAGGGTCCCTGAATGGAGGGTTGGTGTGAAGCAATCCCTTGAAAAACTTGGAGAATACAGGGTGAGCTGAAAGAGAAGAGGGCTTACCTGCTGAAATAAAAGCAGACACAGCTGCCAGATGCACTTTTAGGGTAGCTGGTCTCAGCCCCAAGGTATTTAAGTGGACCATATAATCCAGGACTGTGGGTAAATCAGCAGATTCTAGGGAAATATGCTTTCCAGAGCACCATATGGAAAACCTCTTCCATTTGGAATTATAAGTAGCCCTGGGGGAAGGTTTTCTAGAAGCCTTCAGGATATCCATTACACCTTGGGAGAGGTGTAAATTAGCAAACTCTAACTCTTCAAGAGCCAGGCCTTGAGATTGAGAGATTTGAGGTTCGGGTACCAAACCCTCCCCTGAGCACAGGTTAACAGGTTGTGATTCCTGGGAAGACACAGGGGAAGATGGACTGCTAAGGAGAGTAGAAGTGGATACCAGGGTTGTCTAGCCCAATCTGGAGAAATCAGGATCATCTTGCAGGGTTGAGATCTGATTTTGACTAGCACTTTGAACAGGAGAGAGAAGGGGGGAAAAGCATAGAGAAACTTCCCTTTCCAATTGAGAACTAAGGCATCCAGAGGGACTGAGTCCAACACTGGGGGCCTGCAGCAAAAAAGGGGAAGTTGGTGATTGTCTGGGGCTGCAAAAAGATCTATCTGCGGGGTGCCCCATCTGGCAAATATCACCTCCAAGACCAGGGGGTCCAGTGACCATTCGTGATGGCCCTGGGAAATCCTGCCGAGAGCATCTGCCAGGAAATTGTCCTTGCCTGGGAGGTGAACTGCCGTAAGGGAGGTGTTCAGGGAGTAAGCCAGAGACCACAACTTCATTGCTTCGGTGCACAAGGCCGTAGACCGAGTGCCCCCTTGCTTGTTGATGTACCACATTGTGGTGGAGTTGTCTGTTCTGACCTGCACAACTTTGTTCTGAACAGATTGGAAAAAGCTTGAAGTGCTAGAAAAACTGCTCTGAGTTCCAACAGATTGATGTGGAGCAGAGATTCCTGAGGGGACCACAACCCCTGGGTGGTGAGGTCGTCCATGTGAGCTCCCCATCCCAAGAGGGAGGCATCTGTAGTAAGGCTTAAGGAGTGAGACTGAGTGACAAAAGGAACCCCTTGTCTCAGATTGCTCTGATCCTGCCACCACTGTAGGGCCTGGATCAGGGTTCGAGTCACTGGGATCAATTTGGTTAGAGGGTCTTTCCTTTGAGACCAAAAGGCTCTCAAATGGAACTGAATGTCCCTCATCTGAAATCTTGCTCCCTGCACTACTGCTGTAGAAGCAGCCATGTGCCCTAGAAGCTGTAGAAAATGCCTTGCTGGTCAAGACACCTGCAGGGTGAATGAGGAGGCCAGAGAAACCAGGGTCCTTGTCCTGTCCAAAGGAAGGAAGGTTCTGGCTTTCTCTGTGTTCAGCTCTGCGCCTATGAAGGTGAGGAGCTGGACAGGCTCTAGAACTGACTTTGAAAGGTTCAGAAGGAAACCTAGAGAGGTGAGCAGTTGCTGAGTTATCTGTAGGTGTAACTTGACTTGGTCTGGGGACTGGCCTACTATGAGCCAGTTGTCCAGGTAAGGGAAGATGGCAATTTTTTGCCTTCTTAGAGAAGCAACTGCTACTGCCAGGCATTTTGTGAATACCCTTGGAGCAGAGGTGAGGCCAAAGGGCATTGCTCTGAACTGGTAATAGCCTGAGGGCAGCTCAAACCGGAGGTACTTTCGATGGGAGCTTCTGATGAGAATATGGAAGTAGGCATCCTTGAGGTCCAGGGACGCTAGCCAGTCCCCTGGTAGAATAATTCCCAGAGTCACCATTTTGAATTTTGGTTTTAAAAGGTGCTTGTTTAAGTATCTGAGATCCAGGATGGGCTGCCATTCTCCTGTCTTTTTTGGGGTAAGGAAGTACCTGGAGTACAACCCTTTGCCCTGGTGTAGGGGTGGAACCCTTTCCACAGCTCTGAGAGCAGGAGGGAAGAGACCTCTGCCTCTAGGGCAAGTGCCTCTGGTGGATTTGCAGGTGGAAAGGATCTGGTTCTCATCTTTGGAAACTTTTTGAAGCTGAGAACCAGTCCCTGGCTTACTACTTCCAGGACCCACTTGTCTGATGTCAGAGACTCCCAGTCCTAGACAAAGTAAGCCAGCCTGCCCCCTACAGGTACCTGAGAATCGGCCCTGGCAACCCCATCAGGGTGCCTGCTTGGCAGGGGCTTTGGGCTGGGGGGTGGAAGCAGGCCTGCTTGTACCCCGTCTGCCTCTCCCTCTAAAGAACCCCCTGGGCAACAGAAGAGGAGGCCTGGGCTTGGTAAAAAGGCCTATGAAAAGGCCTGTCCCTGCCCCTGGGAAGCTGCCTTTGAGGAGTGGCCTGCCTTTCCTTGGCCTGTGCACTCCTATAGGTGGTCCTATACTCATCCATTTTCTTCATGTAATTCTCTGTCTGCTCCCCAAACAGGGAATTACCCACAACAGGAAAATCCATGGCCTTAGTCTGGGTATCCTGTGACAGGCTAGTACATCTGAGCCAAGCCATTCTGTGAAGTGCCACAGATGTAGCCATGACTCTTGATGACACATCATTTGAGTCCACTGCAGCATGGAATTGCACCTTGGATGCCTCAATACCATCAGCAGCCACCTGCTCCAGCTCCTTGGCAAGCTGGCCAGGGACCTGTTTTGCTAGAGCCATAACAGTATCCCATCTGGATTTCTGATATCTAGCAACATAACCTGTCTGAGTCCCAAGGATGCTGCCATGTACTGTTTCTTTGCCATGGCATCAATCCTCCTGGAGTCCTTGTCAGAGGGGTGTGAAGCCAAGGGAATATTTGCCTTGTCACAGGCTGCAGCCTGCACTACCCCAACATGGCTGCATTGCTGTGTAAGGAACTCCGTATCAGAGCCTGACAATGTGTACCTCTTGTCCATTCTCTTATCCACAGGAGGTATAGTGTGAGGAGTTTTTAGAATTTTAAATGTCTGTTTCCCAAAAGATTTATGCAAGGAATAGACAGTCTCCTAGACTCTGGGATATCCATCATTTCCACATAGTCAGGCTCCTCTTGATCATCCACAGCTTCCTCCATAGGGAGCTGGAGGGTTTCAGCCACTTTTTTATAAAACATAAAATGAGAAGGGGACTCAGAAAGCCTAAGAGGAGACACTCCTGAAGGTCTGTCTGGGGAGATGTCTGGGTCAATGGGCACATCCAGACTTTCAAATCCACATTCACTCTCCTCATACTCCTCTTCCCCCTCCTCCGGTTCATAATATTCCTCTAAATCATACTCTTGAACCGGTGGAACCAGCCGAACCGGCGCTTACCTGATGGTGCCGGTTCGGTCGGAACCGGGGAAAGCGCATGGACAATTTTAATCGCTTCCGCTATTTCTTCAGTGGTTGGAGAGGAAAGTTTTGGCTCCACACCAGCTGATTTCCTAGTCCTTTTTGCTGGAACCGACTCCTCAGAGTCGGATCTCCTTTTGCCCGAAGAAGTCTCGCCCTGGTCAGAGGGCACTCCCTCTGGTTCGGTTGGAAGAGAACCGGGCTGGCCATCTGGTTCAGCGGACTTTTTGGCCTCCCTTTCCCTGAGCCTACCAACCCTCTTTTCCAGGGTAGCTGCAGGAAAATGTTCACAAATCTGGCAGTCTGCATTGAGGTGGTCAAACCCCAGACAATAAACACAGGTGGTGTGGGGGGTCAGGCTTGGCAAAGACTTCCGCACACACACTGCAGTGTTGAAACCCAGTGGGCCCGGATTTTCTTTTGGGTTTCTCAGACATAGTGCCAGTCCTAACCAAACTTACCCGTTTATGGCATTCCGCCTTACAAGTTCCACACAGAAGAGAATTAATGTAAAACCTATCTAGTACTCACAAATACCACAGACAGAGCCTGAACCGACCGGTTGCAGTTTATATTCGGTTGAAACCGAGAAAAACAATACTTCAACTGACAAAATGAACCGAGCAGAAGGAGAAATCTCCGGAGCGACTGTTCAGTGAGGCGGAGTAAAGAATCTGACGGTTTGAGTTTGAAGAACAACAGACAGAGTTTCAACCGAGCTCGAGCTCAGCATTCCATGCCTGGCATGGAAAGTTAACTCTTTCACCTCCGGAGCAGTTCGAAGGTTGGGACTCACTGCATATGTCAAAATATAGCAAGACTTCATGTTGTTTGAAAACTAGTACGCAAATTTAGAAAAAACTCACAGCAAAGGAAAGGTCACACTAGGTCTATATCCACAACCTATAGCCATCTGCACTACATTTGTTTTGTAAATTTTGACTGTAGTTTTCTTTTAATTTGGGGACTTTTTTTTTTTTCCCCCCACATAATTACACAAAGTAATAATTTCTGAACAGCCAAAATGATTCACATCAAACATTCCAAAAAATTAGCCCCAAGGGCTCTGAATGTGCATACCAATTTTCACAGTCCTAGGGGCTAAGTTTACCGAGATATAAGCTGTCAAAAACCCCATTTTTGACAAATAACTAACTCAACCCTGACAGGTGCTAACACATTTCTGTAATGCTAGAAATTAAGTGAATCAAATTGTTTAAGACTGTATTTATATTGCAACTGTGGTGTGATTGGGTGTGCAGGATGCTTTTGTAAATTTGCCTTGATTCCATGGATTTATCATGAATAAACTTAACTCTAAAGGGAATATGTGCTATGTCACTAGTTATAAAGTTACTACAGTGACTCAGTAATTTGACTGCTAAGGAAAGATGGCTGACGGCATGTGGTAGTGTGTTTGCTCTGCTCTACCAAAACACTGAATAAATCAAGATTCCTGTGATTTTCTCAACAAAATCTGCCTTGAAGCTCTCAAAATGGATCCCTTTTTGCCTGAGCTTGCTAACTAACGAAGAAAAAAAAAAAAAAAAGAAGACTATAGGAGAGGAAGAGAAAGGAAAAACATGAAGAACCCAGCATTTCTCCATAAGATCCTATAAATCCAGATAAGAAAGAGTGCTCAGGGCCTATGAGCAAGTACCTGGGATTGGTATTCTTGGGCAGCCCTGGAGGAGCTAGTCCGTCAGTTGCGGCTAAGACTCAGTGCCTGAGTTCTGTGCAAAAAGATCCTACACCCGCTTTCTCCATGTCTGAAACTGAGCTACATCAAGACATCACTGTTACAAAGCTGGACTCATTTGAAGCCATAAACAGATCATATACTGTACAATTCTTCTGAAGGTAGTTCAAAACTTGGACCCTAAATGGGAGCTGGTTGCCTCTCGGGTGAGGCTGCTGAATGTTGGTTGAAAGAAAATTAAAAGAACGTTACTCTACTTTCCAAAGACCAAGCAGCACTGGCCAATAAAACAGAATCTATGGTCGACCCGCCGGCACAGCAGAAAGATTCACCACTGCAACGCCAGCAACCCAGGTTTGGGAACAGACTCGGGGGTCGGAGGGACAGCCGGGGAAGAAAAGGTTTGAGAATCCGCTGACTGCTCGCCTTCTCTCGGGGAGGGTGGGCTACAGGACCAGTGCCTACTGACCCCTGGCAGAGGCCGGGGGTGCAGCAGTGCGCCTGGTCCCACTACCTAAGGAGCGTGAATGACGCTGGTCGTTGCCTTGCATCCTGCACGTCATGCTCCTACAGGGAGAAAAGTGAAAAATGATGCACTGGGCGATCAGGTGACAGCCTCCTGGATCTTTACCGCTGGAGCCCCCGGACCTCCATTAGCCACCTCAGCAGCACCCAGTACCACTGGAACGGCCGGTAAGGCTCATTCCCTCCATAGAAAGGGGACCCACCTGATGAACAGATACATCGAGGTACCCTGGGTTGGCTGCAATGTGGGGTGGTGGGGTCAGGGTGGCCGTGGCGAGACGATACTTGAGGGGCTCGATTGAGGGATCAGCCAGTGTGCGGGATGGGAGTATACAGAACTTAACACACACACAAAAAAACACAATCTAATTCAGCCCTAATTTCTTCCATCTTATGAGACCCTCTCTCTCACAAGCTTGTAAAATCGAAAATCTCAAGAATGCCACTACAAGTAACAGTCTAACAACTGTTGCCTTGCCTGCTCTAAAAAGTTGCGACAACATTACCTGGGACACTGTTCAAGAGTTTTGTTCCAATCGCCCCGATCTTTACACATGAAACTATGCTGCCACTGATCAAAGTGTCCCTACTTCCCAACTGCTCTACGCACCCACAGTCTGTTTTTTTGGTAACACCTGTCGCTCCAGCTGCAGAACACCAACTTCTAGTTCTACTTTTTTTTTTGTATATTTCTATTTATCCTCCTTCTCCGAGCCTCCTAAACTCCGCATTCTCGGGAGTCACCATGACATCTTGTCCCCTCCTACCTCCAGTACACCCCCATCTAGCCGTGGTTGTTCCCCCCAGGTGGGGATGAGGTTGGGCCATACACCCCAAATCTTCAGTATTTCGTCGGGCTACCGTGAGGCAGAGGTTGGGAATCGGTGCCGGTGCTCCATCTCCCCAGTGCGTAGGAGGCTGATTTTCCCATTTTTCTGTGGAGCGTGACTCACGCCCAGATGGCAAGGTGCAAGCGCCGACATCCATCATGTTCCTCCCCTCTCTCTTGTGACTGGTGCTGGCTGTACTTCTGGCTTCCAGCAGAGGCCAGTCATGCACTGAGCCTTGTCTCCGTTAAGATGGCGAGCAGCCCTGTGTGCGCTCAAACCTCCTCCTCCCAGCCAGTCCTCCAGCTTCCTGGGCTCGTTCCTGAACCCAGGTCACCAGCGTCGCTACTGCTGCTCCGGCAGGACAACTATTTCTGCTATTTTAAAACCTGCAAAAGCTGTGATGCAGTTTGTACTTGGGAACAATAAGGACTATGTTGCTAAGCAGGCACGCTTGAAGGGGGCTTTAAACTTTTAAAACATGAAGGTGTACCTCTACCTGGATGCAAATCCACAGATAAAAGCAAGATGGCAGAGATTCCCCAACATTAGATCCCAAGTTCAAGGGACTGGAGCCAAGTTCGCTGTTCCTTATGCCAGTAAATGTCAGGTGATATTGGGCAGAAACAAGTACTTGTTTTTCGATCTGGATCAGCTATCGGAATTTCTTAAAGACTGCTACAGAGCCGGCCTGGTGGTGCTGAGGGCTGAGGTGCTGGCGTTCTACCTCACGATATGCTGGAGACCTGTGTTCGGAATGAGCATTGGCTGCTGGGGGTTTATCAGGATGGTGATGGAGCAAGCATCCAATGGACTGCTCTCTATCTCTGGGGAGGGGGGAGATCAGTGGCCGGTACACACCTGACCCATGGCAGAGGCTGGGGCTCAGCACCACAGGGCTGCCACAGCGTCGGTGCAGAGCGCAGCAAACGTTTGACGTGGGTGTGCATGGGAGCATGCGTGACCCCATCGCAGGCGTCACTGCACACCACACGGGCACAAGAAAAACAGGAAAAAGCTCCTGGTGGATGATGGGGAGCTTGCAGGCCCCATACCTGGCCAGCCACAGTGCAAACACTGGATCCGATCTCGGTAGGGGAGGGCCTCCTCCACCAACCCCACTAGCGCCAGTTGGTGGACGCCAGGGTGATGGGTCTGGGGCTCCCCCAGAGTGAGAGGGCCGTTGGAGCAAGAGGCGCTTAAATAATCATACACACACAAAAAAAAAAAAGACTGTTAAAGATAGCCTATAAGAACAGTATCCCTTGGTTGAAGATTATTCAGATTTGGACACAGGCACACCTGAGGTCACAGCAGCAGTAATTACCAGTGGCAGAGACATACTGCTGAGTGTGACAGGGTTGAATACGGCCCTGTGCCAGTTGTTATGCAGAACGACTTTAAAATGCAAGGGTCTATTCAATCCTCTCCTTTTCTCTGCCTAGTTGCGCAACCAAATTTTCTCATGAGTCCTAGGACTTGGATCACCCTGATGGTCTTGCAATTGTCTGCCTCTTGCTAGTTTCCCATCACGCAGTTGTTCTGTGTCCCCCTCTGATATCTGCTGGTTGTGGAAACATAGTTGATACTGGATCCTTTGTTTAAAACTGTATATAATTATACTGTTGAATGACTGCAAAGCTAAAACTGTATATAGTTATTCTGTTGAGACTTAAGCTAAAAGTGTAATTGTACTGTTACGTGCTGTTTTGAACTCAGGGGTTAACCTGAGATGCAATTTTAAGCCTTCTGCAGAGATGTAAACAAGAGTCAGTTCTGGGTCACAATGTTATTTTTGCCGGACCTGCTGAAACTGAGAAGAACATTGTTTGAGAAGCATCCTGTTTTCTTAACGAGCTCCTGCAAAGGCTTATAAAAAAGAGCTGCAATGTTTTGCAAGGGACAGAGACAGAGATTTGAAATTGAGCAGAAAAAGGACTCTGCTTTCTATGTTTGCACTGCTACTGTAATATTCTAAATAATTTTATTTTTAATTTTGCTGTTATTAATTATAAAATGCTACTTGAGAATTTTGAAACTGCTCCTGGTTTTCCAATGCTTCCTGACCTGTGCCTCAGCGACAGCCGGGGAAGAGAAGGTTTGAGCATCCGCTGACTGCTCGCCTTCTCTTGGGGAGGGTGGGCTAGAGGACCTCTGCCTACTGATCCCTGGAGGAGGCCAGGGGTGCAGCAGTGCGCCTGGTCCCGCTACCTAAGGAGCGTGAATGACGCTGGTCATTGCCTTGCATCCCACAGATCATGCTCCTACAGGGAGAAAAGTGGAAAATGATGCACTGGGTGATCAGGATAAGTGGGATTTACATTGCACATTCTCTAAGCCAGGAGTTTTGTGCGTGGGTACTAGAGCTGGTACCAGGAAAGCATAGGAGAAAGATATGGATTCTGCAGCAGCAAGTCCAGGAGTGATTACCAGAAGAATGGCAGCCAAATTAGAAGTCCATCTGTTGTCAAGGCACAGGTCAGGAAGCATAGGAAAACCAGGAGCAGTTTCAAAATTTGCAAGTAATATTTTATTATTAACAGCAAAATATAATTGTTCAGAATAACTATTTACAATGGCAATACAAACATAGAAAGCAGAGTCATTTTTCTTCTCAATTTCAAATCTCAGTCTGTCTCTGTCCCTTGCAAAACACTGCAGCTCTTTTTTATAAGCCTTTGCAGGAGCTTGTTAAGAAAACAGAATGCTTCTCACACAATGTTCTTCTCAGTTTCAGCAGGTGCAGCAAAAAGAACATTGTGACCCAGAACTGACCTCTTGTTTACATCTCTGCAAAAGGGTTACAATTTGCATCTCAGGTTAACCCCTTGAGTTCCAAATAGCTTTGCAGTCATTTCACAGTATAACTATATACAATTTTAGTTTTGCAATCATTTCAACAGTATAACTACATACAATTTTAGCTTTGCAATCATTTCAACAGTATAACTATATACAGTTTTAAACAAAGGGATCCCAGTATTAATTACAATCCCACAAAATGATTCACATATATTTTTATACCAGCAGATGTGCAAGGGGGGGAGAGAAAAGACAGAACAGCAAGTGAAAGAAGAGAGATAGTGAGAGGTAGAGAACTGCAAGACCGTCGGGGTGATTAAGTCCTAGGTCTCATGAGAAAATTTGGTTGTGCAACCAGACAGAGAAGAGACAGAAAAGGAGAGGACAGAACAGACCCTTGCATTTAAACTCTTTCTGCATAACAACTGGGACAGGGCCGTATTTAATCCTGTCATACTGGGTGAACCAGAACGAAGCCGCAAGTAACAATGTTGTGTGAAAACAGAACTGAGCCATGAATTAAAAAAAAAACAAAAAAAAAAAAACTTATGGAACATAAATTGCTGGGAACCAGACAGGCATATGTCTGAACTCTTTGTTTAAAGGAAAGCAGTCATAATTTGTAGCTCCCCACCCCCAAAGCTTTACCCCGCAACTAGGCTTTTCACAGAGAAAAAAATGTCTGCGTTTTTACTTACTTTATTTTACTTTTGTAAACTCTGGTATTCCAAAACATGGCGGATGCTGCGTGGTTCCATTTCCTCTGAAAGTATGGCACTCCACTTTAAGATGAAATGGAACCATGCAGCGTCTGCCCCATGTTTTGGAATACCGGAGTTTCCAAAAGTAAAAATAAGTAAGTAAAAACACAGAATTATTTTTTTTCTCTGTGAAAAGTCTAATTGCGGGGTAAAGCTTTGGGGTGGGGAGCTACATATTATGACTGAGATCCTTTAAGCATGGCTCAATATAACCTTATCAACACTCAGACTGTGTAATGTGGAAACCTGCTTTTACTTAGGCATACAATGTTGAAATAACACTTCAGGGAAATAATTTCCCTTTTAAAAGCACTGACTGTGTGACTTTAAAAATAACTAGTACTGAAGAAAAAGAAATATAAAAATTAATAATTTTACTTTTAAGTATTATACTTTTTTTTTTTTTTTTAAATTGGCTTACTCTCTGACTGATAGAAAATGGCTTTTAGTTGGTCAGTATTCAGTAAATCATTACAAGTTTACTTCACTTAGCAGAATTTGCAAATGTTACTTAATGCTTCAGATATAGAGCTTGGTTCTATTAATAGTGATGTAGTTCAGTGCATTTAAATGTATATTATTTTTCACTATACTATTGAAGCCTAGTTTAGCCATAGAAGGATATATTAATTAACTATAACCAGACTGGTAGAATATAATCTTTCAAACAACATGAAGTCTTGCTGTATTCTGACAAATTGCAGTGAGGTCCAAACTTCGAACTGCCCCGGAGATGAAAGAGTTAACTTTCCATGCCAGGCATGGAACGCTGAGCTCAAGCTCGGTTGAGACTCTGTCTGTTGCTGTTTGAACTCAAACCGTCAGATTCTTTACTCCGCTTCACTGAACAGTCACTCCGGAGATTTCTCCTTTGCTCGGTTCAATTTGTCGGATAAACTACCGTTTCTCTCGGTTTTCGACCAAATTTAAACCGCAACCTATCGGTTCAGTCTCCGTCTGTGGTATTCGTGAGTACTAGAGAGGTTTATTTTTGTTATTTTCTGTGTGGAACTTGTAAACGTAGGATCGGTTCGGTTTGAACCAATCAGGTTGTTTAAAAGTCATCATTTCTACTTTTAGAGTGTGGTTACCGGTTCTTATCGGTTCTAAAAAGAACGGATTTATTATGTTTTTTTCCACGACCCGTAACACAGTCAGGAACCGATAAGGGTGTCTTGCCTGGTGGATTGCCGAAAAAAGGGTAAGTTTTTGGTTAGGACTGACCATGTCTGAGAAACCCAAAAGAAAAACCGGGCCCACTGGGTTTCAACACTGTTGTGTGTGTGGGGAAGTCTTTGCTAAGGCTGATCCCCACACCACCTGTGTTTATTGTCTGGGGTTTGACCACCTCGATTCAGACTGCCAGATTTGCAAAAATTTCCCTGCAGCTACCCTGGAGAAAAGAAAGAGTTGGTAGGCTCAGGGAAAGGGAGGCCAAAAGGTCCGCTGACCCAGATGGCCAGCCCGGTTCGGTTCCAACCGAACAAGAAGGAGTGCCCTCTGACCAGGGCGAAACTTCTTCGGGCAAAAGGAGAACCGATTCCTCCAGTTAAGAGAACAAGAAGGGATAAATCAGACGGTGTGGATCCAAAAGTTTCTTCTCCAACCACTGATGAAATAGCCAAAGCGATAAAAACTGTTAAGTCGCTATCCCCGGTTCCGACCGAACCGGCACCATCAGGAAGGCGCTCGGTTCGGCCGGTTCCACCAGTTCCACATTATGATTTAGAGGAATTTTATGAACCGGAGGAGAAGGAAGGAGAGTATGAGGAAAGTGAATGTGATTATGAAAGTCTGGATGTGCCCATTGACCCGGACATCTCCCCAGACAGACCTTCAGGAGTGTCTCCTCTTAGGCTTTCTGAGTCCCCCTCCCATTTCAAGTTTTACAAGAAAGTGGCTAAAACCCTTCAGCTTCCTATGGAAGAAGCTGTGGACAACCAGGAGGAGCCTGACTATGTTGAAATGATGGCTATCCCAGAGTCCAGGAGGCTGTCTATTCCCCTTCATAAGTCTTTTGGGATACAGACATTTAAAATTTTAAAGACTCCTAATTCTATACCTCCTGTGGATAAGAGAATGGACAAGAGGTATACTCTCTCAGGCTCAGATACAGAGTTTCTTACCCAGCAATGCAGCCATGTTGGGGTAGTGCAGGCTGCTGCCTGTGATAAGGCAAATATTCCCTTGGCTTCACACCCCCCAGATAAGGACTCTAGCAGGATTGATGCCATGGCAAAGAAACAGTACATGGCAGCATCCTTGGGAATCAGGCAGGCCAATTATATGGCCTATACAGCTAGATATCAGAAATCTAGATGGGACACTGTAATGGCTTTAGCTAAACAGGTCCCTGGCCAGCTTGCCAAGGAGCTGAGCAGGTAGCTGGGATGGTATTGAGGCATCCAAGGTGCAATTCCATGCTGCAGTGGACTCAATGATGTTTCATCTGAGTCATGGCTACATCTGTGGCCTTCGAGGATGGCTTGGCTCAGATGTACTAGCCTGTCGCAGGATACCCAGACTAAGGCCATGGATTTTCCTGTTGGTAATTTCTGTTTGGGGAGCAAACAGAGAACTACATGAAGAAGATGGATGAATACAGGACCACCTATAGGAGTGCTCAGGCCAAGGAAAGGCAAGCCACTCCTCAGAGGCAGCATCCCAGGGGCAGGGCAGGCCTTTTCATAGGCCTTTCTACCAAGCCCAGGCCTCCTCTTCTGCTTATGCTCAGAGGGATTCTTTAGAGGAGAGGCAGACTGGGTACAAGCAGGCCTGCTTCCACCCCTCAGCCTAAAGCCCCTGCCAAACAGGCACCCTGATGGGTTTGCCAAGGCCGATTCTCCACCACCTGTAGGGGGCAGGCTGGCTTACTTTGTCCAGGACTGGATGTCTTTAACATCAGACAAATGGGTCCTGGAAGTAGTAAGCCAGGGACTGGTTCTCAGCTTCAAAAAAATTTCCAAAGATGAGAACCAGATCCTTTCCACCTGCAAATCCTTCAGAGGCACTTGCTCTAGAGGCAGAGGTCTCTTCCCTCTTGACTCTCAGAGCTATAGAAAGGGTTCCACCCCTACACGAAGGGAAAGGATTGTACTCCAGGTACTTCCTCACTCCCAAAAAGACAGGAGAATGGCGGCCCATCCTGGATCTCAGCTATTTAAACAAGCACCTTTTAAAGCCAAAGTTCAAAATGGTGACTCTGGGAATAATTCTGCCATCTTTGCGGCCAGGGGACTGGCTAGTCTCCCTGGACCTCAAGGATGCCTATTTCCATATTCTCATCAGAAGCTCCCATCGAAAATACCTCTGGTTCGAGCTGCCCTCAGGCCATTACCAATTCAAAGCAATGCCCTTCGGCCTAACCTCTGCTCCAAGGGTGTTCACAAAATGCCTGGCAGTAGTAGTTGCCTTCCTAAGAAGGCAAAGGATTGCCATTTTCCCATACCTGGACGACTGGCTCATAGTAGGCCAGTCCCTAGACCAAGTCAAGTTACACCTACAGGTAACTCAGCAACTGCTCACTTCTCTAGGTTTCCTTCTGAATCTTTCAAAGTCAGTTCTAGAGCCTGTACAGCTCCTCACCTTCATAGGCGCAGAGCTAGATACAGTGCAGGCAAGAGCCTTCCTTCCCCCTGGACAGGGCAAGGACCCTTGTTGCACTGGCCTCTTCATTCACCCTACAGGTGTCTCGACCAGCAAGGCATTTTCTGCAACTCCTGGGGCACATGGCTGCTTCTACAGCAGTGGTGCAGGGAGCAAGATTTCAGATGAGAGACATTCAGTTCCACTTGACAGCCTTTTGGTCTCAGAAAAAGGATCCTCTGACCAAACTGATCCCAGTGACACAAACCCTGATCCAGGCATTGCAGTGGTGGCAGGATCAGGACAATCTAAGACAGGGACTTCCTTTTGTCACTCAGTCTCACTCTCTAATCCTTACTACAGATGCCTCCCTCTTGGGGTGGGGAGCCTACTTGGGAGACCTGACCACCCAAGGGTTGTGGTCTCCTCAGGAATCTCTGCTTCACATCAATCTATTAGAACTCAGAGCAGTGTTTCTAGCACTTCAAGCTTTTTCCAAGTCTGTTCAGAACAAAGTAGTTCAGATCAGGACGGACAATACCACCACAATGTGGTACATCAACAAGCAAGGAGGCGCTCGGTCTACGGCCTTGTGCACAGAGGCAATGAAGTTATGGTCTCTGGCCTATTCCCTGAACACTTGTCTTACAGCAGTACACCTCCCAGGCAAGGACAATGTCCTGGCAGATGTTCTCAGCAGGATATCTCAGGGCCACCACGAATGGTCACTGAATTCCCTGGTTTTGAAGGTGATCTTCTCCAGATGGGGCACCCCACAGATAGATCTTTTTGCAGCCCCAGACAATCACCAACTTCCTCTCTTTTGCTGCAGGCCCCCAGTGTTGGGCTCAGTCCCCCTGGATGCCCTAGTTCTCAATTGGGAACGGAAGTTCCTGTATGCTTTTCCCCCCTTCCCTCTCCTGTTCAAGGTGCTAGTCAAAATCAGGTCTCAACCCTGCAAGGTGATTCTGATTGCTCCAGACTGGGCAAGACAGCCCTGGTACCCTCTCCTGTTGTCCTTAGCAGTCCACGTTCCCCTGTTTCTTCCCAGGAATTACAACCTGTTAACCTGTGCTCAGGGGAGAGTTTGGTATCCGAATCTCAGATCTCTCAATCTCAAGGTCTGGCTCTTGAAGAGTTAGGGTTTGCTAATTTACACCTCTCTCAAGGTGTTATGGATATCCTAAAGGCTTCTCGGAAGCCTTCCACCAGAAGCACTTACAATTCCAAATGGAAAAGATTCTCCATATGGTGCTCTGGGAAGCATATTTCTCTCCAGAATCTGCTGGCCTGCCCACAGTCCTTGACTATATGGTTCATCTGAATAGCTTGGGACTCAGACCAACTACACTAAGAGTGTATCTGGCAGCGGTCTCTGCTTTTCTTTCAGCAGGTAAGCCTTCTTCCCTTTCAGCTCATCCTGTATTCTCTAAGTTTTTCAAGGGATTGCTTCATACCAATCCGCCATTCAGGGATCCTGCCTCTGCTTGGGACCTTAATGTTTGCATTACTCAGCTTATGCAACCCCCTTTTGAGCCCTTGTCCTCAGCAGAGCTTAAGTACTTGACTTGGAAAACTGTTTTCTTGGTGGCCATCACTTCTGCCAGGCGCATAAGCGAGTTACAAGCCCCGTCAGTGGAGCCTGATTTTATCTCTTTCCATAGAGACAAGGTGGTCCTCAGGACTAACAGGAAGTTTTTGCCTAAGGTGGTTTCAGACTTCCACCTTAACCAGTCTGTGTCTCTTCCTGTGTTCTTCACTGACCATTCCTCCTCTGGTGAAAGGAGGCTGTAGAGTTTGGATGTGAAAGCCCATAGCTACTACATAGAGCGTACCAAGGGTCACAGGTTTGACTCCAACTGTTCCTCACTTATGGTGAGGTTGGTAAGGGAAAACCTGCCACTAAAAGATCCATTGCCAGGTGGATTGTCTCTTGCATTCAATTTTGCTATGAAAAACTAGGCAGGATTCCACCCTCAGGCCTGAGGGCTCACTCTACCAGAGGTACAGCTGCTTCCCTGGCTGCTGCCAGGGATATTCCTATCTTAGAGATATGTCAAGCAGCTACCTGGAAAACAGTTCACACTTTTACCAAGCATTACTCTCTGGATATCCAGGCTAGGAGTGATGCTCGGTTTGGCACAGCAGTGCTTCAAAGCCTATTTCCTAGGTAGGTTCTGTCCCTCCTCCATGGAGGTACTGCTTGGTAGTCTGCAATTTGTCAGAATACAGCAAGACTTCATGTTGTTTGAAGAAAAAATTACTCACCTTAGTAATGTTGTTTCTTCTAATGGAGTCTTGCTGTATTCTGACCTTCCACCCCGCCTTCCCCTCTCAGAACCTTTGTTTTTGGGATGTGGGTGGGCAGTAGCAGTGTTGGCACCCAGGAGGTGCCCCACCTTTTTATCACCCCTTTCCTTTGGGTGAGTGGGTGTTGTGGTTATTTCATTTTTTGGTTTCCTGACTTGAGTCTTTGTTTTGGGACCAAAAAATCTGTTTATTATATTTAGTAGCCAGTTGGCTAGTGTAGGTTTACAGCTTCCACACAGGAAACTCAGTGAGTTTAGCTCAGAAGATCTGACGGTCTGAGTTCAAACAGCAACAGACAGAGTCTCAACCGAGCTCGAGCTCAGCGTCCCATGCCTGGCATGGAAAGTTAACTCTTTCATCTCCGGGCAGTTCAAGGTTGGACCTCACTGCAATTTGTCAGAATACAGCAAGACTCCATTAGAAGAAACAACATTACTAAGGTGAGCAATTTTTTCTTGCTTTCTACCACATGCTGTAATATATATATATATATACACAACATAATATATATATATATATATATATATATATATATATACACACATATACACACTTTATGTACTGGAAGGCTAATTTAGTCCTTGCAAACTGTATAGATTGCATTATAATTATGTTATGCTTCCCTAACTGGTACTTTAAGGACCTAGACTGGACTGTGTGTGAAGTGCGTCTATCATTTTGGATTATCCTTTGAAATATTTCTTTATTTTACTCACTGTATTTTAAAAGTCCTGACATTATGTTTGTATCAAAAAATTAGATTGCTAAAATAGATGTAACAAACATCTTCAGTAAAGAATACAGAATTACATTTCCAAACATTTGCTCTCTAAAGAAAAAGAAAAATGATGATGAGAGCAAAAGTAAATCCAATTTTATATTGGTACTCCATTGTACAACACTTGCCCGTGAGCCAGCTCACACTGCTCAGCCCAGCAGACATCACTGCTGAAGTGGCAAGCAACAGTTACCCAGTTTAAGAGCGTTTAAAAGGCGTCCTTGTTGTGACTGCAGGCCCCCCTCAGAGATAACAGCTACTTTTCATCACTGATTAAGCAACAGGATAAGACCCAACAGGGTGTGGCTTGCTGTGTGATGCCCACCTGCTCCAGAGGTACAGCCCAATGCCACAGGCAAAGGGCCTTTCAGCCCCTGGAAGGGTGGGTATCACACAACAACCTATAAGCTGAAGGGTCTCACTCACTATGAAAATGGGTTGATGGGGCCACCTCATGGCTTAGCAGAAATGCACTGTGCTTTTATGCTGGCAAACCAGATTTGGGAGTGAGCCCAGGGGAGCCAATACTTGTGTGGCCAGAGTCGAGTGCTGCTGAATGCAGCGTGCGCCAGCGAGAGACACATCCAAGCTCAGGCTTACCAGCAGCCCCTTGTGGCATGCCTACTCTGTCATGAGGGTTAATGTCAGCCCGTGATGCAGTGCTATGACTGTGACTACCAAAGGCACAGTTCAACAACAGGGGAGATGGCTGTAAGTTGGAGGGCAGGGAAGAAAACGCACAAAAAACTCATGTGCCTCAAGCAGTCTATATAACAGTCACCGGCCCCTCAGCCTCCGCTCCATACAGAGTGTGGAGAGAGGGTGATAAGCAAGGCCACTGTTTTTCAGTGCTTGGAAAAAGCAAATTCCATTTTGACCATCCTGGATTCCAGGATTTTACCGGTGTTTGGGAATCCAATTTTCGGGATTTTTCTGGTAATCCAAAACTTTATATTATTCACTGATTTTAAGCAATACATTTGTCTGTCAGTGTTTTATCATGTTTGTATGCAGATTTAAGTCACATCAGCAGAAAACAAGAACATTTAATCTCATATTGCATGTTATATTAGCTATCCAAGTTGTGCATCTACCAGCTATCAAGGCTAATGACTGTAGAAGGAAGGAGCTGGGGAAGCAGCAACAAAGTGCACGCTCTCTCCCTGAAGGTAGGAGGGGAAGGAGAGACTCCTCCGCCCAAGCCAGGGGGATAATCCAGAGGGCTAAATAATTGAGAAGAGCGGGGCACTCATCTCTGTATGCGACCCTGACCCTTCCATTGCCAGGGCACATTTGAGGTCCCTAAAGAAAGGGCAGCTAAGGAGCAAAGAAAAAAAAAAAAAAAAAGGAAAGTTACTCTGCCCCTGCCCCTGCCACACACACACTGCCCATTTGCTTTTTAACCCTTTACCTTTTAACCGTGTTGCACCCCTTTTTGTCAACCCCATTTTTCCTCATCGCCGCCTATCCTTCGGATCACCTATGGTCTCTCCCAACTGCTCTCGTGTCCCCACCCTCTGCCACTGTTCGCCACCCCAGATGGCAGATACCCTCTGGGTAATCTAGTGTAGCCCTTCACCAGATGGGTTCTCCACCATGGAGAAAGGTTCCAGCAGGGACCATCCAGTGCAATGTCTTGGCCCCTCGGGTGCTGCTGAGGTGGTCTCCGGGGCCAAACCACAGCAGAGAAGAGGTTTTTCCTCTTTTGTCCCTTGGGTGTGGCACGCCATGATGCCAAATGCCAATGTCCACCACACCCCCCAGTCGGTCGGCACACTGCTATACCCCCAGGAGTCAGCAGGCACTAGACCGCATCACCACCATGCTCCTGGGGAAGACAAGCAGTCAGACACCTTCTCCCCCCGCTGGCCCTCCAGTAACCCAGGTACGTTTAAAGTACAGTATCTCAGTAAAAGTACAGCAGGGTTAAAAAGCAACGTGGTCAGTGTGTGGCAGGGTGCTTTATTTTCCTCTCAGCTAAACGAGGTAAACGAGGAAACAAAAAAGCTAGATCTCGTTGAAAACAGCATAGCGGCACCCACAGTCACAACTTTTCACATGACCCAACGTCCCCACCATGCTGGTGTTAGTGTGTGATGCCCCCCCCTTTGCCCCTTCATGGCCCATAGCAACCTCAGGGATTTCTGCACCCCTCCCCAAAGTGCTGTGCTGCACAGAAGACTAAGGTGCCCCCAAAGTTTGATTTCAGCTTTATTGGCTTGCTGCAAATGCACCCCCCACCACACACACACACACACCTTTCCTTTTTAACGCTCTCCAAGGTAGTGTACTTTGCCAGAGCTACACATCCCTTTCTATGCACAGGGAGACATAGAATAAATGGGAAGAAAGAACATTAAGGATAAATATTGGGGGGGGGGCAGGCAACATATGGGGTCAGGCACAAAGGCAGCATTAATTTAACTCACCAACACTTTTAATTTGCAAGAACTCCTCCGCCAAATACTGCACACACAAGGGCATGTGGGGAAATGGCAGTAACCCATTCTAATTGTAGTCCAGAAAGGCAGCTTTACAGCAACCACATGAAGGGCCATGTACAGAGGAAAGGTACTCACAGAACACAGAATGTGGCTACACACAAAAAACACACCCTTCACTGAATTTGAATCAAATAAAAACCAGCAGTGAGATGCAGCACAGGGTTGGGTCTGTGTTCTGCGAGTACCTCTCATTTTGGACCCTGCCACCAACCTCCTTTAAAACGCAGCATCTACTGTAGATATTCGATCCCCACTCATCATATCAACAAAATAGTTCAGTATTTTACCTGCAGTAACTCCAGCATCTACTGTACACAGGGCTGTGCCTAGGACTTTAAGGGCTCCCCTGCAAAGCACTTTGTGGGGCCCTACCTCACAACCAAAACATCAGTGCAAAAAAATACTATTTAATATTACCTTACACTATCTACAGTAAAAAGCAAAGCAGGCAATATACAATAAAAAGCAAAGTAAAACAATAAATAGTTGCATTCCCATTGGCCCATTGGCGCAGCAGTTGGATTTCCGCTAGCGACACCGGCAACCCGGGTTCGGGAGGCCTGGCCAGGGGAGAACGGCTTGAGTATCCCACTACAGCTTGCTTGCTCCGGGGGGAAGAGAGGGCCAATGCCCGCAACTTGCCCGACCCCGAGCGGAGGATCGAGGTACAGCAAGCCCTGTTTGCAGTGGGGGCTGGCCATGATGCATGGTGGATGTAGGCACACAGCACCTTGACGTCAGGGCACACACACCACATGAGGGGAGGAAACCAGAGGAAAAAAACAAACAGTCTTCCATCGCTGGAAGCGTGCCCTCGATATGCCACCACTCTCTCAGACCACCTTGCCAGACGAAACAAGAAGTGTACGGGGTGTACGGGTCCCACCTCGTTCCCCACCTGGGGGGGGGGTATAACTGCAGCTACATGGGGTGCAAGGTCGGTCTCGGGCCGGGTGGTTGGCAGAGGGATGACAGATTTCTGTGTGTATCAGAGCAGTTTTGCAGGCAAGGGCTTCACATAAGTGTGTAGCAGAGTCTGGAACAGCAACTACCACCCCTCACAAAGCTTGCCCTGGGGCACACGGAAACCAACACAGCCCCTTTGGATGTCCTCAGATGCAGCACTGCCAGCTCTGACCCCCCCAAGGTGCCCATGTTTGTGTGTGTAACACCCACTCTCTGGCACAAAGCAAGCTTGAGGATCCTCGTACCAACACCCTCCCACCACCACTCACACATACATGTGCTCTGTGGGGTACCAAGAAAAGCTGCTCAGAGCTCCCCGGACTTGCCTCACAGGCTGTGCAGATTTCTGTGTGCCTCAGAGCAGTTTTTCAGGCAAGGGCTTCACATAGTGTGTAGCAGAGTCTGGAACAGTACCACCCCTCACAAAGCTTGCCCTGGGGCACACAGAAACCAACACAGCAAGCTCAAGGACCCCTGCCCCCCCCCCCAAAACACTGCTCTGGTGTTACACACAAGACCAAAAAACTGCTCGCAGCACCTTAAACTTGCCTCAACACCTGCAAAGTCTGAAGCACTGTGCGGATTTCTGTTTGCCTCAGAGCAATTTTGTAGGCAAGAGCTTCAGCTTAAAACATGTGCAGTCAGTCAGTAACAGTAACACCCCCTCACCAAACTTGCTCTGGGACCCACATAAGCCAACACAGTCCCTCCGGACTTCTACAGAAGCAGCACTGCCAACTCTAACCCTCTAAGGAGGTTACGCATATTAGAGGCATTAAACATTTAATTAACAGACCAGCACTTTAACAATACAGTATTTAGGAACCTCTCTCACTGTAGCAAACTGTGAAATGCAATTGGGAAAACAGCAGTGACTGGCTGTCATTTTAGTCCACAACAAACATCTGGGCAAAAGTAAAGAGGAGAGGTACTCGGAGGCTGCTGTAAAATCGTTCACTTTTTCACTGCTAAACTATAAACAGCAGTGTTTGAGGGCAGCCTCAAAACAAACATGGACTGTAACGAGGAGAGAACTAGAGCAAAAGTAAGGAGGAGAGGACCGGAGCAAAATTAGAGAGTTCTCACAGAACACAGAAACAGGACTTCTTTTTTAACACTGGAAAAAAAAAAAAAAAAAAAAAGGGCAGAGAGAGAGAAGGGTCTGTGTTCTACGAGTACTTCTCTCATTCAGAGCTCTGAATTATGCTCTGCCTGCTTTTGAGCATTGCCAGCAACCTCACAGCAGATATGAAGCTCCATTTTGTGCCCCATTTTACTTTTTCCATTCAGTGTATTTACCTGAGGTAACAAGAAAGAAATGAAGAATAGTGAGTTTGTTAATTATATGCCATTATGCTGATCCGCCGCCAATTGTAGCCTTGAATGCTGCTGTCAAGCCAGGGATCCTGGCCGTGATATTCTGGCACAAATAAATATGATAATTTAGCTTAAAACCACTGGTGTGTTTCATACTTTTCTTTCTTGCAACTTTGAGGTTTTCACCTTCGTAGGAGCACCCCCCCAGCTGTAGTGCGCTGCTTCTCTACCTTTCAACTATTTACCTGAAGTGACCGTGAAGTCCGCCAAACAAATTAGGGTGGGTGGATACTGGTTTTGCTTTCTTGCCCGATGCTCGGTGGATTCTAGTTTTGTTTCCGATGCTCTTTTTTTTTTTTAACAAAAAATACTTTTAATTAAAGAGTTGAGTGCCCCGTTTGCACTGCACGACAAAGTAACCTGCAGAGAGGGTCGAGCAGATCTCTCAAGAACTCCGGTGGCATCCTCAGTGTCCTCGTGGTCTTGTGGTCTCTCCTGTGGTGCTTTGTTCAGGGGGACTGTTGAATAGAAGACTGCGGCTGGCTACACAGAGCTTTTTAAACTATCCCAGTTCACGAATGCTCACGCAAGCAGCGTGAGTTCCGTGACTTGCCACGGGAGATTTAAAGAGGGACTCTGGCCAAAAGTGCTACATTGTAGAATTAGAATAAGCATACCCCCCATAAATCTCATATCAAACATTAGGTTTCTGTGTGACTTCATTTTAAAGTTATGGGCTATTTTGTAACCCTGATTTCATTACCTGTTCAGAAAACACAGTTTCAGTGAAGTGGTGCTGATGATGTCATCTCCTGAACTCACAGTCTAGCCCTCCCCGTCAGCAAGCTTATAGGACCTGTTTCTCCAAAGTTAAAAGATAATTCTGCAATGGTTTTCACAAGTTAAACAGGCAACACCATTCTAAAAACAGTGCTATAGAATCTATGTGTTTCTGGTTCTGTAACAAATTTGTATTTAAAGCCTTTTTGGTGTGGTTCATTTCTCCAGAGTTCCAGGATGCTGAGACAGCATGCCTCCAGGCTGCTGATACCATGTGAAGTGTTACTCTGCAGTGCCTGTTTGGAAGTTGTATTGCCACAAGTGTAGCAGTGTTGATAACTGCATTGTCGTTTGTCAGTGTCTGCTTTACAATAAGTTGTGATAGGGGCCTTATAAGTGTTAATTCCTACTAGGGGTGGAAGTGTTAGCCCTGGTAAAACAATCATTATGATGTGGAGTACAAAGCAGATGAGCCTGGATATAACTCAAGTAACAGCCTGTCAATGAGAAAACAGAAAATGAGCTCTGCTCAACTGAGTATCCCATTCATTCATACTTTGATGATGAATAAAATATTGACGGATTGATTGAGTGATTAAGCATTGAGCTGGCTACTACACAGACACTCTTAGTATGGTTTCAAAACAGCACTACCTCTCCCACTCCTATTTACAGGGTGATGGAATAATTGATTTAAAGTGCCATCCTGAGAAATCATCTCAATTGAATGGTAGGTGTGAATTATCACAGCCTTTCACCATATCAGAGATATCCAGTCTACAAATCTCACATTAATTAGTGTGCTGCGACTTAAGATCCAGCAACCCAGGAAAAAAGGACCATAACAAAAAAGCACCAAAAACATAAATATGAATTTGTCAACTCTTGCTACAAAACCTGAAAGACACATATATTTTAAAACAATGTTTATTGAATGGTGCCACCTGTTTTACTGGAGAAAACCATTTGCACATAGTTTTTAAACTTTGGAAAAGCAGGTCATGTAAGCATGATGAAAGGGACGGCTAGACTGTGAGTTCAGGAGATGACATCATCAGCACCTCTTCACTGAAACTGGCTTTTTGAACAGGCAGAACATTTAGGATTGTAAAATGATTTGCAACTTTTAAACAAAGTAACTTGGAGATCTCAATTTTGGCATGAGGATGACTGGGGCTATGTTGATCCATATTCTGAATTTATTGATGCCAGTAATTTGTGACCATAGTCCCTCTTTAAAAATCCGCGGGCCAATCAGGATTCCATGATTCCGACCGTATTTACGGAATCACAGAGAAACAGTGGCCTTGGTGATGAGGATTGGGGAGCTGGCAGGGGGTCAAAGAAGGCAGAGGTGATGCTTTAAAGGGCCAAAATGCTGGTAAAAAGAAAGAAAGAAAATGGGCTGCTACGTAACACAAGAATTCCCAATTAGCATTTAAGTAAACATTTTTTTCTGATCTGCATGCCAAAAATGTCACTTTTTTTTTTTTCAAACTTTGTTTATTGATTTAGGAAATAAATATAGTAGTAAATGCAAGCATATGACATTACATAAAATCATTTTACAATGGGGGCACCACTCCTTTTTATGTTTGCTTGCACGCATGTGCAAGAAACATAGTGCCATCATCCGAGTTTTCGGAGGTGTGTCACCCCCTCTTCCAATTCAGTCAGTGTGTTGGCAGGCGCGGCCCCAGTTCCCCAATCACTGCTGCAGCTGTCTATGCCAAGCTGAAAAAATGCAGTGGCGTACAGTTGAAAGGGAGAGCTCCGGCTGAGTGAGCAGAGCTCTCCCCTCCACCCCCCACACACCGCAGCGCACGCATGCTCATGCGCCTTCCCTTACCCCACACTGCGACGGGTGGGGCCCAATTTCCTCGGCTCCATCGCCCAGAAATTTTGATTTCTTGTGCCCTCCAAAATTCTGTTTGCATGACGCCTGGCTGTTACACACACTTGTTTTTAACTGCCTTACAGGTTGCCCTGAAGAGTGGTACCAAATTTTTATTTTGCTGCCTCCTTTAGTTAAATAATGAAAGTTTTCCCACAGAACCTTTACCTTTGCCGTGAGCCGCCTGACGGTCCAAGCTGGAGACGCTTCACTCAGCATCCAACTGTCCCCATGGTAACTTGCCTCGCTGCCTGGAATGGCAACGCTCCCTTCTGAGGCACGTAAAGCGCGCCGCCATGTCGTGGATGTCAAGAGGCGGAATCGGGCTCGTTGACGGTGAGCGCTTAGGTAAATTGTACTTTTTAAACATTTTAAGTAACAGCCATGCTGAATGTGGGAATTATTCTGTTCATCGTACTCGTTTGTATTTATCGACTGCAGTTTTAGTGGGCGAATGCGCAGTATGGAGCTAATAATCTTGTTTTAAATCAGCTCTGACTTGAGCAGTGGAGGGGACTGGTTGCACGGCAGGCAATTCCATTTATTCTGCAAGATATTTGCGGTGGGACTATTGGTCACATGCATGCTAGCAGGCCAGTTTGTACGTTTTGTTTTATTTGTTTTTTTTGGGATGGATGTAGGGGTGTTTACTGCGGCCTGGCTACAGGTGGGATAATCTTGTTTTAAATCTGCTCTGACTTGAGCAGTGGAGGGGACTGGTTGCACAGCAGACAATTCCGTTTATTCTGCAAGATATTTGCGGTGGGACTATTGGTCACATGCATGCTAACGGGGCAACGAGTTGTACGTTTTTTGTTTTTTTTTGTGATGGATGTAGGGGTGTTTACTGCGGCCTGGCTACAGGTGGGGACTGCTAAGGCACACTGTCAAATTAACTGGTGGTGTTAGACTGACTGAAATGAACATGTTTTTTCCACTAATGGCACTTCTTACTGCACCATTGGGCTCCTACACACATTTATTTCCCCTGTGCTAGCTAAATGGGCCCTAGGGGGGTCCCAAGCACCCTATCATGCCCTACCTGTGGTCCCTGGCAAGCCTTTGTTTCTGAGAGCCACTGGAAGCTGCTATGTAGGCACATTCTCACCCCCACCCCTGCGGTAAGAACTCCCTCCCATAGACAGCCCCCCACAACCTCTGGTTGTCCATAGCAGAGATATGCTGCCCAGAGACACACAGGCATCCTAAAGCCATGCATGCATGTTCCCCTAATACCCTTGCTCCATCTGCAGTCATCGCTCTGAGACCCATCCTCTTTCCACAGTCCCCCACCACCTTGACTCTCGCTCCCTCCATGGCCTCTTGGATGCACCCCTTCCTGGCAAACCAGAACCTCCCAACCCACCAAACACACCTCCTGCAGAAGACATACCTCCCTCCTGGGCCCCCCCCACCCTAACCTACCAAAGAGCTCACTCTCCAGCCCCCTGTAGTCCTCTCCCTCCCAGGTCCATGGGGCTCCTACACACATCTCACTCTCACTCTCATGGGCTAACTAAATTTGACCTAAAGGGATCTCCAAGCATCCTGTCATTCCCTGCCAAGCTTTTTTTTTTTTTTTTCCAGTATGGCTCCTGGATGCTGCTACTTGGAGTCACTACATAATGAATCCTATCCCCACCCCACAGCAGGAACCCCTCTCCCATAGAAAAGCTACCCCCTTGCAGCTGCCACCCTCTCTCTCCCCCATCAGGGTGGGGGTGCAGGTTCCAGCAGTGGTGGGAGGGTTGCACTTCTAATGCCCCCTTCCTCTCTCTGCATCACTCCTCTCCCTTGGAGTCTCCCAAGGTGTCCAAGCCGGGCCGATCCTGTGGAGCGACTTGAGGGGCAAGCCCCTTCCTGCCATGGTTTGCTAACCCCCCCAGCAAGGAAGGAGGGAGTCCTTGGCTTTCTCCTTGCCTACACAAATCATGCCAGGCTGCTTACTCCCGGTCTGCAGAGTCGATCTAATCTCAGCACTGGGGCCTGTTGTCAGGAGCAGATACAGGGGCCATTTTCCTTGTGTCTGCCCCATATGACCGAGGACAGTGACCAGCAAAGGGAGTCAAGGAGCATACGCATGCCGATACATGCCGCCACTCTGGATCCCATCTGACATCCTCCTCTCCCTTCTTGGTGTTCCCCAGCTGCACCTCCACCCGTGGTCACCCAGGTGGTGGTAATGCAGCAGGAGCAGCCATCCACCCGGGAGGAGAGCATCCATAGGACACTCAGTCCTCCTCCTCTGGCCAGCCTCCAATAACCTATGTTGTCCCTGAACTGGGGTCACTGGCATCACAAGCAGTAGCTCAACCGCTGCACCAGAAGTCCGTCTTGAGGGAGGGTTGTTGAGTCTGAAAGCACAAAGCCAGTCCAAATAATAAAACTTTTGTCAGGTAAATGAGAGACACAGACACTCCAAATGAGGTACAGTGTGGGGCATAGCATCAAACTGGGAGGAGATGTTTTCAGGTCTCTGCTCATCCTTTCCACACTTCCAACAGGAGTGTCAACTCTATTGCAGATTTTGGTGTAGTCCACAAAGAGGCAGATTTTCCCTTCCAGCTCCTCTGCACCATCACTTATTTTTCCCCTTCCTCCCAGACAGCCCTACTTCAGAGGGGCACCCCAGCACCATCACTCTGATGTCTGCCGGCATTTACCTTTCCAAGCCCTACTGGAGAATGGATTCAGTTCAGGATGGCGTCCCCAGCTGGGTGGGTGCGGGGCCTTTGTGTGCTCCTCCTCATCCTGCCACTGGACTTTTTCTGGTTATCCTGTCCCTGGTGAGGTGTGGCGTACAGTGCGTCATTGTGTGAGCACTGGCGTCTCGCTTGCTCCCAACATTTGGCCCAAGCTGCCTTTCCTAGAGCTTCCGACAGTGGCCAGACAAGCATCGGGCCTCGGCACCGGACTAGAACAGTTCTACGGATACTAAATCCTCTCCCCCGGCTGGCTCTCTGACACTCCAGATACACTTCCAACCCGGATTGTCAGTAGCGCTACTACTGAGCTGGTGGGCCAGCCTGCAGTGTCACAGAGGCATTTAAAGAGGGCCGGTCCCAGCACTGATCCCTGAGGCATCCCGCTGGTCACCCTCCCTCCCTTCCGTAGAGTGAATTTTGTTTACCACCACCCTCTGACTCCTATCCCTTAACCAGTTTTTTAACTCAACTTACCACCTTTGGACCCACTCCTAAGCTATCCAGCTTGCTAACTAGTCTCCTGTGTGGAATGGTGTCAGATCCCTTACTGAACTGTAAGCAGGTCGTGTCCACTGATCCACCCTGCTCCAGTGCCTTTGTGAACCAATCAAAGAAATCTATCAGATTTGTTTACTGCACTTCCGTAAATCCATGTTGCCTCAGATCTTGTAACCTGCTGGATTCAACATATTCCACATGCCTGTTCTTCAGCGTGACTCCATTAACTATCCCACCACTGATGTCAGACTGACCGATATAATTTCCAGCCCTTTCCAATGCTACCATTTTTGTGAAGTGGAACTAAATCTGCCTTCTTCCAGTCCTCCTGAAGCAGTCCTGTTTCCAATGAGCCATTAAATGGGACTGTAAATAGCAAATAGAGGTGAGTAGAACCAAATTTGGATGCATACAGATAATATGGTGAGGATGGAGTACAAATAAAAATGCTACAAAACTCAATTGTGTCATTTGTTTTCATTTATTATTTTGTTTTGTCATCTATTGCCAGACTGTTTGTACATGGAATGGGGATCAGGGCTCAGGTGGGGTTGTTTGTACATGGAATAGGAACAGGGCTGGGTGGGGGTTGTTTGTACATGGAATAGGGATCAGGTCTGGGTGGGGGTTGTTTGTACATGGAATGGGGATCAGGTCTGGGTGGGGGTTGTTTGTACATGGAATGGGGATCGGGGCTGGGTGGGGGTTTGTACATGGAATGGGGATCGGGTCTTGGTGGGGGTTTGTACATGGAATGGGAATCGGGTCTGCATGGGGTTGTCTGTACATGGAATGGGAACGGGCTGGTGGGGTTGTTTGTACATGGAATGGGGATCGGGTCTAGATGGGGTTGTTTGTACATGGAATGGGGATCAGGGCTGGGTGGGGGTTGTTTGAACATGGAATGGGGATCGAGGCTGGGCGGGGGTTTGTACATGGAATGAGGATCGGGGCTGGGTGGGGGTTTGTACATGGAATGGGGATCCGGGGCTGGGTGGGGTTGTTTGTACATGGAATGGGGATCGGGGCTGGGTGGGGGTTGTTTGTACATGGAATGGGACATGGGGCTGGGTGGGGTTGGTTGTACATGGAATGGGGATCGGGGCTGGGTGGGGGTTGTTTGTACATGGAATGGGGATCTGGGGTCTGATGGGGTTGTTTGTACATGGAATGGGGAACAGGGCTGGGTGGGGGTTGTTTGTACATGGAATGGGGATCAGAGCTTGGTGGGGGTTTGTACATGGAATGGGAATCGGGTCTGCATGGGGGTTGTCTGTACATGGAATGGGGATCGGGTCTAGATGGGGGTTGTTTGTACATGGAATGGGGATCAGGGCTGGGTGGGGGTTGTTTGAACATGGAATGGGGATCGAGGCTAGTGGGGTTTGTACATGGAATGGGATCGGGCTGGGTGGGGTTGTTTTGTACATGGAATTGGGGATCGTGGCGTGGGGGTTGTTGTACATGGAATAGGGATCGGGGCTGGGTGGGGTTGTTTGTACATGGAATGGGGATCGGGTTGGGTGGGGGTTTGTACATGGAATGGGATCGGGTCTGGGTGGGGTTTGTACATGGAATGGGAATCAGGTCTGCATGGGGTTGTCTGTACATGGAATGGGAAACGGGCTGGTGGGGTTGTTTGTACATGGAATGGGAATCGGGCTGGTGGGGTTGTTTGTAGATGGAATGAGGATCGGGGTTGGGTGGGGTTGTTTACATGCATCAGGGCTGGGTGGGGTTGTTTGTACATGGAATGGGGATCGGGCTGGGTGGGGGTTGTTTTACATGCAATGTGGATCGGGCTGGGTGGGGGTTTGTACATGGAATGGGATACGGGCTGGTGGGGGTTGTTTGTACATGGAATGGGGAAGGCTGGGGGGTTGTTGTACATGGAATGGGATCGGGCTGGGTGGGGTTTGTACATGGAATGGGAATGGGGCTGGTGGGGTTGTTTGTACATGGATCGGGCTGTGTGGGGTTTTTGTACATGGATCGAGTTGGGTGGAGGTTTGTACATGGAATGGGGAACGGGTTCTGTGGGGGTTGTTTAGTCATGGAATGGGGAACGGGCTGGGTTGAGGTTGTTTGTAATGGAATGGGGATCGGGTCTGTGGGGATTTGTACATGGAATGGGGAACGGCTGGGTGGGGTTGTTTTGTACATGGATCGGGTTGGGTGGGGTTTGTACATGGAATGGGATCGGGTCTGTGTGGTTGTTTGTACATGGAATGGGAACAGGGCTGTGTAGAGTTGTTTGTACATGGAATGGGGAACAGGGCTGGTGGGGTTGTTTGTGCTGACTGAAATGGGGATCAGGGCTGGGTGGGGCTTGTTTGTACATGGAATGGGGATCGGGCTAGGTGGGGTTTTACATGGAACGGGATCGGGATGGAGGGGTACGGCATTGCTTCTCCAGGGATTGGGGCAGGTGGGGGTATGTCTACTGGAAATGGGGAACAGTGCCGGGGGTACCACATGGATGTATGGGCTGGCAGGGGACTGGCCATGCTCTGCCGCCGGGCTGGCCCGGCACATTCCGCCAGGCGCAGCCATGCCTATGAGTTTATTATGGGCATGTATGGGACCCGCTTGCACCATGCATGCCCAATGACTGAATTCATTATTATTATGTTGTGGCTGAATACGCTTTAAATAGATATGGCACAGCCAGGCGGCGCCGCGAAATTCCTCTGCAGTCAGTTCATCCCCGAACCCTGGATGCATTGTGCAGCATTTGGCAGCCGCCCGCTTTGCGTCATGCATTCAGGGTCTGATATTCATCAAGGATGTGCAATCTGTGCCAGTCGTGCATTCTGACTGAACATGACACCAGAGCCAGCCGGTGCATCCATTTTGCATGCCGCATTGTTGGGCGCATGCAAATGGACGGCTCTGAATATGTCCCCCCTGGTAAACTCTTACTTTTAAAGTAAAAATTCTTAAAAAAAACAAAAAATTTCACACCGCCCCTCCCATTTTCCGCCCGAACTCCTGGCCCCCACCTGGCTCCTCCGGACTTGCCATTCCCCTGGTCGATACCCCCTAGCTTACCAACATGGCAGGGCCAAGGCACAGGCGAACCTCTCAACGACAGGAGAAGGTGCTGGGCACGCCCATCAACGTTACCTCCCTGGCTTTCCCACAGGGCAGGGGGTTCGAGGCCGACCAAAGCCACAGATGTTGGAATTTGTTGGCAGGGAGAGAGCCGGAGGAAGCGACCAGAGCCAGGAGAGAGCATCATTAACGGGCGGCTGCAATATTGTATGCTATTTTTCCCTCTCGAAGCGGGGATGTGCAATGACATCTGGTGTCCACCCCACCCCCACAAGTGGTGGCACCGGCATGGAGGTACCCCCAGCTTTCCCAAGGGTCCCTGTTGTGCCAGACACTACCTGCCTCCCCCCGGGAAAAGAGAGTAGTCCCCTAGGATGCTCGATCCTTCTCCCCCGGCTGGCTATCGGATATCCTGATTCCATTTCCAAACCCGGATCATTGGCGTTGCAGACCAGCACCCTGTGCCGACAGGCCGGCAACAGAAATTCATATTTAAGGCCCCTGAAATTCTGCAGTTCCACGCCCATGGCATTTTCTGAAGAATGTGCATTATGCTGCAGAATATATGTTTTGCCACAGAATTCTGTGCTTTTGGTGATTTTGCATTCAAATATACAATTTTTCCATAGTGTATGGGTCCTGTCGTCTCATTGTTTATCATGAAGTCTCTATGATGTCATTGATGACATCACATAATATGTCAGTCATTTGCTCGATTGAATTCTCTGCCATACAAATTAACTGATGCCACAGGAACGAACAAACACTGCCTTAGAAAATGGGCTTAGAAATTCTCGGGCTTTGATTGGCTGATAGGCCTTCCATGGTGGGCATCTATCGGACAACAGAGCCTGGGTCTGAAAAAGCGCCAGTCCCAACTGCCCCAGTCTCTGAAATCAAGGGGTCAGAACGTTCAAATTTGACCTGCCGCCATTGTTTTCTTCTTGCTTGGCAGGCGTGTTTGCAACCACCCACCCTCCCCCCGTCTCTTATTGTTAGTAAAATTAAAAAAAAAATTGTGGGCACACATTAAAAGAATAAAGAAAAAAAGTCACAATGAAATCAGCAGACAGAGAGAAAGTGCTATGTCCTTTAGCATTACTTTGTATGAAAGCAGCAGTATTTTTTTGTTATCCGTACCGCTGATGGATGTCCAAAATGAAGAAATGACCGCTCCTCCCACACACACAAATGGTGCCAGAGCTAGTGGTCTCTCCCTTGCTTGGCCACCCGCTCGCCACAACCGCTCCTCAGCTTGACTCTCCCAAAGTCAGCACTGCATGAAATTAATGGAAAACTGCAAGCAGCGAAATGGTAAATGAAGAAATGATGAGAGAAACTACCGCTCCTCCCAGTACAGCAGCAGTACCCGAGCTTGCGGTCTCTCTTTCTTCCTCGGTCACCCACCCACCACCACCACCCCTCATCTTGACTCTCCCAATGGGGTATGTAAAAAATGGGGGGTGGGGGAAACACAACAAGAAGAGAAATGTAGCTTTTTACTTTGGCAGCCACTCTTTTCTGTTCCCTAAAGTTTATTTATTTAGGTTTTGTTAACCAGGCGAGCACACTAGACACAAACAAATGTCTATTTTGAGGTGCGACCCGGGAGAGTACAAGCAGAAAGAAAAAAAGACACTGGAAAAATTGCACATTGTAAACAGGTGACCAGATACATACTTTTCAAGAATGAAGAAATTACACGGAGAATCAGGTAGACAATAAGAGAGACATTACAGGGGCAGCTAGCATAAGATGCAATACTTCCAAATACCCTTCCCTCGGCAACTCCAAAGTGCCGTCCCACCTGCAACCTTTCAAGCTTAAACTCTGAAGGTACTGCACCACAAAATAAAACTAAGGCATCGAATGGAAAAATAAATATAAAAACTGTGCTTTAGCAACTTTAATCGTGTGTGTGTGTGTGTGTGTGTGACTACAGCAACCACAGCCAAAGTCACAGCTACACATAATTATAATGCAGACAGAGGAACCATTTTATTACAAAACTTAATTTAAATGCCCATAGCCACCCAGAGTTATATTCTCCCGCTGATGTGAGGAGGCGACTAGGGGAGTATATCTATGTGGGGTGTGAGTGAAATGGGAGCATCTTTTTTTGTGTGTGGAAATACAACACCCGATGTGCTTTTGTACGGTGTCTTTTCATTTGGGGTTAAATATCTCTATCCTCAAACAGCTGCCATAGCGAGTTGCAGGCAGGACTGTGCTCTTTGCTGTGGTTATGCAAATTAATGGGACTCTAGAGAGAAGCATCCCAGCACCCAAATACAAATGACTCTCGCACTGTCCCCATGTATTTTTTCCCCATTATTTTATCGTTTCTTTCTCATCACAGTTATGCCCCGCTCACCTGTGGTGTCCCTTGTTATAGTAAAGCGCATGTGGAGGCATGCACATGCACACTATGGAACGCCCCACCCTACCAGTCTGCAAAGGGAGGGGGTTGCTCTGCTGGAAGGGAAAGAGCCAGCTCCAGAGAAGGTGCTCTGATTGAAGGAAACTGCTACTTGAGCTGGCCCGTCGGTGCAGCGGCAAGGTGTCTGCATTCAACGCCAACATACAGGGTTCGGGAATGGACCTGAGAGTTGGAGGGCCGGCCGGGCAGAGAAGGACTGAGCATCTGCGGGGTGGTTCTCCTTCTCCTGGGGGGAGGGGAGTGAGTGTCCAGCATGTCAGCGACCCCTGGCGGAGATCGTGGGATCCACAAGAAAAATGACCGGCATCAGGTTACACTGGAGGCAGGACACAGACACCAGACGTCCTTGCACGTCCCATCTCCTGGGGGACAAAAAGCATCTCAAAGGTCCCCAAGGTATGACGCCCTGCTCCGCTGCTGTCTCCGCTGCCCAGATTGTCCAGCTGGGGGAAGGCCCGCTCCCATGGCCCCACTCTGGAGGGTAAGCCAATGCTCAATCCCATGTGACTGCTGGGGGAGATTCCCGCCAAGCTGGGTAAGCCTGGGCATGGTGGGGCAGCGTGCAGAGGAATATGATTATAATTTATTACATCGCGGATTGGGGCTGGAAGGAGATCCACTACAGTATGGCAATGGGGACAATACTTATTTTGGTTTCATCGGGGGAGACTGAACTGACATACATAGATAGCACAGTGCAGCTATGCTAATGAGCCCATAATGGGCATGCATTAGGCCCCTTTGCCCCATGCATGCCCAATGAGCTCATTAGCATATTTTGGCTGAATATCACCACTGGGGGGAACGGCACATCCAGGTATGCACCAAACATTCCTCCATTGGCGGTCTTCAGCCCCATACCTTAAAACTGAATGTCATCTAAAAAAAAAAATTTAAAAAAATAAATAAATAAATAAATGGACCTGTTCCTGTGGTGGCACTCAAAGTGTATGTAGCACAGTGCAGTTACAGTTATGCATGTGAAACAGCGCAGTGACAACAGTTAATGTGGTACAGTACGGTAACAGTAGTGCACATGGCACAGTGCAGTGTTGGCAGCACATGGTGCACTATACAGTGATAGCCATAGATATGAAACAGGTCATGGCACTGCCCAGTAACTTCAGTGCAACTGGCATAGTGTAGTGATGGCCATGCCCATGGTACAGGTCATCGATGATAAGACACGTTACGGAACAGTGATGGCAGACCACGTGGCGCACTGTGGTGTCCGCTGTGCAAATGGTACTGCACTGTGGCAGCAGTACATGTTGCACTGTGCTCTGTTACACACAGTGGTGTTACCGCACTGTGGTGTGTGCTCTGCCAGCACTGTGCAGTGCAGACAGCACAATATGCTGCATGCAATGCTGACAGCACTGTGCTATGTGGCGGGTTGCCACTTCACTATGCCATGTGCAGTGCTGACACAACACTGCCGTATGGCATACTGATGCTACACTTTTCCACATGCAATGCAGACACTGCACTGTGTCATGTGTGACACGAACATCGTGCTGTGCCATACAGGTCTCCAGATAAGATTTTTTCAGAGTCAGTACAGTACTTCTCAGTTTTTGAACAGAGGTGAGTAAAACCAAATTTCAATGCAAACAAATAAAATATGGTGAGTAAGGAGCACAAATTAAAATGCTACCAAAAATTAATTTGTGTCATTTGTCTTCATTTATTATTTTGTTTTTGCCACTGATTGGCAGGTGAAATTAATGAAGAGCACAGCTGAGCACCTCAGAATTGAACTTTACTGTCCCGCCGGCTCAGTGGTAGAGCTTCCGCTTGCAACAGACATTTCTAGTTCAGAAGGGAGCCACTGATGTCAGAGGGCCAGCTGGGGGAAGGAAGATTGAGGACTGACTGCTCTCCTCCTGGGGGGGCGCATGGGGAAGCATCTGGCATTTGACCAACTCATGGTGGAGACCGGACATCTGACAGCGACTGTTCGAGATCTTCAGGATGTGTGCCAGATGGCCGGTGCTCTGCACAGCACTATGTCACTGCATCCCACAGCTCCCTGGGGGACAGAAAAATAAAAAATAATCTGCCTATGCAAGAGGACATCTGCCCTCCACCAGACCACATGCAGCCAACCATGGCATTCACCCCACATCATGAACCAGTCTCCATTCCTGGAGAGGTCCATCCCTGATGACTTGCCCAGGATGGGGTGGGGGGTGAGCCAGGCTGTACTCGGGTGGAGTGGGTAAGTCCCAAGGGATGGGGGGGGGCGAGGTTCGACAGATGGTGGGCAGCCGACAGCCCCCCAATTTGTTTATAAAAAATTGACATTGCAGCTCATTAGGCTTTGCATGATTGTTTTTTTCCATATTAGTTTATTTCCTCAGCAGGATAATTGGGGGGGGGAGTTTCACTCCTGTCCCTCTCCCTACGGACCAGCGCCTGCCTCCTGGGGCTAACTCACAGAAGGGCACCACCACGGATTCCTCCCTGTGATGGGGTGTGAAGGGCCACCCCCAACCCTAAGACACAGTCTAGTTCATACAGTGGTGGTCAGGGTGGCAGCGCAGGTCCAAAGACAAATATGCCATCTCTAGGGTCTTCCTGAGTAAAACCGCTTCATTTTGGCATAATGTTACCATGTTCAGTAAAGACATAAACTTCAATAATGATTTCATCATTTGTTTCCTCCTCCTTGCGCAATGTTTACCCACAGTGCCCATGTCATCCAGAGTTCTGTTCTCTCACAGATGTGAGGAGGCGAATAGTGGACTACACCTCAGTGGGGAGTGTGTGAAACAGGAACCTCTTTTGTGTGTAAATACAAAACCGCATGTGCCTTTGTCAGATGTCTTTTTCTCTCTTTTTTGGGGGGGGGGTAAAGTATCTCTATTTGCTTGAACAGCTGCCATAGTGAGTTGCATGTAGATCGTGCTCATAACTGTGGCTATGCAAATCAGTGGGACACTTTGAGAGAAACAAAGAAGCACCCGAAACACACATGTCTCTCACACTGTCACTGTGTATTTCTGTAGTGTAATTGTTTGGTAGTACACTTGACATGGCCGTCCTCTGTGCAGTCACTAAGACGAATAACTGGCCGTACTTAATTCCTGCATTGCTTGTCTACAAAGTTGAACTGCGAGCTTCACATGTGCAGGAGACACACATAAACATAAACAGACACAAAAGTGTAGTGGTGCTGATCGGAAGAAATGCTACAGGATGGAGAGTTTAACTTTGGAGGCAAACGAAGAAAGTAAGTACTGCCACAGTTTTTCTTTTAGCGACTGCACAGAGGATGAACTTGCCAAGCATGTTACCGAACAATGATACTTCAGCAATACATGAGGACACTGTGTAAGCTGTTTGTATTTCAGGTGCTTCACTGTTTCTGTCACAGCGTCCCACTAGATTGCACATGCTGAGTTAGGGATGTCACGTAGGACGCAGTGTGTGAATGCTGTGGTAATGGCAGATGTTGCTCCTGATTGGTGCAGCATAAGATTTTGTCTCCCCCTATAAACACAAGTAGCTCCCAGTTCACACACTTAATTCAATCAGCTATTCAATTATTAGAATCAATTAGTTATTCTATATTTGCATCCCAATCCAGTGGCTCTAAGAGTAAGCAGGGTTACAGACAGGACTACAAATACTGATGAGAAAACCCAGCTTTATGTCCCTTACTCCACTTGGTTCACCCTCTGCTCTAGCCTCTATTTAAAAAAAAAAAATTCTCTCATATACTTCCCGCTAAAAACTGTCCAGTTAAGAAAAACTCGTGGTTGAACAATTAAATAAGTCTTTCGTTTTACTGCTCTGTGCTAGTGTTATACTCCCTGCCTGGCTTCTGTGCCTTTTTTAACCCCCTCTCACCTGAATTAGAGAACATACTAACATACTATTTGCCAGCAGATTAGGCCTTACGGTCTATCGAGTCTGCTCGAACCTTAGATCCTTAGTTGGGTGCCGAGGCCCTCCCATCCCTTGTGCTCCAGAAACCCCTATCATCCATCCCCACCCCCCTTGGAAAGGCCATCATCTGATACATTCACTTTCTGTGTCTGTCCCACCCTCTCTTGAAGCCCTCCACTGTGGATCTCTGAACCAGCTCGCCAGGCAGTGCATTTCAAGGGTCCACTACCCTCTCAGTGAAAAACCTCCTCCTCTTTTCTCCCCTCACCCTTCCATCTTCCAACTTCAAACCATGCCCTCTGGTGATACCTCCCTGCTTTAGTCTAAAGATCCCCTCCATGTTTACCCTATTTATTCCCTTGAGGTACTTGAAGACCTCAATCATGTCCCCCATGTCTCTCCTCTCCTCCAATGAAAACAGGCAGAGCTCCTCAAGTCTATCCTCATACGTCAAATCCCCTAGCCCTCGTATCATCTTAGTTCACACACTCAATTCAATTAGTTATTCAATTATTAGAATCAATTAGTTATTCTACATTTGCATCCCAATCCAGTGGCTCTAAGAGTAAGCAGGGTTACAGACAGGACTACAAATACTGATGAGAAAACCCAGCTTTATGTCCCTTACTCCACTTGGTTCACCCAAGTAGATAAAGTGAGCTTCTAAAGCACCAGCGTGAAGCTCAAGTGCCCTATGAAGGCACTTTACCTTGGAGATGTGAGAAGAACCAAGCTTGTTCTTCAGTCTTGGGGGGGGGGGTGCAGGGGGTTGTTATTGTGTACATATAACTAACCCCCAACTGTTAAGTACAACATGGTATACCACACTATAACTTAAGATGGCTGGGTTCAATGACTTGTAAGGTTTGCCATTAGTTATTAAAGGTTCTTTTTGGCCCTCTGCCCATCCACCACCACTGGACGAGGATATATGCATTGCTGACTTACCAGCCAGATAGCTATGGGAACCTGTGTGGGAGAGGAGGCACTGTGCTGGAGTGACACTAGGGAGAACAGGAGTTCTGAGACTTGGATACTTGACTGTAATTTATGCTATATGTACATATGCTTACACTCTGTTGCTTTCTTCCCACAGGTCTGCTGACCTGCTAACCCTGGAGACTGTAGGCTATATACACCTGACCCACCAGCCTCCCAGTATTACTAGTACTTCCAGCACTGGGCCACCCCTCAGACCTTAGTAGCTGCACTTTCACTTATGGATGCCTTCAACTGAATCTTTCCTGCATTTTCATTCTGCTAAAAAGTTCAGTGCAAAGCCAGAAAGCAAACATTCTGCATTGACAAATGCTTGTTAATACTGCAAAGAATAAACCATCTTATGCTTAAAGATACGTCATAAAGGGAAAATAGAATTAAGGTCCAAATGATATATACAAGAAGTAAGTTGATAAACCAGCCCATGAGCTCCTTGTTTTTTTAATTTTCTAATTATAATCTCTATATCAGATCACTGCAGTCTCTACCTTGAAGGAGGAAAAGTGTACGGTACCATGCATTCTTTCATATTGTGGTGTGCAAGCCAAACAGATGCAACCACTTGCTACATTTTATATAACAAGTATAAAAGCACTGATAAAGAACACTTAATAAAACATGCACTACCTGTTAAATCGTGTCTAACTAAACGTGACCAGTTATGAACTAGAAATGAGACAAAAAATATAGAGGACATTAAGGCAGAAAAGCATGTTACAAAATATGTATTATTTGAAGTTTGCATTGCAACAAGTTCAAAGGCAGTTCGAACATAGTTCAGTAGGAAAACAAGGGCAGACTTGATGGATCACAAGGCCCCTATCTGACGACAACTTCTATGTTTCTAGATGAGTGGCAGGCTGCCCCAGTCATAACTGTCTTTAATATATCCTCCAAAACACATTCTTACCTGTGGATAGCCACACCACCTACCCTTAATGATAATAATGATTATACCCCTCAGTTATCAGTCTCCTTCATTGTCGGAAGAAATATTTGGTCAGTCTCTCTGGGTGTCAGCACAGCATATTTCTGGCTCCATTTTAAGGCGTCTGAAGGATCTGTAAAAACATACATTTTTCCTTGATGTACAATACGTAGTCTAGTGGGAAAAATGACACCATGAAGGATACGTGTTTCTCGAAAAACCACCCGGACCCCATCGAACGTCTTCCACTTTTGCGTGGTTGCATAACTAAGATCATTATATAATCTGATCTGTTGACCATCCTGGAGCAATGATTTTTTTCTGTTGGGTCAGTGCCAAAAAGTAATCCCCAGAACCTATGCCATCAGTAAAAGCAACAATGGTACACAGAGCCTCCAGGTTGTCTAGTTGTCCTCGAGGTGTAACTCTGTAGGCCTTTTGAATTCACTGGGCTTTTTGTGTAGCTTTTTCCCCCCCAGTTGTTGCACTAACCAATCTTGCAGGAATAGGAGAAGGCTGTCCCCCTTGCAGCCTTCTGGCATCCCAATTATGCGAAGATCTGCTGCCCTGGCTCGATTTCCTCATGTCTCCAAGCGAGATTTCAAATGAGCATTTTCTTTTATTACTGTGGAGACCGGCCCAATTGCTGCATCTGACCACTCCGTAGATTCTGCAGTCGCTGTTTTAATGACAATGATGGATTTTAAACCCACTACGCGATTTGTAAGGCTGTCATATTTATCAGACAGGCCACCCCTGTTTTAATGAGCCTATTAATCTTGGTACCTAAAGTCTATAGTATTTCTTCCTCTGTCTCCTCAACTTGCTCTAAGATGCGGCCTTGTGCCAACCACGTGGTAATGGTTCCAGATGCATTGTTGGGCTTAGCTGCCGCACCTTGTTGCTAATCCTTTTGTGGATTCCCCATTATGTCCCAAAGAAGTCCTGACACAAACCGAGGTAAAAATGCAGGCTGAAGAACTCTGTATAATCAGTATTTGTGCAAACTTCTTATTGTCTCCACATGCAGGACCCCCGCTCCTTTGCCCTTCCACGATCTCACTCCAACTCTGGAAAGACTGCCTTCTCCTTCCACTTCCTGAATCTGCAGAACTCCCTCCCATCCTCTCTCCGAATGCTGCCGTCATCAAAACTCTTCAAAAGGACCCTTTAACCACTCGCTGCCTCCACCCTGCTCATGCCCACATGAAGTCTAAACCCTATGACTCCCAAGTCCCTATAACCCGATGCTTTGCATCTTGTGCGAGACCCTATTGTTGGTAGCACCTGCCTGCACTGCACTTTTTTCGAGCTACCCAAGTTGGTGGCTACTTGCCTGTTGCACTGCTACCTCACAGTAAATGAATTACCAGTACCATGCACCTGCCTCTTCCCATGCTAAACATTTTTCTTTCTATATTTTTGTATCTTGCTCACTTGCACTGCCGTTACAATGTATGTATACCTGCATCTTGTTATACGTATCTGCCTTGTACCCAGGCTTATTTTGTAACCTGTTTCATGACTTGTACTATTGTATTTTTGATTTGTCTCACTGTAAACTGTCAACACTATGTATTCGATGAAACTGTATCTTGTAACCTGTTTCATGACTTCTATTATTGTATTTTGGCTTTGTCTCACTGTAAACTGTCAATACCTTGTATTTGCTGAAATTCTATCTCTTCTCCCCTCCTCCCCGGGTCGCACCTGGAAATGAGGCTCGGCTCAGTGTGCCTCTCCCAGTTACCAATTTTTAAATAAATAAAATAGATAAAGTTTTAAATTAAAAATAGTTTCCGTGTTGCAGAGCTTTATCCAAGAGCAGCCATATTGCTCGCCCCCCCCCCTCAAAAGAAACGTTCATATTTTGAAGCTGTTCTGGAGCCTCACAGTGCCCTAGCTCACCTTATGTTAATATGCCCTTCCAAACAATGGCATAGGTCTGCACAGCATATTAGCATAAAGTGAATATGTCATCCCAATTTTTTTGTTTTGTTTTTTTTCCTTTTATGTGTTTTAGCAGGGCGATGCTGCCTGATAAATGTACAGGTAGAGAATGCTATCAGCCAATCATAGACCGGCATTTCTCTAGCCCATTTTCTAAGTATTCTCATCAAATGGCTGTTATATTAGTAGGGGTCATCAATGATGAAAATCAGTGCGTTTACTCTCTGAAGTTTAACAGCACCCTGATCTATCATACTCGGGAAGGCAGAAGTACTTCACAGCAAGTGTCAATCTAGCAGCTATTGGTGGGCATGGGGAACTGGCCTGGTCCAGCCTGGGTGCCAGACTTCATTACGGCAGTTTGGCATTCCGCCTTCTCATTCTCTGGAACCAAGTAAGGGGGTTGTTGTCCGTGCTGTGACCAAAGTAAACAATCTCTCCATACAGGTAAGGCTGTAGTTTTTGCAGTGCCCACACTAATCCTTGACCACTTGTTTTCAATCATAGTGTAGGCCTCTTCCCTGGGTAGCAGCTTCCAGCTCAGGTATGCAGTTAGAGGTTCTCCCCTCTGTGGGGGCAACCTGCCTCACAGCCACACCCAATCCACGATCAGAAGTCTCTGTCGAGCACTATGAACTTTAATGACTAGTAAGGGCTAGCTAGCATAGATGTCCCACATAATTCTTCTTTCAGCAAGCTGAATGCCAGCTTCACAGCATTTGGCCCATCAAGCCTTTTCAGGCAGTTTCTTTTTCATGAAATCTGTGACGAACCCACCTCAAAGACTGGATCCTGATGACCTCCTGCTGCCACTGCTTCCCTGGATAGTCCACTCTTTTTCCCAGATGCACCCTACCAGGGTTTGTGCATGTATAAATAGGTCAAGTGGGAACCAATTAAATTGGCCTGCTTGTGCACTGAGCTTTAGTATCTATATTTGTCTGTCAATCCTGCCACCCCCCCCCACCGCTTCCCCTCTCCTCCCCATATTTTGCTGTGCCATATCCCCCTTTCTATATAGTCTGAGAATCCCTTCTTGTCTCATATTGTAACTGCTGCTGGTAGACCTGTATCTACACTCTCATTTATTGTAATGCCTACTGGATGTATGGTTTTCTGGAATCCTGTACTCTTGATTTTCTATATACTATTGCCATGCACTATTGCAGCCTTTATCTGTTACTGTCAACTGTTCCATGCTTTGTTTTCTGTTACATTAGCCCTGTGCCAGGGTCGTGCCTGAAAAACGGTCCCTGGGATCAGCACACCTACCCAGTTACCAAAGTCATAAATAAATAAATAAATAAGAGTTTTGCCATATCACTAAGGTTTGCCTCATACCTGCAGTAATACCCTGCATTCTCCAGAAACGCCCTCACCGGTCTCTCAGTGGATGTTGTGGGCCACCCCTGGATAGCCTCAATCTTTGTTGGCTCAGGCCAGATGTGCCCACTCAACTGCCTGTCCTTTAATCTTGGTATGACACATCTGCCATGCTGATTAGGCACATCTCCCGGTTTGCAGAGCACACCAGTCACATGCCAAACCTATTTCTTCCACACAGTACAGCTATATTTGGCAATACTGTCCATGTACACCAATGCAAAGTCCCTGGACAAAACTGTTCCTTCCACAAAGTGGATGCCTCCACATCGCTATTCAAAGGTAATTTTCTACAGTTTACTGAAGACATTAGTTAAAGCTAATCCAGCAATCAGTTATTGGATCATTCAAGTAACTTAATTTAGTTACTGAATAGTTTACATTCACATTAAAATGTTTGCTTTCATGCCACTCCTCCCCTGCCCACCTGCTACATGTCCTCTGGACCTGCCCGACCTTGCAAAACTTCTGGACTCTAGTCCTAGGGGACTGCTCCAAGACAGTTGGTAAGTTAATCCAGATTCAAAATTACTCCCTTTTATTGGGATTCACCTCGTCACTAAATCCGCCCCCCAAGTGCAGCACGGATCCTAGTGGCTTTGATGGAAGCCAAGGGGGCCGTTCTGGTACGCTGGAGACAACCTACGCCCCCAACGGTTCTACAGTGGCGCTCTGCCATGGCTAGACTATCTAACTCCGAGAGGCTTTTAGCGGCGGCCAAGGGCCGACTTGATAAATACTACAAGAAATGGGGAGCTTATTTACATTTCCACATTTGTTCGGTTGTACCCCCGCCGTTCCAAAATCCCCCCTGAATATAGTTGACAGCATAGTATGTGTATAGCATATTAGGCGGCTGCAGTTGTATGGACTTGTCTCTACTCCTACTTTATATTATTATATACATTTGGACCCCTTTGGCCTTCTCGGTTCTGTCCGTTAATTTGATGGACAGATTCATCTTAGCTTATATAAGGGTCTCACTGTGTAGCTGCTACTTTGTAGATGTTTATATTAGTGGAGAGCAGGTGATAATGTTTGGAACCCTGATACCAGATTAGAGCAACTTGCTGGTTTAGGTATAAGGACCATGACAACTAGTTTCTTTACTGTGTGAGAACTATTTCATGAAGCTTGAAAGGGCTTGTATTTTGCACTGTGTTCTAGGAGGTGTTCTGCTTAAAGAATACTATTTTGCAGCACATATTTGTAGATAATCCTTTATGTCCTGAGAACAGATATGTATGTACTGGGCATATATGACTATGCTGTATACATGGTGTATGAAGGCCATTCTTACGGCTCATGATACTTGATAAACTTAAAATCTTGCATGATAAAAAAAAATGTTTGCTTTCTATTATGCAGTAAGGCACTGCAGAGTTATACCAATTTATTCCAGCCTCAAAATGAATTACAACTGAGTAATAATTTCTAACCGCTTACCAACCAATCTGCTCCCAGCATCTTCGCTTGCTAGGCTCATAGGTCAACACTGCATCCCAGAGGTCAATATCCGGTGTCATGCTGGGTTCAGATTGAGAATCAGGGGTCAAATTGGATGCGGATTGGAACCCTTCATCCTCGGACTGGTCTATACTTTGAGGAACCTGTAAATCCACAAGAAAAGGTTCAATATGGTGCAAAATAATCTCAAACAAATGACTAGCAGTTTTACAATAACTCTCAGACTGAGAAGCAAAAATGAAAAAGAAATGATGATGCTGCCACATACTTAAAGCGGTCAGCAACATGAGAAGCAGCAAAAAAATATAATCACCCAGAAAACATTTTCATTAAATGGTTTATACAACAAGGTCAGTTTTCACATATTCAACTGTTAAAGAATAAGTATGATAAAAGCAAGAGATCAAGTGCGAAGAATGGGTGTCAGCCAGTCAGTCTGCAAGGAATTAAGAGTTCCAAGAGACAAACAGGAGTTTGTATAAGTGAGTAGTGTGTCATTTGAGGACAAGTAGGACTGCTTAAATTGGACCATAGATGGGTGAGTGTGTGGAACAATATACTTTGAGGACCAAGCTAAATAAATTTACTTTAAGGGCAGAAAAGGTGCTAATGTTAACTTGAGGGTCATTTGATTAATTTTAAATTTAAGGGACCAGGCAATTTAAATTCACTCTAGGAGCACATGGTCAAGTGCCTGTAATCAGTCAAGGATTACGTAATCACCTGAAAATGGTTGTTCACGTCACAGAACAGAGACATATAGTACCATACTCTATAAGCCAGACTCTGAGTGAGCCAGAGGCCAATGGTCACAGTGGTGAACAGGTACAAGGTGAACCAGAACTGGCCGAGTGGAAGCGGGCAGGGAACATTTATGCTGGCATTGTGTAGCAAATAAAATATACAATTTTCAACAACTATACAAAATTGTTTATGTATACAAAATCATGTACTACTCATCCAAGTTCACCTAAAAGTAGTTGTAAAGGTTGCTTCACACAAGATTCCATGCAAAATCATGCTGGGCGTAATTTCCCTACTGCTGTTGCACTGCCAGGTTGATGGTGAGGTTTTTTATGCTGAGACGAGGAGTTCATCTACATAGGGGACTGGGGTTCCACCTGGAGGGATACTGGCCTATACAGGGGAGACGGCCTGCATCCTTCCAGGAGGGGAACCACAGTCCTCAGTGAATGGTTTAAATGTTACACTGACAAGCATTTAAACTAGCCGAGGGTAGTGCTGGAAGGAAGCAGGAGACATAAATTGCCCCCAACACAAGCTAAAGTAGTTAGCAGGCAGAACCTAAGGGACATAAATCCTCAAGGGCATCTAATAATGAGAAAAACAAAATGGTAAAAATTAAGAGGGACGGCAATGAGGGCAGAGGGGGTAAGGAGAGAAGGCAAAGGGTAAATGATTGGTTGACAAGCAGAGTGGTAGCAGAATTTAGAAGGCCATGTGTGCAAATGCTTGAAGTCTGGGAAATAAAATCCGGGACCTACAGACCATTATGGCAGAGGCTGACCTGGACATTGCTGCCATTACCGAGTCATGGTGCAGTGAGAACCATGACTAGGATGTAACCATACCAGGCTATACTCTGTTCAGGAAGGACAGGGTGGGTAAAATTGGGGAAGAGTGGCTCTTTACGTGAGGGACAGCATAAAAGCAACAGAGATACAGGGAATACAAGGAGGGGCGGAGGTACTGTGGATCACCCTAGAGAAGGGGAATGGAGCTGCTATTCATACTGGCGTGATCTACATACCTCAGCAGGGCGGGGGATGGAAGGTTCTGTTGGAAGCCATCCAAAGGATGGTAATAAGGGGAGGTGCTGCTGGGGGGTACTTCAATCTGCCAGATGTAGAATGGAGCATCCCAGAGGCAACTTCAACTAGGAGCAGGGACTTCCTGGTCTCCCTGCAGGGGGTGTTCCTCAGCATTTAGAGTGCCCACTGGTAAGGGAGCAATACTAGACCTTGTACTCACCAGCAGGGACAGCGTCGTAGACATCATGGTGGGTGGCCACTCAGAGACTAGTGATCACCATATGGTGTGGTTCAATGTAAGTACTGTGGCAGAATCTAACCACACAAAAGCGACGATCCTGGACTTCAGGACGGATGATTTCACAAATTTGGGGAATGCCTCAGGATTCCCTGGTGGGGGGCTCGTGTAGTGGAGGAACAGAGGCAAACTAAAAAGGGGGATAGTGAAAGTAACAAACCTCTGGCCAGGCAAGTAAGCAAAAGCCAAGAGGGGGAAAAAAAAAAAAAAGAGTCCGTTATGGTTTGCAATTGAGGTGGCTGGGAAGTTAAGAGCAAAAAAGTTAGCATTTTAGAGGGATAGGGAGACAAAGAAAGAGGGGAATATGAAGGTGTAGTAGGAGAAGTAGAGGAAGGCAGGGGAAGCAGTCAGACGCCCAAAGGCGCAAACTGAGGAGAACACAGCCCAGGCAGTAAAAAAGGGGACATTTTTCAGGTATGTAAGTGGAAAACAAAAAAAAGACCAGGGGAGGGATTGTAAGGCTATGGAGGGAAGGGGGGGGATGAAGGGGGACCAGGAAAAAACAAACATCCTGAACAAATACTTTTGTTCAGTGTTCACAGAGGAAGGGGAGGGACCACAGATAAGTGACAGGAGCATCAAAGGAAGGGAGGTAGACGCTAGTCCATTTACAAAGGAAAGCATCCTGAAGGAACTCGCAAATCTGAAAGTGGACAAGGCAAAGGGGCTAGACGTGATACATCCAAGGATATTGAGGGTGCTCAGAGAGGCAGTCCTGTTCAACCACTCACTGGAGACAGGAGTGGTTCAGGAGGACTGGAGGAGGGCAGATGTAGTCCCACTTCACAAAAGTGGTAGCAGGGAGAAGACTGGCAGTTATAAACCAGTCAGCTTGACTTCGTTGGTGGGGAAATTAATGGAATCACTACTGAAGGAAAGAACAGTGGAACAGCTTGAATCCAGTGGCTTACAAGATCCAAGGTAGCACAGATTTACTGGGGGGAGGACATGCCAAACTAATCTGATAGATTTCTTTGACTGGGTAACCAAGGAATTAGATCGGGGTGGAATGTGGACTACCGAGATTTTAATAATGCCTTCAACACCGTTCCACATAAGAGACTTGTAAACAAGCTGGGCAGCTTAGGAGTAGATCCAAAGGTGGTAAAGTGGGCAAGGTATTGGTTGGGGGATGGGCGACAAGAGAGTGGTGGTAAAGGGAGTTCACTCTGAAGAAGAGAGGGTGATCAGAAGGGTGCCACAAGGATCAATACTAGGACCATTCATCTTTAACATCTTTATTAGTGACATTGCAGAGGGGTGCTAGAATGGAAGGTATGCCTTTTTGCAGATGACGTTAAGATCTGCAATAGGGTAGACACTCGGGGGGGGGGGGATGAATGGAGATTTAAGAAAGATTGAGGAGTTGTCAAGTGTGTGGCAAATAAGATTCAATGACAAGAAGTGTAACATCATGTACTTGGGGCACAGAAACCCAAGGGCGGAATTCAAAATTGGGGGAGTGGTACTGACGACCACCGAGCAGGAAAGGGACCCGAGGGTAATCATATCTGATGACCTAAAGGTGGCCAAACAGTGTAACAAGGCTCTCAGTTCATGGCAAGGCAGTGGGCAGAGCTAATGGAATTATAGGGTGCATAGGGAAGGGTTACCACCAGCAGAAAGAGGGAGGTGGCGATACGGCTTTATAGATCATTGGTAAGACCTCACCTGGAGTACTGTCTCCAGTTCTGGAGACCACATGTCCAGAAGAACATAGAGTAGACAGAGGTGGTCCAGAGGAGGGCAACTAAAATAGTGCAGAGTCTGCATCAAAAGCCCTATGAGAAGCAACTAAAGGACCTCAATATGTACACCCTGGAGGAAGAGAGGGATATGATAGACTTTTAAAATACTTCTTGGGTATAAATAAGGTTCAAGAGGGAAGCATTTTTCAGAAATAAATATGCTCAAGAACAAGGGGTCATGCGATGAAGCTGGAGGGGGAAGTAGACCCGGGATATGTGAGGAAGTACTTCTTCACAGACAGGGTGGTGGATGCCTAGAACAGCCTCCCAGCAGAGGTGGTGGGGGCAGAAACTGTAACAGGATTCAAGAATACATGGGATAGGCATAAGGGAACCTTAGTGGTAAGGAAAAGGGGGTAAAGCCAGAGATCAAATAAGGTTTGCGGTATTACAGTACGTGGGGGAAAATGGGCAGAGTAGGTAGGCCAGGCGGGCCTTATCTGCCGTCAGATTCTATGTTTGTCACATCAATCGTTACGCAAACATTCCTGGTCGTGCCTGCAAATGGTCCCTTGGATAAGTGCACCTACTCGGTCACCAAAGACATAAATAATAAAACAACTTTGTACTGAATTTTCAAAAACAGGACAGTCGCACCAATACGAATTCTTTTTGAATTAACAAAACAAATAGGTAATATTAAATGCATGCTGAAAATAAAAATGGAGTTAGAATTGACTGTTTTTGTACCTTCTAAAGGCGGCTCTTTCTTCCTTACTTTTTCCATGACCCTCGCTAGGCTTCTGGCCCTAGCCTTTTACTCTGGACCCTTGTACATGTTGCAGTTGCCTCCACAATGCCCAGTTTAATGACCTCCCACTTCTGGTCAGTGTCCATATTTGGATAGATCCTGGCCAGATACCCCTTCACTATTTCCCTTATCCTCCCGAAGCTGGCCCTCCTGAAGCCTAACACCCTTATGTCCGTTTCTACTCCCCCTTTCCCCACGTTTATCGTGAACCACACTGAGTGGTGGTCACTTCCCGCAAGTGGTTCTTCCACCCCCAGCTCCCTCACAAACTCACCATTCACCAGCACGAGGTCTAGGGTGTTCCCTAATCTGGTTGGCTCATTGACCATCTGCAACAGGAATATGTTCTGGAAGGCATCCAGAAGTACCTAATCCCTCCTATTCATGGTGGCTGGGGTACACCAATCCACTACCAGCAGGTTAAAGTCCCCCACAATCACTGTGCTGCCCCTCCCGCAGGTCCTTCTGATCTGTCCCGCTAGTTCCCCATCTAACTCCTCAGTCTGAGAGGGTGGCCTGTACACCACTCCCATATTGAGGGTCCTATTTTTGGAGTCCTGGAGCTGCACCCATAATGACTCTGCTGCCCTCCTCCTCCCCTTTCTCCCTGACACACTTCAGTCCTTCCCTCACATACAGTGCCACCGCCCCTCCTTTCCCTTTTACCCTGTCCCTCCAAAATAACCTATACCCCAGTACTGCCAGGTCCCAGTCATGGTAATAGGTGGCCCATATCTCGGTGATGGCCGCCATGTCCACCTTCTCATCTGCCATAAGAGCCTGTAAATTTGCTGTTTTGTTCCCTAGACCCCTAGCATTCAAAGTCACCACCCTCCACCCACTTCCTTACCCCCTCTCCTTACTTGCTCTCCCTTTCTAGCATCCCCTCCTGACCTCTCCCCAAGTCCCTTGCTGCTGGAATTGGGGGGGGCGGGGGTAAGCTCATTTGGCTTCCCTTCCTGTGGATCCTGCCCGACTCCTGCCCACCTAACACCCACCTCTTCTAGTTTAAATTCTCATTGTTTGCCAAGTATTCCCTGGTTTCTGTTTCAATAACCTCCTTCCCTCCTCACTCAAGTGTAGCCTGTTCTTAGCGTAGAGATCCCCTCTCTGGTCCTTCCCCACCCCCCCACCAGCCCATTCCCTTTGGACTGACACCACTCTCTTAGCCACGTGTTAAATTCCTCAATCCTCAGCTTCCTTGCCGTGCTCGCCTTGGGTACTGGAAGCACCTCCGAGAAAGTTACAGATCTTCCTGCCTCCTCACAAATCAGCCTCAGCTCCTCAAACCTCTTCTGCACTACATCTACCATATTTCCTGTCAGATCATTTATTGCCAAATGCAGAACTATGTGAGGTTTCTCCCTACCCCTCTTAGAATACTTCAGAACAGACTGACCCATCCTTTCCGCTGTCATGCCTGGCATGGCCTCCACCCATATGCGACTATGCCTTCTCCCTTGCTTCCCCATCCGATTCCTTTCAGAATTGAGTCTCCCAGCAATGGAATTCCACCCTTGTTTTCATGTTCTGCTCATCCCGTCCTTCCTTTATCCTGTCCCCTTCCTCTCCATTCCTCCTCCTCCTCCTCCAGTGCAGTTGTTCCCCCTTCCACTCCTGTTATATCCCCTGCCTCTGCCCTGCTTTCCTTCTCCCCTTTTTCCTCCAATTTCATCTCCCCTCTCCACTGTGCTCCACCTGCCTCCTTCCCCACCACCTACTCCCCCACCCCAGTTAGCACTTCTGCCTGCAGTCACATTACACATAAAACAATGTTAATCCTCCCCACACCCATCTCAGCTCACGACAATCACCACCCAGTCCTTTCAGTCTCCTCAGTCAACCACCACCTACAGTAATCTCAAAATATTACTAACTGTAATATAATAACTGGTGCCCACCGATAATGGCTGGAAAAGCATTTCTGATAACACCGTAATAACCCGCAGAATTCCGCAATAAAACACGATAGTGGATTATTACGGCATTTTCTTCCTTGCACGCTCACTTCACTGTATTTGTACGAGTATGGCAGCTGCCCAGGGACATGCTTGCTTGCACAAATACAGTTAGTTTTTCTCTCTGTTGAAACCCCACACCAGTTATTATAAAAAATAGTGCCTGTGCAAAGTTTGTTTTACGATGATTTTTCACACAACCGCAGTGTGCGATAATCTCAAACCTCTCCAGCTTCACTCTCAGGATTTATGTATTCTCACACACCTCAGGTGTGTGAAAAATCCTCATAACACACACCTGCCAGGCATTATTTTCTATACAATGGGATGACACACAGTGGATTATTTTACTGTAAAAGATTCCACTCCCCCACTCCTAAAACATCACATCTCAGAGTTAAACTCGGGGTGGGACAAATCAGTTTGAAGCTGGCGGCCAGCAACTTTTAAAAACTGGTAGCCAAATCAATATTTGTAGTGGCTATCCTTTTAAGGGCTCAAAATGAATCCACAGTGGCACACGTACGTATACTGTTTTTACATGCACACACACTCACTAAAAAAGGCTTTTACGGTTCATCAGAAATATGGTATGTATAATGCTGCAACTGTTACCATTTTTAGTGTGACTGAGCATACCAATAAAATCTCCAAGGCCATTTAATGCCATAAAATACAATTACAAGCAGGAGTTTCACCGTATGACGTTATAACAGGCAGACATATGCAGCTGCCTCGGCAAGCTTCGTTTGCCCCAATACCGCCTCAAATGTGGTACAGATGTATACATTTAAAACTCTGTGCAACCCTTGCTGCAGAAATTAACACCTGTGTTCTCTAAGAGGAAAACACTTAAGTGAACTGTTTCCATTTCGGCAAATTAAGAAATTTGATAATTAACAATTCTTTAGCTTTTAATTTTTAGCCTCCTTTTGCAGAAAAATGTGCGATTGCTACATCACTGAAATGAAAAATCCAGTCCTGCCCATGGAAAAAGGGCGAAGCAAGCCTATGTGCACATTTCACCGCCCACCTGGGGCTTGGGGATATTTAGAGTTCTAGTCAGCACTAGAAAGATGTAATATACAGGTCTAAAATAATTGAAATTGTTAACATATTAAATGTAGAACCAATTATTCTAGGCAATTACTTGTGCTTTCTGTATACACAGCAGTCTAATTATACAAAGTGTTTTAATCCGTAGTGGTACCACGGTTCAAATCACCTTGCACCCCGATACTTTCACAAATATAAATCATGGTTCTTCTATTGAGTAAAATAATGTAAATAATTGTTTTCTAAAAATTCTACACCAGTTCCAAAATGGGGTATATTTATCTCACACTAGAAAATGTTCTTATTACAAAATACAATGCGACTATTTGTTCTGTTCGATTTTTCAAATATTGAGTGGCCAACAGATATCTGCCCTCAACATTTAACACAGTTATATAAAATGTTTTTATTACAAATATGTGAGTTAATTTTAAAAATCAAGATATCAAAATAAAAACCATATACTTTCCACCACAACTGGGAAAAGGACGGGGGGGGGGAGACATTACTGAGACACTTGGTTAAAATATGGAAGTGTGGAATACTATAGATGTAGAAACAGTAAGACAGTGTCAGATCGCAATAAATATGTTAAAACAGGGAATGCTAAACAGTGTAGTATATATAAGACAAGGTCTTTAAGAAGAGCATTATAAAATTATAGTTCACAAGAGATTAATATTGCATGTTTTTCTGAGCCTACAATACTGGACACAGTTAGCAAATGTCATGGCTAATTATATGCATACAACAAAAACGATTAAATCTGTGTTGCAAGTGGTGCCTTTGTCCTTAAGTTACCTTTCACAATATTAAGACAGGTAGACTTTCTGTTTTTTTACTTTGTGCTTTAAAATTAAAAAAAAAAAAAAAAAATGAATGAATGTCATACCTTTACTTTGCTGGACGTAAATGTGTATTTCACGATAGCTCACCCATGATATTTGGGTAAGGTGGAGTACTCATCATATACAGCTTGTGCCTGCTCCGATCTCCATCACGCAAGTGCACGACAAATTCGTTGTGTCAAATCTTTCATGCTGTACTACATTACAAAATGTATATAATATTGCACTGAACAATCGCTTTCCTTGTAGCATTTCTGATAAAGCTAAAACTATCACTTGCAAACTGAACTATGTGCAAGTGTGTGCTGCTCCAGCAGAACGTGGACATTGCTTTGTCATGTGGTCTCCAAGCTTTTGCTTTTCCCGATGCCACTACTATTCAGGCTGAATTGGCCTACCTGGAAGATGTCCACACTGAAGTGCCAGCAAGGGTAATCAAAATTCCTACATTAATGCCGGAGATACAAACTTTGTTGGGCCAAAAGGCTGAAGAACTGCTTTCTCTACAAATGGACAATGATGTCATTACCAAAAACATTTCTGCTTTGACCATCTTGAACTGGTGGCCTTTTCCATGAACTTTGATTCAGCATTCTATTGCAATGGTTATTTCCTAGCTATTTCTGTGTTTGAAATTCATTTTGACGGTTTGCATTTGCTATATGTATCGAATGTTTATGTCTACTTTGTCTCAGGATTAATATACAGGCACAAATGTATTGTATGACATGTCTTGCACAGTGTGAGATACGTAAAGTAAATATCAGGTGCCTCAAAGCCAGCAATGTTTTAGGTCGTAAGGTCATGAGCATATCATTAGTTAGACTACATGAGCTCAGCAGGTTTATAAATGCTGGGACAGGTAGGATTTACATTTTAGCTAGATTCTATGAGCACAACATATGGCATAAATGCTGTGACAACTAGGTTTGTCAGTATGAGCATAACAGTAGCCCAAGCATATTTTCTATATGCACAGAACTTAATACTTATTAGACTTTAGAGGTTTAGATGTAGCACACACCCTGTAGGTTAGGCACATTTTAGAATACATCACTAAAAGGGTTAATACAGTTAGAAATAAGAGGCAAAATACCTCTGACTGCAAAGGCCTTGAGGAAGTCGGGGTGAAGAAATATTATGAGAAGGAAGGAGCGGAGCCTGTTTAAGCCTTACTGCCCATCACTTGACTGTACCGTACAGTTCAGCTGATAAAGCTGTCTTGTTTAGACAAAGTCCAGGTGTCCTGTCTGTCTCTCTGAAAAACACGTTATTTTGTACCAGCGGGAGAAGACCACGACTAGACATGGAGCCACTTATGAGGTCATTTTGACCCACATGAAAAACATGTATTTCTGAATTATGCAAACTCTGCGGAATTTATGGGACAGCCTGCTTGTTCAAATCATTTATAAAGGAGGCTAGCTATTATCAAGGTTGTTTGCGCAGTCAGATAGCCAGCGATGGCACATCAACCTTCCCTCTGCGTGACCTTGCTATTAATGAGAGTATGAATTCATTGTACTTAGTATAGCAGATAGCCAAAAATAGCAGGATACGTAACAATGCAAATAAGAAATGTATTAGAATTCTGTGTTTGATGCGTGTTGCTGATATGATGGTTCAGGGAAATACTAAAAATGCCATGTTGGATATCTGTGTATATCTGAAAACCCTGTATAAAACTAGATTTTGTTACACTTTTACAACTTTTGTAAGACTTTCATTAGGAGTTCCAAAGTAATTCTGGTATAATAAATTACAAAATCAACAGTGGGCAGGCAGCCAGTTGACTGGAAACTTTCAAAATCAAGTAGACAAACCAGTTTTTTAGTAGCCATTGGCCACCTGGCTATCCAATTTGTCCCACTCTGGTTAAACCTACAGTTACAAGCCAGGGTGTGGCCAATGTTGGGAAGGGGGGGGGAATATATGGGCTGTCTCCAAGACTGCTTGCACTGGTACTGAGAGGGGTCCTGAGGACACAACAATTGCATCAGTGCAGGAGAAGCAGGGATGACCAGAGCGGAGCACTGCAGCCATTCCACGGCTGTGTAAACGTGCCTTTTAAACTCCTGCACCATTTCAGCTCCCCACCACTGCAAAGTTTCACAAGAGCCGAAAATAATCAAGTTACAATATTCCCAAATGTGTTTACACATATTCTCTGATAACGGATCGGCCATTCTGCACCACTCACACCACTGCAGAATGCTCAGTGTAAATGGACCTTTCGTCTCACTTATGGGCCCGAACTCTGGCAATCTCACCCAATCACGATAGCACAAAACACTACTATGTGAACCGATATTTAGGCCTGGCAGCTGGACCAAGAGAATGAGGACCTTTGTGCTGCTCTGAGAGGGAATTCACCTTGCATGGCTTTAAAGCAGCAATGCAATGAACTTTTTTCCCCAAAAAAAACTCGTTTCAGCTGCAAATAAAAATATTAGCATGCCTGTCAAATCTACATTTCTAGGTACCTCCTACTCTGCACATTGTACTTTTTTTATGTTCTCCATACTAACCCTTGACAGGTCTACAATGCTATTTTTAAGCTAAATGTAGACGCCATTTTTTTTTCCTTGAGAAAAAAAATCAATTAAATTTATGAAGTATTTAAATGTTGATGGAACTACAACATTTTACCATCGAATAAAACAGAAAAGATGTCAGAATCTTTTACAGTGAAAAAAAGGGTAGGGTCAAATTTTTTTGCCCAATTTCATTGCACTATTGCTTTAAATTCCAGTCTGCAAGGGGAATTCCCATCCATTCAGGGCCAGCAGTTCCTAATACATACTAAGGATCACAGGCAGTAGTAGGTACATGTTCCCATTGTGACTGTCCCCCACTTCTCAGTGGTGAAGGCCAGTTATGTTGCCTCCTTCTAGGAAAGAATTCTCTGAATTTTAAAAAAAGTAAATTCAAACTCGATTATTCCACACATCCACCACTCACTACATATAGCAGCTCATGCTTTTATTCAGCTGCAGTCTATGACCCCAAGTTCTTGTCTTATCTGGTTTAAACTTCGGCTGTATTAACTCTATCAACTGCTCATTTCTTAATTATATTACACATCATTAGATCTCCCCTCGTCCTCCTGTTCCAAACTACGCTGTCTGTCTCCATAGTCTCTCCTGATATGGCATACACTCCAACTCCTTCACTATTCTTGTCATCCTTCACTGCACCCTTCTTAACCTCTCCCTATACTGACCGCTGGACGGTGACCGACACTGTAAACCGTGATTCATTTGAGGGTGGATGTCATTTCTATATAATGGCATCATACAACCCTATACGATCTTCCCACAAAATTGTTCTCTCAATGCTTTCCAACATCCTACTTGCTCTAATATACGAACATACGAAGAAGCCAGCAGAAGAAGGCCTTTTGGTGTATCAAGTCTGCTCATACTGCAAGGTCCACAGCTTGAGCTAATGTCCCTGCCCTCCCTCCCTCCTCCCATCCTCCCTACCCATGATTCTTACCTTCCCCCTATGCCTATCCCAGCCCCTCTTAAAGCTGCCCACTGTCTTCAACGAGACGACCTCTTCCAGCAGCGCATTCCAAGTGTCCACCACCCTCTCTGTGAAGAAGTGCTTCCTGACTTCCCTCCTAAACCTCCCACCCTTCAGCTTAAGACTGTGCCCCCTTGTGATATGGTTGCCACTCAGCTTAAAGAGACTCTCCTTATCAACCTTATTTATCCCTTGCAAGTACTTGAATGTCCCAATCATGTCTCCTCTCTCTCTCTCCTGTCTTCTAGGGAGTCCATGTTCAAAGCCCTCAACATCTCCTCGTATGCCTTGCCCTGCTGATCGGCTGTCATCTTTGTAGCCCTCCTCTGTACCTGCTCCAGCAGGTTAATGCTCTTTTTGAGGTGTGGGCACCAGTACTGAACTCCATACTCTAGATGCGGCCTTACCAGTGACCTGTACAAGGGCAGTATAACCGCCTCTCTCTCCTACTACTGATCCCTCTAGCTATGCATACTATCTTTTGTGTTTTAGGTTATTCGCGATGGTGATGCCAAAGACCTTTTCTTTGGTAACCTTCCTGTTACTTTTACCATTTACTGTGTAGTGACAGCATCTACTGTTAGCCCATGAGTGCATAGCCGGGCATCTGTCCTCATTAAATTCAATTCACGAATGTACTGCCCACGCTGCTACCAAGTCGAGGGCTTTCTGCATACAGTCTTTCTGTAGCATTGTTTCCACTCTGCCTCCCAGTTTTGTGAGATCCGCATACTTTTGTCACCCAGTTACAGACCACTTTCTGCAAATCAGATATGGTGGTCCTATAACGTGTCAAATACCTGTGTTGTTTTTTTTTTTGTTTTTTTGTTTTTTTTTCAAAAATCGGTCTTCGTAGTACTGCCTGCATCTTTTCACCCTATCTGGGTTGTCCATTCAGTGCACTGATGTTACAGCCACACTAGCACTGTCTGTACTCTAGTACTGAGGTTATGGTGGTGGACCCCGGTCGCAGGGTTGAGGGTTTAGGGATTAGGTCCCCCTCTGGATTAGCTCTTGGGGTAGATCAGATCCCTACCTCTGATTGGGTGCGTAATCTAGGTGTGGAGCTTGACACTGGTTTGACCCTTCGCTAACAGGTGTCTGCAGTAGTCAAGACTTCATTTTTTCATCTGAGAAACATCTCCAGGATTAAGCACCTGGTTCCACCAGGCGATTTGCCAGTTTTGGTCCACGCCTTTTTGACATCTCGTCTTGATTATTGCAACTCCCTTTACCTAGGGCTTGCTGGGGTTGATATCCGCCGCTTGCAGCTTGTGCAGAATGCTGCAGCACGTCTGCTGACTGGGGTGTCTAGGAGATCTCATATCACCCCTGTGCTGCGCACCCTGCACTGGCTGCCTATACAGTGGCGGATCACCTTCAAAGTGGGTCTTCTGACCTACAAAGCCCTACATGGGTTGGGTCCCGACTACCTGAAAGAGCTTCTAGTTCCTTACATCCCTCTGAGACAGCTTCGCTCAGCTGACGAGGGGTTGCTGGAGATTCCGAGGGTAAATTTGAAGTCTTCTGGAGCCCGTGCTTTTAGCTTTGTGGCCACCTTTGGAATTCTCTGCCCCGCCAGCTCCGAGAAAGTTCAACGGTGGACAGTTTTAAGAAGGCCTTAAAGTCTTTTTTACGGAATCAGGCATTCCCTGCAGTATTTTAAATTTTTATATTTTGTGGTTTTGTTGTTAATGTTTGTACTGTTATATGGAATGTCATGATGATTTGTACAGCGCCTTGAAATTTTGAAAGGCGCGTAATCAAATAAATTTTATTATTATTATTACATCCTGTGTAGGGGACCTCCCCTTTGTAGAGTTTCAGCCTTTTTAGTCTGCAGATCTCCTAGTTATATACTTTCTTGCTGATGTACTTTGTTGCAAATAGTTAATTTTGTGATAGCCATTCTTACACTTTATTTTCAGGTATGCGTCCAGCAATAACATTTGCTTCTTCCGGGTGTGTTATATTCCGTATATTTAATACCTAGTCTGTGTTCAAATTTCTTAATTAGCCTCAGACTACCTTCACTGCCAAGTGAAGCAGTGTTAGCTTGTCTCTATTTACACCTAGTTTTGTTTATTACTTCTCTAATCAGTGTCTTCCTCCAATTTATCTCTTGTTAACCTCTTGTTCCCCTTTAAATTAATTTATTATGTCCTGTACATTTAACCATTTCCATTGTAGTAACTTTTGTCTTCTTTCTTTTATGTCTTTGTCTCCCTTCATCATTCTCTCGTTGTTCCTTTTCTCCCTTGACCATTTTCCCCTTCCCCTTCCCTTATGCCTTCTTGTCCTTTCTTCGCCCTTCCTCATCTCATCCCTTCTCTCCTCATTCACCCTGGTCTCCTTTCCTCCTCCTCCTGGAAGACAGAAGAGCAAGACAGGACATGATAGAGACCTACAAGTACCTCACACGGGTAAACAGTGCAGGATGGAAGTCTCTTTCAAATAAGGGGTGAAGCTGGAGTGGGGAGTTTAGGAGGGATGTGAAGAAGTACTACTTCACTTAAAGAGTGGTGGACACCTGGAACACATTGCCAGCGGAAGTGGTGGAGGCGAAAACAGTACGGGGCTTCGAGTATGCATGGTATGGTAGTGGTCGAATTTAATGGTATTCTGCCTTGTTTTGCATACCAGTTTTGGTAGTGGAATACCATTTTTATCATTTTGGTATTCAGCTGAAGTACCCTTCCACCATGCTGCTGCTGCTCTGCAGTTTAATCTACAGCACTGCTATTCTGAACAGACAAAATATCAGACCTAGAGGCTGAATACCAAAATTACATTTTTGGTATTCCGCCTCCCACACTAGATTATTTCCTCACTGTCTACCCCTGGATCAACATAGGGAAGTATTAGGAAATTGGCAGGGAGGGTTGCTGAAGACAGCCTATGCAGGGAGCATGTGGGCAGACTGGGTGGGCCAAGTGGTCCTTTCCTGCCGACGAATTCTATGTTTTTATGCTTCTCCTTAAATTCTGAATTCCTTCACAGGACTCTTTCTCCTCGCCCCTCTCTACTTCCCTTCCCCGTAGACACAAGGCGTACTTTACCATGCTGCTATATATCATGGTCCTCCTCCTGTGTGGAGATTTCGAAATTTACCCTGGCCCTCCCTCCTTCAACCCTGTCTCTCTTACCTCTCTCCCTAAAGGCCTTAGCAGATTTTGCCTGAATGCTGGGAGTCCTTTACCTAATGTTGATCTACTTAAAGTGTTCTTTGCCCAGCATATGCCCAACATCCTCTGTGTTAACGAATCCTGGCTCAACTCTCTAGTGTCTGCTAGAAATGCTGCTATCCCCAACTACAACCTTCCCAAACAAGATTATGACAAACATGTTAACAGTGTTGCCCTCTACATCAGGCAGTGAATTACTTGACCAATTTCATTAAGAGGTGGAATTCCTTCCTAACATGAATTTCTTGTGGTCATGTTCACTTTCTCCTCTTCTTTACCGTTTTTTTATTGGTGGAGTCTATGCCTCCTGTAAAGACTCTCCTACTGTATTCCCTGATGCTATCGCCTCTCTGATATCTCTTACTTCTTCTGGGGAACCGATTCTCGTATGGGATTTCAATATTAATTGGTTCTCCCCCGCTGCTAAACCAACTATGCAGAAAACTGACTTAATTTTTCTCAGCTATTGTGACACAACCTACCACCACTCTATTCATCATCACTCTCTTCTGGACTGTATACTTTCTTTCCACCCACATTGGATAGTTGCTGCTGGTGAATTACCCGACACCTTTAATGACCACAACATGATGTACTGTGTTAGGAAAATCAGTCTCCCTTCAGCCCCTCCCAGGTTTATCTGGTCTAGGCCACTTTGTTCATTAAATCTTGATTTTCTCCCATTTGATCTTTCTGCCATTGACTGATAGCCTATCTTTGCCGCTACGGACATCGATGTGGCCCCCCCCCAAACGTAAAATTCATGCATGTGCGGGTCAAAGATGAACCCTAAACACATGTCCTGTGTAAAAAAGTCTTGCTTGGATTACTTCTGAACTCACTGATCTTTGTAAGACTAAGGACGCTGCTTGGTTTTGCTTAAAAATTGTCATGTTCCTAGTCTAACGTCTTTAACTCCACAAAACTCTCAAATTCTTCTACAAAAGCAGCTAAACCCAGTTATAACATGGGTTCAGAAATACACACAAATCGACTGGCTGGAGGACAACAGGTGACTGTGGATTAAATTCTCTATTTAATCCACAGTTACTGTACCTGATCTACTTAGACCCACTGTCAAAGACTGCATCACAGCGTGGAGGGATCTAGTAGTTCAGAGCTGCTTGCTTTTGCCAGCAGTCATTCTTATTTTCCATGTAATCGAGCAGCTCACGGACTGTAGTATACACTGCAATGGATGTGAGCCACTGAGAATGATCAGCTACATTCCCAATCTGTAGTGCGGTTTACTACATATTGGACACATACTGTGTATAAGACACTGCAGGCGACATGTAAAGTGGCTGAGACAAGCACACCACATCCACCAGTGTCATCGCACAGCGGACCCTGCAACAGAGGAATGGATCGCTTGCTCAAATCACAGATTTTGCCGCTGTCAGCAGCACACCCATGCAACATCTCTTGAACTGTGTTGTGTTCTACAGTGGGACACTGTACATGTGTCAGTGTGTGACACAGACCGTAGCAGTAGCGCCCACAGACTGTGTGCTCCAGCGTGGCAAAGAAGCAACATCACTTGAACTGTGTCGTGTTTAGCAGTGGCGTGCTGTATACGACACAGACCATAGCACTAGCGGCCGTCAATCAACAGTCACAGAAGGGCACTGCGAGACAGAAGCACTGAAATCATGCTTTCTTTATATTACAGAGCGCTCGACACAGGGGTCGAAATTAGCATACCCAGCCTGTTCCCAGTGCAAGTAGAAACAGGCTGGTGCATGTAGGTTTTTTCCTGGCTTGCACCATAGTGCATGTAGCTTGTGGCAGATTCAAATGGCTTTGGCTGCATTACCACGAGGTGCCACAAGGGGCGCAGCACTGAAACAGCAAGCTAATACTTTTTTTTTTTAAGGTCACGTCGTGCGCGAGCGCGTGCGCCATTCGGAAGCACTCCGCGAGAGCAGCATGGACCTCGAGTGCCAGGCTACAGCACAAGCCAAAGAAAGGCATCGGAGCATGAACACCTGAGTGAGGAGGAGTGTCCAAGGAGGCGGGACGTGGCGGCAATCGGGAGGAGTTGGAGTGAGAAGAGCTGCAGTGAAAGTAGGCTAGCACCAGAATTATTAATCCCTTTGCTGCAGCAGTGATTGGTTGGGGTGTGGCATTGCAGAACAGAAGGGGTGGAACTTGGGGCTCTGAGGTGGGACTACGGGGTATTTTTTTTTTTAATTATGCCAATCGGGGGTGGAGTTCTGGGCATGGGGTGGGTGAGATGGTCTCATCACAGAGACAGCGCTCAGACAGGAGGTGGGTCCTCCTCCTAGTGGCTTGACTGACTGACATACAGCAATATTAACCTTATTGTACCACGTGAGTCTCTTCCAGTCACCCTCGTGGTACAATAAGATTCTATAGGCATGCACTGCATCAGTTAACTACGCAGTTTTGTGGAGTGTTTCAGTGAGAACAGTCGCAGGCGGAAGCTCTGTGATCATCGTGAATCTTTGTTGTTCCTATACAGAACTTTAGTATATTAGCATTATCTAGGTAGGAAAACAGTTTAAAGTGGCATTAGTAGGGAAAAAAGGTATAAATCGGGAAGTTAATAGCCGAAATAAATTGGGGGTTCACCCCACCCCGAAGCAAGGGGATTTTGGCCTTTGCAGTCTTGTTTTCATATATTTAGCACTGCAGACTGCAGTATCTAGGCAGGGAGAGAGGTTGTTAACACCAGGCAGCAATTTGAAAAAAAAAAAAAAAAATACAATATATATAAATCTGAAAAGTAATAGCAAAAGAAACTCCAGCAATCCAAGTGAGTGGATTTCTTCAGTCCTGTTTTGGTGTTTAGCATGGAACCAGTTCTATAAAAAAAAAAAGAGCTGTTGCTTTATTTTTTTTTTCAGTGTAAGGAAACTAAGGAGAATTTAACTTTGTAGAGAAATTTGTGTTTTTTTTACCACAACTGTGCCACATTTTTTTGATCCCTGTGCTGCCCTGCATCTAAATAAGTGGGGAGGGGGGCTTGGAAATCATTAAAAAAAATCAAATACCAGTGTGAGCTTGTGCTCTAAATAAACCTTTTAAGCAAAGGCTGCCAGTGACAGATTTGCTGCAGGCTAGGCTAGCGTGCAGCCCCTGCCCAAGCAAAGGGCAGTTGCTTGCTGTTTTTTTTTTTTGATCTAATATAAAGAAAGTGTAAAGGACTTTAACAGTCTCGTCTGCCTGTTCAGCTAGCAATAAGCTAGTACTGTGGGTTTCCATCGTTACAATTTGCTTGTCTGATGTTCTGAATTACCCTAGTCCTCGCTCATTTATTTTTGTGTGAAAAAATAATTGGTCTGGTCTTTCAGACAACTGCTTTCTTTTTTATTTCTGGGAACTTGCATGTGCCAGCCTTGCCCTGAGCCAGCTAACCTATATTTGTATGTGAGTGTGTCAGTGTGACTGTGACCAATGTTGTGTGAGTGATATCATCCGTCAGTCCAGTGTCTACTCCGTCATAATCAAGAGAGTAAAATAAATCTCTGCATGCTGAGTAACAGTAGTTACAAATATATATACTACATAGAAACATAGATTTGGACAGCAGATAAGGACTACCTGGCTGTTTATTTACCTAGTCTACTCTACACCCGCTATATATCTTTTCTGTGTGTGTACACTGCGTGTGAAGCCAGTTACCTTTCAGAGAGTCAGTCACACAGTAAATGTCTGCAGCTCAGCCTTCACTGCTGTGGCAAGTATAATGCCTGTCTGTGAGTGACCTGTCACCTGTGAATGTGATGCCCATTGCCCATATATTAAAAAAAAAAAAAAAAATTTAATTTTGACAGCAAATAAAATCACTGCCTGTGGCTCTGACTACGTTTGACCTGGTTGGCTGCCTGGTTCACCTACCTAGTCTGCCCATTTGTGTGTGCGACTGTGGGGTGTGAGACTCGGAGCTTTGCTTCCCATTTATCTGGATTTGTATACATTAACAGCTAGTTGCTAGTACACTAGGCGGCTAGCCTCTTCTTCAGTAATACTTTTGTCTGTGTGTCATTTGATAAAATTTAAGTGGAAAAAATGCCCCCAGACTAACCACCGATTCTACTGCCTAGTAGTCTAAATAGAGTGTGTAGCCCGCCCCAGTCAGGCAGTCAGACAGTCCTCCCTCCTACTATCCTGCTGTGAGTGTGTAAATACACGTCGACTCTCAGACAAGTAAAGTTACTAAACCGAAATCTCTCTTTCTTCTTCTCTCTGTCTCTAGTTGTGGAGTAGTACAGACAGTTACCACCACCAATTTGGTGGGATAAATAAATCTAACTGGTGGTTCGCTGCTTCAGCAGCTGCCTTGCCCTTGTGACTAAACTTATTCTTGGCTTGGCCTGGACCTAAGTAATTTAACCTAATTTCCTGAGTTAATCTCAGATTAATACTGAATGTAATTTATTTGAATGCCCTCACTCACCTGCCTGCTCCAAGGGATCCATCTATTCAGCAAATAAGTGATATTAAAAAAATACACAGACACTTTTTTGTCTCATAGCAGAGACCTTTTTATTGACATTTGTGTTACATAAGAAGACAAAGGAAAGCTCACTGCATTAAACGACCATGCCGCCCAAGAAAGTTTTACCCAAAGCAGTTAATACTCTTTTCACTACAAGTTCAGCAAAACAAGCGGTGAAATGCCTGCAGTTGCTACTGCTGCTGCAGCTGTTCCTGCTGTAGCTGATGCCCAGAACCAGATACAGTCCGAGTCTTGTGTATCTCAGTCTGGCAGTGGTGGCAGTGGCCAGTTTGAAGTCTCTCCGATTCTTGGTGCCAGTAGTGCAACAGCAGGCATTCCCAGTACTAGTACTTCCAATGTGAATGTGTCAGTAATGGAATCTAACTCCCCTGTAATGAGAATGCAGCATGCGTATCAGTCCTGCATTCTTGTCAGATTCCTCCTCCTAGCCCCATTTCTGATTCCCAATCTGACTGTGCCCAAGTCCAGCAGAGCAGCTCAAGCTCAGTGCCTCCTCCTCAACCTTCTCTGCCTCCTATTGCACCACATGATGGTGGAGAGCCACCCTTAAAAAAGAAAAAAAACTTATAAATTTGTGGACTCTTGGAAACAGAACCGTAAATGGCTTAAATACGATAGTGAACTGAACATCATGAAATGTGAATGGTGTGAACTATTTGATAAGTCAGGGAAAAATAATTCATTCAGGGATGGGTGTTCATCTTTTAGAAAAGCAAACGTCAATTTCATGAGTCATCAGATTTACATGAAGCATCCAGAAAAGCATTTTTTGCCCACAGTATAACCCCTGCAGAGCAGCCATTAATAAAGATTGTCCAAAAAATGGAAGAAAAAGAATTTGAGCAAATGAGAGTTCTTTTTAGAACAACTTTTTTTCTTGGTAAAAAAGCACGACCATTTACTGATCTAAAAGATGAAATAAATTTATTACGAGCGAACGGGGTGTCAGTCAGTGAAACCTACTGTAACGACAAACAAGCAAGAGTATTCACAGAATATATTTACAGAGATAAAATGGAAGATTTAATATCACTGGTGAAGTCTCAAGATTTCTTTTCCATTCTGTCAGATGGCTCAACAGACAAAAGTATTACTGAAGAGGAGGTAGTGTGTCGCATCTTGGAAAAGGGCATCCCTGTCACTAAATTTGTGGCACTAAAACCTCTAGACAAGGCAGATGCAGAAAGTATAACATTAACTTTAAAACATACAATGGAAAATGATCTCCAAATACAAGACTGGAAAAATAAATTAGTGGCTTGCTGCTTTGATGGGGCATCAGTCATGATGGGCAGTAAAACTGGAGTAGCCACAAGACTGAAGGAGGAGGCTAAACTTTTAAAAGTTGTGCACTGCTGTGCACACAGACTTGAGTTGGTCACTAAATATGTGATTAAGGGGACACCCCTGTACTCTGCAGTGGAAGATTTGCTTTCCTTACTGCATGGCTTCTATAAGCACTCTGCTTTAAACTGGACTGGCTTGCAGGCTGCGGGGGAGGCACTGGGCATCCGGGTACTGCGTCCTGTAAATACTGGAGGAACAAGGTGGCTGCCACATCACCAGCCTGCTGTGAAAGTGTTGCAGACAAATTATCCAGCAATCGTTACACACCTGGATGATGTGTCAGTAAATGGCATAGGGGATAAAAGAGAAAAGGCCACTGCAATCCTGAAGCAGATAAAATCGCCGGAAGATATTGTTCTTCATCAATTTCCTAGAATTCTATATAGCAGTCATGTCCAGACTAACGCTGACATTCCAGCAAAATAACTTAACAGTAGACTCAGTGCAAGCTAAAGTTCTTTCTCTCATGACAAAACTGAAGTCTCTCAGAGATTCAGAGACTATTGATTGCCTTGACACAGGAATCAATCTCGTGGATGGTAAGCTGCATTACAAAGGTGTGGAGCTTGGTTCTTCTGGTTCAGCAAGGCGTAGTAGATCAGATCCTGATGAGGATGCAAACACTGCGAAGAGCAGCATTGTGGCTATTGTTGAAGAAAGTGCTGGCCACCACCCTAAATCAAATGGAGAATCGTTTCTCTGAATTTGTTAATGACCATGTCATTACGGGAAATGGAATTTTCAACCTGTCTAACTGGCTAACTCTGATTCCCTGGCAGAGTATGGAGACACAGAAGTTAAGTCATTATTTTATCACTACAGTGACATTCTGGAACCAAAGGGGTACAGTGCTGTTTTAGCAGTCTTGCAGTGGTCAGAACTGAAAGCATATGTCCAGACCCTAAATGCAGCTTACCATCCACCTTTAGATTCCACTACTATGTGGGCTAGAGTTCTTTCTGAAGAAAGGGAGGACTTTAAGGACATTCTTTCACTGCTGAAAATATTTCTTCTCATTCCATCTTCTACTGCAGAATGTGAAAGGGTTTCGTTAATGTCACGGATAAAACATGACTGGAGGGCAAACTTGAGACCAGAAACTGTGTCGCTTTAATGGCAATTAGTTTGAGCAGTGACACAGTGTCCACATACTCGCCAGATAATGCCATAGCTAGGTGGTGGTCAGCAGGAATGAGAACAAGGAGACTCAAACAGCACCTTATGGTGCCAGAAAAGATGAAAAGGCCTGGGAAAGTGATGACGACACTGATATGTTGTAGACTAGTATTACATTCGTTTTCATATGCAACAATTCCTGAATCAGTTATCTTTTTTTTTTTTTTTTAGTTTTTATCATTATGATCACCGGTGCAAGTAACCTGACCATGGTGCATGTAACTTTTGCCGACACATGCACCTTGGTGCAGGTACCGAAAAAAGTTAATTTCTATCCCTGGCTCGACACAGTGCTTCAATCTTATGCCCTTGAGCATATCACATCAACTCCCAGTGTGCAGTCCAGAGCCACTGTCCATCCTGCCCCCCATGGCAGTATTGCAAGAAATTAAGTGTCACAGCACAGCACAGAGAGATAGACCACCCCCCAAACCCCCTCCTGTACAAGCTGGCTCTATGCACCACCCCTGCTGACGGTGCCTGCTCCCTGGTTCACCACCTCCAACCAAGCGATGTGGTCTTCCTTTACATACAAACAGCACAGCACACTGCTTGCACTATATGTTACCTGCATAGGGGAGGACACAACAATACTAAGGGAGCCGACGACAATATCGCTACATTCCCAAACCGTACTGCGGTTCACTACATGTTGCACACACAGTGTGTGTGTGTGTGTGTGTGTGTCACTGCGGGAGAAAGGTCAAGTGACTGAGAAAAGCACGGCACATTCACCAGTATTGTCACACAGCAGACCCCGCAACAGAGGAATGTAGCACTTGCTGTAATCGCAGAACTTGCCATTGTCAGCTGCACAGCCACTGAGAGAGAGCTCCCAAAAGGCTCCACCCCAGCCCCCAACCCCATCCCTTCTCATGCTGTGTACAGCAGAAAACAGTGTTGTGCAACCCACCCTTGTCAGACTGGCTCTGTACAACAGAAAACATCTGTGTGCATCCCATCTATCACAGATCTCTATCGCTGTCTGTGTGACATTTTCCTCTGTGTAATGTATGAGTACTGTGCGTTATGAGGATTCTTTCCTAGGGACTATTTTAAACTTGTGGCAGAATACATGTTCTGTCCTGGCTTTCAACATGACATTTACAGCATGTGCAGCCATGTCATGTGATCAAGCACAGAACTTATGTTATAAGTGCAATAACCCACTGCAGGGTGTGAGGTTAAGCAAGCAATAACACACAAGGTGTAGGTTATGTCCTGATAAGAGCATGCCCAGGGGTGTATTAAGGCATGAGGTGCTTGCGCTGAGTGCCTTATGCCTCTGGGCGTGCTCTTATCAGCACGTAACCCACACCTTGGAGTGTGTTATTGCGCTTATAAAAATGGGCTGCTAACCAAGTATTAATGGTAAAATAATAAAAAAATGAGAGTACTGAAAAGTATATAAAAACACAGTTTTAAAATTGGAACTAGTAGAAAAATTGTTCCATTCATGTGCGTATTTCAATAGTGCTTCATTGGGAGGATGGGATTGTCAGTTGTGACCCTTCCCCCATGTTCTATTTAGTTTATTGTATTGTGTTTTTTTTTTTTTTTTGTTTCACAGCTTCGTTTTCTGAGGCAGATCATCAAGTGAAGCGAGGGTTAGGGAACCCCCCCACACATACACACACACAGTCGCTCGCTAGGTCGCTCCGCGTTTTGTTAATTGATTACTTTATTTATTGTGATGTGTGTCATTTTTGTTATGTGTAGGTTCAGAGCTGAAAGGAGTGACATGTGTTTCTTTTTTGTATTGAAGTGGCGAATTCAGTGAGAAGTCAAGAGTCAGTTTTGGTTTCTTCGGCTGGGAAAGAAAAAGGAAAAGGTCAGAATAACTTTTGAAATAAAAAAATGTAATGTCCGGGATTGTGTTGGGTGAAGGATAGCGCAACACGAGGGGGTGGTTTGCAGCTTGGGGGGGAACTGTGCACAGTGCTTGCACGTCTGGTTAGCGTGGCAGCGAGCAGCAGGTCATTTTTCACACACAATGGTGTTCGGGACAGTGATATTTCAGGGTTTTAAATAATTGACTAACAGTTTTTTTCCTGGGACAATACTAACTGTACAGAAAGTATTTATATAGATTTTCTAGAAGTGTTATGTTTGTAAAACACAATGAGACAAGTGCTATGCATTTTTACTAAGTTGTAAGACTTTTATGAGCAAAACGCTAACCAATTTTTAGAGTTAAATAAAATCCTGTATTTTTCTGTGATGTGGTCAGCTTTGCAGAATTAGTGCCGGTTGGCACAACACATGCTGATAAGGACATGGCTAAAATTAGGTTTTAGTCAATCAGCATTCTGGATTTTTGATGCCCATTTTATAAAGGCATTTAATCCATACCTGGGGCGCTGCAAGGACACTCGACCTGCGGCCTCATGCCTCACAATGCACCCCAAGAGTGGATTAAATACCTATAACCCCACACCCTGTTGTGGGTTATTGCTAACTTATTTTGCTACTAACCTCCAAAATAATCCTAAATCTCTTGACAAATTCTGGGAGGTAATTCCCTCTTCCGATATTCCTTTTGCTGTCCTCCTCAACCATCTTAGTTGTAAATGGTTCTCCATCTCAGCTCCCTCCCAGGTTAATCATAGGTGCTACAGAGCTTTTTAAAGACTTACGTCCATTTTAGCTCACCATGAATTTATGAATAACCCACAATGTTATTTGTGCTAAGACAGATATCAAGACATGTCTTGAATAAATCCACACTACTGCAGACCACTACTTTGATTGGAAGTTCATTCCATATCTTGGTCACTCTCACTGAGAACCAAATTCTTCCTTTTTTTTGTTCTGCATCGTTCACCCTCCTGTTGTAGAGGGTGAGCTCTGGTGTTGTACACCTGGTCCCTAAGTGCAAGACCCGGTTGTTCCCACAGTAACAAATCAGAAAGTGCCCTGTAGATCATACACATGTCACCGCTTAGCCTACGATATTCTAGGGAGTATAATCCTAGCATCTTAAGTCTGTTATCATAGTCCATCCCCCTAACCTCTTTGATCCATCTGGTGGCTCTCCTCTGTACCCTCTCAATAGCCTTTATGACACCTTTATTTCCAGGTGCCCAGAACTGCAAGCAATACTCAACATGGGGCCTCACCAAGGAGGTGTATAGAGACAGCATCACCTCCCGGTTCCTACACTTGATGTGCTTGCTAATACAGTGTAGTACACTACTTGCCTTTTTGATAACTTGATTACAATGCAGATTAGGGCAGAGATCATTTTTGACTCAAATGCCAAGATTCCTCTCATTCTCTACCACTCTTAATGCCATCCCCCCCAAAAAGTATTGTGCCTGTATATTATTTTTCCCCAAAATGCATAACTGTGCATTTATCGATGTTAAAAGTAAGTTTCTTTATTTTTGACTAACATTCTAGTTCTCCCAAAGCTGTTTGTAAGGTATATCTGTCTTCCTGATTATTGGCTATATGCCCAATGCGGGTGTCATCAGCAAATTTGGACAGCCATACTCCAGATGTTGTGTTCAAGGTGGAAATATAGACATTCAAGAGACAGGAGCTAAGAACCGACCCCAATGGCACCCCACTGGTTACCCCCTCCCAGTTAGAGTATGATCCCTTTATGCATACTCACTGTTTCCTATCCGAGAGCCATGCCATAATCCACCTAGTTATCTTACCATTTACTCCCTGCTCAATTAAGGCATTGACAAGTTCGCCATGTGGGGACTTTGTCAAAAGCCTTAGAAAAATCCAAAAAGAGGACATCTACTGAGTCTCAGTTATCAAAGGCCTTGCTAATTTTACCATAAAATTCTAGCAATTTGGTTTGGCATGAGCTACCCTTGGTGAACCCGTGCTGTGTAGTATCAGTGTTGCCAGTTAGTAGTTCGGTAATGTGGTCCTTAATGATGCCCTCCAGGACCTTACCCAAGACTGCTGTCAAGCTAACAGGCCTATAGTTTGCAACCTCCTGCCTAGATCCCTTTTTATAAATGGGCAACACTGTGGCTTGTCTCCAGACCTCATTGACATGTCCTTCATTTACAGATTTTGAGAATATAGCTGTGACTGGGCCTGCCAATGGCTCTGCCAATTCTTTGAGGATTCGCTGGTGTAGGCCATCAGGGCCCGGTGCCTTATTTGGATCAAGCTTCTGAAGTCATTCCTACACCACTGTAGTGTCCAACATCAGGTCATTTACAGGGTTTTGGTCCAGATGGGTTTTTGTGGCAAAAGTTTTTGCATTAAAAACAGAAGAAAAATAATGATTACATTGCTCTGCCTCTGATGATTACTGGTAATCATAGTCCCATCTTGATTTTTTAATGAACCAATAGTATTACCACCCCCTTTTTTTGTTCACATATGCATAAAAAGATTTGTAATTATCTTTAACCCTGCTTGCTAGTTTAAGCTCATATTTACTCATTGCACTCCTAATGCCGTTTTTGGATTTTTTTCAGGCATCTCTTATAAATATCCCTGCATATTTGGTTACCACTTTGTCGGGCTTTGCAAAATGCCTTATTTTTTGGTTAATAAGTTTCCTGACAGCTGCATTCATCCATGGAAGTATGGATTTTTTTATCCTATCGTATTTCTTTATAGAAGATGTATATGTCTGAATCAAGGTGGAGAGTTTATTATTTTATAACTGCCACATACTGGAGAGGGACTGATTGGTGAAAACAGTTTGCCAGTCCCATTTGGCCATTTCACTCCTCATACTTAGAAAATTAGCTTTATTGAAATTGTAAATGACCGTGATGCCTAAGACATAACCCAATGCTCCCATATAGCTAAATTTCACCATTAAGTGGTTACTGGAGCCCACAGGGTCAGGATCCTACAGTCTTGAATGCTGTTTCTCATGTTACTCAAGACCAGATTGATTATATGGTTACCCCTGGTATTGTTGGTGACAAACTGGTCCATACCAGTCAATATAACAGTCTCTAGATATTGCATTTCCATCTGTGTTTCTGCCCCCAGGATAACCCATTAATTCAAGGGAGGTTGAAATCTCTCAATAATATGGTATTATTGGGTGATGATATTGTATTAATAAAATCCAATAATAAAGAGTCTTGCTGTTGGGGGATAGATTGTGGCCTGTAGACTAACCCAAGATTAATACTAGCTGAATGTGGCAGGGAAAGTTTAACCCATAAAGCCTCTATGGTTGACCACTGAATAGTTTCTATATTTTCTGTACTGATATTGTCAATTACATATAAGGCAATCCCCCCCCCCCTTTTGTTGTACTCTGTTTTTATGATATCGTGTGCAGCCCAGAATATTCTTGTCCCAGGGGTCCTCCTCTCTCCACCAAGTTTCCATGATAGTACAGATATGTATATCAGACATATGTAAGGTAAGGGTAAGTTCATCAAATTTATTATTGCAACTTCTGGCATTTATGAGGAGAAAATTCCATTCTGTCGACGGTAGCTGTTTGATAGTACCCTCCTCTGATTTGGGGTTCCCCTCATCCTACCTGACATGTAGTTTAAATGAGTATCAATTTATTGCCTTAATTTATGTGCAAAAATACACTTGCCATATTTATTTAAATGTAAACTATCCCTTGAGAACATTCTTGTGTCCTGAAAGCTGTCCCAGTTGTCCACAAAAGTGAACCCCCTCTATAGCACCAGCGTTTAAGCCATCCATTTAGACTAAGTATTTCTCTAGCCTTTGAAGGAGTGGCTCGTGGGACAGGAAGGAGCTTCGGTATTATCAAGTCACACCCTTGTTTTGCTAGTGCCACCCCTACTTGTTCAAAATCCCTTTGGATGTCAACAATGCTTCTTTTACCCAGGTAATTTACCACCACATGAATTAGGGTTACTGGAGTTGTTGTATGTTCCTGTAAGCCTGGCAGGAGCTGCCCGATGTCTTTACCGACCCCTGGTAGGACACTAACCGTAGCGTGTAAATTATGTTTTTTGCATAGTGTACAGTCGGTATAGCGAAGCATGGAATCCCAGATGACCAGGACATCTCTGGGTGATTTATCAACATTTAGTAGGGTTACAGCTCTTTCTGTACTAGCCGTGTTGTTCATATCGTGCACTACTGCTGGGATGTCATGTGATGGTGATAAAAACTCCTGGGCCCTGACTGCATCCTCCCTGCTTAAATCAGTGACCAGGGCACTGAATCTATTAGCAGGTAAAATATTTGAAAAACTTCCTATATTTCGCCTGCCTTTTTTTTATTTCTAGTCTTAGGGACCAAACACCATTCATTTTCAACCATTTCATGTTCGTGAGATGTCTGTGGTTTGTATACATCTGGCTTAACAGTATCAGTCACTGTATCTATATACTGTTCCAAAATACTGATATCTGTTTGAACATGGATTATTTGTTGCAGTTGTGTAATTTCAGTTTGCAAGCACTCAACTGGAATGCATTTGCCACATTCAGACTCGGGGATCTCATTCCCTAGCTCTTGACGTTATTTAGTAAAACGGCTCGGTGCCCCTGTGCCCCACCTGACACAGCCGACACGTGCCGACAACTTGTGCTCTCCTCCTTCTTTTTGCATCCTTTGCCTCCTCTTCATTACCTCAATCTATTCCTTCTTTTCCTTTTCTGACCTCTGCTTTGAATTTTCTACCATCTCTCCACAGGATACTTTATGTGCCGTGTCTTCTCTTAAAGGGGAACATCCACGAGCAATAGAGCGTTATACGACGGCAGGAGAAACAGCAGGCAGCAAACCACAAATGCTCCAATCACGCATAAGCAGGAGAAGCAAAACCTACCCGACAGCTGCAGGAATCCAAGTGGGCTGTGTGTCCTCCATGTTGCCGACCCCAACCAGCAAAAGCCCGCCTCACACTGGAAGTGATGAGTCAGTGGGGAGCGGTGGTCACAGATCAGAAAGCACTGGCAAACAGATATGGCCAGAAACTGAAGGGCAGAACATGGCACACAGTTGGTCCCAGCGCAGCAGCAGCCAGATGTACCCTGTGAGGCAGACACACAGGCTAGACCAGGGCAAGGTAAGGCCACACTGACCACCTGCCATAACTGTGCACCAGTCCGCCAAACTGCCTAACACAGCAACGAGCAGTCGCCTAATACAGGCATAAGGAGCCAACAGGAGTGTATGTGTGTGCGTGTGTGTATATAATAACATACGTATTACTATACACCTTTGACTTTGGGTTCAATATTGCTGGCTTTTCTGTGTCAGAGTGGGGATTTTACAAGGCCTTCATGTTTGGCTTTTATAGAGTTTTGGCCTTATGCAATACGTACAGGGGGCAACCCCTTCTCTTCTGCTTTATACCCTCAGCTAACGGACTCAATTACAAAGCTGGCACAAAGTCCCTAATAGACTGGATAATCACTTCTACACCAGATCGTATTTGTCAAGTCGATCCTTTACGCAACAATAGAGCACATTTTCTGATATTAATTGTTTTCAAGAAAAAACAGGGAGCTCCCTTACCTGAATGGGAGCTCTTCTGTGGTACTTGATAATCGTTCACTGCAGCTCCTAGTGAAGAGAAGGGATCATAATTTGCGCCCCGATGGGCTGGCTGTATGACCTCTTCCCCTTCCCGATAGCCTGCTCCACCCCCGCACCAGACGTTTTGCGACGTCTGTACAGAGAGTGTGTGGCAGTACAATACATTCACTTGTAGGAAGCGTCATTTCTAAAGCTTATTTCACAATTTTAAATCAGGTGTTGGTACAGATCGATACCAGGATTCAACTAACAGGCACCTGCTAGCTGAACCCTGGCATCAATCTGCTGATCCTAACCTGTCAACTAGCAAATTAATTTCTATATACCCAGACCTGTAGAGCAGGGAGTTCAGTAATGCACCATTCCCCTTCAAGTGTTTCCTATTCATTATTTTAGCATGATGAGGCCCTACCTTACACATACATATAATTTGTTACCACCGCTATATTTATATATGTGTAGTTTTTTACCACTGCCCTAAATTTATGGCCAACACTCTCTTCTTAATATAGTCACCCAAAGGATATTTTACCATCATCCAGTATTACATTACTACCCTATTTTGATACTAGTGCTGTACATCTTACTCAAAACCTGTATACATACATATATATATATATATATATATATATATATATATATATATATATATACACACACACACACACACACACACACACACACACATATATATATATACACACACACACATATATACATACACACACACACACACACACACACACACACACACACACACATATATACATATATACACACACACACACACACACACACATATATACATATACACACACACACACACACACACACACACACACACACGTGTATATATGATACATGATGGGCGACTGTAGAATATGGGAAATATTAGCACGAGTGCAGAGTGAGCTACGATAATATCACGAGTGGCAGGTTTTCACATTTTCTTCTTTTGTATTTATTCTGTTGGTATTGTTCCACTTCACTTTATTTGTGAATGATGTCTGTGGATTCTTATTGGTTGATACAGTTGTGTGGGTATTCTGTGTGCTTTGTCATTGGTTGGTTTTGTTTCTGTTTCGTCATGCATGTGCTGTGATTGGTTGCTTTTGCTTTGTGGGGCATTGCCTATTACAGAAGCGTAGAACGGAGCTGTGTCTTTTTTTGTGTTTTTAGAGCATTTGGGGAAGTAATTTGACATTTTTTTCATTTTGCACTTGTGGTTCTCTATATTTTGCAGCCTATGTTGTCTTTGTAACATGCCTGGTGCTTTCAGTTTTCGGACTTCAGTATAGCAGTTTGTAGTCCATGTGTTACAACTGCAGCATCTGCAGGTAGAAGGCATTTACAGAGTTACTGCAGTTTTAAGATGTTGTTCACAGGTGAACAGTATTTTGTATTAATGGGCTTTTTTTAAATGAGTTCTGTCTGTTGCGATAACTGTGGTGCTTTGTTGATGTAATGAGTGTTGGAGTATCAGAAGCTGACGTAGACACTGTTGAATATCAGCAGCTGACGTAGACCCTGTTAAGATATTCCACAGTGTCTACGTCAGTTCCCGGATATTCAATAGTGGTGAAAATAGCAACATTTATTCAAAGTGTTATTCCTTCACCCCAGTGTGTGTATGTATGTGTGTATATATAGACACACACACGTATATACATACACACACACACACACACACACACACACACACACGTGTGTGTGTGTTCATATTCAACATGCCAGGAGTGGACTGGAGCACCCCAACAACCAGGAACAGAAGGGAGAAGGTACTGCTGGATGCCTTCCAGGACAGCTTCCTGCTGCAAATGGTCAGTGAACCAACCAGGTTAGGAAATACCCTTGACCTTGTGCTGGCAAATGGGGACTTTGTGAAAGAACTTACAGTGGAGGAACCGCTGTCAGGGAGTGACCACCGCTCAGTATGGCTCACATTGGATATGGGCAAGGAAGGAGTGGAATCTGGCACAATAGTGCTGGACTTCAGGAGGGCCGACTTTGGGAGGATGGGGGAAGTGGTAAAAGGGTACCTGGCCAGAATTCAACCTAGTATGGACACTAACCAGAGGTGGGAGCTCATAAAGCTGGGGATAGTGGAGGCAACCAAAACCTGCTGCAAAGCCCAGAGCAAGAAGGCTAGGGCTAAGAAACCGAGCTGGTTGAGCAAGGAGGTCATGGAAAATGTAAGGAGGAAAAGAGCTGCCTTTAGGAAGTACAAGAAAACAGGGAGGGGGGAGGACAGGGAGGAGTACTTGACAGACTCGAAGGAGGTGACAAGGGCAGTAAGGGGAGCCAAAGCATCTAAGGAACTCAGGCCGGCACAAGGCATTAAGAAGGGGGAGAAGGACTTCTTTAAGTACATCAGGGAGAAAGGGAACTGTAAGGACCACATAGTAAGGATTAGGAAGGAGGGGGTTGGGTGGAAGCAGGGAAGTATAAGGCGGAAGCACTAAATGAGTACTTCTGCTCAGTATTTACTAAAGAGAAGAGGGGTGACACCAAGGTGGGAGAAATGGCAGAAGCGGGGGGGAAGTGGTGACAGATGTGGAAATCATGGAGAGCAGAGTTCGAGAGGGTTTGAAGGCACTGAGGGTGGACAAGGCGCCAGGCCCAGCTAGCATCCACCCCAGGGTACTGAAGGACTGGCAGAGGTCCTTGCAGGACCTTTGGCAGACCTATTTAATGCCTCACTACATTCGGGGTGTGTACCTCAGGACTGAAGGATGGCTCATGTGGTGCCCCTCCACAAGAGTGGCCCCAAGTATGAACCGGGAAACTACAGACCAGTGAGCCTCACATCCATCGTGGGTAAGCTAATGGATCCTGCCAAACCAGTCTGGTCGAGTTCTATGACTGGGTAACTAGGCAACTGGACAGGGGCCATGCAGTGGATGTCCTGTATCTGGACTTCAGTAAGGCATTCGACTCAGTGCCACATGGAAGGCTGGGAAGGAAGTTAGTAGGCACAGGTCGGGTGCAAAGCTGATGAGATGGGTAGGAAACTGGCTGCAGGGAAGGCAACAGAGGGTGGTGGTGGGTGGGAGCTCACACCCAAGGGCAGTGGCGACGGTGTCCACAGGGCTCAGTGTTGGGACCAGTGTTGTTTGGGATATTCATTGCAGACATATCATGGGACATCAAGAACAAGATCAGTCTGTTTGCTGATGATACCAAGGTAGGCGCGGTGGTGGATGACCTAGGGGGATGGCAGGTGTTGCAGGATGATCTGGCAAAGCTTGAAACCTGGTCAGACACCTGGCAACTGGGCTTTAATGCCAAGAAGTGCAAGGTGCTGCATTTTGGGATGAAGAACCCAAGGAGGAGTTACCAGCTAGGGGAGTGCAGCTAGCCCAGACAGAGGAGGAGAAGGATCTGGGTGTGCTCATTACAGGGTCAATGAACAACTCGGCACCATGTAGGAAGGCAGTTGCAAAGGCCAACAAAATGCTGGGTTGTATTGCAAGGGGTACATCCTCGAGGAGGGAGGAGGTGATTCTGCCACTGTATAGGTCATTAGTTAGACCGCACCTGGAGTACTGCGTGCAGTACTGGTGTCCGCTGTCTGAACAGGGACATTAAGTTACTGGAGGGGTGCAGCGCAGATTGACAAAGATGATCAAGGGGCTGGGGGACTTATCATACGAGAGGAGGTTGAAGGAGTTGAACATGTACTCACTGGAGGAGAGGAGAGACAGGGGTGACATGATTGAAACCTTTAAATACATGAAAGGAATAAACAAGAAGGGTACAGAGGGGCTGTTCAAAGTAAGGGAGGGGAGGGCCACCAGGGGCCATGATATGAGACTGGAGCGAGGAAGGTTCAGGAGGGAGATGAGGAGACACTTTTTTACAGAGAGGGTGGTGGCTGGGTGGAATGAGTTACCTGCTGAAGTGGTATGCAGTAGAACAGTGGACTGCTTCAAACGAGGATGGGACAGGACAAGGGGGAGGGTTAATGAAGGGGAAGGGTGGGGCAGCTGCAGAATAAGGGGTGCTAGCTGCACATTCGAGCAGACTTGACAGACCTCTTTATCTGCTGGCAAATTTCGTATGTTCATAGATATCTATATCTATATGTATATCTATATATATATATATATATATCGACATATCTATATCATATATGTATATCTACATATATCTATAGATCT